>OY998175.1:271976389-273176389 GCA_963921935.1 Galeruca laticollis | reverse complement strand
CACTGACAGTACGAGCTCCTAAAATAATGGAATTTCTGGAAAAATGAAGATTACCACGGCATGCGTCTATTTGATAGGAGAGAGAGAGATAATTTTTTTGCAAGCAATTGACGGAATAACCCCACCAAACTCCAGCAATTTCCTTTGTGTTTTCACAATAGTAACTTTCAAATTAAGGCACCAATCAACCAACAGGAAGTTCTATACTGATTCGTACCCACAATGTGTCTATTTGGTCAAAGTTCAAATTCATTGACTGGTGCCAGAGTTCAGAGAAGTCGTTTGAAAATTATGGGAAGAGTTATGTTCTCCTTTAGTAGAGCATGGTTGACTAGTGCTCCAGCTACGTTTGTCTAGGTATAGTATGTCCCCTCTCCCGGAAATACTGCTCATAATAGCAAGTGATGCATCGAGTTTTCAATCGGAATAATATAGATTGACGAGGATTCATTTCCTCTGTAGAAACTTTTGTACTCATTGTTGACATATTTGAAAAAAAAAGTCCCTCATACAAATATATTCTTTTAGTTGGTTTATTTTCCGAATAACTTTCGAACTAATAGACTAACTCTGAATCAAACCAACCTTCTCTCTCACACTGAAAAATCTAGCGATGTATTTTTCTGCATTAAAAGAAAATTATTTCCTTTGTAAGAAGCAAAGTAATATACCTTCCACTTGTTAAGGTACCTCTTCGTGCTGTAAGATATAACTGTTCCCCGCCAAACCATTACAGATCCTCTATTGAATAAAGTCATAGGTCATATGTTGCACTGTGCATAGCGTTTTTTGGCCGTCTAATAAACCTTAAATGCCTATTTGAGCTATATAAACAAATCCTCGATATATATGTGAACAATACGTGCCCCCAATCATCAACATTCAGGTCAAGCAAATCTTGTTCAGCATTCATATAGTGTTCCTACTAATTTGACTATTAGGAATATCAACCACTTGTATTTGCAAATTTCTCATTGTGTGTCAGTTACTGAACGTATTCATGTAGTGTCAGTTACTGAACGGACTCATGTAGTGTCAGTTATTGAACAGACCCATTTTAGTGACGCACACGGCAGAAAATGCAGATGTTTATCGATCGTTTGATGAACATTTTATACCAAAAATAAACGTAACTGTGAAAACATTTAGACTCAACAGCATTAATCAAAGAGAGGATCAAAATGATGATGCCTTTGTAACCGAGTTGAAAAATCAGGCAGCAAAATGTTCCTTTGTTTGTGCAAATGACAAGTGTAACTTATCTTACTTGAATAGGATGATTAAGGATAGGTTCATTTTGGGAATCAAGGACCAAGATATTCAACAAAGATTAATTCGAGATCCAAAAATGCCTCTTGAAGAAATTGTGGAATATTGCAAATCAATAGAGATTTTAAAGGAAAATATGAAGTTATTAGCGAATGCAGTAGCCACAAATGCTATTGTTCGGAAAATAGAATGCATTAAATGTGGAATTGAGGGTGCCTACAGAAGATGTCCAGCCTATTATGAAGTTTGCCAAACATGTAATAGAAGAAATCACTTAATATCGGTATGTTTTTTTAAATATTTTACGCCTTATTCACCAAAAGTCAACAGGGAAGAAGCCCATAGTACCGATAATATAAAGCAAGATGTCAATGTAAAAAGTATATCCATGGTGAATATAGTAGAAAAAATATACCCAATTGAGGATGCTCAAGAGCTAAATGTTTTTGTTTGTAAAGATACACTAGAAGGTAATCTCAAGGTTGGTTGGCATGAAAACATCTTTATTAATAAAAAGAAAATTCGTTTTAAGTTAAACTCTGGATAAAATTCAAGTATTCTTCTCCTTTGATATGTAAAAATGTTAAGTTTAAATGTATCTGAAATCATACCATTCAGAGCCATAATAGTTTCTCAAGGTAATTTTAAATCAAAAAGCTTAGGTGACTTGTTTGTTAAAAGTATGTTCAATGATACTAACCACTCTGTGAAATTTTCATCAGTTAATTTGAAAGCTGAGCCGATACTAGGCATAGGAGACTGTATAAAGTTTAATCTGATAGCTAGAGTCAATATTGTGGTTTGTGGAATTTTACAAAATAATCAACATTCACCTAAAAATGAAGAAGCACTTTATACACAATTCAAAGATCTATTTAATGGCTTAGGTGCTATACCAGGGCAAATAGATATTAAATTAAAACCCCATGCAATACCAGTCATATAAGCACAACGAATGGTGCCATTGGCATTATATAAACAGCTTAAAGATACTTTATTTCAATTGGAGCATTACATCATTATTTCTAAAGTAGATTACCCCACTGATTGGGTTATTGCAATGATACTTGTTGAAACATCTAATGGCTCACTTCGCTCATGTCTAGACCCGAAACCCCTAAACAAATATATTTGGAAGAAACATTACATGATTCCTAAAACAGATGACATATTGCATAGCATACAAAATAAAAAGTATTCACTGTCATAGATATGAAAGATGGGTTTTGGCAGCTACAACTGAATGGCAGAAGTTCAGATTTATGCTGTTTTAATACACCATTTGGCAAATATAATTTTAACAGGTTACCGTTAGGCATATCAGTAGCACCCGAAATCTTCCAACGGAAAAATTTTGAAATTTGGGGTGTCATACAAAACGTCGATATATACTTTTATGACATAATTATATCAGGTTCAAATGAAATTGAACATGACCTGACTTAAAGCAGGTATTACTAAAAGCTCTTAAATTAGGAATAAAATTTAAGTTTAAAAATCTTCAATACAAATTAAACAACGTGACATTTTTAGGTCAGACTATTTCTAGCGAAGGAATATAACTATGTCAAAAAAATATTGCAGCGGTACAGGCTGTAGAAAGCCCTGAAAATAAGAAAGATTTATTAAGTTTTGAGATAATTTAAGTTTTTTTCAAAGTTTATACCAAACATGTCTCAACTCACAGATAATACGCGTAACTTAACAAAAAATAATGTTGAATTTAAGTGCGAAGACTGGCACCAACAGGAATTAAATGTATTAAAATATTTAATTACTAATGAACCTATACTTGAAATGTTTGATATTGATAAATCAATAGCAATACAAACTGACAGCTCAAGTGAAGGCATTGGGTGTGTACATATTCAGGAAGGCCATCCAGTAGCTTTTGCATCCAGAGCTCTTAACAAAGCAGAAGAGCGCTACGCTCAGATAGAAAAATAATTTTTTGCGATAGTCACAGCATGTGAAAAATTTCATTTTATGATCTATGGTCGTGGTCAGGTATTAATTCAGACTGATCGCAAGCCCCTGATCCCCATTTTTTCAAAAAATATAGACCAAAATACTATGAGAATTCATCGTAAAACTCTTAAAATATCGGATTTCTCTTGAATATTTGCCAGGATCGAAAATGTTTGTAGCTGATGCTTTGAGCAGATTTTATCAAAAAGAAGCTCCGGCGGTAGATGCGGATATGGAGTATGCAGTGCACTCATTGTTAGTTACTGTTCCCATGACTCTAGAAAAAAAAATTGCATTTGAGAAAGCTAATAATAACGATCCTGCTTCATCAAAAGTTGGAGAGTTTTGTTTGAATAACTGGCCAAATAATGACAAAAATTTAAAAGGCAACTTAAATTTTTTTTTCGATTAAGAAATGATACATTTCTGTCAAATAATCTCTTGTTTTACAATAAGGAAGTAATCATACCTATTGAATTAAAATAGGAAATGTTAGCTCTGATTCATCAATCTCATTTTGGGATACAGAAGTTCAGCTTCGAGCTAGACAAATAATGTATTGGCCAAAAATGGGTAGAGACATTAAAAATTTCGTAACTACTTGTGCAGTGTGTCAGTTGAACGGGCCTGCGAATCAAAAAGAACCATTAATTAGTCATGAACTACCTATTCCTCAATTGAAGCATTTGTTTTAAGATTCTTTTGAATACAATATAAGTAACTATCTAGTTATATTTGACTCATATTCTAATTGGTTAGGAATATATCCAGTGAAAAGTATAACTGCTGATGTTGTTGTTGAAGTTTGTTCAGAACTATTCTCTAGGTTTGGTATACCTGAAAAATTTTTTGCTGACATTGTTCCCTATAACCGCCATATTTAAAAGAATTTTCCAAACTGGGGAATTTTTGATTAGAATTCTCTAGTCCTTATTTTCATCAATCTAACGGGTTGGCTGAGAAATGTGTTATTATTCCCAAGCAAATGTTACGGATAATGAAAATCACCTTCCTACCTGTTGGAATATAGAAATACTCCCCTGCCCAGTAGAGAATTAACTCCTACTCAGTTACTGCTTAACAGAATAGTTAAAAAAAACTTCCTACTTCAACGGAATAATTGGAATCAAAAATTATTGAGCCCGCAATTGTATCCAATAAATGACAGTTAAAGAGAGATAACCAAAGAATAATATGAAAAAACTACTACGAATCTCTCACCCCTAGAAAGAGGTGAAGAGATTAAATAGTAATGTTCCAAAAGAATAACAAATGCGTAAAGGGAAAGGTTGTAGAAAATTACAACAATTAAAAATTTAAGCGGTAAGTAGTTTTGAAGAAATAGAAAACTAGTAAATAAAACGCGTATACCGTTTAGCAAATCTTTTGATGATCTAGTATATGATGAAATTGTCTTAGTTGATAAGACACAAAATGTAGATTCAGATGTGGAAATTGAACAGGCTGCACTTGAGACTGAGAGCATGTCTGATGAAGAGTCTACTGTAGTATTTGAATCTAATTGTGACACTGACGGTTATTTGCCACTTTCTAGCGAAAATGAAGGCACGTCAGCTGATGATAATAAAGTTGAAGACAAATTAGGTATTAAGAGTTTTATTCAGGGTAATATATTATCAAATATCTTGGACAATGTTTTTCAAGAAGTGTTCAGCACAGAAAAAAACACTGTTATACGTAATAGTCGAGTCAAAAATGTCCTGAGTATTTAAAAGGTTATGATTAAGGTTCTTCCTGATTTTTATTATAAAATGTGCTACAATTAAGAACAAATTGTTTTAGTTTTTTAATTCCAATTATGCTTTATCTTGTTTCATACGTATGGTCTTATCTTAGGACTGGAAAGAAAAGTTTTGTTATTTAATAATTGTGTGCTAGTGTGTAAGTTTCGAGTAGTAAAAAAAATGAAAAACATTTCAGTGACGCACACGAGAAAGGCTGTCAGCAGTGACGCGGATAACTCAGACTTGTAAAAAGTTTGTAACAATATAATTAAGAATAACAAAATTATACCTAAAATATAAGTTATTACAGTGGCAAATCGTTCTCTTATAGCACGAAGCCTGATAAACTGTTCTTGGTGTGGTTTTGTGACTCTTGTCAATTAACCAGCATAGGCAAAGCAGCAAAACAATTAATTGAATTATAAACAATATTGTCAGTTTTAAACTGTCCTGTCGAATTATTAGATTTTTATAGCCATCTACATGCTTATAGTCCATCATTGTGTATTACAATTCAATAAAATCACGTTATGCTTTGAACATAATTTTCTTCATACATATATAAAGATGATTTTTCTCAAGAATATTGACAAAAGATGGAGTTATCTCGCAATATCAATAAAATGTGGCGTTTGTTTCCAATAAATTCACAGGGAGTTGCAAGCTAATATCAAAAATTACAACTTCATTTCTAAACCCCGTATATTGGTAAAACGTTGACATTTCGCAGAAAACATTGTTGTTGAGTAGCTGCTTAGAAATCCAAATAACGGTTCAGGAGAAATATAGCTTCAAACTCATGGTAGATTTAAGGTGGTGCGTTAAATTTGTATATTAGTGTATCAGAGAGGTCCAATTTGCGACAAATAACTTTGCTACAATGCCGTTCATGCTTCATATGAACCAAACATTTATTTTCCTGTGATAGAATCACTTTTGATTCGCTTATGGAATTAGAATTGCACTTCGAATAAAATAAAGCATAAACGCATACTAAATACTGAAACACGTCCACAATTTCAAGGGCTTTATTAAATATTTTGATGGGCATGTGTGGAATGCGAAACGAGCAATTTTTGGCGTATTTTTCGAGTTACAATATATTTTCAGTATGATATTCGCATGAAAGCTTCATGCGTAATTTGAAATTAAATTTTCATTGGTAAAAAAAACAGGTAATTCCTAAACAATTTGACGTTTATAAAAACGATTAGTTTACAATAGGCACGTAAAATCTTCAATTCCAAAAATTTTTCAGTTAGAAGAAAGCTGCTATGATAGAATTTAATGGAACGGATACGATTTACATTGGAGATGGAATGACAAGCGCAATAACTGATTTCAGTTCAATTTAACACTACTTGAAGTTTTGAAAGTTTTCAGACTTTCCAGTCCATCTATAGTTTTGAATAATTTTCTGAATTCATACTCAGATTCATTTCATATAACCGCTGCTGCTTTTGAGATAATAGGAGGTGGATTTCATATTTATAGGTGAAAATATTTCAGGAACAACTTGATCGTTTTATAATTAGTTTTCTCCAATAATATTTTGGAGAATTCCCTTTACAATTGTTTCTCCAGCTTCATGTGATAGTCACTAGTAGAATAGACGGCAAATTTTCTCTTATTAAATTCTATGGAAGGAGAGACTGATAATAGCAGTTTCTGTGATAGTTTGGCATACTCTTGGTGTAGTGTGATGGCATAGCATTAATTGCATTCATTTGTACAATTTTGCCTTTTTCTTTGTAATAATTATTCAGTGAATGGAACTTAAAAGACGATTTTAGTTCTGTTGCTAGCGGTTTAATGAATTTGATTTTGGTTTATTACGACAAGACGGCAGATGAAGATGCACTTACCTTAAAGTTTGTTTCGTGGTGCATCCAATTTCTGCACCTTGGAGGCTTTGATAGGACCTTTAGAGCACCACCAGAGGTGTATTGGCGGTTTAGCGAGTTTTGCGTTTATTGAAAAGAAGAATACTCTTTTACACTACTAGTACTAGAAAGTATATTACTAGGCAGGTGGATTACTTACTACTGAACGTAATTGTCTCATGTTTTGGCTAGAAACATGCAGCACAAGATGGCGGTAAATATATACAGATTCAACTGCATTGAATCGCGGAAATATAGTTTATCAAATAAAATAGACACCTTTAACATATAATTCAATCAGGCAAAAAAAAGAATCTCGTACAAGTTCAGATTTGGTTCTACAAAATTTTCCCTACAAGCTTCCTCTTATTGTCGTATGGAAAGAAATCCTTGAACACAAACTTTTTTCCACTTGCTGTCGGAATGTGCAGCTCATGCTAGATTCAGTTGAAATTTTTGCATAAATATTTGTTGATAAACCAAGTTCCTGAGACACGAGAGAATGTATGTTAGTCATAACTCAATTTATATTCTGTATAATTTGGAATGTATATTCTCTCTATTGGCTTAATAGTTACTGAGAAATTATTACCATTTTGGTTTAACACATTTTGGTATCTCATATTATTTAATTTTACAAGTTATATTTTTTACTTTAATTTGAATACTTCTTATCGAGTAAAGTGCCCTCATATCGGAAACTTTTTTTGAACCCTAATATTAATTTTATCACATCAATAAATCTACGAAGTTTTTAAAACAAAACCAATAATAGGCTATAGAGAATCATATATTGAACCAAAATAAATAATTGCCACATGGTAAAAAATAAAATTTAAGTTTTTCGAAAAATGGTCAATTCACTTTGATAAAAAATAATGTTCCTAATACCGGATAGGGTATCCGATACTAGGATAACGATATAAAACTAGCCATCGAGGCAGAAATCACAAATATATGTGTCTTCTTTGTCTATATTGGCACAGTCGGCATGAGCCCACCTGTAACATTTTGAGCACTGGATACATTGTTCACCCGAGGTACCTTCAGAGAAGAGTCCAGAACAAAACATACATTCTGCTTCCTCTTCTCCCATGTCACAGTCCATGTGAGAATCTTCATCGAATATTAGTACTTCATCTTCTTAAGATGAACTTAAAGATTCGTCATTATCAAAACTAGTCTTTATAACCTTCGTTGTCATTGTCTTTTTAGCAATAGATTTTCCTTTCTTTTTATTTGTTTCTTACAAGGATTACATTTGTCTGTTTTCAATTTCGGAATTCTCTTTGAAGTACTTTTCTTTCTCTTCTGTTCTAACAAACTTCTTTCCGATGCATCTTTATATGGGGTACTTGTAATCACGGCAGCATATCCTTTCCTGGAGTTTCTTTCTTTATCACTAGACTTATAAAATGAAGTGGTCAGCAAAGGGCTAATATATTGGGGCCGCACTCTTGGATCTCTGGAATTGGAAATGTTTTTACATGATGAATCTTTCACACATTTGATCGTATTAATACATCTTTGATGAGTCACATGCCTTGCAGGAGTTACTTGCTCTGTAGGAGTCACATTCCTTGGAGGAATCACACCTCTTGGGAGACTCACATGCCTTAGAGGAGTAACATGCCCTGGAGGAGTTACTTGATTTTGTTGTTCAGCATCGGGTAGATTTGTAGCTAGAATTCGGTCACCTTCCGCTTGATGGTGAATAGCAAAGTCGTGGTCTCCAAAAATGTGCTTATCAAATGGAAAGATACCGCTCTTTCGGAAACCATTTATAGCTATTTCAGCTGTAGCACATCTTACATACGCTCTTCCAAGCAATTTGCAATTTGATAGCTGGTGACCACTCTTCCAGGGTTGTTTCTCAGCCAATTTTCAATCTCCTGTGAGTAATAGGTTTAAAGAGGACCCATGCATGCAAGGTCCAGCGGCTGCATTTTATGAGTAGAATGCGGCGGAATACATACAATAACCACATGGTTCTGTCGCGCCAAGTTTATCGTGTCAAGATTTCGCGTATGCGAGTAGTGACCGTCCAAGATTATTAAAACATGATCAGCTTCACTTGGCTTAGCGTGGCTAATAAAATGTTGTACCCAATTGGTGAAAATGTTGCTCTGAATCCAGACAGACACATGGCAGGCAGCAATTGTCCCTGGTGAAGCGCCATTGAGTAATTCTGCCTTCATGTTTTTTCGGGAAAATATGACCATTGGAGGCACATAACCACCAGCCGCATTCATACAGATAATCACCGTCACTAGTGATCCTCTTTCTACAGAGGTAATTGCCCCTACTTGCTTTTTACCTTTTAAAGTGATTATCCTGGTATGCTTGGATTGTACAGACGTTATACCTGTTATCCTGGTATGCTTGGATTGTACAGATATTATACCTGTTTCATCTATGTTGTATATTCGACAGGGATTGAATTTTACATTCTCCGTCGCTGGTTCCAGAATTTTAATAAAGAGATTTACATTTCCTTCTGTGAATCCCTTCATTCGGGCAGTTGATAAACCCTGTGGTCTCCTAATCGTTAGTTCAGGGTGCCTTTTTAAAAACGAACGAAACCATTTGTAACCTGCTCTTTCCTGATTCTTTGAAAACCTATGTTTTAAATTGTTCCGAATGGCGAATTGAAAGGCTGATCTCCGAATATCAGAATCTCGCAATCCAAAAAATCTTTTATCCATTTCTAGACAATAATCAACCAAATCCGCTCCAATTTCTTCAGGCACCACTGGTGGACGTCCTAGATTGGTTTGAATGAGCTCTTCAGGTGACTTTATTTTGTTTTTTACGTAGTCTCCCAACGTGCTCTTGGGTACTTCAAAAGTTCTTGAAGCTAGCAAGTATCCCATTTTTTTGTTTTTAACCGCAGTAACAGCTGCAAGCATGAATTAACTATCTCACGTCTTTCGTTTTTGTTTGGGTTTCAATGACATTTTATTTCTCAAATTAAGAAAAGATAGAAAGATAGAAAATCAAATGAGCAGGTGTAGCACAAGGATTACAGCATAAATCTTTCTATTTGTCGGCGAAAAAATTAAAATTTATTTATTAATAAGGCCTTAGCTACGTAGAAATTATATAGACAGATAAGAAATATATTGTCCTAATATCGGATATCTGATAATAAGACAACGTGACCATTGACCATCCAATATTAGGCAAATTGTCTCCTGTTGAAGGTCAAGGTTATGGAACAAAGAAAACTATAATAAGCCATTGTCCGTATGCACTGAATTGAAGTAGACATATTATAGACTAACTAAAACTACAGAGAAATATTTAAAAACTTCCTGAATGTATAAAAATTACGTTTTCAACTAGCACGTGTAAAAACTCGGAATGTGACAGTTCGGTATAAGTTACTCTAGAACCATCTATGATTTATCAGATATAATTAAATATTATTCGGTGGCTTGGCTTAATCTCCATGCTAAACTGTGGACAGGTTTCTTTGTAATCAGATGACAAAACTCTTTAAAACGGAACTATCCGATATTAGGCAACTATCCGATATTAGGGCACTTTACTCTACGTTTAACTCAGATTCTTATTTTATTGATATGTCCTATATTAAGTTCTATAACAAGCGTTCCATTCATAGAATGTTTGGCCTTCATAACAGTTGAGTGTATTACATCAGCAAATAATATATTAAAAAAAATTCTTTCTCATATTTCTACGTACCAAAAAACCTATTAGTAGGACATGCTGGCAACCTATACGCTAAAGAGGTTTTATAATATTAAATATTGTAAAATCATATTGTGTATTTTTATTATTAAATTTAACCGGTATATTTCATTGATTTTTATCTCCATCCAAAATAGTTGAGTTTCTGAAAGTACAGTCGTACAACTGTTGACTGATATTAGATTTGTTACCATTTATCAAGAACATTGCGGTATTATTTTGAATAACTTTCCTTCGTTTCCCCAAGAATTCTCTTCGGAAAGTAACAAAGAAAAATTACTTGAATATTGCCGAATATTTTGAATTTCTGATGGTCTGCAAACACACTGCACCAAAGACAATTTGTTGCAAATGATTTACAATTTTCGCATTGTAGTATTTCAAAGAAAAATGACAAATTTGTCAGAAATAAAGGATTGCAGTGTTTATTCAATTCAAATTCAGTTATATATATTCGTCTATATGATTAACTGAATAGGTGAAATTAACTGTCTCGACACTTACTTCGTGGAATCTACTCATATTAGTGTTTTAAATGAATCTCACGGTTTCTAGTTAATACCACAATATAATAAAAATTGTTGAAAATTCTAAAAAATTGACAATTATTTCGATAAATCAATATCATCGTCAGAATGACAGAAGTTACATTTCATTAGATGCCTACCTGATGTTTAGTAGTAATTTTTGGCTAGTCCAAGAAGTGACCTAACTGGTGATTGACTTAATATATGTTAATAGAAAAAAGAAGAAGATGTGATATTACAAATATTGAAGCTCAGATATTATTAGCCCTACGGTGATATGCTGGATATCATTTTTCCAATTGAGATCAGTATAACTGTGCAATGATATAGAAAACCAGGAAAACTATGTCTGCTGATCTTTACAATTATCACTTAAGAAGACAGTTTATTAGTGGAGAACTCCCTGGATTTATCTGTTCATTGACGACTTCATATTGTGGGTTTCTTAAGTGTCTTCTAATTTCCAACTCTTCAAGGAAACCAAGGAAATTTCTTTTCATAAATATGCAGCACTTCTAGTTTTGTGTTAGGTGTCAATAAATGATTGGTGTCAAGTAGATGTTTTGCGTAGTGGGCTTTATCTGGTTGTTTTAATCTGTATGCTCGTAAGTGTTCACTGTATCGGATTCCAAAATTTCTAAGGGTCTGACCCAAATAGAGAGCATTACATTCTGGACATTTGAGTTTATATATACCTGACTTCTTTAATCGTGGTATTTTTGTTTTTACATTTAACAATTTTGTACTAACGTTACTTTCTGTTTTAGAAAAAATTGTTGTATTCGTCGCTGAAGATATTATCTTTGGAATATTATTAGACATATTTCCTGCATATGTGATGGTTTAATAAGTTTTTATTTCATCAGTTTGTTCAGGAAATATTAGTTGTAATGCCATGTTTTCCTCTTTTTTATGAATTAGCTTATTTATCATATCTAATCGATAACCGTTGGATGTTGCTATTTGTCTAATTGTATTAATATCTCAATCATAGGAACTGGAAAAGCTCTATGTGTCATTGAATTATATGCCGCTAGTTTATGAGACAAACGAAATAAATTTATAGTTTTCCTGGTTTTCTATATATTGCACAGTTATACTGATCTTAATTGGAAAGATGATATCCAGGATATCACCATAGGGCTAATAATATCTACGCTTCAATATTTGGAATATCACATCTTCTTCTTTTTTCTATTAACATATATTAAGTCAATCACCAGTTAGGTCACTTCTTGGTCTAGCCAAAAATATCTACTAAACATCAGGTAGGCATCAAAAGAAATGTAACTTCTGTCATTCTGACGATGATATTGATTTATCGAAACAGTTGTCAATTTTTTAGAATTTTCATAAAATTTTATTATATTGTGGTATTAACTAAAAACCATGAGTTCCATTCAAAACACTAACTGAATAGGTGATTACATAATTCCATCAAAAGAACTGGTTTTCAATGGTATCCAACGATTTAATCTTATAGCACATCTCAACTGTTGGGACCTTCCTTCTGTTAACTGGATGATATAATAATAAAAAGTATACTGTTTATGTGTGTTTCGTCTGAAATATTATCCCTAATTTTTAAAGGAAATATCATTCTTTAGAGATAAAAATAGTATATTAATTAACGAGCAATTTATGATAGCCATAATTCACGTACGGTGACGTTTACGTCCCGAGCCGTAGGCTAGGAGCGCAAGTGACCCGAGTGATGGTCAAAAATTGCGAGTAGAATACTATACTTTTTCCACGACCCTTTATTTATTAATAAATATAAGTTACGTGAATAAAACGAGTGTATAGTATTAAGAAGAAGTTTTTGTGAACATCATTATTACCTATATTTATACAGTGCCCGTCTAAAGTCTCCACCCCCCCAATCTATTTCGTGAACCTTAGAACTTAAATCATTAATGGTTTGGGTGCCTGAAATAGGTTACGAATGCAACATTTTTGATATAATTTAGTGACGTTATCATTCAATATGACGGACGGCCACCATTTTGTAAGATAATTTCAAATGGGATCATATTATGGCAAACACCTCATTTGAATGCTCGTTCCAAGTCCTGTTCAATGACACCATCTCGATCAAACTATTTGTACTTATTTGTGAATTTCAACGCAAAAATGCCAAATTGTGAAAATTGTTACATGGTATTACTTTAAATATGTTCTTTATGAAGAACAGTCATTACAACACCAGCTTTAACCATCAATTGAACTATAGACTGGAATATGCTGTCGTTAAGATACAGAAATGAATAAGAATAATACAAAATAATTGATCATTTAAACAAACAAGTTCAAATAAGATGCTCAATATACCCACCGTTGACTTCTTGGCAATAAAAGATTCTAGACAAAAACTCTTCCCGAACGCGCTAAGAGTCTATGAAGAAATCGATCTGCATTCATTGCGAATCCTTTGTTTCAGATCTTCAACGGTGTCGACTAGCGTACCATAAACTTTTGTTTTCAAATAACCCCACAAAAAGATATCCAGTGGTGTCAGATCAGGAGAACGAGCAGGCCACTCTAATGATCCCCGTCGTACTATTCACCTACCAGTGTACTGCTCGTTTAAATATCGCCTTCCTGGTCCATAATAGTGGAGAGGAGCACCATCCTGTTGGAAAGTTATCTCCAAATCACGTAATTCATCAGGATGATCCTCAAGTATTTCAGGATTAGGTGCTCACTAGCATTTCCAGATATATTCCTTCGGTCAAACTCCTGTTCGGAAATACAGGTCCAACAATGTAGGGAAGAGTTGGGCAAAACGGGATAGCGAACGTTTTTTGACTGTAACATTTTCATTGACCCCTTTCCATGTTTAAGAATGGTTATTTCTAAATATATCGACGATACTATAGAAAAAGTCATATTTTTTAAAAAAGGTAAAGTATCCCGTTTTGCCCTCCTGGTCGGGTAAAGTAAGATGGTATTTAAATATGCATAGAAATATATTAAAGTAGAATATATTTATTGAACTTGAAAACCGAACACATTATGCATTTTATTTTTATATGAAAAAACACAAATTAACAGTTTGACACCGACAAAAATCGCATGAGTACGGCTGACCATCGTTCTCCAGCCCAGCACAAGCTTCTTGAGCCCAAAGTCGACAGTCCTGGCACATTACACAACCGACGTTGGTATTTCCCGGAAAACTAAGGGCGTGAATTCTTGCCAGGTTGTATGTGGTATTTGGGGAAGTAATTAGACCTGATCACGGATCTAATTACTTAGTTAGTTTAGATGTAATAACTTGAAAAATAACTAAAGTGAATATGGTAAATTGTTGGACGCCAGTTACTTTCTCAAAAGTAACAAAAACCCAAATAACACATACAAATTATTTTTTCCTTGTGAACCTGAAATTTTTGGTTTGGTGTGATAAAGCAAAGTGGAAAAAAGTTCTATTTACAATTTAATAATTATACCGTATTTACAATAATTTACAAAGAAATTTACATGATTTTTTAAATATACAATAGTTCAGATGTAGTAAAATTATTTTTTTTCAGTTATATAAACTCCAAAATACTTTATAATATTATTGATAATAAAAAGATATAAAAAAAGTGAATAGTTTACAGGTTATAATTGAGAAAAGAGAATTGAAAGAAGTTGAATAACTATTTCTTTTCAGTTATATAAACTCCAAAATACTTTATAATATTATTGATAATAAAAAGATATGAAAAAAGTGAATAGTTTACAGGTTATAATTGAGAAAAGAGAATTGAAAGAAGTTGAATAACTATTTCTTTTCAGTTATATAAACTCCAAAATACTTTATAATATTATTGATAATAAAAAGATATAAAAAAAAGTGAATAGTTTACAGGTTATAATTGAGTAAAGAGAATTGAAAGAAGTTGAATAACTATAGATTATAATATGATAAAAAAAAATATGAACGAAGCTTGATGTGACGCAGTAGTTCAAAATTTACACTATACTTTAGAATTCTCAAAGAATGTAATTTTATACTTCCTTTCTATGTCTGCACAAAGCTAACATCCCTCAGGTAGGAAGTCCGTCGCAATGGTTGGAATGATAAATTTCCTACTGCAAATTTACCATTATATACCAGCTTTCATGGATCAGCAATTTATTTTTATAGGTATATAAGACTACTCAAATCTATATAAGTATACTCAGTTTTGTGGTCTCAACGTTGTATAATTCTACCCGGTTTTGCTAAAAAAACATAGTGCGATGTAATCAAAATTTCAAACTAAAGTGTCAGCCAGTTCAGACAAACCGCCAAATTGTTAGCGATTATATAATAATTTGCTCTTGGATGATCGCATAATTTTCAAGCTCAATACTACTATGTTATAATTTGCAGTCGAGTTACTTTAAATAAATCTATATATCTCTGAAATGAATGCAATTTACAATTTTAAATGCGATAAACTATTTGAGTAAAAACTATTGAACATCAATAAAAAAGTTAACATAAAAAGTTGAAGAATTTACAATAAAATATGGAGTGAATTGAAAAACCAGAAGATATACTTGAGTTTTAGCAAATCATCGAGAATTTATCCACCACAATTTAAACTACATCTGTCTGACCTCTTGGCTGACGAAAAAGAAAAAAAATATAGAGCAATGTGCATTTTGTTATTGAGTGATTTTCTTGTAAAATTATTTTCACTATTAAAACTCATAGCTTTTACTTCAATATCTTACAATGCATAAATTTAATTGATAAGGAACATTTAAGAAATAATGACATATAAAAACCAGTTGATAAAAACCGTGAAGTAAAAAGTTAAGTTTTATATATCATGAGACCAAGTTAATATGTTAGATATGAATAATGACAACTTTTATTAAAATCATAGCATCTACATTCATATCTTACGATCGGTATTTAATTAGAAATAAACTTTTGGGAACCAATGATATCATATGAAAAGAACAATTGAAAAAGAGCAAGAAATGAGAAAAAGTTAAGTTTCATATTCTAAGACAAAATTTAAAATGTGAGATATGAATAATAATTATCAATAATAATAAGAATCTCTCCTAGACTTCTCACTGCCTGGAAACGAATATATTTAACATTGAAACAACCAACGTTGAAAGAAACTTGCTATTCTATTTGGATAAAATACGTCGTTAACTCGTGCTAATTTTTTTTTAAACTAATAAAAATCATTAATTAAACGAAATAATTCTTACCAGATGTCTAATAGGATTGAACCATGATCTGCAGAACTATTGGGTTTATATTTTATGTAATATTATTTCTTCATCCACATGGACGAAATTATGTTCAACGAAACGCCAACTAGCACCTTTCACGTCAAAAAGGAAGAAATCAAAGCCAATCGCCCTACGCTAGTACACTCCGACAGCGCATGCTAATTATCCAATTATTGATTCTTTGAATATTCCGGTCTTTCAACGAGTTTTTAAATTTTTCATCGTGCCTCGTAAGCCGATACCGTGACAGTATTTAATTTGTTGTTAAATTATTTAGATTTATTTCAAAGTGTGAAATTCACGTTACAACTTATATTTAGAATACAGTTCTGTACAATAAATGCAAGCTTCTTCGCCATCCTCCTCATCTTCTGAACTGCTGTCCTTATTTCTATTTTCTTTCTTCTGTTTTCTTACCTTAGTGGTACTTTTTTCTTTTTTCTTTCTTAATCCCTACTTTCCCCTTTTCTCCAAAATTTAATTTTAACTTCTTCTTTATATGGTGCTGGAGTTAGCACAGCCGTTTTCCCCCTTCTTTCATCATCAGCAATAATTTTTCTCTCTGCGTGAGGAAGTAGCACAACATGTTAAGGTGTTACTTAAAATCTGGTGGTAGTGTATGAACAGGAGGGGGTCACATTTGCATAGAACTTGCTGCAAGATACAGGAGGGAAAGTATTACACCAATTCCCCTTATTTTTAAGCAGCTGATGTGATTTTTCTCGCGTGGATAGATCTGGAGGCACTGACGGTATTCTGCATCGTTTTGTTCTTTACCTGCAACTTGGGTTTTTGATGATCGTTATATAACAAGCCTTTGTGGTATTGGTGATAGTGTACGTGGATGAGGTTGCTCATTATTTTCTTCAACCGGACTAATTGTAGGAATATTTATGGGCTTGTCCGTGGTTTCAGCTGGATCAAACATCCAATCTTCGAAGATTTCCGAATTGAGAGGTCTTCATCCATTCACAGCTGTTTGGATACTAGCAGCTTTCATATATGCGTTTCCGAAAAGTTCACCTATCTGGGTTATTGTAACTGGTCGCCCTGGATGTTGCTGTATCCATTTTTAAACCCCTGACGTATAATATGGTCCTAAGTGGTGGTATAAAACTGACGTCAAGTCGAAAGCAGGGCATCACAACATCGTTACGTCTAGCTTTCTGTATAAAGTCCAAGTTTTTTGTATGTGTGGTATGTCCGTCAAAAAGTAAGAGGACAGGGTTTTCTTTGGAGTGTTTGGGAAACTCAATAAATTGATCAAACCAATTCGAAAAAAATTTTTTTCGCATCCATCCTGATGAATGATAAAAAGCATTACTTCAAGGAGGAGCATCATCTAGCAGCTCCGGCTTTGCTATGGATCTGGGAAAAATGAACGTGGGCGGCATAAATACGCCAGTAGAGCTCATGCAAATTTTCACAGTGACAATATTGCCGCGTTCTGCTTAGGATATACACCCAACTTGCCTTTTTCCATGCTGTGATTACCATTTAGATTTTTTCTTTGGTACTGTCATTATACCCGTCTCATCGCCGTTGTGAATCCGTTCGGTTGGAATTTTATGTTTTCCAAGCACGTTGGAGAGTACGAGGAAAAATTTTGTACAGCAGGCCTATTAAAACCCATGGCTCTAGCAAGTGATGTTGGCTCAGGGATGCGAAGTTAACCGTTTAGATGTATCTTTAGAAAACTGTATAACCAAGCTTCACCTGCCATTTTTTGTCCCTGTTAAATTGATCAGCTAAGCCATTGCGTTGACCTGACTGAAAAGCCAAACTGCGAAAGTCATTCAAAGTAAAACCAAATAATCGCGAGGAAACCGGTCTGTGACGCCCTAGACTCTCTTTTTCTGCATCTAATCGTTCGAGAGATCCATTTTTTATCTTTTTTACTCGAGCTTCAATAGTTGTCCGAGGTACACCAAATTATTTCGAAGCCTTACTGTAACCCATTCTTCTTTCGAGAAACTCTTCAACCGCCTGGCGCATATTTTCCTCATTCCAAGACTGCCGATCGGTTGTTCTTTTATACTTAACCATCTTATAACAGGCCTGTAAAAAAATAAAATTTGAAATCTATACCGTTTTTGGTTGGACAAAACGGGGTAGTATCCAGTTTTACCCAAGCGCTTGGTATCTCATTTTGCCCGACTGCACGTTTCAAAATGTTTTGTTAAAATGTTTATGGAGAAAACTAGTTATCATATTCACAAATTCAACCAAATATAGTTAAATATTTACAGAATCTTGAAAAATACGTACTCCCATTTATTTTGCTCGTTTAAACTAAAAAAATCCTTATTTCTTGTTGATAAAAGTAATTAGCATAAACACACTTTTTTGAGCTGCCACCTGCCACTCACCACAGAACACGAATTAAGCGGAAGAATCACATACTATATTTGAACAAACGTTATTTCTACCGAATTACACCCCTGGTTGCCAGATGGTGTTGCTTTTTTTCAAAGATTGCCTGGTATACCGTTTTATCCAACTATCCTGTTTTGTCCAACTCTCACTTAGTTTCCTAGAATCCCTGCCCATATATTTACTTTTTGTGGGAACTTGGTATGTCCTTTACGGAAAACGTTAGGGTATGTGGTACCCCAATATCGCACGATCTGAGTGTGCACATTACAATTAAGAAAGAAGGTAAACACACAGTTTTCAGATAATCGGGTTCTCGACATATTTTCTCATATATTTTCTCACAAAATTGAACCCTGCGATCTGGATCATCTTCTGTCAGCTAGTGGAGCATTTTCATTTTGTAATGGTGAAATTTGTGCTTCTTTAAAATTCTTTGTACAGTTTTTGGACACACCTCACAAGTACCTTTTAAGGTGGATGATGATGGGTTCACTACCATTTCCGAATTTAAATTTTTTTATATTTTGTGATGCTTGGCCGTCCACTCCGCTTATCGTCATTAACGTTTCTCGTCATCTGAAATTTTTCTAATAGCTCCGTTAGGTATTTCCTTGCTATTCTCCGATCTAGATGCTTGTCAATAAACACTCGTTCGGCTGCATGCATATTACCACTAGTTTCACCAAGAATTAATATCGCTTCCACTTTGTCCTCTAGACTCATAATTTTTGGGGATCAGGGTTCAAAGAACTGAAGATGGAACCTTTCTACTAGATCAAAATTCGAAAATTGATATCCTTCTCAAAGAGAATGGATTGGAAAATGCCTCATGCATAGCTACTCCAATGGATACAGAGTACCCCAAATTCGACACAAATTCCCCTTTTATTATCCAATAATTAAAAATATAGAAAACCAGTAGAGGCACTGCTATATCTTTCAACTACAACCCGTCCAGATATATCTCTTGCTGTGGGATATTTGTGCAGGTGAGTAAGTCAGCCAAGTCAGAAGGTTTGGGATGCAGTCAAGAGAGTGCTCACATACCTGAAGATTACAAGTAAAGATAAACTGAAACGGATATGTCGATTTCGATTGGGCAGGCGATGTCTCTGATAGGAAATCTACAGCCGGTTTTATATTATTTCTTGGAAATAATCCTATATAATGGGCTAACAAGAAGAAGCAATCTTCAGTAACCCTATTATCTACAGAGGCTGAATATATCAGCGGCCTTGGCAAGCCAGGAAATAGTTTGGTCAAGAAGACTTTTAGAAGATTCCGAAATACCTTGTGAAAATGCATCTGTCCTTTATGAAGACAATCATGGTTGTATCAAGCTAGCAAACAATGAGCAGTCTAGTTGTAGAACAAAACATATCGATGTCAGATTCTATCATCTACGTGATTTAGTTGACAATGATATAATTCAATTCATGTATTGTGAAACTTCAAATATGATTGCTGATGCTTTCACAAAGCCTCTCCCCAAAGAAAAGTTTCAGCGACTCTAAACATCAATGAGAGTCATCGAAGAATAATCTGTCGAGTGGGGATGTTAGAAAGAAATATTCAAGATCGCAAGATTTGTAGATGTGATCTCTCTGCGTGATATTTGTGTTTTCAAGTTGTTGTTGTTGTCTGCCAAGTTTTGACAAAAAAAATTAATTTTGCAGTTTACGTGTCCGAATAGTATTTAATTAGTAAAACTAGGCTGTTCTTCCATTTAAAAACCATTAATATTAAATATTAATAAAATTAAAAGTTTCAACTATCTTGCATCAATAGGATGATAATGTCTATTTATAGTCCGTGAGGCAGCGACCGAAATTTTGCATCAATTCCTACAAAGCTGATTTTTTCTCATTTTGTAGTTTTGATATGGCAAGTAAACGGATCAGCAGTCTACTGCTCCAATATGGGGGCAAACATTAATAACAATTTTTAAAACTTGTGAATAAATAATATATAAATGCCTCATTCCAACAAGTATAAAAGTTTGTAGACTGGTTAAGGATACCTAAAAATGCAGTATAATGATAGTCTACCGCGTCAGAGGGGAGGCCATCATAGATCTACTACCCAGGCAAGTTGTTCACAAATAAACTTTTATCACTTATTTCTATAAGGCTGAAAATTTTTGTTCATATACTTTAGTTCATAAAAGTACTTAAAAAAATTTGTCTACCTATCATATAATAATGCAAAGCCTTGATAGACGCAATGGAATGCACAATCTCCCGAGAGCAGCAGCCGCCGCGCCAATGTACTATAATTCGCTCTGAATTATTGCGTACCGGGTTTTAATTATTATCAACAAACCTGCTCTTTTATCTATACGTATTTTACGATTATTATTGATAACTAAACGTGTTCTACCTTGGATACAGTGTGGCGAAAGTTTCGCTAGACGTGGCTTGAATAAACATAAAATTATGTTATTTCGTCTAATTATTTACAAATTTATAGGTATTTCATACTGCACTAATTCATAGTCAGCTCTACAACGTTGCTGTAAGGGTGACAGTATCCGGAAAAAAATTACTAGTCATGTTATGGAAGAAACTGGTTTAAGAACGGAACAAGATGTGACCGCAGATTTATATCAAAATAGGATAAAAAAGAGTTCTGTGCAGCTTGAAAAATTGATACAGCTCATTAAAGAAAATATAAAACCTTTTCATAGCACTCTAGGTAAAGATTTACTCTTCTATATATCTAATGGTCAACCAGGAGACCAGTGTTGAAAAAGAAAGGAGGAGAACTGAGTAATACATTTATTAACGAATGTGCCGAAGATAAAGATAGATTTGATCGAAGTTTGAAAATGTATAAAATTGATAATTTTACAGTGTTACAGAGCAAAAAATAAGTTGAAGTTTCTGGAAAATTAGTTGAAGTGCGTTTGCAGCGAGACTTATTTGGCCAACTTCTAGTGGTTGCTCTAGATAAACAATAAGATATTGAAAAAGTTGTAACTTATCCATTGACGCCTATTCCATTTTCATTATGTCATCTCGATGGAAGTATTTGCCAAACTGAAAAAAGTGCTTTACTCAAATTACTAGAACATAAAATAGATAGCAACTCAACGCCAAAAGCAAACGTACAAATTTACGATTGATTTTTCTTTATATATTTAATGAAAGAAATACCAGCTACATATGGAAACATATCTGGTAAATTATTGCAAATGATTTTGAGAAATGACACACAGTTCGTTATTATAGTATTTGACACCTATAAATCTCCATCGATAAAGGATAAAGAGCACGCTTTGAGATGAACCAGCAAGGGTCGTGAAATTGTAATTCGAGGAATATCGTCATTATGATTTTTCAGCCGAATTAAAAAATATTCTAAAGAGGACTTAGTTGAGTATCTCTTAGATAGTTGGGGACGCAAAGAAATAGCTTTATTTCTAGGCAATAAAATAGTGTATGTCAACTATAAAGAATGTCATAGATACCAAGTAATTAATGATGATGTTGTTAAAACTACTGAGCTGTCAATTATGTTCGAGTCATGAAGGAGTAGATAGCAAAATAATATATCACGCCTGTAACTTTGAGAAGCTACAACCGCCCTATAATATTACGATTAGTGCTCAGATACTGACATATTAGTAATAAGGCTTGGTAATATGGAGTTTGTTCAAGAACAAGTGGAAGTTTTGATGGAAGTAGGCGTTGGAAAATTGCAAAGAAATCTTAATTAAAGTTTATTGTAAAAAGCATTAGGAGCCAATTTGTGTGATTCACTACCTGCCTTTCATGCATTAACAGGCTGTGATTTCAATCTAGTGCATTTCATTTGCTAACGAACTCTGGAAAATATGTAGATGCGTTGACAAATTAAGTAAATATCCTTATTGTGATAATGCAGTATTCGAAACAGTGGAAGAATTTGTATGCCTAATTTACGGTTATAAAAAAAATAATGAATGTACATCAGTGATGTTTTTGAAAGATTACAAAAGTACCAACGCCAAATATTTCGACAAAACGTGAAGAAACTTGATGCATCTGCTTTGCCACCTTGTTAATCTGAGCTCCGAGAACACCTACTCCGAACAGTATATGTTTCCAAAATATGGAGCAATGCTCACATAAAAGAACCTTCAGCATTATCTCCTCTCGACTATGGCTGGAAAGTCGATGAGAATGCAAAGTATGATTTTAATTGGTTTAGTGACGACCAATTGCGTCAGTCAATCGATGATGTGACGTTTAGTCAATAAAACGATAAAGATTCAGGTATATACATTTTGCATTTTAAGTTAATCGATCTTATGTTAGCATCATATAATATTATTCAATGTTTTATGGTCATTTGCAGATATAGAAACGCTTGATGAATCCCGCAGAAATATTTGCAAATAACAGCTGTTGTGAATATCTCGAAGAAAGCGATTGGATGAATAATGAGAATGATGAAGATAGCGATTACAATTTGGAAGCCGATGAGGAAGGAAATTCCAGTGGCGATGAACAATAACAAAAATATTGTATATTTATAATGTTGATTATTTTGATTTCTGAGGTTGGAATAATGTACGAACTGTTTCTCTGTAAATAACAAAGATTTTTATTATTATATACAATATTTACAATTAGATACATGATCTAGAATATTAATCCTACCTGTAAATAACAAAGAAACAACATTCAAAGTTATTATCCACTAGGATTGTTCTCACATTACGTACAATATTTAATCTCATTGACATGTGCCAATTTAATGACATGACATATATTAAGACATCGACTTAATTACGCGCGCAATTGAATTGGACTGAAGATATTCCTTACATCTCCCCCCCTTAAGATAAAAAATTTTTGTTTACAAAATTTTTGGTATAAAATACAGTACAATACAAAATTATATGAATTAGCGCTAAGTAAATTCTGTGGTGTTCATCGCCGAAGTAGTAGGAGTTAGTTTTGAAATATGAAATAAATTTGATTCTGATTTTTTATATCCTACGTCAACCTCATACATTGAGTTTGATATTTTCTTCATAATTGTGTACGGTCCGATTCTTAATTCATCAAGTTTCTTTCGATTCATTCTATTACCATTCTCAATATATACTGAATCTCCAACATTAAAATTATATGTTTTCCTATTTTTGTCATACAGTTTCTTATTGTATTCATGACATTTTATACTGTTCTGGAATGCAGTTATTCTATCGTTTTCTAGTTGATTAATGTTTTTCTTTTTCAATTCATTCGGTAATATTGATGTATCTTCGCCATTTAATAAGTATTTTGGGCTAAATCTTGTCACCGTGTGCTCAGTTTCATTATACTGATTTATGCAGTTGTGAGCTACAGTTGTCCATGCATGTTTATTTTTTTGCTCATTCATTGCACATCTTATTTTATTCACTAAGGTTTGGTTGAGTCTTTCGTTTAAACCATTCGAAAATGGTGTATTAACTCCTGTAAAAATCATTGTGATTTCTTTTTCTTTCAAAAAATTTTTGAAGTCTTTAGAGTTTATACCTGGGTATTGATCTGTTAATAGTATCTGAATATCGTGATCTTTTAGTACATTTTCTGTTAGTTTAACGAAATCATTTGCATTTTGTGTTTTCGATGTTAATATGTAAGCATATCTTGAAAAGTGGTCTACCAGGAGATGTAAATATTTTTTCGTGGATCTTGAGCCACCAAATCCACCTATTGTATCTATGGAAACTATTTCGAATGGTTTTGTTGCGGGACCAAGATGTGACATTAAGCCAATTTTATCTTGTCCCCTTGATTTATTTTTTTTACATATTTGGCAATGTCTAAAAACTTTTTTTATGTTTTCCGATATCTTTTCTGCTGTATAATACGTCAGTATTTTATTTTTCATTTGATTAATTCCAATATGACCGAATTTCTTATGGGTGTCTTCTATCAGTTTTTTGCTAAATTCTTCCGATAGTAAGATTTTCTCTTTATTTCTTGCTTTATTATAGTACAAGTTATTTTTAATGTCTAATTTCAGTCCATTTTTATCAATTTTTATATCTTTATTTTTCTTCTGGTCTTCTAAAATATCCTCTAGTTTTATTAGATTCACTACTTTTAATTTGTCTTCCTCTTCTTCTTTAGCCTCTAGCACCGGATTTCTGCTTAAGCAATCTGCTTCTAAGTTATCCTTGCCCGGGCGATACACTACTTCAAAGTCGAACTGCGACAAGTAATAAGTAAGATCCCCTAGTTCTTCGTCAGTTCTAGCTTTTATATTCATTTTTTCTAGAGGTTTGTGATCTGAAAATACTGTGAAATGTTTGCCTATAAGCCAATGTTTCCAATACTTTACCGATTCTTTTATTGCTATACATTCTAAATATATTGCTTTTTTTCTTTTCTGTGATTCGCTTAATTTCCTAGAAAAATATGCTACTGGTTTTTCAGTTTTAATATTTTCGTTCAATTCTGGTTGTTTTAAAACAGCACCTATGCCTTGCAAGCTTGCATCTGTATATATATGAATCGGTAAATTTGGATCAAAAACAGCTAAAACTGGTTGTGTGCAAAGAAAATTTTTCATATATTCAAATACTTTTTGACATTTTTCTGACCAAATGAATTCCTGTCCTTTCTTAGTAAATTATGCAGTGGGTCTAAAGTTATTGAACTTTTTGGTATGTATTCGTTATAAAAATTAATTTTACCCAAAAATTGTCGAACATTTTTTCTATTTTTTGGTACAGGAAAATTTCTTATCGATATTAAATTATCTTTCATTGAATTATGTTTTATTATGTGGCCTAAATATTGTACTGAGTCAATTGCAAATGTGCATTTTGAGAGTTTTAATCGAAATCCTTCTTTCACGATTGCTTCTAATAACTGTGTCAAATGATCTATGTGTTCTCTAACGGATTTTGAAAATATTAAGATATCGTCTATATAGTTAACTGTGAAACCTGATAATTTGTGTTTTCTTATTATATTACTAAGGATTCTTTGAAAAATAGCCGGTGATGTTTTTAATCCGAATGGTAGGCAAGTCCATTAGAAGTGACCTTCTTGGGTGACAAATCCTGTTTTTCTTCTATCTTCAATCCGTAAAGGAATGGACCAAAAAGCAGAATTAATGTCCAGCTTTGAAAAAAATTTGCAGTCTCTTGTTCTTATTACTAAGTCTTCTATCAATGGAAACGGTTGTGATTGAGGTACTATTATTTTGTTCAAATCCCTAAAATCTATGCATAATCTTGATCTTCTATTGTCATCTTTTTTGAATGCTAAAGTTACAGGGGCAGCAAAAGGGCTGTATGATTCTTCTATCAAATTTCTTTCAAGTAATTGAGATACCTGTTCTTCTATTTCTTTCTTGTCATCAATCGTACATCTATAGGGCATTTTACTTCAATATTTATCTACTATAAGATCTATTCTCGCTTCGTAGTCTTTTACGGTACCTATATCGTACTTATCTTTAGCAAAAATATTTTTATATTTATTTACTAAATCTGTTATAATTTTTTCTTCATTATTCTTTAAATGATTTGTTAAAATATTAAAAGTGTCTATCTCTACATGTTCATTAAAGTTAACTTGATACTCATTTATCAATTTGTTAGATTCGGAATCTTTTTGTTCTATCTCTAATCTCTCATTTTGTATCAAGTTGAATTTTTCTATACAATCTAGTCCTATGAGGAAATTATACTTGAAATTTTCATTATTAATTATGAACACATTTACATATTTTTCTATATTTAATATTTTTATTTTTAATTTTACCATGCCATCTGTTTTATAAATACCATTAATCGTTCTCAAATTAGTTTTCTTAATATAATCATTCTTCGTTTTTACATTGATTAGACTGGCATTTATTAATGATATATTGGAGCCTGGATCATAAATCGCAGGTATTTCCAAAATATCATTTAACCTAATTTAGAGTTCAATCAATGGTGGCACTATTAGTTTTTTGGATCATCGGTACTTAAATCTACATCTAAAGTTAAGTTATTTACTTGTCTCGATTTGTAATTTTTCTTTTCTGGATCTTTAAACCAGCATTCTGTTTCGGGGTGAAATCTTGTTCCTTTATTATTATCTTTGCATATTTTGCAAGGTGTTTTTTCTGTTTTTATCTTGAAGTCCGGTTTATTCTTTTTCACTTCAACATTTTTCCTAATGGTTAAACTTTCTAATTTATTCAATTCATTATGTAAATCTTCAGATTTTTCTAAGTTTTCTCTATCAATTCTGTCTAATATGTAGTTGGGTAAACCCATGGCGATAAGATCCACAAGCGTATCACTATCCATAGTCTTCCTTACTTGTAATAAGAGTTTTTCTTTTCTTAGAGAATATTCTAGTAATGAACCTGTTTGGTATTTAAATGCTATAGCATATTTTATTGGAGACCAACCTTTACTTGCAAATGTATTACAAAAATTGTCTCTCCATTCTTTCCATTCTGCTTTGATTGTAAGCTTATAAAGTGTACAACTATACCAATCTACAGCACTTTTGTCCATGAATGACTTTAAAATTTCAATTTTTTTCTCATCTTTTATTAATTCAAAGCGTTCACATTCTTTTTCAAAATCATTAATCCATTGTTCCGCGTTTGAATTTTTACCATCAAATTTTTCGATAACAAATTCTTTAGCTAAATTCCCAATATTTATTTTTTCAGATTTTTCTTCATTTTTTTCTAATAGTTTTTCTAATAATTGTATCAATGGTTGTTCTGAGGTACTAGCCGTTACGTCACTATCTTCTTGTTTTTCAATTAACTCTTCCAAATACTCATCCTCAAATACCACATTCCCTTCTGTATCATAATAAGTTTCTTTCAATTCTTTATGTAAACTTACCCACACTTTTCTCACTTGATTTCTCAGTTTTAATCCTTTCTTTATCTTAGTGAATGCAGGAGTTTTCATAAGCTCTTCATGGTTTTGTACACCATAGTGGTCAAATGGAATTCTATATGTATGACCATCTTCTGTGGTAATTCTAGTGACACACAAAACATTGGATTTTTTATCTGCTGCTTCTAGTAATTTGGAGTGGAACTGTAGCTTTTCCATCGTGGTATACAACGAGAATGTTGTTTTATAATGTTGATTATTTTGATTTCTGAGGTTGGAATAATGTACGAACTGTTTCTCTGTAAATAACAAAGATTTTTATTATTATATACAATATTTACAATTAGATACATGATCTAGAATATTAATCCTACCTGTAAATAACAAAGAAACAACATTCAAAGTTATTATTCACTAGGATTGTTCTCACATTACTGTACAATATTTAATCTCATTGACATGTGCCAATTTAATGACATGACATATACTAAGACATCGACTTAATTACGCGCGCAATTGAATTGGACTGAAGATATTCCTTACATATTCTATATCTGTTTCATGAAATACTATATTGTTATAATGAAAAAAATCTTTCTATAATAGTAATTTAATTGAAATTAATTTAATTATTCAGCGTTAAAAATTTAGTTTCCACTTTTATAATATCAATATCATACTAGCAAAACTCGCTCGCAAATGCTTTTTCGTTATTACTATATCGTACGTTTTATAATGGTGTAAGCTCCAAAAAGAATAATTAACATTCAAATTAGGAATTTTATTGATCGTTACGATTTTTGCAAGTTACTCGTAAAAACTTTAGCCACGTCTAGCGAACCTTTAGCCACATTGTAAAGACGGTAGAACACGTTTAGTTGACAATAATAATCGTTAGATACGTATAGATAAAAAAGCAGGTTTGTAAATTTTAATTTAATCCCGGTATGCAATAATTCGGAGCGAATAATAGCGGATCGGCGCGGCGGCTGCTGCTCTCGGGAGATTCTGCATTCAATTGCGTCTATCAAGGCTTTGCACCATTATATGATCGGTAGACTAATTTTTTCAGTGCTATTATAAACTAAAGTATATGAGAAAAAATGTTCAGCTTTGTAGAAATAAGTGAAAAATGTTTATTACTGAACACCTTGCGTGGGTAGTAGACCTATGATGGCCTCCCCGCCGACGCGGTAGACTATCATTGTTTTAATTAACCCTTTTTGCACTTGGGATAATAGATGGAATGGAAAGCTTTATCGTTCAATGTTGAGCTCGAAGGACCGTATATCTTATTCGCTATATGTTGTAGGATGTATGATTATGATGGATGAAGAAATTAAACAACTATTTCACTGTCATGTTACTATATTGTATGACGTTATAAAGTGTTCTTTTGCATGAACAACTAAGAATCTCACTGTATCATATGCGTTTTGCAGTTTGATTATTTAGCACATAATCTGCTGGAATAATGAATGATTAATGATTAATTACACATATGGTTTACCGGGACCAACGCCGGGTGCTCTTATAACATGAGTACCATTATGTACGACGGTTAAATGATGAAGAGAGAGAATGAAGGATGAATGATAAGTGTATGAATGCCGGCTGGGAAGCGTATGAAGGCTGACTGAGAAGTCTATGAATGACGAATGACGACTACCAAGTGTACGAGTGACGACTGGGAAGTGTACCAGTGACGACAGGGAAGTGACTAAAATTGAGGTTTTATGCATATTTATATGTCGGTTAACGTTGGTGCAGGCAAGGAGAAAAATATTAGGATTGGTCCAATGGGATCAAATATTTTGAAACGTAACGGTCAGATACAGCGAGTGAAAATTTGCAGTAAGGGTGATTTTTTGTGGCCTGAAAAGGTTTCGTAGATATTGGTAACGGAGTTTGGAAGAGGGTTTTTATGAAGCGATAATGTGTCGGGTACTTTGAAATATTCATTGGAATTTCAGAAAACGATATTTATCGGTATTAATTATGTGGCAGTAATGTTAAAATGAATTTTTCGTTGATGTAAAGAAATATTAGATGTTGAAAAGAATGATATATTTCGTTATATGATTTTAGCAGAATATTTGAATTGTCTTATAGAGGGGAAGTTGAAAATAAGAATCACAGGAGAATTTGGCATTTAAATCAAATTCGAACAATCATTATACTGCATTTTCAGGTATCCCTAACCACTCTACAAAGTTTCATACTTGTAGGAATAAGACATTTACATATTATTTATTTACAGGTTTCAGAAATTGTTATTAATGTTTGCCCTCATATAGAAGCGTTTACCTGCCATATCAAAACTTCGAAATGAGAAAAGATCAGCTTTGTAGGAATCATTACATCAAAAGTGTCGCTGCCTCCCGGACTATTAGCTTAATGCAAGATAGGAACATTTTATATTTAGTTTTCCGTTGTTTTAGTAAATAGTTGTTTATCAATAATTGGCAATTGGCATATGCTGTATGTGATTTTATTTATTGTTAGTTTATTTCGTATTCTGATAACCTTTTAATGTAGTATGTAAAAAATATTTCTATTTATTCAGAGACAGAAAGTTCTTCATACATATTTCCTCTGTTATTAACGAATACTACGAGAGATCATTTTTTCATTTAATAATGTTCTTTAGGATGTTTCCTTGCCTCAACTGGAGGTGACGGAATATTTCCATCATTTTTGTGTATACCGTTATTTTCATTATTATCTCAGCATAAAGAAAATGAGTAAGATACCGTACATAATGATGACACACAAGGGGCATAAACAACTGAGAATAATAGGGATCGTAGAAGCTCAAAAGAAGAATAGTTTTCAAAATAATTTGAGATACATAATACTGATATAAAAATTTCACATTGTTGATTTGGTATAATATTATTGTGAAAAGCGACTGGTATTAATTAATCCTTGAATGTCGATGCTCTTGACATTAACCTATTTCAATTAACTAATCGCCACAAAAATCACTTCTCAGCTGAAAAATATTTTATGTAGGTTCTGTGTCTAACCAAAAAAATATTGAACTTACCGTCGTTTCCTACCCCTCGATAAAACAGAGCTATGTTTTACTTTTCCAGCCCAACCTTTCTATATGCGAGAGAAGTATTGGATTACTTAAAAAAAATCGGAATTTGGGTTCGAGTTATTTTTTCGTTTTTCAGCAAGAACAGCTCGAGGAAAATGTTTTTAGAAAATAAATCCTGTATGTATGTCGTCGGTTACACACGTCTTATTAGCATGATACAGCATCCGGAGTGCAACAAGTCACTAATTTTATGATTGAATATTGTTCAGCATGTCTGAGAGATGAACCCTATTGATTTTCAGCTCACCAAAGCCAGTAAAACGAGTGCTATGGTACTTAAAGTACGACATTTTTGTCATTTTTGGAGAAATTTCAGTTTGTTATCACGATACAGCTTTCGGAGTATAGAGGAAAGGGACCTAATATCAGACACCTTTTTATTTTTTTGAATAATTTTGCACAAATTCAACTTTTAGAAGTGGATTTATTTCTAAAGGATAGATCGTTGTGTATACTTCACACCCTAACAATTCTAATTTATTAAAAATGTTAACTATCTTTGTAAAGTGGTAATACATAAAAAAAATCACTTTTGTCATTTTCAAGATTGGTCTCCTAATATGAGATAGTTAGGGTTCCTAATAAAAGACTGTCTCATAATAGGATACCAAAAAATAAAAACAAGTACTGAAAGAATATAATATTTCGTTTTATTTTAGAAAAAATCAAAATGAGAATCAAAAGTAACAACACTAAAATTTTATCGAACAAAAGTTTTTTTTCCTTATTTTTTTTTTCGCATATAGGGCAAACAAATGTTGTGCCATCAACTTCGCCGCAGTCTTCGTGGCACCAATAAAAACAAACGATACATCTAGCTCACTTTTCTCCACGGATGTCTTCGGAAAATGTTCCCTGAAAAAACGACACTCTGCATCATTGTAATCCTCTTCATTAGTCGAGTCATCATAATGCACAGATATTTCTGAATCGGAGCTGCTCGATGTAATTTCAGCCTTCTCGGTACTTTTAGTCTTGGATTTTTCATCTGTTGTTCCCAAAGAATTTGGTTTCACATCTTTCTTTTTTTTTAGTTTCTTGGCAATGGATTTTTATATGGAGTAGATGTTATTAAACTTGCTTTGCCTTTTCTTTTATTAGACTTTTCACCGTGATTTGACGAATTTGATGGCACTGGACAAACGTCTGTTGGAGAAACCAGCAAAAGTTTATCACTTTTGTCAGAGAATTTGTTGTGGGCATAGCCTGATGATATTGATGGATTTGCCATAGTTTTTCTGGACTCTGCAGGAATATCCACAACTAAATCTGATGACACATTTGAAATATTGTTGTCATTTAATGAAATATCTGCACCTTCATTTTCAAATCAGTTCTTTCTTGTGTAGGTAGATTTTGCTCCTCCTTCAAAAAGTCAGTTCCTCTAAAAACATGTCTGTTACAAGGAAAGAGACCTGTATTTCTAAATGAATTGATCGATTCCTCCGTTGTTGCAGCCCGATTATAAGCTTTCCCAAATAGCGAGCAGATGTTGGTGTGTGTCACAACTTTTCGTGAGTTGTTTTTGAGAAATGTCTCTATTTATTGAGCATAATATGTTTTTAGTGGTGCCATGAAACTCACATCAAGTGGCTGCATTTTATGAGTGGCATGTGGTGGTAAGCACACAGTTGGAACATAATTCTCTCTAGCTATGTCTATGATTTCTATGTTTCTCGTGTGTGAATAGTGACCGTCTAAAACTAACACGATCGGATCATCTTTTGTTGGTTCAGTAAACTTAACAAAATGTGAAAACCACTGCGTAAAATATTTGTCTGAATCCATCCACATGGATGGCAGACCCATATTGATCCAGGAGGTGCGCCATGCATTAGATGTTCCGACATATTTTTACGAGGAAACACTATCAAGGGCAGAACAAAAGTACCAGAAGCGTTCATGGATGTCAAAACGGTGAGCAGTTTTCCCCTCTCTTGTGATGTTATGGCACAAACCTGTTTTTTTCCTTTCAAGCCGATGATTTTGCTTTGTTTATGCTGCACAACCGTAATGCCTGTTTCGTCGACATTAAATAATGTATGTGGAAAAAAAATAATTTTTTCCATCTCCTTCTCAAATATGTCAAAAAACTGCGCAACGTTTTCGGCGTTATACCCTTTAACTCTCGCAGCAGATATTGCCTGTGGTGTACGTACAGACAACTGCGGGTGCCTTCTTAACCCCCCCCCCATTTTTTACCTGCAGATTCCTTTACTGTGCTAAAAGGATGCTTCAAGCCATTTCTGATTGCTTACTGAAACGCCATATATTTGACGTCTCTCCTCCGAAGACCGTAATACTTTTTTTCCATTTCAATGCAGTAGTCTGCTAACTTCTTCTCCAAAACATCAGGTAAAGCTTGTTTCCTACCCAAAGCTATTTTTACGAGGTCTTCTGCACGTCTGTTATCTTTTACATATCGTTCAATGGTTCCTGAAGAATAAAAAAAATTGATAAAAAAATTAAACAATAACTAAAAAGCAGGATTACCTTTCGGAACATTGAATGTTTTAGAGACCATCAGGTATCCCAACTTCTTGTTCCTTACCACTTTAACAGCCCTTATCATGGCATTTTTATTCCACTGCTTCCTTTTTTTCTGGTCTCTAGGCATCTGCAAACAGCTTTCGTTGAAATTATTTAAAAAATAAAGCTCTCCTAATATGAGATACCTCATATTAGGAGCACCAAGGTATCTCATATTAGGAATCTCTTGTGAAAATCCTTTACATATTTTTTTCTCAAAAATTAATTGAGTTGCCACCCGTTTTATATGTTTAAACAATTAACCAACTCCAATACAACAAAGCAAATATAACAAAGTTAATTATTTCCTCACCTTTTCAACAAAAAATCACGTCAAACTGAACACTAATAAAATTTCGGTATTGCACTAATGCGTAGAAGCAACTGAAAATAAATCTAGTTGATCTAACATTTGATGTTCCGATGAGTTAGTTTTAGCGGTTGTCGCTAGATGGGGACTCTTACTAGGTGAGAAAATACGGTATCTCATAATAGGCTGCTATCTCATATTAGGCATCTTTCCTATAGAAGCCTATAGAAAAGCCAATTTTATGATTGGATATTGTTCAATGTCTCGTGCAGATAAACCCTATTGATTTTCAGCTTATCAGAGCGAGTACAACGGGTCCTATAAATCCAGATATACATTTTTTTTGTAATTTGTGGAAAATATTAGGTTTGTAACACGATATAGCATGCGAAGTGTATACAAGTGACAATTTGATGATAGGATATTGTTCAGGGTGTCTCACAAATAGCATATTGTACATTATAACCCTCTCCTGTTAGTTCAGCAAATTCTATATACCGGCTGTCACAGTGAAAAGTTACAACATATAGTTTTGGAATAAGCTTAATTCTACACGAGTGTAGAATTTTGAATTCCACCCGTGTTTTAGAGTATACTTTTTTACAACCATCAAATGAAAAACAAACGATCAAATATAACTTTATTATTAAATAAAAATTGGAAATTATTCAAGGTAATTGAATCGAAAACGGCTTGAGGATTTCCTTATCCCATCTTACAACACGGTCAATACGGCTTGTCCCTGTATATTGGTCACGTTGTATCTCTTGGTCTTCGAGTTCCTTGAAACCATTAACAATATCCAGACACTAAAAAGGAATGGAGCCATGTGATAGCTATTATTTAGATAATATTATATAAATTCACTTACTTCTTATGAAGTAATATAAATTTGAATTTAAAATTTAAAAAATAGACAATGTTTGTAGTTGAAAATTTATTGTTGCTAATAAATAATGTATTTTCTCCTTTTTTTTATTGAAAAGTGCCATAAAGTACACTTATTCTGGCTCTAACAATTAATAATCAACGACCATATTAGTAATTTCACATTTACTTTTGAGGATTTTTTATGCATTTTGGTATTTCTGAATTACTTCTACTCTGCGTAGTTCAGCAGGTGTACAAAACGGAACACACCTATTTTATCTTTCTGTCAAATGAACCGTGAATATTTAGAGGGCGTCACACTTATTCCATAATCGAAAACTACGTCGGATTATAGAAATTATACAATAGTCGTAGAAAAAGTTAGTTTTAATCTTTAAAACCGTTTATTTTTCATCAGTTGCGTTTGTTTCCTATTTTTTTACAGTCGAAATTTCCTTTCACTATCATGGTCACTAGTAATTACATAGCATTATGTCAATAAAATATGATACCAACTTGGTATTGAAACACTTGTTACTATGCCGCTATAATTCAGAAACTATTTGACTTTTCTGTTACAGTCGGAAACCAATCTAACATGGTAAACTATTCAACAAGATCCTAACATTACTTGTTTCGTAATATGTTTCTTCACTTGTACGTGTTTTCCTTGCCGGAGCGGGTGCGGTATAATTGTGGCTCTGATTCTACATGGGTTTCTGGGAAGGCAGAGGAAGCCGTCTCACACGTAAAATTACTAATTTTTCAAAAAATCCTACAACTGAACGATTTACAATTCAAAGTCGACAATCAAGTGTTCATACTTTCTTTATTAAGGGCTGCCTGCATGGATTGTGAGAACTATTGATTTTTGAAGATTTTCAAGGTCGTTTCTTATATACGGAATAAGATTAATTACTGTACAAGCAGAGGAGTCCGGTTCTGGCTGGGTTACTAAAAAGTGCGTTAAGAGTTTGTGTCATAAATAATTATAAATTTGGAGAAAATGCTTTGAAATAATTCAGTTAGTTTACATATAAGTGATTTAAAAAGTGCACAAATTGCAAATACGTGGAAATAAACACTGCAAATAGAGGTAAGATCAGTTTTCTTACACAATAAATGAATACTTCTAACCTAATAAACATATAGAACATTATCAGGAAAAATAGCCAAAACAATAAGAACCTGTCTTCATTAAATTTAATATTAAAAAGAACAGAGACCAACTGACTAGATTGAACGTTATAAATTTGCGAATAGAAATTATAAATATAAAGAGAATAAATTACTCCTAGACTGATAATTGTCAGCTTCAGGTAGGGCTGGGATCTGAATAAAGTAGGAATCTGCTATTTAACCTGCAGGGAAACACAATGTCACATACGATGGAGCATATGATGAAGGAAATAATCGAAAAACTAAACAAAATGGATGATAAGATGGACAATTATCCAGAACAAATAAAGAAAATAACTAGCGAAAATACGGAATTAAAGAACAAAGTCACCCAAATGGAACAAAAAATCGAAATTGAGGATAAGAGAATACAACAATTTGAAAAGAAAAACAAGAGAAAGAACCTTGTAGTATATGGAATAAAAGAAACTGAGAATGAAACGTGCGAAATAAGAAACAACAAAATTGAACAAATTTTAGATAAAATAAAGCTTAAAATAAACATGGAAGCAGATATAATATAAATAAGAAGAATTGGTAAGGAAGAGACAGATAATAACAGAAATAGACCACTATGGCTGGAGCTATCAAGAGAAGATAAAAAAATAGAAATAATAAGAGAAGCCAGAGACTTGAAAGGTACAAAAATATGGATATCAGAGTATCTACCAAAAGCAATCCAAGATAAAAGGAATGCACTCATCCCCTATATAAAATCGGCTAGAGAAAAAGGATGTAGAGCAAGTATAATATTTGATAAATTAATAGTGGAGGACACAATATATACCTGAGATCAGCTGGAATACAATCGAGAAGAAGAAACAGAAACAAATGCTAACAAGAAAAAAGGAAGAACGGCTAGCCAGTATGGAAGACGATGAAGATATAGCACCAACTCGGAAAATGATACAAACAGGTTACCCAAAAAACTAGAACACATCACGAATATAAATTGAATAAAAGTAATAGTATTAAGAATAGTAATAAGTGTAGCAGTAAGAATAAAAGTAGTTTTAGCAATAGGGATAAGGAAGAAACTAATAAGAAATTTAAACACAAAAATAATCATGGTAGGGGACAAGATAGAAAAAATGATCAGACTAGTCAATGGGGAAAAATAATCGTAGACAATATATAAATAGTGCAGATCAAGAACATATAAATATAGGTATATTGAAAATTAATACATTTACAAGGAAGGAAATCGAAATAACGGAGGAAATGGATAACAACACAGTACATATTCTAGGAATAAGTGAAACAAAGAACAAAGGATCAGAACAGATAAATTTGACAAATAATCACAAATTATATTACTTAGGAGTAGAAGTAGAACAAAGAGGAAAAGAGGGAGTAGGAATATTTTTAACAGAGGAAATAAACAAAAAGGTAATAAATATGAAGGATATAAATTCAAGAATACTAGTTCTAAGTATTCCCTATGTTTTGGCAACTTACAACCAAATTCACGCTTGAAAATCTATAGATGTTGTGATGAGTTCTTAACCTTTTTGTATTAATATTTTACTTTTTCACAATACTTTTCTCAAATTTTTAATAGAAGAGATTCATACAGACGCTTCCTCTTCCATACCACCAATTACACTACTCTTTGTTTTCAAAATCAACAAACTTTTTCCTTGGAAAATTCATAGCTTGCTTATCATTAGTCACAAATCGTTGATTTTCATGTCTTTTAGTTAATACGAGTAAATGAAAATATTCAACTTATCTGTCCTGAAAGATTAACACACTTATTACTGTCTTCGAATATTGTCTTTGGGATTCTATTAAATGTTTTTTTCTTGTATTTCCATTGCAATTTTCATCATAATTTCCTTTTTAAGGTATTCTTATTTACATTAGTTTTACAAAATCGACTACCTAAATAATTGATTGATATATATGTAATTGATTGTTTTCAAATTCTTGAATTTTAACTATTTTTTTCATACATAAACTATTGATTATTTCCAAATTCATTGTTATTGTTCTTCATAAAATAAATAATCAACAAATTTAAGTTGGCAAGAAAATCACCAGATTTTGTTACTTCCGGTCTATGAAACGTATTTCTTTGTCATATTAATAGGCTGTGTTCCATATATCATTTATCAGAAAGCTTTTAACCCTTATTTTTAAATTTTCAACTTTTACTGTAAACACCTGTAAATATTGATAATCAATTATTGATATGAATATTAATTTGTGTTATTTCAGGTTTCACATTATACTAATTTTCATTTATACTGAAACTTATATGGCAGCGTTCAGAGTATTTTGGAACCTATTGACATTGACGTAATCCTGGGATTGATTATTAAGGTAAACTTTTATACTTATATCACCAATGTTATGTTTATAACTTTCATTCATCATTCCTTTAATAACGAATTTAATCAATATCTGACCATATTTTGTTTATTTCATTCTATCTATCGAATTTAGACAAGATTTTTCTGTGACTTTTATAATGTGGTTGTGTTTACTGACCCATCTTCCGTAAGAATTAGTTTAATGAACTAGGAGACTAGTTCAATATATATATATATATATATATATATATATATATATATATATATATATATATATATATATATATATATATATATATATATATATATATATATATATATTGAGAAGGCTAAATGAATATACAATAGAAGCGGGAGAAGAAATGTATTCAACATTTATTGACTTGAAGGCAGCTTTTGACACAGTGGATAAAGGAAAAGATTTGGTTTTTATTACGGGTGGGATGAATTTATACACACACGTTATGTCTACTAACTTATTTATTCACTACACTATTCACTAATTTATAGTATATACACAGTATATTCACTTACATTAATTTATATAAACACTTCACTACTTAGACTATTTACTTGTTCGTTGTTTATTTCACAAGATCACTTTATAAGCTGACCTCTCCCGCTGATCGGCCCTTTATATAATAGTGCCTTTTTTACTAGATAACTCTAGATTGCGGCTTACACAAAAACAATCGGCATCCTGGAGTTTGCTAGATAAGACTAGTCACAAAAACACTGTGTCTAGATATGATAGTCACAAAAAATCGTAAACAGTTCTAAGAAATCCCTGCGCAGCCGCCAAAATTTTAACTTTCTTCACATGGCTTAGACTAGGAATGGCCAAAAATATAAATATATCGATATAATCATCATATGATGTATCGAAACCTATATATCGATACAAGCGATATATCTAAATAAAAATATCGATATTATGAAAAATATCGATATATTTCATTATTACATTCAAATCATTTAAATCTAAAGTTTTTGAAACGTAAAGTAGGTACTGAGAAAATATTGAAAGGTAATACATTAAAAAAAAAGTGTATTTTTTTAATAAGTAAGTGCAAGTTAAAACTGTTGAAAGTGTTTTACAAAATTGCATGTTTTTACAAAAAAAAATGAAAATATATTTTTTATTACAATTTAGTCAAGTTTACAAATAAATGTCTCACAGGAAGTGGACTGTTTACCTGCATTTGTGATTTTGTGGATTAGGTGAATACATCAGTTCCACAAATGGAAGTTATCAGGCAAAGAGCTTACGACTTTTAGTAGCTGTTGCTCTGGCTTTTGAAAATAGCCTCTTGCTGGGGACCGACGTTGCTACAACACAAAAATATTTTGCCGCCACTTTAAATAAGTTGGGATATACCGATTGCATTTCGCTCCAGGTGTCCAAGGGATCGTGTTTCAAGTTTCTAACTGGCAAACTTAAATATTGATAGAGTTCACTATCTTAAGTGATTTCCCTTGCCCACTTTTTTTGGTGTGCGCTAATTTTTTATGGTGCGCCCATATATCAAATTCCGGTTCTTCAGTATCGGAATCAGAAGATTCTAATGAAGAAGAAGTGCTTTGGAAAGTCGCGATCTCACTTTTGATGTGTCGCATCACAGTGCCCAGGGCTTGAGGATCCCTGAAGTTTATTTGATTAAATCGAGAATCCAATATTGTGGAAACAGCTGGTATATAAGATTTCTCAATAGCACCAAACCTCTTTTCGATTTCTTTCACTAATGTTGTTTTCAAGCGCTTACCTACTTCATACTGGGGCGAATAATTGTTGTACTGGTTTATCAGACAACCAATCATTGGTATTACTTTACTTATTGTGGGGTAATTTTCGCCACTTATCTCTACTGTCATCCTTTCCAGTGGTTTTAAAAGTTTGCATATTTCTCGTAAATGCTCAACTTCGGCTGCAGTAATCATATTTGGAGCATTAACATCGGAAAATAAAATATTGCTGACCAGTAGGAATCTCTTTATCATGTAATATGTGGAGTTCCAGCGAGTTTGGATATACAAAATCATTTTTTTAATGTTTCCTTCTATCATTCCTACATCGATTCGTATTTTTCTTGATTAATCACTAGCCTTAACGCTTCTTTTGAACCATACTTTTATTGATTGTACCTTGTCAATAATAATACTCAAACCTTCTGTGTTTGTAAGTTAACTTTCACACACCACATTGTGGGTATGTGCGAAGCATGGGATGTGTCGGTTTTTCCCAAATTTGTCATGCATAGCTTTGACCATATTGGCTGCATTGTCCGTCACTACAGCAACAACATTATTAGGATCAATTCCCCAAATTTGAAGAGCTTCACCCAATTCTAAAGCCATGTAGTCTGCCGTGTGAGACTCTGATAATTCAACAATACACATTGTCGCTGCTGTTAACTTCATGTCATGTACAAAGTGGACAGCGGTGCCCATAAAACTTTTGGCCTGCATATCGGCAGTCCATATATCTGTCGTAATTGTGAAATACTTGGATTTTTTCAATATATTTTTAAATGCTGTTGAAGTCACTTCGATTTTTCTATCAACATTATTTTTGTTGGTGTTTCTGGTTGGTACTTAGTATAAAGGTGCCACTTGTTTCATCAAAGACAGAAAACCCGTACCTTCTACAATATTGAATGGCAAATTATCCTGAATAATAAATTTTATTAATACTTCTGTTAGTTTCACATTTTTAGAGCCACCATCTAAAAATAAAAACAAATGATGCATTCATGCAAGTACTATAAACTTTAGCTTTACCTTTGGAAGATGAACTTGTTCTGAAGGTAGACACAATTGTAGCTTGCTTGTAGAATGAGCCTGATTTCTCTGTACTTGTGCTTGGTTCAACATCATATTCAGAAACCGTCATTGTTGAAGTTGATGAATGATCATCATCATCAATTTCTTGTGAAGCGATCAGCTTTTTCTAGAAATATTAACTAATAAATTCATTAACAATTGCGGTTCTATTAGTCATACCTCATGTTGATGTAGTGAACTACTAGTCCCAGGCGTTTCTACATCCATGCGACATTCGGGTTGGGATGGACGTTTCTTCTTTTTTGGTTCATCAGTCTCCTTTTTTTCCTCAGTTGAATGTTGTAAGATGGAGGAGTGTTTTGGTTTCAAATGTGTTTTCAAATTTGTTGTATTGCCCGAAGTCTTCAAGACCTTGGCACACAAATTGCATTTAGTAGTATTTGGAGTAACTTTTTGAAAATGTTTCCAAATGTTACTTCTCGGAGGAGCCATATTTTCTGGACCAACAGTCACTTTAAATTTATGTAATAAATCAAGTTTATTTTAATTTAAATTTCACTAAACTTTTGAACAATCACACTATCATTTGGACGTGAAATGGGGCTTCCTTGGGACTTGGGGTTTGGCTGTAGGCGTGGCGAAGATCTAGCAGGAGAAGAATACGTGATCCAATTGAGAAGAAGGATGAGCGATGTGCCTGAATTGGTTCAAACGAATCTTCAAGTTGCCAGTGACAGAACGAAAAAACGGTACGATACGCAGGCCACAGAAGGCAGTTTCAACAAAGTAGACCAAGTTTGGTTACACAACCCGACAAGGAGGAAAGGGTTTTTTCCAAAATTACAGCAATCTATCGTATAAGTAAGATCCCCAATGGAAAACAGAGGATAGTTCACAAAAACCGACTAGCGCCATTCGAAGGAGACTATGACAAAGAGGAAGGAGTGCGCCATGTACAATAAGAGTCCGACCCACCCTTCGAAGAAGGAGGTACCGGGAAAGCTAGACACAAAGTGACTACATAATTAGGACAAGCTTTCTTCACGCTCCCGGAGGAGTACTCTCTGGCACATAACATTTCCGCCAGTAACAAAGACGCACGAGGGTTGACAACCGTCTTTCGAAAGAAGTTTGGACAATTAGAAAAATCTAGAGATCAGATGCCAGTTCCTGGCAAGACTCTGAGACTCAGACACAATTTGTGGTATGTTTTCTACCTGGTAACTAGAAACGAATATCCAGATCGATCCACCTACCGGAATTTGTGGGAAGCGTTACGAGGCCTTCGAGATCATGTGCTGGAATAGCACGTGGAGAAACCAGCAATGCCCAGGATAGAGAGCAACCAGTTGGATTGGCGAGTCATCAGGTACATGATAGAGGTGATCTTCCAAGATACTAGTGTCAACATATTAATTTGCAGCTATACCCCTCGTTATCGGTACTCGTTGAAGACGATGCCCTGTTATTTCCATACGATCACAAAGTGGAGGCATGGATCCAGTTGCCGATTTAAACATGCAGTCCCGGCTACACAGAAGTTTCAGGAGAACCTTCCTTTTAAGGAGGGGGTAATGTTACGAGATAGCACACTGGTGCAGTACCTGAATCCGACTCTGTCATATATTGAAAGTTGAAATTTAAGCGAAGGCGCAGGCATTTCTTCGAGCTGTAAATTGTCAAGTATTTATATAAATTGAGTATATATATAAATATATATATATATATATGAAGGCATTGGCCAGGTACAGAAAAGAATGAAAAAGATGGGTACACGAAGAACTCCAATCCGACGCTTTGAGAAGGCATAAGGATAAGAGAAAGAAAGCTGTACATGCAGCCAGTCCTAGAAAAATACCTATATTTTAATGTGCCCCAATTGGAAGCCAGAATCTATACCGATTAAGAACATACGATTCTTTGAAATTTAAACTAGGTATTATGTTCCTCTCAAATATAATCACGTATGAATATCGTATTGATCTTCTAATCAAAATTGACCCATTTTTGTTCATATAATAGCAATTTTATAAATAATTGTATGGATTTGATCAAGTATTCTTTGTCAGATAAATGAGCATCAATTTAAAAATAATCAAAACTAAAATCATGACACCATATTTCAATTGTTCCTGTCAAATATGTAAAACGGAATTATTTAATATCGTGCGACATTTATGACACGTGAAAATTAATCGGGTTTTCGTTCATAAAATAGATCGATGTTAAAAACATTTTTAGAGTGCTTTATTACTCTTTTCAAGCGTAATTTGTGGAAATTGACAAAATAATGTTGCACATGATTTGAATGTATATTGCTGTACTTCAAAGTTTTCCTTCATGTTAAAAGTTAATCTAGATGATTGTGCAGTCTGCTGTATAGATCGAAGTTGGACTCACAAATGAAATCGTCACAAACAACCCCAAGAATCAAGAAAAAACTACCTACTTCTAAAGTAAAACAGTGACATAGAAACCCGAACACCCAGTAAATACCATTCAATTTCAAAAACATTTCACGTACATGTTTATCATAAAAGTCATAATTAGAAGGCGAATTATGTGCACTAAAACTGAACGAAATAAAAGCGCATGTATATGCATCAATTTTTAAGAAGATATGCACCCAATTCGACCATCTACACAATACAATATGCAAAACTTTGACAGAAATTGATGAAGAGAAGGTAAAAATAATTATTATAATTTGATATTTTTATTGACATAAAAAGTTTTCAATTCTAATTAACAAGTATTGGTAAAACAAAAATATAAGTACACCATTTAATTTAATCTACATCTAAATCTTACTACTAGTCAATTTACAAACTATATTGTAATGTTTTTCTTATTTATTTGAAAGTTTTTATTACGATAGATGGGATAAATTTATACATTCTCTTAATTTATTAATTCACTTAACTATTCACTAATTTATACTGAATACACAGTATATCCACTTACACTATTTTGTATAAACATTTCACTACTGTTTTTGTACTTATACTCAATTTATATAAATACTTGACAATTTACTTGTTCACTGTTCATCTCATGAGATCAAATTATAAGCTAAACTTCTCCCGCTGGTCGGTAGTTTTTATATATGAAATGCCTTTCACTCCCGAACCTTCTAGAGTGTGGCTTATAAAAACAATGGTCCTACCTGGAAGTGTCTAGATAAGACTAGTCACAAATAATAAGGGTAGACAGTTCGAAGAAATGCCTGCGCCTTCGCTTAAATTTCAACTTTCAATATATGACAGAGTCGGATTCAGGTACTGCACCAGTGTGCTATCTCGTAACATTACCCCCTCCTTAAAAGGAAGGTTCTCCTGAAACTTCTGTGTAGCCGGGACTGCATGTTTAAATCGGCAACTGGATCCATGCCTCCACTTTGTGATCGTATGGAAATAACAGGGCATCGTCTTCAACGAGTACCGATAACGAGGGGTATAGCTGCAAATTAATATGTTGACACTAGTATCTTGGAAGATCACCTCTATCATGTACCTGATGACTCGCCAATCCAACTGGTTGCTCTCTATCCTGGGCATTGCTGGTTTCTCCACGTGCTATTCCAGCACATGATCTCGAAGGCCTCGTAACGCTTCCCACAAATTCCGGTAGGTGGATCGATCTGGATATTCGTTTCTAGTTACCAGGTAGAAAACATACCACAAATTGTGTCTGAGTCTCAGAGTCTTTCCAGGAACTGGCATCTTATCTCTAGATTTTTCTAATTGTCCAAACTTCTTTCGAAAGGCGGTTGTCAACGCTCGTGCGTCTTTGTTACTGGCGGAAATGTTATGTGCCAGAGAGTACTCCTCCGGGAGCGTGAAGAAAGCTTGTCCTAATTATGTAGTCACTTTGTGTCTAGCTTTCCCGGTACCTCCTTCTTCGAAGGGTGGGTCGGACTCTTATTGTACATGGCGCACTCCTTCCTCTTTGTCATAGTCTCCAACGAATGGCGCTAGTCGGTTTTTGTGAACTATCCTCTGTTTTCCATTGGGGATCTTACTTATACGATAGATTGCTGTAATTTTGGAGAAAACCCTTTCCTCCTTGTCGGGTTGTGTAACCAAACTTGGTCTACTTCGTAGAAACTGCCTTCTGTGGCCTGCGTCTCGTACCGTTTTTTCGTTCTGTCACTGGCAACTTGAAGATTCGTTTGAACCAATTCAGGCACATCGCTCATCCTTCTTCTCAATTGGATCACGTATTCTTCTCCTGCTAGATCTTCGCCACGCCTACAGCCAAACCCCAAGTCCCAAGGAAGCCCCATTTCACGTCCAAATGATAGTGTGATTGTTCAAAAGTTTAGTGAAATTCAAATTAAAATAAACTTGGTTTATTACATAAATTTGAAGTGACTGTTGGTCCAGAAAATATGGCTCCTCCGAGAAGTAACATTTGGAAACATTTTCAAAAAGTTACTCCAAATACTACTAAATGCAATTTGTGTGCCAAGGTCTTGAAGACTTCGGGCAATACAACAAATTTGAAAACACATTTGAAACGAAAACACTCCTCCATCTTACAACATTCAACTGAGGAGAAAAAGGAGACTGATGAACCAAAAAAGAAAAAACGTCCATCCCAACCCGAAAGTCGCATGGATGTAGAAACGCCGGGGACTAGTAGTTCACTACATCAAGATGAGGTATGACTAATAGAACCGCAATTGTTAATGAATTTATTAGTTAATATTTCTAGAAAAAGCTGATCGCTTCACAAGAAATTGATGATGATGATCATTCATCAACTTCAACAATGACGGTTTCTGAATATGATGTTGAACCAAGCACAAGCACAGAAAAATCAGGCTCATTCTACAAGCAAGCTACAATTGTGTCTACCTTCAGAACAATTTCATCTTCCAAAGGTAAAGCTAAAGTTTATAGTACTTGCATGAATGCATCATTTGTTTTTATTTTTAGATGGTGGCTCTAAAAATGTGAAACTAACAGAAGTATTAATAAAATTCATTATTCAGGATAATTTGCCATTCAATATTGTAGAAGGTACGGGTTTTCTGTCTTTGATGAAACAAGTGGCACCTTTATACAAAGTACCAACCAGAAACACCATCAAAAATAATGTTGATAGAAAAATCGAAGTGACTTCAACAGCATTTAAAAATATATTGAAAAAATCCAAGTATTTCACAATTACGACAGATATAAGGACTGCCGATATGCAGGCCAAAAGTTTTGTGGGCACCACTCTCCACTTTGTACATGACATGAAGTTAACAGCAGCGACAATGTGTATTGTTGAATTATCAGAGTCTCACACGGCAGACTACATGGCTTTAGAATTGGGTGAAGCTCTTCAAATTTGGGGAATTGATCCTAATAATGTTGTTGCTGTAGTGACGGACAATGCAGCCAATATGGTCAGAGCTATGCATGACAAATTTGGGAAAAACCGACACATCCCATGCTTCGCACATACCCTCAATGTGGTGTGTGAAAATTAACTTACAAACACAGAAGGTTTGAGTATTATTATTGACAAGGTACAATCAATAGTAGTATGGTTCAAAAGGCGCGTTAAGGCTAGTGATCAATTAAGAAAAATACAAATCGATGTAGGAACGGTAGAAGGAAACATTTGAAAAATGATTTTGGATATCAAAACTCGCTGGAACTGCACATATTACATGATAAAGAGATTTCTACTAATGTCATCTATGGTCAGCAATATTTTATTTTCCGATGTTAATGCTCCAAATATGATTACTGCAGCCAAAGCTGAGCATTTACGAGAAATATGCAAACTTTTAAAACCACTGGAAAGGATGACAGTAGAGATAAGTGGCGAAAATAACCCCACAATAAGTAAAGTAATACCAATGATTGGTGGTCTGATAAACCAGTACAACAATTATTCGCCCCAGTATGAAGTAGGTAAGCACTTGAAAACAACATTATTAAAAAAAATCGAAAAGAGGTTTGGTGCTATTGATAAATCTTATATACCAGCTGTTTCCACAATATTGGATTCTCGATTTAAACAAATAAACTTCAGGGATCCTCAAGCCCTGGGCACTGTGATGCGACACATCAAAAGTGAGATCGCGACTTTCCAAAGCACCTCTTCTTCATTAGAATCTTCTGATTCGGATACTGAAGAACCGGAATTTGATATATGGGCGCACCATAAAAAATTAGCGCACACCAAAAAAAGTGGGCAAGGGAAATCACTTAAGATAGTGAACTCTATCAATATTTAAGTTTGCCAGTTAGAAACTTGAGAGACGATCCCTTGGACACCTGGAGCGAAATGCAATCGGTATATCCCAACTTATTTGAAGTGGCGGCAAAATATTTTTGTGTTGTAGCAACGTCGGTCCCCAGCAAGAGGCTATTTTCAAAAGCCAGAGCAACAGCTACTAAACGTCGTAAGCTCTTTGCCTGATAACTTGCATTTGTGGAACTGACGTATTCACCTAATCCACAAAATCACAAATGCAGGTAAACAGTATATTTCCTGTGAGACATTCAATTGTAAACTTGACTAAATTGTAATAAAAAATACATTTCCATTTTTTTTGTAAAAACATGCAATTTTGTAGAACACTTTCAACAGTTTTAACTTGTACTTACTTAATAAAAAAATACACTTTTTTTTAATGTATTACCTTTCAATATTTTCTCAGTACCTACTTTACGTTTCAAAAACTTTAGATTTGAATGATTTGAATGTAATAATGAAATATATCGATATTTTTCATAATATCGATATTTTTATTTAGATATATCGCTTGTATCGATATATAGGTTTCGATACATCATATGATGATTATATCGATATATTTATATTTTTTGCCATCCCTAGTCTAAGCCATGTGAAGAAAGTTAAAACTTTCGCGGCTGCGCAGGGATTTCTTAGAACTGTTTACGATTTTTTGTGACTATCATATCTAGACATTGTTTTTGTGACCAGTTTTATCTAGAAAACTCCAGGATGCCGATTGTTTTTGTGTAAGCCGCAATCTAGAGTTATCTAGTAAAAAAAGGCACTATTATATAAAGGGCCGACCAGCAAGAGAAGTCAGCTTATAAAGTGATCTTGTGAAATAAACAACGAACAAGTCTAAGTAGTGAAGTGTTTATATAAATTAATGTAAGTGAATATACTGTGTATATACTATAAATTAGTGAATAGTGTAGGGAATAAATAAGTTAGTAGACATAACGTGTGTGTATAAATTCATCCCACCCGTAATAAAAACGTTTGAATATATAAGAAAAACATAACAATACAGATAGTTTACCAAAGCAAATCTGCTAATTGCTGACAGTTAATCTTTTATTAAGTTTCGTGTTGTCACGTTTTATTCTTTCAGAAGAAATGCCGCTGTAATACACTCCTGCTGGTACACCAGCAAGCAAGAAATCACTGGGTTGATGGCAACGATAGATAATGCTAATATTTTATTGGTTGAATATTATTAGCGTGAAATTTTCACTGGATATATAGTGAATTAATGTGATTCTTATCTAGTCTGCGACATATTATGCATGCGAATTTTTGATAGGAATAACGTGTATATTTCGTTACCTATCATGTGCTTCAATTATCACTCTTCAACTACATCAAGTTCCCAAATTCCGATAAGAAATAACCTGAATAAGACACATTTTAATTATGTAACTCCAGCAACCCTGTATTTTGATGCTTAGAAATAGGATTGAGTAACGTCTATGAGGCATTTTCGTTGTGGTTATGTACTAAAATGATCACAAGTGCAAAAAAATCGACGCGCATTCAATTTCCATGAAGAATATGCCTACATTTTTGTTTTTTTTTTAGCTATTTGTACTGTTCGTGCAGACACGTCACAAACAGTGTTAGATGTACGTTGTGTGGGATTCGCCGTCGTTATTCCGATAATATCTATTTGCTGAATTTGCGGAGCTTTTTTTTCTGCATCAGTTATGATGAGAAATTGCAGTAACTTTTTAATAAATTCCGAACTTCGCTAATAATCAAACGCCCACATTTGCACATTCAGATTAAATTGTTATTGATGAAAAATATGTTTGGATTCTAAAATTTGCTTTTAGTAGTCTTAAGCTGAATTTTATTATTCAATTTTTTTTGGTAGCTATATTATACTCCTTCTCAATTTTTCATGTGTATTAGACAAAGAGTCTTTCTCATGAAAATCAACAAACCATTTGCTTATGCTCGATAATGTTTATCTGCTAAATCTGAAAAGTTGTTATGATTTCCTTACTTGTTAAGCGATCAATTTTAATTTTTTCCGTGATATTGTGTTCTTACTTTCTTTCGTTTCAAGTTCGCGTCGATTTTAGGATTAAGTTGTATACACATTGGGTGGTGAGCATAATAGATTTTTTGTGGATAGCACTTTTTATCACACAGTTTTGATAACATAGGAGGGTGTAAGATTGAAGTGATATTGTTCAATACTTACGAGTTGAGAGTTTACCAGGAGAACAAAGAGTATTGTGCTCTAAGAAAAAATTACCAGCCCTCTTTCAATATATGAAGAAGAGAATAAAGAGATTGCTACTCACATTAATTCATTTTAACGAATATCGTGTGTTATATTTATATCCTTTATACCTCTCTTTTCACTCGAATTCACACAGGGAGGAAATGGAGTTAATCTTTTCAGTGCTACTTTGATTTCAAACGCCAGTCCAATTTATTTGTACATTTATTTCAATTCTTACACTAACTATATATTCATCCACATTACTAGTTGAAAGTACTTTCACTAATTATCTCTAGTAATGATGATTCATATTATTTAGTATATCTTAACGATTCTCGGCACTGCTATTGACCGAAACCAGGTATTTTTTCACGGATTTTTATACAATGGCTGATTTGGTCTAGTGAAGTTTGAAACCTCTTTTTTTTGTAGAAACGAACATATTATGCACCCATCGTGCAATACATCTCCGAAAAACTCATTTTACACGAAAGCATTTAAAATTGAGTTATCTTTATGAATTCTATTGAGTTTAGTTGTTTGGTTGGCTTTACAACCTAAAAGTCCACGACTACAAGCTCCTCCTCAAAGAGTGATATTCAGTCCTAGTTAAAGTATCACTTTTGGTTATACCAGGATGAGCTGAAGAATCAATATCAAATTGGATGCCAACAGCTTTTGAACGGAAATAAATCTAGGGAGAGGAGGTAGAATTATCCCTCTATAAATAAAATGAATTGTTAATGGGGAAATATTTTATACAATATAATTTCAATGAGATAAGCCTGTAACTTCATGTTGCACCGCTATTCCTCAATATCAAAGTTAATTAAGTGGATGATTGGCTTGAGGTGAACTTGAAGTTGTTTTGCACGGTAGTTACTTCTACTAAACTTCAAAATGTATCGTAAATGCTTGGCAACAGCGCACAATTGTTTTCGTGACCAACATCCAAGAACAATTTTTGACAGAAAGAAGAAGAATCGTTACCATACTTTGTGAAAAATGATGAAATAAAAAATATAGTTCCTTTCGTATCGGTAGTAAAAAAATCTTAATAACGATATGTAACGTGAATTTCGTTCACCACTCATAATATTTCTCGTCGATGAAAGAGTAACGTAAATTTCGTTTACCCCTCGTAACATCGAATAATACTTCTGGTCGATGGCTGTCGAGCTTTGAGTTTTCGGAAGAGTTCGTTTTATTTGGATATACAAGCCAATGCTCGATGAGGTTCGGCCTTTATTCAACTACTTATTGTCGAGTACGGCATCTTATCGTATCGAAGTGCATTTCATAGAAATGGTGAGTTTTAGCTTGAAATGTATAATATTTCTCCGCTAGTCCTCTATCACTTGGTACTTAATAGGTTCCAATTAATTTTTCTTTAAAACATTCAATACCAGAGATATATTATGTCGATTTCGTTTTTGCTATATATATTTTGTTCTGGTTCTTCATACATTTTTTGTACCAATGGAATTCTACGTTGAAATCGACTTGTAAATAACATTTCCAATTTTAATATAACATATACCTCTACTCAATAAAACTTCTTATAAATTTCAAATAACGTTGTTCATATTTTTTTATATAACCTTCCAACTTCTTCCTTTGTTGACTGAGTTTAGTCGGTGTTAGGTAACATATAAACTAGTAGGACTTAGGGTGGCGCCCACTTATCTTTCCGTCTCGTTACGTAAAAATAAGTAGGATTACCCGAGAACCGGTAAGACCTACTCCTTGGGTCTCTACTAGTATATAACCCACGCCTGAGTAGCTCTTCGACGAGGTGGCCGTTGCAGATAGAAATCAAGATGGAACGAGGAAGATAACGAGTTTCTGTAGCTTTTGTTCTTGAACACACACAACATAAAATTCAATACTCTAAACATCATGAAACTGTAAGTACCTACATACCAACACACTTTGCACCACGATTTGGAAACCTTTCAGTCACTAATTCTACAGATAGTGAAATAAAATTTTTAAATAAAGGTTTAAAGTACAGCATACCACCAAAATTTACGAATAATATTGAACAAATTATAGCTACAGAGTCAGAACTAGCTTTAAAATCTAATTCAAATAATGAAATAATGTTCTTTGTGAGAATTTAAAAATTGCCAATTTAATCAAAAATATTGAACCTCCAAAAGTTAAACGTCAAACAACAAATGACTTCAGAGTTTTGAATACAATCAAAAGGAAAGTAGAATATAATAACCTAACAGTTACAAAATCTGATAAGGGGAACACAACTGTCATTTTGACAACTGAAAATTATAAATCTAAAAGATATAACTTGAAGCAGGCCCAACAAAAAAGTTTTCTTATAATGTAAGGGATATGGTTAATAGTTCAAATTATCTTTTGAGTGATTACGAAAAGAGGTCTATCATACACAAGAAACTTCATTGTCCACAATTATATGGAACCGGTAAATTACATAAAATAACGAAACCAATTAGACCTGTAGTTTCTTATGTTAATGCTCCTAATAATATATTAGCAAAAAACTTAACAATATATTTGATAGTTACGTATATACATCTAAATAATCAATTAAAAATTCAATAGAACTAATCAAAAAATTGAAAGCATTCAACTTGCAAGATAACTATAAACTTATTTCGTTTGATGTTACTAATATGTTCACTAAAATTCCTTCTTAATAATGTCTAATACTTGTTAAAAAATAACTAGAAGATAAAAATATCAATCCAGGAATAATATCAGATATACTCAATTTATTTGAGGTATGTATTAATCAGAATTATTTCACTTTTGACAATAAGATATATATTCAAAATGAAGGTATACCAATGAAAAGCCCAATATCACCTATTTTGGCAAACATTTTTATGGACAGTTTAGAAAGAATAATCTTTGAATATAATATTTCAAAAAATGTTTTATTTTGGTATAGATATATAGATAACATATTAGCTTGTTTTATGGGTAGTGAACGACAATTAGATGTATTTTTCAAGCAAGACAAATAGCAACATCCAACAGTTATCCATTACATATGATATATAAGCTAATTCATAAAAGAGAGGAAGAAGTGACATTACAACTAATATTTCCTAAACAAACTGATTAAATAAAAACTCATAAAACCATCACATATGCAGGAAATATTTCAAAGAATACAACAATTTTTTTTAAAACAGAAAGTAACGTTAGTACAAAATTGTTAAATGTAAAAACAAAAATACCAAAATTAAAGAAATCAGGTATATATAAACTCAAATGTCCAGAATGTAATGCTGTCTATTTGGGTCAGACCCTCAGAAATTTTGAAAACCGATACAGTGAACACTTACGAGCAGACTGATCAAAACAACCAGATAAATCCCACTACGCAAAACATTTACTTGACACCAAACATTCATGGACACCTAACACAGAACAAGAAGTACTACATATCTGTGATAATAAACAAGAACTGGATTTCCTTGAAGAATTGGACATCAGAAGACATTCAAGAAACCCACAATATGAAGTTATCAATGACCAGATAAATCTAGGGAGTTCTCCACTAATAAACTGTCTTCTTAAGTGATAATTGTAAATATCAGCAGATCTATATCATTGCACAGTTATACTGATCTTAATAGGAAAAATGATATCCAGGATATCACCATAGGGCTAATAATATCTAATCTTCAATATGTGTAATCTCACATCTTCTTCTTTTTCCTATTAACATATATTAAGTCAATCACAAGATAGGTCACTTCTTGGTCGAGCCAAAAATAAATACTAAACATCAGGTAGGCATCAAATGAAATGTAACTTCTGTCTTTCTGACGATGATATTGATTTACCAAAACAATTGTCAATTTTTTAGAATTTTCAACAATTTTCATTATATTGTGGAATTGGCTAGAAACAATGAGTTTCATTTAAAACACTAATATGATTAATGATAGAATTCTTCGAATCTTTGGTTTATAGAGTGTAAGCTAAGTTAAAATACTTAATTTTATGTCTAGGTGCAGATACTGTATTACTTTGAGTACATACCTTCGGTGTCAGGTGACCTTAAAGTGGAATGCAAGTTTTAGTTGAATTTCCGCAAGGATTCAAGTTATTATCCCCTTCAGGGTACTTAAAAGTGATTCTATCACCGATTACTCCTCAAATTTACTCATTCCATACACATACGCAGCAAAAAAAAACAATGATATTTTTTTTTTGTAAACCGAAAATTTCCACCTAAATCTATTAGATGTTTAGAATTGTTGGTCAACTTGATTTCAAATATTGGTTTAGCAGTCGCTTATGCTTATGAGATTTAGGAACATTTATGAAGTCAAGATTTCTGAAGATTGATAGTGACAATATTGACAATTGATAGATACATGATTAATTAAAACTTGTTATCAAAATAAACATTGAATTTTATATATACTTTAATTTGAGAATTTGCTTATATTTCAGTTAGAAAATCATTATATTTTCATGTTTGGTGATGGGATTTTAGTTTTAGTTAGTTATAGATACTTCTGGTCGAAGCGATATATCTGGTAAGGGGCATTGGTTTTGGTAATGCCCTCGCAGTTTGCAATTGAAACATTGCACTTCTTTAGGATCTATTATATTTTGAACCGTTTCATGACTTTTAAATTTATAGAATGCTGCTTTGGAAAGCTTTAACGTGTTTTGGCAAGTTTTATTCCATCTAGGGAGCATTGTATGTTTTTCTATAAATGTAGTTTTACCAATGCGTTGTTCAGCAGCTTGCAATATTAAGTTGTTGAAATCTTGTAGGTATTTGTTAGTGGTTCGAATTTGAAAGATTCATTGATTTTGTTAGACTTTAGCGATGTAAATAAATTCCAGTCCCCACTTGCTTGTCTACTACTTTCTCTGTTTCAATAAAATCATTGGTAGTTTTGGTGTTTATGTGCAGAACCTTTGTAATGTGTTTCTTGTAATGCGATTATAGTTGGACAATATTCAGTTAAAATTATTTTTTGGATGTTGAATTGGGTGAACTATCCATTTAGATTCCACCATAGGATCGAATTGAATTTTAATATTAACAATTGCGACGTGATTTAGTAATCTATTGTTGAGGAACCACTGTCATTTATTATGTTCAACTGTTTCTTGACTTCATTCCTAACTTTGGTAAATCAATTTTTCAATTTTCTGTCGGCGATATATGGATAGATGTCATGTAGCATGTCTAATAGACAATTCATGTCCTTTGTATACGTTTTGGTCACGATTAATGTGTCAGATGATGCGTGAACGTTTTCAAGAAAATCAGAGGTCTCTTCAAATGCTAAAACGTATTTATTGTGGTTTTACATAAACAGTGCTTTTACTGATTTCATTGATAATTCATCAGAAATGGTGCAATATTTGGGGTTTTTCATGAGGTTGCTAGATAAATTTTTTGGTTTTAAAAGCAGTCGCTCTTCTTCGTCCAGTAGAGGAGGTGATAGGATTTGTTCGACTGTTCTTTTGTCGGTTTGTTAGTTAGAAGCATGAGTGGTTTCTATTTGCATAGTTTCCTTCATTTCAGTAGATGTCTTCGCATCTTTTGGGTTTGATTATTTGCAGAAGTGTTATCATATGGTAGTATATTGGCTTGAGGGTGAGGTTGATTGGTTTAGGATTGGGTTTGATTGCTTTGTAGTGATAGTTGTATACTTAGATTGGGATATTTTGAAGCAATATGACCATTTTGCTTGCATTTGAAGCATATATGATCATCCAACGATAAAAATATTTGGTAAGATGTATCTTCATTGGTAATGAGCATTGAGTCGGGGATAATATGACTCAATTGAGTGAAGCTTAGTACGTGTTGGTATTTTGGTTTGGATATACCTATACTTAAAAATGTAATTGGAGTGATATTTTTTTGATTTTCTCGTTAAAGCATGTTATGAGGTATAGATGAACAAACGTTCGAGATCAGTAATCATTCGTGAGGAGATATAAGTTTTCGAGTATGTGGTAATGTTTTATTGATTGGTATTGTTCCATTTTTTGTAGATAGAAAGTCTTCAACTATTTTTTCGCTTGATAGGTAGAAACATATTCTGTTTTTGGACACTGGTGCCGAAAAAATGATGTTTTTTGGTTGTATCACATTTCCTAAGGCAAATAAATAATCTTCTAATTCAGTACTTGCTAAAGAAATGAAGAAAATAGCTTGATTTGTACTCCGAAAAGTAGTAGTAGAAATATCAGATGAATAGCATCTTGAGTGTTGACGTGATTCATCATGAATGCCCCTCAAATCAGAAGCATTACAACCCCAATCTGCCGTACTGATATTTACTACATGTGGTCCTAATTACGGATCTAGCTGTTTAAATCTTACAAACTGGTGGTAACAGAAAAACTTGGTTCCTGTTAATTGCTGTATGTGCAATTGATACTTGTCTGGTTTTGAAGAATTATTGACAATAAATGAATTTTTATTAAACTCACTAGATACACGAAATTTTTTCAAACTCACTTGTGTGATGATGTTAGGAAGCACTCAATAATTACACTGTTGATTTCTTTGAAATTAGATCCGTTATTGGTGATACTTTTTTTCAATTTTCAGGAACCGGTGGTAGACAAGACTTATTGTTACCTATACTAGGGTCGCACTTTCAAATTGAGTCTTATATAGGTTTGAACAAAACGCTCAGGCATTTGTATGCTATTGTAGTACATTCAAAAGTATTTGGCCAGAAATCGAACATTTGACTAAATTTCCTAATCGGAAGTGTGACTCAAAATCTGGTAAAATTCGATTTATAAACACGCAACAACGAGTCAATTCCAATGCCACATTCATCAAATGGATTGTAACTTGTCGCGGGACATACGTATTCAATTCTATCAAGCAGATGTGCTTTGGAATCGCACTTTTCTATTTAGCCAAAACCGAAGAAAGTCTTAGTAGATAAAAAAGATTGTACAGATCAGATTTATGGAAGGATGAAAAAGATTGGCGTGTACTTCAAAGTGAAAGACATTTTGACAAAACACATCCGCTGTAGTCAATCTATATTACTATATTAAACTTCTATTGAGTGAGACAACAGTAAATCTCAATAGTTGAAAAAGTAAAAGTGTACTGTGTATATGTCAATATGTCATAATTAAAGTAATTAGCAAATTTTTCTGTGTTTATCCTCGTCTGAAATTTATTCATCCAAATATTTTTTCCTGTTTGAATAATAATCATCACTGTCCCAGTAGACTTTCTTTATTATTCAATGAAAAATGTGTAACTTAAGAGTGTTTTTGATTGAGTTTTCTCATAAATTTTCATCTCTCTTTTTCATAATCTTGATAAAGTAATTAATACCGTTTAGCCTATTCTAGTGAAAGTGATTTGTGCTGCTTTGAAAGCTGGCTCGGAACTTTTGATTGGATTAAACTTTCAGAAAACTGCGTGTCATGTATTTGAACTTCACTAATTCAGAACTTTCATTTTATCGTGATTTCGTTCAAAAGATTAATTTTTGAGATCCAAAGTATGTAAAAAGTGGGAGGAAATTGTACCGGGAAATCATAAAAATAATAAAAGAGTGGACACTGAATACCGCTAGTTGCAGTAATTGGGATCATTCGTAATTATTCAAAATATGTTGCGCCTCTTTTATTGGACAAAACTTTTCAACATGTGATGAAATGGTTGAAATAAAACTCATTCCAATGTAATAACGGTTCAGTTGACAAACTTTGGAGTATTGCGGGTAGTGTTGGATTAAAATAAAAGTTAGAAATGATAAATAATTATAAGGATGAAATCTTATTTGTGGAATGAACTGATTGACTGGATGGTGTAACAAAATGATCAGCTATTGATACTGGGGTGAGTGTCGTACCCTTGGGCAGGTCTGACAAAGAGTTTAGATTAAAATTCCAAAACAATGAACGCCACCTATCCACTCGATGCCTGTCGAATACAGGTTGTAAAAAGGATAACGCAAAAATATAACAGCTTTTATTTCCTATTTCTCTTTCTCTTTCCAATTATTTGGATTACAAAGTTTATATTTTGGATTAGCTTGACCAAACTAACAAGGTAAAAAAAGAAAATTACAAAATTAATTATAACAAAGGTTGAAGTCGACAAATTTCGTTAATTCTTACAAAGTTAAAGTTTATTACAAAAGTTGAAGTTAACAATTGTTAAATATTACAAAAGTTAAAATCGACAAATTTTGTCTATTCGCTCTATCAATTAAACTGACTATTAACCTTTTCTTTATTCGAAGAAAGACTCTAATTTGGTGACTACTTAAAACATTTTCACTTATCTTGGAGTCGCTCCTCCTTGGGTTCAGATTCGCTACTGTGTTCTCGGTGACACTTCCGTGGTCTTGGGGTGATATGGGTACTACTACTACAGGATGATCCTACCTCAGCTCACGGAGCTCCGTCAGGTTAGGACATGTACTAAGTGCCAGAGGGTAAATGTGCCTAAAACATCATAAATGGGGAGAATCTGATCTGACCCAAAAGCATGGAAATGGTAACACGGTTTTGGTAAAAATCAAGAATCTTAATAAAAAAATTGAAACTACTATTTTATTCAATGAAGTTGATTACAATTCGTACAATAAAGTGATACGAACAAATTAGGATTAAAAAGACTGTGTTTAATTATCAATTTTTAAGCAAAGTTTTAATGAACAAAGCAAATGAATGGCTGATTAATTTACTATAAAAAGAAAATTTAGTTCAATTCTCATCACCAGAACTATGCTCCAACTAAGTGTTCTTACTTTTTATTATACAGAAAGTAAACAATAAAAATAAAAAAAATTAAGGAAAGGAACTGTGAGTTATCAACATTTGAAAAAAAATATTAGCAAAACAATCTATGAAATATTTATTCCTCGACGTAATTTATTTTCCCTAAATATAAACTGCAATAGTAACCTTTTCAATCTGAGGGATAGAAGGTCCCAATATATCCAGGTAACTGGAGGAATATTTTAATTTAACGATTTACTCCTCGTGTAAATTCCCAAGGAAGAAATTAATCACGGTTATCTTCAATTTCAATCAAAAATATCACGCTGTCAGAGAAAAAGAAGTAACAGATCTTATGTTCTTATTAGAATACCTGTCTGTCCTATAGAAATAGGGCTTCCCATCTTCCAGACTTTGAAGCGAAAAGTATGTGTCTCATAAAAACCATTATTCAATAAAAAGCACCAAAATAAACCCGAATATTTGTTTTATCGAAAGTTACTTCACAACTTGATTCCACGAAGAGAATAAATTTGGTGCTGATTGTCAAATTATTAAGCAATCGTTAACATACCTTTGAATTTTACTTATCCTCGGCAATATTTCCGTTCGTTTCAGGTTGGAAGTTGGAGAGAGATCCAAAAATTCATTTTTATTTTCAAGATACTTCGTTAGGAAGTGTCCCCAGTACTTATACACCTAACTCTCTCTTACTACAGTGATTTAATCGCTTTCTTCCTTCTCGAAAAATCAATAATTACCATAGGTACCTGTCGCGTATATTGCAAATTAAGCTGAAGGTGGGAATTAATTCTTTGAGTAATAACTTGAAATAACATGAGTAACTACATTCCTATTCTCAAATACTATAGGAGAGACGATTTATCCTAGATGTCGTGACAGACATGAAATGACCGTAATAATGGATTGCAAATTATTGAGTCTAATTTTTTCCATTATGATTCGATGTTATTATAACAGTCGCGGCAAAGCTTGTGTGAGCCAATATTTGGATAATCATGATATTGTTATAAAACCGCACACGCATTTCTGGGCAGGACTATTTTTTGTGATTGTTTTTATAGAGGTTCATTGTTTGTTGGAAGCCGCAATCCAAAAATACCAGGAATTCCAGCCAGGAGATAGTCTACAGTTTAATTTCATAGAAGAACACTGAACAAGTGAATTTAAAAATGAACAGTGTATGCGGTTATTCAATATAAATTAAAAATTATGTGTGTACATAAATTACGTATAAGTGACTAGTTAAGTATATGAATAATGTTACGAGCTCGCACGCCGAAGTAGATACTAAGTATGGTCCTATAACCTTATGTTATTGGAGTTCAAAAAATGGCGAGCGAGCCGAATTATAGGAAGGTGTATTGGGTTTATTTGTGACCGTTTTTATAGACATGTTCTCCAAAGATCTTTTATGGATTGAGCCGGCATCCGGGAAATATCCCAAAAAAAAGAGAATATTCCAGAGCAGCGATTGTTTTTGCGTAAGCCGCAAACTAGAATTATCTAGGAAAAAAGGCCTTTTATAAATAAAGGAACGACCAGCGGGAGAAGTTCATAAAGTGATCTCGTGAAATAAACAAGTCAACAAGCAAATAGTAGTGAAGTGTTTATATAAACGAGTGAAACTACCGTGTGTATGAATTTATCCCACCTATCAGGATAAACTGTTTTTAAATGAATAAGGAAACTATTACATTGATGTTAGAAGTGAGATCATATAAATAAATAAGACGTAAACATGGCCAAGAGACTTAGTGACCTGAAAGTGACAGAGCTAAAGTCAGAGTTGGAAAATCGCGAGTTGGAAAAGGTAAGAAGAGTGAGTTAATAGACTCAAAGTGGCACTGGTAAGTGACGGCTTGGATCCAGAAACATTTTTATTCAGTGACAAGGCTTCCAACTCAATCTCGTCGATTTCTGCTAATACTTCTGCTGATATGAACGAGAAGATTTCTGATATGAAAAACGATTTTTCTGATATGAAGAACGATATTTCTACTATGGAGCACGACATATCTGCCAGCATCTTATCATTGAAAACTGACATTTCTGCTGACTTTGAAAATAAAATTCGTCCCTAAGATTAGGCATCGAGAATAAGATGACAACGGTGGTTGACAAAATCGAGAATAAGATGACAACGATGGACGAGAAGATTGAGAATAAGATGACACCGATGAACAAGAAAATCAAGGAAATAGAAAGAAATATGACTGATTCAAGAACACGAGAAACGCCCAAGGAAGAAAAGAAAACTGAACAAATAAAATCTTGCAAGCCAGAAATACGTAACGGGGTAGAAGACAATTACAGTTTCACCCGAGTCAAGGCACCAACGTTTGAAGGTAAAACTTCGTGGACCAATTATGTGAAACAGGTTGAAGCAGCGGCTAGAGTGAGTAATTGATCCGATAGGGAGAAGGCAGTGAACTTAACTATCGCGCCTCGGGAAGATGCCTCATATGTACTATAGACGATACCACTTGAAGAAGCGGATGACTTTGAGCAGCTAACAAAGAAGTTGGAAATGCGATACGGTCACGAACATGTGGACCATTAGTACAGATTCCAGCTGAAGAGCCGAAGGAGGAAACGTGACAAAACCCTTCAAGAGTATGAACTGGATATTGCCCGACTAGTTTCGATTTGCTTATCCATCAGCACCAGAAAACATGATGGAATGTCTAGGCATCCAGGCCTTTATTGGCGGATTTGTGACCACGATATGAAGAAGACTCTTCGATCAGCCCATCCTAAAACATTGGTCGATGCATTGACTGCTGCTATTGAACGAGAAGCAGCCACGAAGGCTTCAGGATACAACAAAGGTAGCACCATACAGGCAGAAGGTGACGATAACAGACTTAACCAGATCGTCAACTTGTTGAAAGGTTTGGTAGAGAAGGAGCCGAAGATAATCAAGAGCTGTAATTGTGGCGAGCTTGAGCATGCACGCAGTTCATGTAAGCGTCCTACGACTCCTGCAAACCAAGAAACTCTTAAATGCAAAGCAGTCACGAAGGGCTCGCGATACAATAAAGGTAGGACCAGGCAGGAAGAAGATGACGATGACAAACTTGACCAGATCGTCAACTTGTTCAAACGTATGGTAGACAAGAAGCCGAAGGAGATCAAATTCCGGAAGTGTGGCAAGCTAGAGCACGTACGCGGTCCGTCTAAGCGCCCCAAGACTCCAGCAACCCAAGACCCAGCTGATGTGAATCACCGTAAAGCCAAGACGGTCATGCCCTGTAGACTATTCTCAATGCAACAAGTCGAAATCTAAGGAAGTTGCAGTTCCAAGAAATACAGTAGTCAATGAAGAATGGTCACCCCCCAGGATCAGAGAAGATCCGGAGAATGATCCTTGCCTAAAGAAGATTCGGCAGTGGAAGGAAGGAAATCGGCGACCTACCTGGCAAGAAGTGTCAAGATTTCACTGAGCTCAGTAGGACTAGGACAGTCTACCACAATGTATTTTCTAATCGCCTCAGAAGTGCATTTCTTCAAAAATCACATTCGACACCCCCTTTCTACAATCGTATCAATATGATCAGCAGTAAAATAGATATCAACTTCCTAAAGGTTGAGGTGCGCTCTCTTGAATTTCTCTCTAACTTCCTACAACAAACAAGAATATTCCCATGTACTGATAAGAAGAGAATTTCTACGCATATCCTCACAATTTGAATATGATACACACATTTACACTGATGCGTCTAGGTCTCAAGTTGTAACGCGAAAATTCGCCGAGCTGTCCGGGATTTAATATTGGCTAGCCTGTCGCCGGAGAGAATTCAGACAGCGCTGACTGTGCGAAGGTAAAATTCAGTCCTCCATTAGCCGTCAACGTGTAAACACACATTTCTAATGTGAAAATTTTTGCATGTGCTCTGGAAGCCATAACGTATTTTACGATAAAATCTGACAATTCCTACGCAGGGGAAGAAAATACGGCTTGAGTCAACAGCTGGCAGCTCTGACCCGGTAATCTACTGGTCTAGGAAGGGCCGATGACCAAAGATACCAGTAGAATTGGTGGAATTGGGTAACACATGGTAAATTTCCGTAGACGGCGTTAGTTAGTAGGATTCATTATCAAGGTAAATGGTTCAAAATACTTTCTCGGAATTAACAGTTCCATAGGTATATCACCGTAGGAATTTTAGCTTTGAATCGTAGTTCATTGGAGTATGTAATCTGGATTTCATGAGATAGTTTCGATACATTTCACAAATTCTTATTAGTTCATTTTCGTTATTGCTTTAAATTTTTTTCAAATAAGAATATATCACGGGGGCTGTATAATATTCAGGGAATGTGTCCAACGAGATAGTTTCTATATTATGGGTTTTTTGATATGGTAGTTTTTTTGCTAAGCGGAAAAAAACCAGTCATATAGTTTTTATTCTCAGTGTAAATGACTTTTATACAGATAAAAGTCAGGATGTATGATTATTTGCGAATTTCGGGTGATGTTAATATAGTCATTATAATAGGATATTACGGGGGACGTCGAAAAATTGACCGGGGTAAAATGTAAACCCTATGTAGAGGCTAATTCGTTTCTCTATTTTAGGGTCTTTTATGTGGATATTAAATTCGCTAATTGAAGTTTAATGAGTCAGTGAGACCAGTTCCAGGAGAGCTGGAATATTTTGGAGCGACTTCAGTTGCTGTGCTGGGTTCATAACCAGGATAAGTGAACAGTTTTCTTTATTTTTACTCTTCTTACATTTGTACATTCACCTTTATTAGTCACATTCCATAATTTTTTTATGTAGAGTTTTTATTTCTCTCTTCTGCGGCAATATTATAAATTTATTTTCTCTTGTATTTGAAATTGTAATCATTTGCTTCATAGTTTGAAATATTGGGCTGTTGGCTCTGAACGCTAGGATACTACGGTACGTACCTGGATACAGCGTTATTTAGTGGAGTTTTCGAACTCTGACGATTTTATGCAAATAATTTTGCGCCGTACATGATTTCGATTCATATTTTCTTTTAGCAACGCTAAGCTCGTTTGTTAGTTAAATTTTATGCTTATGCATTTATTTATCTATATTTAGATTCATATTCGTATAAATTGCGGGTGTGTGAACCCATGTAACTGTAACATTGGAAATTTTGAAATTAGATTTTCCATTGTATTTTGAGAAATCGTACATGAACCATTTGGTCGTTTCTCTATGATTGTAGAATTGAGACATCGGTGTAGTTTGGGGCCCTCAGCTCCTCTGCACCCAGAGTATGAAGCCCTCAGTTCTGCTCAGAGTTTATAGAACCTGCTTGTCAGTTATTTATTTAAGCTGCGACTTCGTTATAACTGATAATTTAGTTTGCGATTTAGGATTTATGTACATTCCGGCCTTAAGACTAACTACATTCTGAGTCTACAGCCTTCAGCTGAGTTCAGACATTATTTGGGACATTGTGGTTGTAGAATTGTAATAAATCTTTTGAAAAGAGACCCATGGTCCAAAGTGACTAATTGAAACTCTAGTCAGGGGATACTTGCTGACTTTTATTTTCTTATGATAACTTACCTATCAGTTTAACCTTTGAAGTGTGTAGTGAGTGTCGTTAACCCACTGAGGAGTTGTGGGCTAGCTTAAGAAGTCTTGGGTGCTTGCCAAAATATCTCTGGCGCCCTTTTTGAAACCTTAATAATTTTTTTGAAGAATCCACCCCTTCTTCGACTCGATCTTGTCGACTGGCGAGCACGGGTTTTACCACGTGAGACAACCCGCATATCTATAACGAGCACTGATAGGGTTGGTAGGTTTTCTCGTTATAGGTTTTTGGTGCCCAACGTGGGGCCGTTAGTAAATTTATCTTTTTTTGTCAGCAATATATATCCCGTAATTTAAACTAAATCTTTTAAAATACAAATTTTTTAGCAACTTTGATTGAACTGAAACTATAAAAATTAAAATTTTGTTTGTAGCCACTTGATTAAACTTGAACTTTTGATAAGTTAGATTTGCAGATATATTTTCAGTTTATTTTTGTTTTTTTAACTATTGGCTGCACCAGATTTAAGTGGGTTTTTGTAGGAAAATTGGGGCTCGCTTTAATTTTGATGGTAATTGTTTTTATTGGGGCGTATCTGGAAATAATTTCCCTTAATATGTTTTGATTGTGTCAGATTTAAATGCTTTTTTAGTAAATCTGGGGTTGAGTTCAATTCGAAGGTAATTGTTTTAATGGACGTGATTTGTAAACAATTTACCTTGATCTGTGAGATTATATTAGATATCAAACTGAAAATTTTATTATATAAATCGGACAAGAGTTCATTGGTTCTTGGGCAACCGTTATTTTCTTTTCATACTGATTAATGATTGAAATTTTGAAAAATTCAATATTGAAAATTTGATCTTTTTCTAAACTCTGATAAATTTTCAACTTTTTCTAAGAAACTTACATTCATTGTAGATTTAACTTCAGTTATTGTGTCATTTGCAATTTATTGCACCGGATTTAATTGTGTTTTTATAGTAAATCTGGGGTTTGCTTAACTTTGAAGGTATTTGTTTCAATTCGTGGAAACTCTGTAGGTTGGAGATGTTGTCTGGACAAATAGAGACTTTTGGACATTCGGTATCTGGATTTGGGTTTTAAATTCCTCATTAGGTTTCAGTTGGAGGGAGACCTACTTGATGTACATGTGTGTCTGGGAAAAATTATTGTTCCGCTAGGTTGGAAGTTGGTTTGCTGATTGCACTGCTTGTCAGGTGAAAATGTCTCGTAGGTTGGTAGTTAATCGATTGGTTCAGGATGAGCTTGTGTATGAGTTGACGATACGCGGTATTGCAAGTGGCACGGTGTCTGAGATGCGGCGTATTTTAGCTTTAGCGTTGTAGGTGGAGATGGAAGATGATAGTATAGATTCACGAGAGTATCCGTATACAGCTGCTGAATATTTGAGTGCAGTTGAGAATAAGTTAGATCAGATTGAGCCCGGTGTAGAAGAGTCCAATGAAACTCGTGTGAGTGATAATTTCCAGAAATTACAGAGTCAGTTGGTGCATGTCATAGGACGGTTGGAACGGGCGACTAATTTCGAAGCAGATGATGTTGGTGTTCGACAAAGGGAATCATTGGGAAGTAAGCCTTCTAGACAGGAGCGTTTCCGTCAATCTGAACCCGCCCAGTTAGAAATTCTTCCTCAACCTGGGCCCTCTTTTGAAAATTTGTCAACAATCCGTAGATCGACTCTCAATGAAATCAGACCACTTCCTAATCCTGGTAATGCGTCGAGGAACTTGTATAGTATTAAGACGATTTTGCCTAGTAGGTGTGGTTTGGTGTTTTTTGGAGATCCTAAAGGTATTTCACTATCGAGCTCTCTGGAAAAAGTGAAATAGTATCGAGTTTCACATAATGTGGATAAGGACATATTGTTGGCTAGCGGAATCGACTTATTTTCTGGTAGGGCTTACCAGTTTTATTTAGCGTATAGAGAAGAGGTAAACTCTTGGGATGGATTCGTGGATCTATTACGGGAAGAGTATTTATCAGTAGATTACAATGAAAAACTGTTCGAGGAAATTAAGAGTAGAACTCAGGGTCCTGATGAAAGTATGGGAATTTAATTGGCTGTGATGTCTGATTATTTTAAAAGGTTGACTTGTCCCATTTCGGAGGAAACTGAACTTAAAATATTGTTAAGGAATATCACGCCTTACTACCAACATCATCTTGGACTTATGGAAATTAATAGCGTTCGTGAGTTATTGACTTTGTGTCGTAAATTGGAGGCTAGGAAATCGGCTATCGAGAATCACAGTGTACCATCGAGGGAACTAAATTGTATGGAGCCAGACCTAGCTCATGTGTCATCGCATGTGGATGTCTCATCATGTTGATCTTTACTTAAAACAGCTTTTTTTTCGGATTTTAAAGCTTCCGGTACTAGTAATTGGTTCATCTTCTAGAATGTGAGCAGCTATTTCTGTTTTTGTAGATATTTACTCCTAAGTAAAATCCAATCCATTGACAATTCGAAGTGTTCTTTGCACTAGTGCAAAACGTAAAATAATTTTTGGAATAGTGCAAAAAGTAAAACTTTTGGCACCGTACATAGTTTAAGAAATAGTAACTTTTTGCACGATCGTAGGAAAAATATGTTTTTCCATTAAATAATAAAAAAACTTAATCAAATTTTTGTGCAGCATCTAAAGAGTAGGTTTGTCAAATATTTCTTTTTTTCTATAATTCCTGAATGCTGTTTTCAATCTTTGAATTCCGCTTTCAAAACAGTGATTTTCTGTATACCAAACTTAATCCATGTGAAAACTCTGGAGAGCTCTTCATGATGTAGAAAAAGAATCAAGAGGGAGTGACCCAAAAGCCGATAGAAACAATCCGTCATCCTCCCGACGAAGAACGTTACATCTTGTTAGAGATAGTAATTCAATTAAGTCATACGTGTTTTCAAGCAAACTTTCAAAATTCGCTTTCCATTGTTAATTAACAATTATCATGATGTTGTTGCTTCTCACTAGTTAGCTATTCCAAACAACTCTCTGTTGCTAAAATTCCGGCGAATTACATAAAACAAACCCTTGTTATTATTATTTAACTTCTTAGCGAAACCTCCAGAACTTATACATACTTCGATGTTGGAACCACCTTTGAGGATTTGTAGGAAGTTGGATTTTGTTTATCAAAGCCTAGTAATTGAATCTCCGAATGGTTTGGAATTATCACAATTGGTTTGAGCATCAATGCAGAAAATATAATCATAACTGATAGTGAGTTCTGAGCAGGACCTAGTTTGTCTTTTTATTATATGCAGTTACAAGACCCGCCTGTGGAATTATTTGGTACATACTGAAATTGCTGATGTTAGTGAAGTTTACATCAAGTAGTTTCAAATAGTATTTGCTACTGCCAAAGGATAATGAAATGATGATCACAAGAGTTTTATTTCAAGTATTATTATTGCGGTTTCTGTGATTAGATCAAATCATATAAATGTTTCCCATGCAACTTTTCTCATCACTTATACATTTTTTCATGGCCAATATTCGTATTACTCCTATTCTAGAATTTGATGGTGATATGAAGGTATATTTGAATTGCTTGAAACATTCTCCGCAAGTTTTGTATCAAATTTTTCATTATTTTGATATAATCAATAATTGTCCCAAGATTAACCCCAATGCAAGAAATTGGGAAGAGAAAACTTACCTGGTGCTAGAAACACGTTGAACTGTGTTCATCCGATTGTCGGTTCAATCTCATGGCAACAGAAGTTCTATTTTAGTAAACAATATGCTTATAGTATATACATCAATGAACTTTCCAATTAATTAATTAGTTCCATCTGTACTTCCATTTCTAAGTTAATTATAATTCTCGTTCTAACTGACATCCATTCAATTCTCCCTGTATGAAATTTCGTGTGTTAGTTATTACTTAATTATGTCACTCCGTTTAATAATAATTATTTTTGTGTTCAAAGTCGCATCTACTCAAAGGGTAATTGAATACTGCTGTATTCATTTCACAATATTATATACTCAGTGATATGGAAACCACGAAAACCTAGTGAAAATTATTTTATTCCGGTAATGTTTGGCATGAAGTTCGTAAAATGTAACCAATTAAAATTTTCCTCCAAGTTTCTGCTCTCCAAATTTAATACTGGGTGGAAGTTCCATGATTTCTTACACATATCCTGATGAGTCTAGGCATACTTTAAATCAAGTGATCAATATCCTCCTGAGATATCTCATTCCATGCCACATCTATCTTAGGTTGAAGAGTTGTCAGAGTTTGAGGTGAACGCTGTACATTTCTCAACATTCTACCAATTGTGCCCCACACATGGTCAATTGGCGATAAATTCGGGGATCTTGGTGGTCAAGGTTGGAGATGAATTTAAGCATACGGGAAGCAGTCTTGCTACATGTGGCCGAGCGTAATCTTGCTGAAAAGTTGGATTTGAAATTGTTCTGGGGTAAGAAATCAGGTGGGGTTCCATTATTTCTTGTAAGTATTTATTTGCATTCATATTGCCCCTAAAGGTGACCGTACAAGAGTGCGCATCCTGCGTTGGATACTCCGGGTCTGGCAGACCCAAAGCCATTTCCAATGCCATTTTATCTGACCTTTGGTAAGTGGGCAACTCATATTACATGCACCTTCTTACATTTAAATGTACTGTAGATTTCTGAAAATAGATAAATAACGTAAATGTACATGTACATCACCGACCATGCATGTAATGCCGACCAAAGTAGTTTTCTAGAAAAAACCTTAAATTCCTAACGCCTGCAGAGATTGATCTTTTGCCACTTGATGTGGGACGTCGTCGTATGGCATATGACGTATTGTGATGTAGGACGTCGTCTTATGGCATATGACGTATTGTTTTAAATGTTTTCCGTTGATCAGTGCATACATCCCACAAGTAACAGATAAGACTTTCTTGAGCCATATAACTTGTTAGATTTCAGATTTGGATTTTAACGTGGTTACAATGCACTGAAACCTAAGGTTTATTGTGCCCTCCCCCCCTATTAGAGCTGTTCTCGATACTACTACAGCTCGCATTTCAGTTCCAGGGTTCTAATGAGCTCTAGTATTTGGAACGGCTTTAACGAGATTATATCCTCACTCTTACAAGTTTCTTGTTCGAAGCATTTCTTGCGTTGGCTTGTAATGACGAGGCATTCTAGAACTAGGTGATCCGGAGTTTCATCCTCCTCACTCCAGAATCTACACTCGTCAGTTTCTGCTAGACCTATTCTCATTAGGTGCTTTCTGAGGCGGCAGTGTTCTATAAGAAAGCACTTGAGGAGATGAAGCTTAGTTTTACTGAGGTCCAAATATTTTTTGGAGCTAGCAGTCAAAGTTCTGCAGGAACTTTTTGGAATCTTCCAACCCGGGAAAGTACCGCCAGAGTACTTCTCTTTCGGTTTCATTCTTCTACCGAAACTCTTATTTATAGGAGCATTTTCCTACACCACAGAAAGGCTTTGGGCCAATAAAGGGCGTTTGTGCTTCTTTCTTGGCAAGTATTGGCCTCTTCATTTCATGTGGTTCCCGAGTGGCCAGGAACCGAGACTAAAGAGACCCTGTGATTCTATACTAATTCATCAAATTTTCTTCGGCACTCCCATGCCAACTTTGAGTCAATGAAATGGGAGTTCAAAGCTTTGATAGCTGCTTGACTATCAGAATGGATCAATGTGTCTCATTTCTGATAGTTTATTTCTAGGTTCATTTCCACGCATCTTTCAATCGAAAATATTTCTGCCTGAAAGACGCTCAGGAAGGAGCCTAACGATAATGAGTATCTAGTGCCAGGCCCAAATACTCCAGCGCCTGCTCCAGTGGTGGTTTTTGAACCATCCGTATACCATCTAATGATGTTTTCTTTGATAGTTTGGGTAATGTATTCCCTTTCCCAGTCTCTTCTCGTATTTAGCATCGTAGTGAAATTCTTTTCACCAGGCTCCCTGATCTGCCTCTTGGGCAGATCTTTCTATCACTAGATGTAGAGGTGTGAGATCTGTAATGATCTCAAGTTCCCCAGTTGGTCACGTTCTCATAGTTCCAGTGATGCATACGCGGGCAGCCCTTGTCGAGGGTCTTCCTCGTGCTGTACTGACTTTCTTTTGTACGCCAAACTATTGCCCCATACGTAATTGCTGGTCTCACAATCATGACATCCATCCATCGCAGTATTTTTGGGTTACATCCCCACTTTTTACCAGCTGCACGCCTCTTATTACTCAACTAGCAGTTATTTCAATATGCTTATTCCACAGAAGCTTACTGTCTAGAGTTATTCCTAGATATTTAACTTCTGATTTCCATTCTATGATTTCTCCGTTTAAGGAATGGGTTTCATGGCTGGAAGTGTTCTTTTCCAGGTAAATGGAATTACTATGGTCTTGTTTGGATTAATGTTCAGCCCCACTGACCAGCACCATTGCTCAATGGTTCTGAGGCCCTTTTGTAAAAAATCACACAAGGTGCTCTCGAAGTTGCCTCTGACTATTAGTACTATGTCATCAGCATAGCCCATACATTCGAAACCAAGCTTCGTTAGCCTGTAGAGCAACGCTATCCACTACTTTCTTCATCGTTTTGAGTAGGAATGTTGCAAGAGATATGGGTCTTAAAGATCGGGGATCAGTCCCATTTTTTTTCCCTATTTTTGGTATGAAGGTTGCCCTTGCCCTTCTCCATTTTCAAGGTATTAGACCCACTTCTAGACTGCTCCTTGTAATCTTCAGCAGGTGAGGAAGAATCTCCTTTATCCCTTGCTGCAGGAGTGCTGGAAATATTCCATCCGCTCCTGGTGATTTATATGTTGATAGGTTCTTATCGCCCAGTCCAACCGTTGTCTGGTAAATATTTTCTTAGCAATCCACCTTGTGGGATTTTTTGGTGTAATTCATTGTTATTCCAGTGTTTGTTGCTGGTTCACTACCTGGAAAGTTGGTTCTAAGAAGAAGAATCGATCGTTCCTCTTTACCTTCCGTGTATGATCCGTCTGACTTTTTTAGCGACATTCTGGGGTTAGTTTCACCATTTGCCATGACCTTTTGTAGTCTGGACGCTGTGTGAGTGGAAGTGACGACTAACTGAGAATATAAACAGTACAAACTAAGTGATTTTTTCCTTTTAAATAACTTAAACATGGGAAGAAAAACATAAATAAAATTTTTTACTGGTATTCTTTACAAGAAGCTTCTCATGCCGTTAGAAACGGTATGAGTTACAAAAAAGCTTCTGAACAATTTGGTGTACCGAAGACTACTTTAGTAGACAAATTGAATAAAAAATATAAAGGAGAAAGCGCTGCCGGAGAAGAACAATTAGTGGTAAATTGGATAATACATCTAGGAAACGTAGGATTTCCATTCACAAAAACTCAACTCATTGACAGTGTTAGTGAGTCAGTAAAAAAATTAAATCGGCCAAATTCTTTCAATAATGGTGAGTCCGGACGTCAATGCCCATTCGAGACTTGTTTAAAATAGTGGAAACTTATTGAGTAGAAAAGGAACTCCAAGATATTTTGGAAGATCCTTCACGAGTATATAATTGTGACGAGTCTGGATTTTATTTAGCTCCGAAAGAGAAGGAAGTCATTATGCGAAAAGGATCTAAAAAGGTTTACAACCGATTAGCTAACAATAATAAGTAGGTTATGACCGTTCTATCAACTATCAGAGATATTGGAGAAATGTGGGTCCCCTTGGTTTCATTTCTCCATAAGCGAATGCCTCCCAAAGTAGTTTCCAAAATGCCGTCCAATTGGGGACTTGCATGTTCAGATTCTGGCTGGATGACCAGTCAAGGATATTACAAATTCATTACAAATATACTTCTCATTTGGCTCAAGAAAAATGAAGTCACTTCTCCGATTATGTTATTTTTAGACGGTAACAGTTCTCATTTAAGTCTACTGTTGATAGAATTTTGTAAAAGGGAGAATATAACTTTAACAGCCCTACTACCAAATTCCACGCAAGTTCTTCATCCACTTGATGTTGCTAAATTTAAGCATTTAAAGAACTCTTGCAAGGACACAGTTCCCAACTGGCTTTTTCAAAATCAAGGCAAACAATTAGAATGAGAAAATTTCGCATCCTGGTTGAGAACCTGTATCGATAAACGTGTTACCATATCCGTGATAAAAAAGAGCTTTTTTCTACAACTACTATGCAAAACACGCTTTTCTACACAAACTTTTATGCGCAAAGCAAGCCTTTTCCTAATTAGTTTGATATCCGTTAGAAAAGTAATAATGTAGAGTGTGGGAAAAGTATACGTTATGGTACTTTTCCGCACGGAAATGTCCCTTTGCCCACGGAAATGTCAATGCAAAATATTTTTGACAATACTTTATAGTGGATTTCTGGGTGCTCAAATTTCAAATTTGAACTGAAAATTCTGTGAGTTAACTATTTTTCAGATTATGTATCTCAGTTTATTGATTATAGATTATAAACAAATTCATTTATTACCCATTATTTTAGGAACTTTGAACCGAGATTATAATTTATCTTTCGAGTTGTCGAATTCCGATATTGAGAATGCTCCTCCAGATATTATCGAAAATGCTCAAAATGCAATCGAAAATTTGTTATCTGAAGTTTCAAAAAACCAATATCAAAAACAATACAGCAAATTTATGAACTGGAGGGAAATGAACAATATTAAATCATTCTCAGAAAATGTTTTGTTGGCTTATTTTCAAGAAATTTCTGCAAACTTTAAACAGTCTACACTGTGGTCTTTATATTCAATGATAAGGAGCCTCATAAGTATCAAACATAACATAGATATTTCAAAGTATACAAAACTTGGAGCATATTTAAAAAAGCAAAACGAAAAAAGCTGTGACAAAAAAAATCCCTCACATTGACATCTGCTCAAATCCATAAATTTTTAGAAGAAGCGCCAGACAATATCTATCTACTCGTCAAAGTAAGTCATAATTTTAATGATTATATTTAGTTATTCAATCTATTATTATTTGGTAACCAATGTACTTCGTAATTCATAATATAGAAAAATTGGAATAAATAACGTAAAATAAAATAAAGCAACGTAAAGACCTAAATACAGTGTTTCATAATTGTTGGCGCGCTAGCTTAGTGGAAAACACATCAGCATTGGAACCAAGAGGCGCGGGTTCAAATCCTGTCGACTTTTTTATATATTTGCAATTTATTTAATCTTTTTACTTCAATTTTTAAACTAAATTAGAATTTTAATTTCAATCACAAATTTACTTGTAGGTTGTCATGGCTTTTGGATTAGCCGGACCATGTCGAAGGGAAGAATTATGGAAATTAACTATTGATAACGTAAAAGATTTACAAGAAGCCTTATTGGTTACTGTTCCAATAACTAAGACAAAAATACCACGTACATTTACTGTATGTATGATTTATACAAAAAATATGCAAGTCTGCGTTTAAAAAATATAAATGAGAAGAGGTTATTTGTTAATTACCAACACGGAAACTGCACGCAGCAAGTAGTGGGCATAAATAAATTCGGAAATATGCCTAAACAAATTGCAGAATATTTAAAATTAGCTAACTCTAAATTGTACACGGGTCATTGTTTTAGACGATCTTCAGCTACAATTTCAGCAAATTCAGACGGAGACTTATTAACATTGAAGCGACATGGTGGATGGCGCTCAAATACAGTGGCGGAAGGATATATTGACGACTCGATATCAAACAAAATGGATATTGCCAACAAAATTGAAAAATCTATTATACCTGGGGTTTCGACTTCATATAATAATATTCCTAATGAAAAACAAGCATCAACATCTTCGTTGACAAACATTTACGATAACTTATCATCAAACATAGATAATATACCAGGTGTTTAATTTCTAACGCAATAATTCAAATATTTAACCTTGAAAGATGTTTCTGCCGGCGACAATAAATATTCAATTATGTAATCCTTCTAAGCCGTAACTTTAGTTATCGATATAAAAAAATGCCAGTTGTTGTCAGTTAATGTCAGAAAATAAAATATAACTGTCATCGTGTTTTAAAAAACGATTGATGCTTTTTATTGAATCACGTTCCAAGTCAGTGAAATAAAGAGCCATCGAAGCTTTTATGTAATTAAGGGATAATCGTTCGATTCATCTCAAGCATAAAATTTGATCCTTCGAGTCGGATAAAGCATACAGTGAAAAATCTTAATCATTAAAATTGGAAAATGGAATGTGTGTCTGCTATCCAGTAAACCATATCAATTGGACTGGTGTTTTTCAAGGATTCATTCAGGTCAGATGTTTCCAATATATTTTTTTTAATTTTTGAACTGTTGAGCATTTGACGTGCGAGTTCTCGCACACAGTTCTGCAAATTTTCGTAGCCTGTTGAACATTTTGTGCAGTATTAGATTAATCAACTTACATAACTGTATAAATATGGATTCGGAAGCGTTATTATTAAAAGCGCATGTCGCTCGTAGAACTGCCAAAGGTAGCATCACTAGGATAGAGAATTTTATCAACGCAAATGCAGGCAGTTTATTGCATAAACTTGAATATGATACCAGGTTAGAACGACTTGAAAATTCTTTCAAAAAATGTTGTGAGTCTCAGGACGTTGTTGAGGGATCTGAGACAGATGTTGATAAGATTGGTGATCCTAGTGACTAAGAAGAAAGATATTGTAGTTCAAAAAGTCAATTAAAAATTTTGATTCATAATTCTTCTGCTAAGGACATTGTTACTGTTGAAGGTACAAACCAACCAAGAAATCAGGCAAATTCTCTACAAAATGGTAATATTAGAACAGAGGTTAAATCTAAGATGCCTGAAATTGTTATTGACAAATTTGCAGGTGGTCACCAAAGTTGGAATGGTTTTTATGATATCTTTAAAGCCCTTGTTTTAGACAATGACGATTTGGCAGAAATATAAAAACTTATTTATTTAAAATCAAATTTACTGGGTGAACCTCAAAAATTAATTGCAAATTTACCAATGGTCTCCTCTAATTTGTCAGTAGCTATTGACATACTCCAAGAAAGATATGAAAATTAGTTAGCAAATATTTACGTTCACATTAAGGGTCTATTAGACGTTCCATCGATAAATAGAAGTAATTCAATGAATTTGCGTGATTTTGTTGTCACAGTTAAACAGCACACTGAGTACTTAAAAAATTTGAATGTTCCTATAGCAGAGTGGGATTTATTTTGGTGTATATTTTGTCCCAAAAATTGGACATTAACACTAGACGTGGGTATAAATTGGAAAGAGGTCCTACTCTTTTACTTACTTTAGATGGGTTCCTCAAGTTCGTTGAGAAAAGATGTCAGGCTGCTGAAAATTTGGTTTGGCCGGAGTTGCCTCGTAAAAACTATAATTTTGCTAATTTAGAAAAAAAGTTGAACTGCTTGTTTTGCAAAATGTCAAATCGATACATGTTTAAATGCTTCAAATTCAAAGAGTTGCCATTGAATAAAAGAAAACAGTTTGTATTTTCAAATCGATTGTGTTTAAAATGTTTTGCTCCACATCATGTAAGTCAATGTGAGTGGAAGAATTGCCCTATTTGCGGCGAAGCTCATAATGCTCTACTACATGCGGGAAATTCTGTCGATTATTCATCAAAACCCAATAATTCTCACAACAATACATTAAATGCTCAATGAAACTCAAGTTTCAATTCCAGTCGTGGGTCTACTAATAATCACAAACAAAAAAGTTATCTCATGAACAACTCGAGTAGTAACTCAGATCAACCTTCTTACATAGAACAAAAACAAAATTCGGAGACTGCTCAAGCCTCCACTAGTGACAAGTATGGGGTACAATCTAACACTATGTCTAGTGTTTTTATAAACCAAAAATCTCATATTTTATTGGCAACTGCATCCGTACATGTTTCAAATAACAATAGTCATTTAATATCTGCCAGAGCAGTGCTGGATAGTGGGTCTCAAGTGTCACTAATTACATATAAATTAGCTAGAAGACTACAATACCCTACCTATAATAAAAATTTGTCAATTTGTGGTGTATCAGGTCACATGCAAGTAAGTGAAGGAATGGATATTAAGTTGTTTTCAAAGGTTGACCCAACAAAAACATTAGAAGTTTATTGTTCAGTAAAAAATTTCTTTTTTTCTAAGCTGCCTCAATTTCCTCTACAAACAGATCGATTAGAAATCCCTTGTAGCATTGTCTTGGCCGACCCAAATTATGATGTTCCAGCTCACGTAGATTTATTATTGGGTGCAGATGTGTAGTATTCATTACTTTTACCTGGTCTGATTAACCTTGGGGAAAACCTATCAATTTTACAAAATACCCATCTTGGTTGGGTGGTAGGAGGTGTCCTATCCCCAACAATCTTGTAAAATTTTATAACATCTGATCATGTTCCCTCTCATTCTTTATTTATTAATTTCAATCAAATCGACAATTTGCTGCAAAAATTCTGGGCAGTTGAAGATGTGCCACAAGGACGTATTTTATCAAGTGGGGATGAACTTTCCGAACAAATATTTAAGGATACGACAAAAATTTTAGAAGATGGTAGATTCCAAGTGGATATCCCATTTAAATCGCCAGTTGAGAGTTCTAAACTAGGCGAATCCTTTTCATATGCCAAAAAACGTTTCCTTTCATTAGAGAAAAGATTGCATCAAAATAAGTAATTGTTTGACCAATATTCGGAGTTTATTAAGGAATACATCAATTTAGGTCATGCACGGTACATTCCTCTTGATTATAAAAATATTCACAATAACCACAAATATTTTATACCTCACCACTGTGTGATTCGCAATGATAAAGCTACAATGCGTCTCAGAGTTGTCTTCGACGCATCCCTAAAAACCACTTATTCATTAAACGACATAAAAGGGCTTGTTGTTCAGCCAGAACTATTTGACATTTTGTGTCGTTTTAGAGTTTATATGTTTGCTGTTGTTGCAGACATCGAAAAGATGTACCGGCAAATCTTGATTAATTCTAATCATATTTATTTACAAAATATCTTATGGCGAGAAAACATAACAGATGGTATTGAATGCATTGAATTGTTAACTGTCAGCTACGGAAAAAGTTTTGCACCTTATGTAGCCACTCGTTGTCTCGTTGAATTGGCAGACATGTATAAAAAAGAATTTCAGTTGGCAGCCATGGCAATCCAAACTCAAACATACGTTGACGATGTGTTGGCTGGAGCTGACTCGTTTGAGGATCTCTGCGAACTAAAAAGCCAATTAATAAAATTACTTAATTTAGGTCAATTTACACTGCATAAATGCTGTTCAAATTCCATTGAGTTTATGAATAATTTTACCTCAGAAACTGAACCCAAAAACTACTCTATAAATTCTGACAGTAGTTCCAATAAAGTACTGGGCGTTTTTGGGAACCAAAATCAGATCACTTTTCCATTTCTCTGCCCAAGAACATAAATGTAAACCCAATTACCAAAAGAAATGTTTTAGCTATTATAGCTCAAATCTATGATCCGTTGAAGCTTGTTGCTCCAATTGTCATAACAGTCAAAAATTTTATGCAGAAGCTTTGGTTATTGAATTTAAATTGGGACGACTGTTTAAATTTAGAATTGCGTAACGAATGGATTAAGTTTTCTACAAACATTCTTGAATTATCAGACTTAAAAATTCCACGATGTTTAATTAATAATCGGAATATCAAGCGAATTGAGGTTCATTCTTATTCAGACGCAAGCTTAAAGGCATATGGGTGTTGTATATACTTAAGAACTGTTTATGAAAACAACAGTGTTTGTTGTCATCCAATTTGTGCCAAATCTAGAATTTGTCCTTTGCGAACAATTTCTCTTCCAAAATTAGAATTATGCGCATGCGTGTTGTCAGGAAAGACCACTCATCGTATTTTAGAGATAGTAAAAAATAACTTTCAAATAGCCTGTGTTAATCTTTGGACTGATTCGCAAATTTCGTTAGCATGGCTAAAATCACATCCAAGTAGATGGAACATATTCGTCTCTAATAGAGCTTCTTTAGTTCAAAAACTAACATCGTTGTACACCTGGAGGTACATTCCTACCAAACAAAATCCAGCTGATTATGTATCTAGAGGTATGATGGCACAGGAACTCATTTCTAATAATATGTGGTGGCAAGGGCCCACACATTTGAAAAATGTCGATTTTAATTTAAACTCATTTCAGTCAAACGTTAATATTCAGAAAATTCCGGAAGAACGAAAAATTGTTATGAGTACAACCTCTACTGAAAATCATATGTTAAGTATTTTCAATAGATTTTCAGATTTTCTAAAAATACAACGTATAGTTGCATTCTGCCTTCGTTTTAGACATAATTTACATCGTAAAGATGAGAAAAGGTTTGGTCACTTGAAGGTAGATGAATTACAACATCCTTCAAAGGTAACATTGCAAGTTTTGCAACAGCATTATTTTTCTGAAGAAAAAGATTTATTAAAAAACAAAAAGGTCCTTCGAAATAAACAGCTTAGTTTTTTGAATCCTTTCATTGACTTGGAAGGTTTAATCGGCGTTGGCGGGAGATTGTCAAATGCTGATCTGCCATTTGCATAAAAACATTTAGTATTATTGCCTGCTAGATGTCACATTGTTGATTTAATGCTACGGAAAGAGCACCTTAAATTATATCACACGGGTGCTCAAAGCGTGCTAAGTTACTTTAGGCTACGTTATTGGCCTTTAGACGGCCTTAGAGCTGTTAAACGCATAATTCACAAATGCATTCCTTGTTTTAAATTTAAAGCTAAGTGTGCCGAGCAAATGATGGCAGACCTGCCTAAAGATCGGGTTTCAGTTTGTCGTCCATTCTTAAAGGTCGGTGTAGACTTTGGGGGCCGATTTTTAATTAAAACTTCGAATTTACGCAAAGCCTCTAAAGTTTAAGCATATATTGCTATCTTGTGTGTATGACTACTAAGTGCGTCCATATAGAATTGGTGTCGGGCTTGTCGACAGAACAATTTTTGCTCACATTACAACGTTCCATAGGCCGACGGGGTAATCCTTCGGTAATATATTCTGACAATGCCACTAATTTTTTTGGCTCCAGTAACCATTTGAAATCATTATACGATTTTTTTAAATCCAAAAGTAACATTGAGTCTATTGAAAAATTTTTATCAAAAAATGAGACTCAGTGGAAATTTATCCCACTCGTTCACCACATTGGGGCGGTCTTTGGGAGGCCACGATTAAGGGTGCTAAACATAACCTATTTAAAACTATTGGTGAAACAATTCTAAATTTTGAGGAATTTTCGACAGTCTTGGTTTGCATTGAGAGCATTATGAACTCGCGACCTCTTAGCATTTTATCAAATGATCCGACTGATTTAAACCCTTTAGCACCGGGACATTTTTCAATAGGCGACAATATTCCAGCATTCCCAGACAAAGACTTAAGCAATATTTCAGAAAATCGATTGTCAATGTATCAGAAGTGTATTAACTTCAAACAAATATTTTGGAAGCGATGGTCCATTGAATATCTGAATAGACTTCAGCAAAGGCCAAAATGGACCAATCAAACCCGAAATTTGGAAATGATTCAATTAGTCCTTTTAAAGGAGGATAACTAACTTCCTCTCAGGTGGGCTCTCGCACGAATCATTGAAATTATTCAGGGTTCAGACGGCAAAGTTCGTTTAATTAGACTCAAAACATCATAAGGAACGTTTCTTAGGTCCATAGCGAAGGTATGTCCCCTTCCTGAGGATAACTAGATTTGTATATTGTTAAATTTTCAAATTTGTCATTAGGTTAGCTATTTTGTATATTTTTTTGTGTTATCTGTGTTGTGTGCCAAAGTTCTCGAAAGTTTTTTCTGCCGGCGACAATAAATAATCAAGTATGTAATCCTTCTAAACCGTAGCTTAAGTTATCGATATAAGAAAATGCCGGTTGTTGTCAGTTAATGTCCAAAAATAAAATATGTCATCGTGTTTTAAAACACGATTGATGCTTTTTATTGAATCACCTTCCAAGTCAGTAAAATAAAGAGCCATCGAAGCTTTTATGTAATTAAGGGATAATCGTTCGATTAATCTCAAACACCAAGCATAACAATTCGAAATTGTTCCAATTTTACTATCAACTTTTAACTAATTTCTCTATATTCTGTGTTCAATTCTTAAATTCGTTCTGTTTAAGTTAAATAAAATATATATATATATATATATATATATATATATATATATAAGTTACTTTTTTCTTTAATTAATAAACGTAGTTGTGGAAAAAATATTGTGTACAAATCGTACGCAAAGCACTTTTCCCACTCGCTGGATTTGCGGGACTCGCCTTACGGCTCGTGCCACAAACTTCTGCGCTCGTGGGAAAAGTAACGCTTTGCGCACTTGTAGTACAAACTACTATTAAACGTGTGGTCTCTTACCTTTTGACGTTAGTAGGGTAGATTTCTACAATGTATTGCCAAAACCTTAACTCAAGCCGAATTATTTTATGACACCCTTAAAACAAACGCAAGAGTGCTGTTGTGAAAGAGAGTTCGAGAATAGAATAGATTCAGATAGTTTAAGACAATTCAAATCTCCAGAAAATTGGTCAGGTGAATTAAATTTAGAAAAATTGTGCAACTTTTGGAAAACCAAAGAAAATTTCCCAAGAATGCCAACCGCATAAGAGAAAATAAAACGAAATTCGCTACGAAAAAGAAAACGATTGCTACTCTAGCCATAAGTGATGAATTTTGGTAATATTAAAGAAAAATGGAAGATTAGAAAAAGAAAAAAGCAGAACGTAAATTGAACAAAATAAAAAGGAAGTTATCGGATGTTTAGACTGTAACGTTAATTCTTCAACTTTAAAATTACTTCCCAATCACGTTACAATATATTAATTAGTACTTACTCAGTCATTAATTGTAAATCAAGCCCGGAGGTATTTTTCATAATATATTTTATTTATAATCATAATTTCACAATTCAACAATATAACACATCTTGTTTTATTCTTCCTCATACCCTGTACTGGGTATCATTCCTAATGGCTCCTGAACAAGATGAAATCTTTGTATTATTATGTATGGTTGGTTATAATGTGTTACCTACAATTGCTAGTGTTTTCCTTCTATTATTTGAGTTTCTGGATGTAAAACCTTCATCACAGTATCCTTGTAAAGTCATATTTTCAGGTCGACATACACTGTGCCCATATTGTCTAGCAGGGGGCATTTTTATTGTCTTTTGTTGTGGCACTTTGATATCTGTTTACTACAAGTAAGTTTGTTATTGTAAATCATTCGTTATGTTGCCAACTACTTTGCTACTTTTCAACTAAGATTGAATTGTATATTTTCTATTTTTACTGTCTGATGAGATATTCAGCAATGTCTTTCAGGAATTCATAATATAGGGTTGGTGGATCTACCAACTAAGTTATTTTTAAAGGTTATTATTTAAATTTTATTTCTGACTCTAAGCTCGAAGATAGAGAACCCGCTACGCAGCGTTTATAGAATCATTCTGTATATCCTTGTTTTGTTCAGCTCGGCTGTGTTTGGAAATGAGATGGTTATACATTCTGTATGTCTAGGCTAATAGATGTATTTGAAAAGCCCTATGTCTTGGAAAATAGAATTATTCGAGAATTTTGCTTTCATATGTTGGTTTTTTTTTGTATCCTTTAAGAAGTCGCTGAAAATGTCGTTTTTGTGGTTTTCATTCATTTTGGCATCGGGAATTAATTTGTTCACCATGCTAGTGATAACTCATTCTTCATTTTGGTTCATTGGGGCCCCATCTCATTGTGGTACGTGTGGAACTTTCCTGTTTGAAGATTGCTATTCTTCACCCATTTTGGGTATTTTGAGATGTTCTCATGCGGTTCTTCTGGTACTGGGTTTGTGCAGTTAGCCTGTTGGAATTGCAGAAATAGATTTTATGACCAGTACCGCTTCCTGTATAAGGATCAGTCACCCCAGAGAGACTGGTAGCCCTATTTGTGGATTGTATTCAGGTATGATGTTACATGTATCACTTTCTCTTAGCATTTTATAACGTTTTGCTATTCTTTATAGACCCTACGTTGACTACATCAGCGATTCATATTTTCCTGAGGAGTTATATTTACTTGTATGTGTCTTTTATGAGCAGACGGCTGAGAACGTTATAGAGAAACCCTCTAGAGTGGAAGAGGTAAGATTTTTTTGTCTAAACCTTTTTGGTTACTTTTTAGCTGTATAAATTGTACGAGCATAGTTTTTTTGCGAAATACTAAATTAATTCATTTAATTTAGGGTTCTTGAGACGGGTTCGGATAGTCGAGAGGTTCCCTGTTTACTTGAGTTGAAAGTATCCTGAGGACAGACTGAGTAATTAAATGTTTTCTGGATAAGAAGCTGTGACTGTTATACCGTCCCAGTGCAGCTAAGTGTTTAGTTTTCTTTTATTACTGTTATCGATATTTCTCTTATATCTATTTATATTTAAAAGGTGCGTGCACCTATTTTCGAATATTTTTTTTGGATAATACCTGTTCAACATACAAGCTTATTTAACTCTTAACCACGGACATAAACTTTTCAGCAACTATCACGGACGTTGAGTCCCTCAGACTCCGTTTCAAAAACATTATATTTTTATATTATATGAAAATATTTGAATGTCAATGAATGTGTTAAAATAACTAACATGTTTTCAAGTATATTTTATTTTCAAAAATGAAACAATCTGATTAAAAAAATCTACACTGAAACAAGTGCAACAAAATATATTTAATACATGCAGAAATGTTCTTAGTGTGAAAAATTAGAAAAAAATTAAAAACAGTATTTTTGAACAAAAAATGGTAATAAGTAAGTGTTAATTGTATTTTAGAAAGCATTATTGCAATTCTAATTTTTTACATAAAAAATCGTGCAAATGATATTTTTTCTCATCTTAGTCGACAACTAGTCTTCTTCTGTACAACAATTCAAACAACATTTTCTTGAACATTGGAGGCAAATCGGTTTTTTACATGCTAGACATGAAAAAGCTGTTTTTCTTCTTATTCTCGAGGGGCAAATATAACAATATTTTCGAGTTTCTAATATTTCTTCTGGAGAAGGTGTATCTGGCAGAAGGTTCAAAATCTTGCGAATTAGACATTTTTGCTCTTTTGGAATACGCTTTGACAATAATCTTTCTCGTACATGATCATCAATTAGTTGCTTTGCTAATTCGTTTACAAAACATAAACGTGTTTTGTCATTTCCTGGATATAAAGCATAAATAATAAATGAATTTGCGCTACAAATATCAACAATTTTATAAAAAATTTGCATTGGCCATCGACGAGTGCGCCTACTGTAAGTATATTTGGCACATTTCTCATCCATAGAATCCAACCCAGCTTTGGTGCGGTTATAAAAAGCTATTATTTCAGGCTTTCCTATTTTGGGATCAGTTTCTATGGAATGATGCATTGTTGATAACATAATGACTGCCTTATTTTTCTTAGGAGCGAAAGAAAGCAAAGTCAAGTCTTCAGTAAATCCATTATTAGCAGGTTATAATTCGGGAGGAATTTCCGACTTATTTTTTTTCAGGGTGCCAACATAAGTTAATTTTTTTCTAACAAAGACTGGGCAAGTTCAACAGATGAAAACCAGTTGTCTGCTGTTATGTTTCTATTGGAATCGTATAAAGGTTGTACCAGTCTGATGACCGACTGTGTTGGTATTTTCATCTGTTTTTCATTAGCGGTTTAACCAACTCCGTAAGTGTTTCTTCCGGTATGAATATATCCATTAGACAAATAGCTGGTTCTAGAATCTGTCAATTTCATAATTTTGATTCCATACTTGCCCGGTTTAGATGGGATATACATTTTGAAACTACATCTACCACAAAATCCTACTAACATTTCGTCTACACATGCTAAACCTCCGACTGTGTAACATGCTTTCGCGTTTTCTATAAATAAAGAAAAGGATTCGGTAATTGGTGCAGCTGGGTCGTTTCTTTTTCGTTCTAGCCTAGTTTCGGGATTATCAAACCGTAGGGCTGATAGTAATACAGCAAAATGCTCCGCCGACATTACCGCTCTAAATATTTCCCTGCCCGTATCATGGGTGGCAAAAATACTTCTTATATCTCCGTCATTGGATTTGAAAATCGCAGTAAATGAAAGTAACTCTATGAAAGCTCGTAGCTCTCTTCGGGAAAGTTCAGCAAATTCTGGTTTATTTTGTCGTTTGTAGCGATTTCTTATAGTGATAAGTTTTTTATTATTCCATGGTGGAATACAGTCATACATTTTATTAGAAAACAATTTATCGAAAAAGTCTAAAGGATCTGTTAGATTCTTATCAAAAGTGTTCGTGGGAGACGAATGATATTACGAGCTGCAGTACGAACGTTCCGGGTAGGTTCCTTTTTACTCCATTTATATCTGTTTTTCTCGAACCAATAGTTCTGCTTCTTAGTTCTTTGGCTCTCGCCTATTTCAATGTGCTCGACCTCTTCAAAGTCTTCTTCCTCTTTGAGGTTGTTCTCTGTATCACCTTGCTCCATATTCTCTTCTTCTTTGTTTTTTTCCTATTCATTTTCTTCTTCTGATGTATCTTCTACAGGATTATAATTAGGATCATTATTGTCGTTACTAACTTCTTGCTCACTTTCGCTATCATGATTACTTTGTAAACAGACAGTCTCCACTGGTTCAGAATCACTGTTATCAACATCTGCTTCAAAATACCACTGTAAAAGAGTTTCTTCGAAATTTGGATCACCTAATTTTATACGTTTCGACGAACTAGCCATATTCACAGTTCTGAATTTTTGGTACACTAACACGGACAAGGAGTCTACGATACTCCTTCCTATGTATAAATTACGATAACCACGGGTCACAGATAAACTACGCTTACAGTCGATCAGACACAACTAACTAGGAAGGTACCCAAACGCATAGACGAAATAAGTAAAAAGGGTGGGAGTAGCATCGAGAGAAATTTTCCGCGGAGTCTGTTAGACTCCTTATCCGTGCTTAAGGGTTGAGCATTTATTATAGTATAAAGGTGAGCTACAGCTACCTACGCTGTAAACTCGTTATGCGCACATCGGGGGAACTGGGTAGACACCACTTACTGGTTCAACTTTAAAATATTTTTTTATCACATTAATTTGCTATGTACTATTCAGATTTGAACAAATAGTTCATTATCAATTTGATTTTTGCATAGAGTAAATTTAGATTCATATTGCATTATTTAATATTTCTTTACTACAATAAGTTATGTTGTAATATTTAAAATTGAGAAAATATTTCTTTATCACTGTGACTTAGGTCACCTTTTTAATTTTATGTAGAGCAATTCAGGTAATATTTGTTATTTTTGATGCAGAGTAAATTCAAATATTAGGTAAATAGTAATTAAAGTCCTCATTAAAATCTATTGTATTTATAACCAAGTATTTTCTCCTTTTATTTAGTTACCCTCTCGTTGTTTGGTTGTGGTAAATAGGTATCAGATAATCAGGTAGAGTATCGATTTATTATTCTGTTGGTCAAAACCAATTTAGTTGGCTCTTCAAGATTCTTGTCAAACATCTGTGCCTAGCAGTGAGAATCTTGTGGCGCGATATAAATTTTTTGAGTATAGGTATTTGTGTAACCCACCCATATCCACTGTCTAAAAGCTAGTCACGGACCACCGCCTGCACATCTTTATAAGACCGAACAGAATATTGTAGTCTTGAGAAAGCCTGAATTCTATATCCGACAAAATATATCTGCCACATCTGACATAGGATTTTATTTGGTTTCATTAAATTAATTTCGCTTAACCCTCAGCTATTATCGACCAATCTCATTAACATATTGACTATTGACGGGTCCCTAGGACCCACTGTACAGGGTGGCCAGAAAATTTTATAACAAACTATCTCAGGAAAGATTATTATTAAAGAACATACTTGCTACATTGTTATCAACGCAAAAAAACCTAAACCAATTTTTCAAAACACTTTGGACATAGCTTTTTAGAACACTGGTTACATATTGGTATGTAACAAACATCACAACATATGGATGTCTTTCTATCCCTGGTGGCTGGACATAGGGCACATCTCTTTCTTTTGCTCTTTACGATAGATTGTCTCGGTTCTTCTGCAGCTGGAATCACCGTTTTCAAAGTATCTGCTATCACGGTTCGAATTTTTAAAGGGACCTTATTATTAACCATTCTGGACCGCAAATGTGCATCAACTAACTGCATACCAAGCTCTTTTATGAAATTAAATCGTGCTATTTCTTCACCATGTAAAAAAAATTTATGCAATACACGAGAATTGACACTTGCAATATTCAGGATTGCATGGAAAATTGTCATTGACTCTCTATTTGTCCTTCTAGATGTAGAATAAAGTGCACATTTTGCATCAATACTCCTGACTTTGTATCATTATAGAAATGGATAATTCTTGGCTTTTGACTCTCTTCATTAACGGACCCACTATGGTGCATACTGGAAAGCATACTTACACTTTTCTCTTTCTTGGGAACGTAGGAGACTATAGTATTGGTGGAGCAGTATCCAAAAATCGATGACTGAATAGGTCGGTTTCTATGTGGCAAGCATTCCGGAGGTATCGCTCTTTTATTTTTCTTTACGGTGCCAACATAAGTTATTTTTTTCTTTTTTGATTCCTCTGAAAGTTCTACAGAGGTGTACCAGTTATCACCCGTAATGTTTCTTTTAGTTCCTTCAATACAGTCTGCTAGTCTTAGAACAATTCTGGTAGGATTTGCTAAGGTGGGTTTAATTGCAGCAGTGGGTTTATTTTCGGCACCAGCATAGATTTCTGCGTTGACCATATAATGAGTTTTTGCGTCGGCCAATATCTGTACCTTAATACCATATTTAGCGGGTTTGTTCGGAATAAACATTCTAAACGAAAATCTTCTTCGGAATGGTATTAACATTTCGTCAACGGTTAAATAAAACCCTGGGGAATAAAATGATTTCGATCTGGTGATAAACTCATTAAAAAAATCGGAAATAGGGGCTAATTTATTGGTCTTGAGCCTCTATTTCCGTGTTTGTATATTATCAAGTCTCAGGCAACTTAGTAGAAATGAAAATCTAGCGAGACTCATGGTACTTCGAAAAATAGGTCTCCCATTCCCATCTGTAGCCCACATTGATTGAATGTCTTCTGGTTTGCATTTCTTTTTCGCCTGAGGACGTCTTCTGAATGTCGCATATTTTTCTATACACAAAGCAATTTTTATGTTAGTGTAGGTAACAATTTTTTGCAGCATCTCCTCAAAAACCAGTAAATTCCAAGCTTCGAGGAGGGTAGATGGACGATTATTTCGAGCAGCGCGGATTAATCCCGGCAACAGTAACTATATTATGAGATGCCGTTCGTCCTCTAATACTTGGTATTTTTGCCCATTTGGTATTGTCTTTTCCATACCAGGCATTTCTCACAACTTCTTCGTCCTCTGAGTCGGATATTTCTTGGTCTGTAATAGTATCATGTTCGCTATAGATGTCGTTATCTTCTTCGTCTTGGTCAGTTTCATTTGCGAAGGTCTCTATTTCTTGTAGTATTGCAGCCTCACCAACCACCGTTCCTAATTCATTTTCTTCACTTTCAGCCAATCTGTGTACTTCTCCGTCCTCTTCTTCTTGCCAAAACTCTTCATAATTTAATATCGCTTCTAGTTGTTTATCATTTAAACCTCCTGATCTGGATGCCATTTTCTGAAAATAAATATGAACACTATAAGTTCACATTATTATTTAAAAAATATATTTTTTTCGAATAATATAATACATTACTGTTTTAAAAGGAATTATTCAAATATTATAAATAGTGTAAATAAAACAAACCCATTTACTTGAGTACCACCGCATAAATCCAAGAATTATTTAAAATCCAAAACACAGTTAATAAAAACAAACTTAGAACACGTGCACTATCGACGGGTCCTGGTGACCCGAACGGCAGGTGTGATACTGAGCGTAGCACTTGAACTTGCTGCAGTAAGTAGTCTTTGGAGTAGGAGAGTACAGGGGCGCGCAAGATATTTCGCTACCTTTAAAAGAAAATACATCAGTTTAAAAATTCTTCCGGGTCCTCAGGACCCGTCGATAGTAGTTGAGGGTTAACGTAAATCTATTATAGTTTAGCGCACAACAAGACTACAAAAAAAAGAAATAAGCTTGGCGCTAAAGGTAATGTTAATATTTCTAACGTAAACGAAGAATCGAAGAATCTCATTTTTCTGAAACTATAAATGGTGAATAAGAACATCGACAGCTACCATACGCAGTCCATGATTTTGTCGTGGTTTCATATAAGGAAGAATACTATCCGGGAAGCATAATCGAAATAACCGAAGAGGGGCCCAAAGATAATACTATGGCAATGTGTGGATCATATTGGAAATGACCAGAATGACATGATCTGTGTTTGCCAGGAAAGTGACATTGTATGCAAAATTGTAGAACTTATTGTTACGGATCAAAAATTTCTTCTCAGTGTAGTTCGTTTGATATACTGGTTGCTACGATAGGTAGAGCGACCGAATTTTGGATTAAATGTATCTACTTTTAATATTGATTTCAATACGATATTTTCAATTAGGTAGGAAACATTCAATTAATTTGTAGTTAGTTGCGTTAATTTCTATTCTAGTCAATAGGTCGTACCGTAGGTGAATTATTAATTTCCCATGTGATAAGTTTAAGGGGATAAGGAAGAGATGTTTGGAGTGCAATAAATCGAAAATAGTTTTTTTATCTATAATAAAGTACAGAGATACTGTAGATCCAAACATAGGGTCGTGAATCATTTTGTGTATATTATCTTTATTGGGAGTTTTCCTTTTCAATGTTGGCATTACCTGTTATGCGCATAACTGGATACGTCCGGCAGAGGTGCTTTGATCTTTGGTATTGTAGTGGATGGTCGATTGGTAACACGAGGTTGAGAAAATGAATCAGCAACCATCTTCTATTTAGAAGGATTTTTCCAGTCGATAGATTTAAATTTGAGGCCACTGTTGGTTTTATGTTGATTTGGAGTACATTATTGGGTTTTAAATTTAATCTTAATAAGGGATTTATCGTCACTGTTCCAAACACGCTGTGATTTAACCCCGCCATCACATAAGGATAAGTGAAACGTATGTGAAAACTGAAGTTATTCGATCTTATTGGCATTTGTAGGGTTTTTATGACTGATGGTAGAGTTGAGCAGCAAGGGGGTTCGTGATTGAGATTCGCCCTGTGCCTACAGAGAATTTGGGAAGCCGATATTTTAGAGAGATACATTCCACTGGAACTAGAAGTCAGTCCGAGGATGAAGCAGCAGAGTGGAGATGGAGGGTTGTGAGGAGTAAGTTGTAGAACACTTATGTAGATTATCGTTTTTTTAATTGTTCACTAAATTTTAATTTAATGATTATCACTGAGTAGCGAGTTATGAGTTTTCTCTAGTTTCTAGTTGTAATCGTTATAACTATTTTGTAGATCCATCCACCTATGTAAGCGCTTGTATTCACACAGAAGCAGCATCCTGGTAACCTCCTATGTATTTTGTTTCCTGGTCAATATACCATAGTGTGAGATTTCATTTACTGTGTTTTCTTTATTAAAACCAAATCGGGGACGTCCAGTCGCCAACCCTGGACCTACTAAGGAGAGTTAATCTTAATTAAAATGAGGTGCTTCTACACTGATAAAAGAGTTACTTATCGGTAAGAGTTCATCTTAATTAATATAAGGTACTTCTACACTGAGAAAAGGGATACTTGTCTAAAAGAGTTATTCTTAATAACAATAAGAAAATAGATACTTCTCTGTAACACTTGATCTTAATGAATATTAGGTACTTCTACACTGAGAAAATGGATCAATTGTGTTGTCGATACTATTGAACGCAGAAATATTTACAATGTGGAATTTTCTGTGTTTTTTGTTTGTTTAAATAATACGTGAAGCTTCGAAACGATTGTGATTAAGCATCAGTTGGTTGTTGTTAGATCTATCGGAGATTCAAACTATCGGAAGGATTTGTAGTTTAAACTCGCCGCTGCTAAACTACTGGCGCGATATTAATGTTGTCTACCACGGGATAGGGCGAGTCAGGGTAGTTATTACGAGTCTTAGCCCTTTGATAGATAGGTAGTAGCTTATCAACTAATTTTATAAATTTAACGGTAACACTGGTTCGATGAATAAACGGGGCCAGTACAATATTTCCGAAATAACTTCTTTAAAAACTTAAATTACCTATAAATCCTTTTATTTCATTATTTTAAATTTTTGATCATTCCTAGTACAGCGGCCAACGAGTAAAGATCGATCAAGTAAATTCAGCAATTAAGTATTTATTATTATTTTTTGCTACGTGTTTCTTTGGACAGTGATAATAACTTGTGAGACAGCCAAAAAAACTATACCAGTGTATCTATTCAAGAAATAAGCAGTGGCGTAACATCTTCGTTCGTTGGTAAGTGACTGTTACTCACCTACTTCCCCCGATAAACCGGGAATAGCATTTTTAGTGTAGTGATTTTGGTATCGAGAATCACGCACAAAATGTCATTATCTAACCCATCTCACCAACCAACTACATCATATCATAATAATTTTGTCAACTCTTCTTCCCAATTGATTCATTCAAATGCACCTAATGTCACTACCCCCTCAAATCCAAAATCGTACGTGGCGGCAACACTCACAAAACCCCCTCCTCCATCCTTCCCCATAAGAGAACAAGCGATAATTATGCATTCAATTCCAAACACGGCTCTTATCGAATACATCAAAGCTATTGGTAACATTGTCTCACCCAAAAATATAACTTCTGCTTCTAGGATTTCAAATAATCGCATCTGCATATATCTTTCTTCTATCGCCATCGTAGATGATCTCCTTAAATCAAATCCTATCGTAGTGATAAACTCTACTTCTGTCCCAATTAGAAGACTCATTACTCCTGCTAAACGAATCCTAATCTCCAATGTAAGTCCGTCCATCTCTCATTCGGTAATTGAATCAGCTCTCGAAGAACTTGGCTTGGAACTAGCCTCACCAGTTTCGTTCGTAAAATGTAGTGCCACCGGTGATGAATATGCACATATCATGAGTTTTAGTCGAATCTCTTACGTAATACCTGACAGTGACAATTTTAATATTCAAACATCTCTTCCAGTCTCATATGAAAATACGCGATATCAAATATTTATATCTAATAATAGACTAGAGTGTTTCATTTGCAAACGAACTGGACATACTGCCGATATCTGCTCAAATGCATCCAATGCCCCTGACATCCAACAACGGGTATCCAACTCTTCTACTAGCTCCACCTCCAATAATAATCCACCTCTCTCTACTCTATCTTCACAACCTTTACCCCAACCCATTAAAGATAAACCCGCAATTGATTCTCAAATATCATCTGATATCCCTTTATATAGCTCTGCCCATCAATCTGGTCAAAAAAGAATTCGCTCTAATGACAGTCACCTTGATTCTCTTCTTGCACAAACACCAATATTTACAGCAACCCGAGATATTCCCAAACATGCCAAGGAAAAAACCAGGACTTCGATCTCTCAAGACAACAAATCGAGCCCTAATGCCCTAACAACCATTCATTATCTCTACGAAAATACATCTGAATCTTTCTCGCTAGATGAAATACAACTTATTGCTTTCCTACAAAATTCTTTTGGTCATAGTGAACCCTTGAAAGAAGCTTTTAATTTTACTTCTAATATTACAGCTCTATTGAATGATCTATCACTCATACATTCAGGAATGACTGAAAGGTCCTTGAAGAATCGCATTACTAGATTACAAAAAAAGTTGAAATCTCAATATTACCCTGAAGGTTCATCAGATTGCAAAAGTCCCTCGTCGGATACCTCTGTGGATGATCTCACCAATTCATTCTATTCCTGACTAATAAACTCCCTCCTTTCCTTTTCTTTAAAACATCTTCACTTTAGTCCAATGGAACTGTGACGGATTCTTTCCCCGCCTGGAGAGAATTCAATACCTAATCTCACAAACTAACCCTGACATATTATGCCTACAGGAAACCAATTCTAAGCTTACTAATCAACCTCATCTAAAAAATTTTGGAGCATACCATTTCATCCGTACCAGTTGCTCCAGAGCAAGTGGTGGGACGTCAATACTAGTATCCAGTAACCTATATTCAACTCTTCTTCATATTAATACTAATCTTGAGACCATTGCCGTAACTACTTGGTGCCCATATGAAACCACAATTTTTAGCATATACATCCCTCCAGACCACCCTCTAAAAGAAAAAGAACTGGTAGACCTTATCTATCAGCTACCCTCTCCATATATCCTTGTAGGCGATTTTAATGCCCATAATACCATGTGGGGCTCCATTCAAACATTTGGAAAAGGCAAAACAGTAGAGAATGTACTTAATATATCCGGCTCCTGTCTATCGAATACTGGTTCAGATACACACCTTAATATATCCTCTGGGACATTCTCTGCCATTGATCTGAGTATATGCGATCTTAAATCAGCTCCTTCACTTACATGGTCTACTGATGATGACTTGCACGATAGCAACCATTTTCCCATCATTTTTACCAATAATACGAACAGTTGTAACCAAGTCGTTACTAGACCTCCCAAACCGAAGCCCATATACCCGTAATCCCTATATATGACAGCATCGATGACTCTACCAATGCATTCACTCATGCAATAATTCCGCTGCAGAAACCCACATTGGAAAGAAAGTTATCTCGCAAAACCAAAAAACTGAACCTTGGTGGAATACCTCCTGTGAAAAAGCTGTTGAGCAATACAAAATAGCCCTTAAAAAATTCCGCAGAAAGAGAACACAAGAAAATATAATCTTTCTGAAAATAGCCAAAGCTAAATCCAAATTCATAATATAACAGAGCAAAAAATCTTCATGGCAAAACTACGTATCATCTTTGACTAAAGATACAAAATCCAAGTCACGTATGGAAAAAAATCCGACAAATACAAGGAAATAAAACGAATCCCAATATTTCTAGTCTAGTGAGCAATGGCTCAGTAATTACTGGCAATTTACAAATTGCTAACTGTTTAGCTCAAAGCTTTGAAGAAAAATTTGAAAGCAAGATTAATTCTCTATCAACTTTATTTGCATATACTCTTCAACCAATCCCCCTACCAACAACTATAACACAAGATGTCAATTATTTGAATACTTCTTTCACCTATTTCGAACTATCATCTGCTCTCAATTCCTGCAAAAACACCGCATCGGGTCCCGACAACCTCCCCTACATTTTTCTCGAAAAACTTACAACACCATGCCTCTATAAACTTCTTGAAATTTATAACGTAATCTGGACATCACATACTTTTCCTAAACAATGGCTCAACTCTATTATCCTGCCCATCAATAAACCCTAACATCCTTCATCATTACCTCAATCTTATAGACCCATCTCATTGACTTGCACCATGTGAAAACTTATGGAAAAATGATAAATAAAAGACTCTTGTGGTTTCTAAACAAACATACAATTATCTCTGAAGCCCAATGGGGTTTCGGACCTCACCGCTCTACCTACGATAACCTGGTGCTTCTTCAAACACATATAGCTGATGCAATGAATGATAAACACCGCAGCCATTTTTGATAATGAGGGAGCTTTTGACACCATATCCAGAACAGCGATAATCTATACATTAAAACAATGCAGCGTTGAAGGCAACATTCTATCCTTCATTCAAAACTTTTTATCCACCAGAATGATCCAGGTATCCGTTAATGGTATCCTCACCTCTCCCCACATTCAAAGAGACGGTGTGCCTCAAGGCTCCGTCCTAAGTCCTACTTTATTTATTCTTTCACTGAATAACCTTAGCTCAGACTTCCCAATTCCTGTCAAACACATCCTATATGCTGACGATCTAGTATTATATTGCCATGGAAAATTCACACCCACTCTAGGCTCATTGCTGCAAAATGCAGTAAATCTACTACACAGCAGAACGAAGCTACTAGGTTTAACTCTATGTCCTCAAAAATCTAAAATTATTAAATTCAGCAGATTACCTCCATCTCAAACTCCTTGCATCCTAATTAATGAGTCCCCGCTTCCTGTTGTTGAACAATGTAAAATACTAGGATTAATTTTTGACTCACGTCTCACTTGGAAACAGTACCTTATGGATATTAAGGGTAAATGCCTTCAAAGACTAAATATCATTAAAACTCTTGCGCATCATAACTGGGGTGCAGATGAAAATACCCTCCTTAAAGCCCTGATACGCTCCAAAATTGACTATGCTAGTTTCATTTACATGTCTGCTAGAAAAACCTATTTAAACCTACTAAACTCTGTGCATAACACCGCCATACGTTTGTGTCTAGGAGCCTTTCGCTACAGCCCAGCAAAAAGTCTTTATATCGAAGCTAATGAACTACCTCTCTGGCTGAGACGCCAACAGATTCTCCTAACATATGCAGCATCAGCAGCATCGAACCCCTCAAATCCTACGCATTTTCTCCTTACTAATATCCCAAACAATCAACCCAATCAATCAAAATTAAAATCTATCCCACATCTTCTCTCGCCAATAATAAGCAACATCAACCTATCACATACACTGCCGTTTCCAACTCCATCTTCCCCCCCCCCCCCCCGGGGCATAAACATATTCCTCGCCTAAATACCTTCCCGAGTAATTATGACAAATATGACACCTCAAAGGACCTAATAAACCAAATTTTCATGGAAATCATTCAAACAAACAATTATTATCCGGTACTATATACGGACGCTTCAAAAAACGAGACTGGTGTAGGTTGTTCTCTGTCACAACTACCTATAACCCCGTAAACACATCTCGTATCCCCTCCCAATGCAGTATCCACACCGGCGAACTATTCAGCATACTTTTAGCATTCAATAGCCTCACTCCAACAAATAAGAATATTGCCATTTGTACAGACTCTTTAGCAGCAATCCACTCCATACGCAACATATTCACTGACCATCCCCTCGTACAAAAGATACATGATACATACCAAAATCTTTCCTCCCGGGGTGTAACAGTCACTATCATCTGGATACCTTCACACATCGGCATAACAGGCAATGAGCTCGCTGATAGTTATGCAAAAAAATCTGTCACATCCACTACTGGTTCTTCCAACATCCAAATATACAAGGATATGAAATCGGAAATAGAGAGAATAACAAGCAGCAAGTGGAAATTTCATTGGCACCAAAACCATACAAAACTCCATCAAATCCGACCGAATCTTGATCGACCGACCTTCCCCGAACTCTCTAGAAAAGAGATGGTCATTCTAAGAAGACTAAGATTAGGCCATACAAAACTAACGCATGGTTATTTAATGGCAACAAGTGCTAAGCCAATGTGTCAATTCTGCCAATCCCTCCTGACCGTTAAACACATCCTGACTGAATACCATCAGCATACAATGAGAAGACAGCAACTAAATATCGAAGAAGATCTTCCAATCATATCAAATGATCCGCATAAAATAATCGCTGTTATTAAACTTTCAAAGGACATTCAACTTTATAACAAAATATGAACCAAAAAATAATTTTGATATATTTCTCACAATTGTTATAGTTTACTCTTTCTTTTCACTTCAATCGTATAATCCATTGCAACTTATAAATCCATTGTAATCTTATTATCCATTATAATTGTGAATCTATTGTAATCTTATAATACATAGCAATTGTATAATTCATCGTAAATGTGTAAATGGCCATAGTTGTCGAGCACGTTAGACTGAATAAAAAAATTTATTGTCGTTTCAATTATTTATTGCATTGTTTAATACCAGTGACAATTTTTCAATGAACTAGATAATTCAAACGTATTGAGATTGATAATATCTACTTATTAATACGGAAAATAGTTCATTCTGATCGCGATTATATACTGAGGGCGAAATTAAGCACTGTAAAAGTCGGAATTAACTTCATTGTCAATATTTGGTTGTAATACTGTACAACTACCGTTTAGTGACGTTCTGCATTTTTATTTAGCGACTCAAGGGAAAAAGGTATGAATATATTTATAAAACTTTTAAGTTGCATGTCAATGAAACATTCATCACTAATTTTGCTTTATAACATTTGATTTGACGAGGTCCATACCTTAATTTTCCATCATAAAGTTCAGTTCCACTTAATGTGTCGGAATTTGGTACATTTACGTCACGTATTGGAAATGATGAAAATTCATGACGAAGAAACCCCATACGCCCTACAGAGGAAACGATCCACCTAATTCTCTTTTGAACTTGCGTGGTGAGGCAATGAAGCGGTGAACTACAAAGTACATTATTTCTAAAAAGAATACGACGTAAAATGAGAATTTGCGGGACGAATCGCATACAATCCCATATTTTCAGAGACAACAAAAGGAGGTGCGAAAGCCTTGGCCAGTGGCAAATGATTCATGAGGAATAACACTACAAATATCTTTGACCTATTCGTCTATTTTCAAAATTATTCGAAGAAAGAGGTACTAATCCAGGAATCACAATCTTTTTTTGAAAGTCCATCCAAATTGTAAAATGGGACATTGATAAAAAACCATGCCTCTTGGAATCAAACGAATGTCAAAACATATCACACTCTCTGCAGAAAAATTCAGCATGAATACCAAAAAAAGTTAACGTAACAAACCAACAAACTATTCTCGTCGTTCCTTTAATATTTCTACCCTTCTATAAAAAGGTGTTGGTGAGCACGGAATGATCAAATTAACAGGACATTCCCGAGCCAACTCTGAAACCATATTTACAGTTGGACATAATTTAAAATTAATTGTAATCTTTCCTAGTACGAGTTCAAACATACCACAAGCACATCAGAACGTTTAAGATCATGTACAAACGTTTAATTATCATAACTGTAACTTTTATATAAATGAATAAGTTCTTTTCTTGTTTATGCTCCTTTGTTCAATGAAAGTTCTCTAATTTCATTGTTTTCTGTCTTTTTCTCGAGTAATAGTCATGTCGAATACCAGTCGCTAAAAAATTGAGTAGGCAAAATTGTCCTCAAGGTTTTATTCAGGTTTGTTGCTCATGGCAGTTTCGCTCGAAAAATGTTTGATAAAATCACTTGTCTCACGGATCGTGATTTTGTCATTCCTGAAATTGCCTAGCAACAAATTTTCATAACTCTCGATCATTATAACGAGAAAACCTAATAACCCTTAGTGCTCGCTATAGATGTGCGGGTTGTCTCACGTGGTACAACCCTTGCTCACCAGTCGACTAGCTTCGAGTCGAAGACGGGATGGATTCTTGAAAAAAGTATTCAGTTTTTAAAAAGGGCGCCAGAGAAGTTTTGGCAAGCACCCAAGACTGCTTCAATTAGCCCACAACTCCTCAGTGGGTTAACAACACTAACTACACACTCCAAAGGTTAAACTGATAGGTAACTTATATTAAAAAAATAAAAGTCAGCAAGTATCCCCTGATTGAAGTTTTTAATTATTCTCTTTGAACCATAGGTCTCTTTTCAAAATATGTATTACAAGTTTACAACAAAAATGTCCCAAATAATATCTGAACTCAGCTGAAGGCTGTAGACTCAGAATGTAGTTAGGCTGAAGTCCGGAATCTACATAAAAACTTAAATCGCAAACTAAATTATCAGTTACAGCTTAAATAAATAACTGACAAGCAGGTTCTATAAACTCTGAGCAGAACTTAAGGCCTCAAACTCAGGGTGCAGAAGAGCTGAGGGCCCCAAACTACACCGATGTCTCAAATCTACAATTAAAGAGAAACGACCAAATGGTTCATGTACAATTTCTCAAAATACAATGAAAATCTATACCAAAATTACCAATGTCACAGTTACATGGGTTCACACTTCCGCAATTTATACGAATATGAATATAAATATAAATAGATGCATAAGTGTAAAATTTAAATAGCAAACGAGCTCAGCGTTGCTATAAGAAAATATAAATCGGAATTATCTACGGCGCAAAATTATTTACATAAAATCTTCATAGTTTGGAAACTCCACTAAATAACGCAGTATCCTGGTACGTACCGTAGTATCCTAGCGTTCAGAGCCAACAGCCCAATATTTTAAACTATAAAGCAAATTATTACAATTCTAAATACAAAGTGAAAATAAATTTATACTAATTGCCGCAAAAAGAGAGGAATAAAAACTTTACGTGAAAAAAAAGCTATGAAATGTGACGGATAAAGGTGAATGTACAAATGTATGAAGAGAAAAGAAAGGGAAACTGTTCACTTATCCTTCTTTCGGACCCAGACCAGCAACTGAAGTCGCTTCAGAATATTCCAGCTCTCCTGGAACTGGTATCACTTATGCATTAAGCTCCAATCAGCGAATTGATATCCACATAAAAAAACCACTTGATATTGAATCCTACTAACAAACGCCGTCTACGGAAATTTACCATGTGTTTTCCAATTCCACCAATTCTACTGGTATCATTGGTCATCGGCCCTTCCTGGACCAGTAGATTAACGGGTCAGAGCTTCCAGCTGTTGACTTAAGCGGTATTTTTTTCCCCTGCGTAGGAATTGTCAGGTTTTACCGTAAAACTACGTTATGGCTCCCAGAGCACATGCAAAAATTTTACAATAGCAATGTGTGTTTACACTTTGACGGCAAATGGAGGACTGAATACTTCGCGCATTCAGCGTTTTCAATTCTCCCCGTCAACAAGCTTGCCAACATTAAACCTCCGACAACTCGGCGAATTTTCGCGTTACCGACAAAATTATTTCTCTTGTGTTATCACATTATATAGAACAACAATATTGTAACACAAATATTCTTAATACAATAATGTAGATACTTTATAAACAAATGACAAAATTTATTATTTACTCATTTCAATAAATGTCTAATACAAAATCGGTGATATAATAAAAACATTTTACAACGTATCTTCGGTTTTTCAATTTTGGTTACTTTAAAAAAAATTATAAACGGATTCTTGAAATATTTGTGACGTGATCTTATAAAAACGCCTCACAAATCGAAATCTTTTTTGACCAATTATTAAAACATTTTTTGTCTCTTCAATGAAGACGCTGGTCCGATAACATTTTGTTAATGAACAATCGCGTAATACAAAGTTCACTTTAAGACTTATATCTAACTGGAAGAAAAAACATTTTTATCTGACGAACGTGCCTCAAACGCCGTATCCATATGTCGAAATTGCACCCAGACCTATTTACAACGTTAAATTAGAATAATAAACAATGAAAATAGAATTTCCGGAGGTGGACTTTCGAATTGAAAATTTTCTTCTCTAAAAAATCACTTTTTCTGTTTCTTAATTACGTATAATTTCTGAAAAAATGACCAAAAATAAATACCTTTCCTTATGTTTACCTATAACTTTATCAATTTTTTATGTGCTAAAAAATCTTAATACAATTTTCTATACATCAGTCCGGATCGAATGAGATGTCGCACGTATTTTTACGAGCTTAATCCCTATATTTCAACTTGTGTACAAGACTATAGTATTTGAATGATGGTGTAACATCTAGAGAGAGTAAATTTATTTCCTGAATTTAGTAAAATCATTGAATGTGTACATTAATAATTATTCTAAACAATGAAATACATTGCATATTTGCAAAAGGTGTGCATCTTATTATTTTGTTCCTGTTACCTCGAACTTAATGCTGGAACAGTTCGTAATGAAACTAACATGAATTGTTTCCTTTCTTATGCTTCCTTATTAATTTAAGTCTTGTGCGTTGGTTCCTTTTGAACGTAGTTCAATCCAACTATGAATCTAATTTTCAGATTTATTCCACGAAAGCATCATACTAGAACAGTACTTTATTATTTTCAACTAGATATTCTCAATACATTCCAAATTGAGATGCAAGATATAAACAAATGTGCCGTGTTGTATGTACATCAAAGCTTTATTTAATACTCCAAATAATCTATCGACTATTTATGAAAAGATACTAGCGATTGCTTTGTTCAACTATAACTATATTTGAGATATGTAGAGGTAAATTTTGATATTCAATCCAGCATTCAAGAGAAAGCCACATGAAATGGTTTCTAGAGTTTTTCCAATATTTGATTCAGCGAATCTTCCACCGTTTGTTTGGATGTATTTCTCTTGTACTTTCATGAATATATTACGATTTTCAATTCTCTCCTGAAAGTTGTTGTTTATTTTCCTCTTGAGATGAAACGTTATTTGGTGTTCGTATATAGCGAATATTTTATGATACAGGGTGCATTTCCATGCAAATAGATGGTAACAACTACGGTTGAAGAAATAATGCTAATACTTCCATTCGATCATATTGTAATTTCACTCGTATCCTTATGTCGGTTTCATAATGACAAATGGAGTCAAAATTTCAAAGCTGCCATTATTTTGTAACATTTGAGAGTTTTAAAACTATCAAATGCCAATGAATGTGTGTTCGCTTATTCTTTTGATCATACTTTGATTCATTATTATTCGTTGTTAGACTATTTAATAACTGATTCATCAATGGTTGAATACCTTTTTTTCACTTCCACTGTCGATAGATAAGTTTTATTCACTGCATGAATTCTTCACCCTAATATAACAAAGTAAAAAATTGCGAGGTTGCTAAGAAAAGTAGAAGGAATCACAGGAAGAGGCCGAATTAGGATCGAGGCAATAACAGCGGAACTGAAAATGGAGCCCATAGTCTCGATAATTGTCAAAATATGGATATTGCAAATTGAATATCAACTTCGATCTTTGGACACAATTGGTATAGCATCGGATAAATGTTCTGGTAAGCTCTTCCCATTAATATAGTCATGTTTACTTAAATAATTATTGAGTGTATGGTTGCGTTCATCACATATTATTATTGTTTCTGATTGAGATGATAAGATAATAATTACATTGAACGATAGGTTCCAGAAACTCTTGGAGTTTTTACGAAATAAAGTAGAAAATGAGCAGCGAATAGATTTGACCACCGAAGGTTTTGGTTTGGATAATTGACTGTGTTCGTCAAATTTAGGTAAGAGGAAAAATGTTGTTTTTAGGAAGCAACTTAAAGAGAAGAGTTTTGGTGTCCTGACAGCTATGGACATGGTGAATGCGAAATTTCCAATTGTGTTTTCTGCTCCGGCCAACATAAGGGCTAATTTTGTTTTCAAGAGCAAAAAATTAATGATGAACAGAAGAGGTAGTCACTTTCTAGAATGAAATTTAGTCTCTGTTGTCTTCAGATAGGTCTCCCAGTCAATAGGCCCTTAACGTGTATTTTGTGCCAACGTTCTCATGAAGCATTGTTATGCCCGGTGTTGTCTCAGCATAGAAGCATGACATACCAGATAGCAACCAAAATTGATATAAATATTTGTAAATTATTGAAGTAAAATGTTATTTAATAAGAATTTTCTAAATTTGCTCGGCTTTTCATACTTTCATTTAACAGTACACATTTTTTGAAGTCCATCAGGAGTGTTTTCATCGCATTTGTCAATAATAGCAAACATATTTTTTATACTAAATGCCTTTGAACTCCGTGATCGTTTTCCTGATGTTTCTGCAAAACAAACAGAGAATGATCATTTGTTTCAAAAAGAGCTTCTGCATATATTTGGGTCCTATTTATATTATACCGTATATATTTTCTTTATCAAACGATTGAATAAAATAGTGAAAAAGTTATTACTATGAAATCGATGCGTTAATGAGAGGTATGTTGGAAGAATATCTTTTAAAGCTTAGAGATTACCCAAATATCCATACAATACGTCATCAATAACATATACAGCAAGTTGACAACCAGATTCTTTAATATATAATTTGCAACAAAACTTGTTCCAAATCGATGAAGTGATTTAGCTAATCACCTGGCATCAAGGAGTTGAAACAAAAAACACAGGATCGTATTTAGGAAATAACAGAGCAAATTAGATAAGTAACAAAATGGAAAAAGTCTTGGAGAAACTGAACACTATGGATGAGAGAAATGGAGAATGGAGCAAAAATTGGACGAAATTCAGCGAGAACTAACTGCATTAGAAAATCTTGAAAGGAAGCAGGAGAACGAAGAACTGAAAAGGGAACTGGAGAAACAAGTAAAGAGAATTCAATTTTTAGAAAGAGAATTCCGAAATAAAATTCTAATAATCTACGAGATAAATAAAGCACATAACGAAGCTACTAACATTCTACAAAATAAAATAAAAGAAGTAATAAATAAATTAGGGCTGCAACTTAAAATGTAACACGATATAACGAATATCCGAAGATTGGGGAAGAAAAGGGACAATGCAATGGTTAACAGGGCAAAAAACTTGGAATTTTGAAATCGGCTAAAGGCCCAGAGGAATGTCAACGAAGACTTCCCAAAAGAAATTCAAATGCAAAGAAAACAACTTTTGAAACAGATGAAAATAGCTAGAATCGAAGGTCATAAGGCATTTTCAAAGTATAATAAACTTGTAGTCGGTGGAAAGGAATATGACGTAAGGAATGCTGAGGGGTGGAAAAAGCTGCAAAGAGGACCATCAACAACGTCAAAGAAAACAAAAGGTAGAACAGTAAGCGTGAGATCTCCAGCATCCATAGATGCAAGTAGTGAAAATTCTTTAAAAAAACCCGAAACTTGCATAAGAACAACCAAACCAAACCAAACAAATTACAATGATTTAAATAACTCACTTTTGGTTAATATGATATTCTGGAATATGCGGGGCTTTGAAAACTTTAATACTTTTATTCAATATGACTTTTTATGTTTATGCGAAACATGGTTGTATTCGGGCATAAAAGTACCTGACGCCTTAAGTAGTAACTATAGTATTATTCACTCAGAAGCAATCCGGGAGATGTCAGTAGGACATTCAAAAGGTGGTACAGCAATATTTTACAAAAATTGTTACAATTCAAAATTTCTGGAAACTTCTCCCTGGTGGCTAATGTATCAGTTGGAAAAATATGTTTTCCAGTTTATTGTTTATATTGCATATTTTTCACCTAAATGTGAGTATGATGAATTATTGGAAGCTTTTGGAATGTCACTTAATGCTATACTAGAACAATATCCTGATTGTTTATTTCCTATAATTGGAGATTTCAATAATAGAATTGGCGAGGCAAGTCAAATTCCAGAAGAAGTTGTAGCAAATACTCAATTTTCCCCCAATATGCTAAGTTATGATAAAGTCTGTAACTATAAGGGTCATCGTCTTTTGGAATTTAGGTCAGATAGAAACTTCTCGTTAATAAATGGTCATATGAAAACAGACAGACCTGCTAACTCCACTTTTTGTAATACATTAGGGCCAAGTGAAATAGATCTCTGTTTATGTAATACTGATAAGCTTGAATTAATTGAAAAATTTAGTGTGCCAGATGATAAATATTTGTCTGGTGACTTTCCAATAGTTATATCCTTCGGCTCGGTAATGAGAACCAGTAATATTACTCCTACTAAATCATCCTTCGTTCGCTTAAAATGGAACAGTTCCAGTAATTGATTTTAAAATGTCAATTCAATGCTTACCAAATGTAGGAGCAATTGGAAATGTGGACGGTTTGTATTATAATCTGTGTAGCACAATATGGGATGTAGCAAAACTTAAAGGTTTAGTCTCAGTAGTATATTCCAATAGCATTAACTCACTAAGATCTAAGCATTGGTTTGATGCTGACTGAAAGAAATCTAAACGTCAAGTAACAAATTCATTGCAAATATGTAAAAAACAAGGTTTCTCCGGAATATACAAGACAACTTATATTTCCAACAAAAAAGAATATAAGCGATTAATTTTAAGGAGGAAAATGATTATGAAAAAATATTGTAACTGCTCTTTCCAACACAAAAACTTCTTGGGAGTTCTGAAAAACCTTAAGGTTATTTAGACGTGAAGATACAAGTTGTCCTTTATCAGTAAGGAAGTGGGAATATTTTTACGATAGCAAATCTTCAATTAAGGTTCAGTATGAAGTATGTTTTTATGATTGCAATTTCTAGATACCCCCATATCACTTCTAGAACTTGATCAATCTTTGATTTTGTGCAAATATGGCAAATCATTAGGTGAATATGGTATTACTTACGAGTTTTTGAAACATTTACCACAGAACTGGCGTTCATATATTTGTTATTTATATAATAAAATTTTGGATTCGAAAATGATTCCTTCCGGTTGGCATGAAACAATTCTCACAATGCTCCACAGAAAAAGGACCCTTAGAGGATCCTAATTACTATCGTGGTATATCTTTAATTAATTGTTGTGCCAAGGTGTTTTCGTTAATCCTATAAGATCGCTTGTCTAATTGGTGTGAAAATAATCTCATTCTTCATGAAACACAATTTGGCTTTCGAAAGAATAGGGGATGTTCGGATAATATTTTGATTTTGACTTCTGTTTTGCAAATAACTCTTAGGCTCCCACGCAGGAAAGTATATGCTGTTTTTGTAAACTTTCGGAGAGCATTTGACAGCATAGATCATACACTTCTTCGGTAAAAACTATTTAAGTTTAGGGTTAGTACTAAGTATATTAGAATACTAAAACACTCATATGACAACGCCATATTTTCAATTAGACACCAAAACCTATATAGTAAAAAATATGCTATCGCTGAAGGACTTCTCTAAGGTAAACCGCTAAGTCCACTGCTTTTCTCTATTTTCATTTCGGATATTGAAGATTACTTTCGTTCAAGTAACTTACGCGAAAATAATATTGAAGGCAAGAATGATGTGTTAATGCTTCAATACGCAGATGACATAGTAATCCTGGGGGACTCCCCAATAGACATAGAACGCAAACTGAGAATACTTGATACTTATTGTTATACCAATAAACTTACAGTTAACACTAATAAAACTAAAGTATTAATTTTTGCAAAAGTAGAGCACAAACATAATTTTAATCTAAAGTTTTATTACACAGATTTTAGGTTAAAAATACTAATGTAATATACGTATTTAGTTGTCGATTTCTCTTCTACAGCTATATTCGGTACCATGGGTAAGAATACTATAATTAAAGCTTGTCGTGCCATTGGAACAGTTATGGATATTATGTGCCGATCAAAAGTTAATACATGGGATTCCAGAATCAAATTGTATAATTCTATCATTTTATCCTCTCTTTCTTTTGGAATTTGCATATGGGGACTATACTATACTGATGTTATTGAGCGGGTTCAGGTTAAATTTTTTGAAAAACTGTTGAATGTGTCTCAGGATACTCTAGATTATATTGTACGCCTTGGGACATATTCGCCCCATTTATCACTAATTATTTTTAGACATGCCTGAAGTTGGTTAAATAAACTTAAAATAATGGATAATTCTAGAATGTCTAACATCTGTTATATGCAACTTTTACAATTAGCTAGGGAGAACGCTAAATATAATTGGGTCACTTAAGTTGAAGAATGGTTTACCTTTCCAGAGTGTGAACATTTATGGAAAAACTATTCAAATACATATTCAGGTAAATTATATGGGGTTATTCTAGCAAATTTTGAAAAACGACTTTACGAAATTGATATGTATAGGAAGGTTACGTCTAGTTATTCTCTGATATACTCCCAACTATTAATTGGTGAAACCGGGAGAAATTATTTGCGAATACCCGCATCTATATACATAACGAGAATTGTCGCACAAATCAGAAATTCCAGTAAAAAGATACTGAAATTTTCCTTTAGAAGGAACTTCTATATAATTGATTGTGGGGAAATCTGTTCCGTTTGTAATATGCATACACCGGGGTCGTTGTAGCATATCCTCTTCAAATGCCCCATTTACAGCCCTCTTGACAAAATAGATTTTTCAATAGTGTGGATAATGTTGATGATCTGGTATATTATTTGAATGCCAATCATGATAATCTCTCTGAGCTCTATATGCTGGCCCATAGGGTTATTAGTGTCTTAAAATTAAAAGCTCTCGCATGCGGAGAATAAATAATAACACTATAATATATATATATATATATATATATATATATATATATATATATATATATATATATATATATTGTAATATTTCCAATCCTTTAAATATTTAATATTCTTTAATTGTGATTTCCCTACGATGTGGAGACAACTTATAATATGTTGTCGCAGCGACAATTATTGAACATGCAACTTAGGTACGTATTCTATTTCAATTTTGACAGTGGATGTCAAAAAAATATGCCCGGTGCCAATAAATATCAATCTAAAGATTAATTTATATACAATCGACCTATTACTCCTATCTCAGGGTGAGATCAAAGTTGTTCAAAATCAATTCTTCAAATTTATTTGTTATTTGAAACGTATTTCCAAATTTAATGTTTCACTATTATCAAACTCTCGAATAACTGTTAATTCAATATAATAAAAGGCCCTTTAATTATTTTATGACATTTACTATTTTACTGTCATTGAAAAACCACCATATGTCACTGATTAAATTCTATAAATGTAAAATGATAAGTTCAATGAGATTGAATACTACCGTGAGTTGGAATCAAATTTACATATTATACTATCAGATACACAAATTCAACAAAATTATTTTTCCCAAAAATACCCTAAAAGAACAACAGTCGTAATCTCTACAAAAAATTGAAATTAGGATAAAACTATGCTAGAATTTAACCTAATTAATTATTATTATCAAACGTTCTACTTGTGTAATTTACACTTGACTTATATCAATGTCAAATAACGAAAATTCTGCTCAAATTGTCTATTCACTTGATGTTGAAACTGATATATGTATCGATAATTTTGGCATATTTCAAAATTTCTTATATAGATGCATCTAAATTTTCAACTGTATTTAAAAAGGCCTGATATTTCCCGAGAAATAAATTTAAAAACTGGAGTGGACTCAACAAATGGATCAGGATAACTCGTACTTATTCTAAACGTATTTAGAATTCTGCTTACTTTCTAAATATATACAATTTAGAAACCTGAAACCACATGCACTTTTTACGATGCAATTCTTATCCGAATTATGCACGCACTGGTTTTAACATATGGGTTATTTATCTGATTGTATGATATACAATTTGTACAATCTACCAAAAAAATTTGAGACCACTCTTATTCTGATGTTGTCTCTTCAAAGGATAAAAAACTACTGACTAAATTTTTATAAAATAAATAATCCTCCTTTCCGTTGCTTACCGATTCTTCTTGTTTTTTAAAAAAATTATTAATCTAAGATTTTCAATAACCAATTGAGATTTTGAAATTCTTTTATTACATTTGTAATGTTGCTAGCAGAGACCTCTATATTTTGCAATTTAAAATATTTTCTCCACTTCATATTATGTTCTATCTATCATTAGATATATTCTACACAAATGTCATCGAAATTATGAAATGTCATGTTTGATATTTCTACTGAATCTTTCAAAATTAAATAATTTACATATAGTACAGTGTGTATCGAAAGTATGGCAACCAAAATTGAATAAATTTCCTTATGTTTTACTTATTCTTTAAATTTCAAATAGAGGATCTGTATTAAATCCCTCTAATAAAAGAATGCTAAATGGATTATTGTATATTATTATAATTTCATCTTTAAAATTTCCAAATATTATCCTATTATTTTAGTATTCTAGTACTGTTCTGAAAATGATTATTAACTAATAAAAAAAAACTTAATTTTGATCAAATTAAATTATTGTTACTAACTCCATAAAACTCATTAACTCTATTATATATATCTTAAAATTTCATGCAATGTACTGTTATTTGTTATTCTAAAATTTCCTATATACATGTTGATAAATTTTTTTATGATCTAAACTGTTTCCAACTCTTTTCTTAATCTGTCTTTCTATTATTATAGGGAACTGGATATGATTTTGCTTTAACATTTCTCAATATTCTTCACTTCCATATTATATCCATTTTTTATTAAGCAACCCTCGGCTCCTTCGACATTCTTCTCTCATACAATTGAATAATTCATTCATAATATTCTTCATTACAGTCTGTCCAATTACCATTACTTTTCACATCTTCTATTTATTCTATCTCACGAACATAATTATTAGTCATTCTTATTTCTTCTTCAATCCATCCTTCATATTTCTTTATCAAATTGTTCACTTTCTCTTCATATTCCTTATTTCCATTCAATAATTCCAATTCTTACATAATTCCATTCCTCTTTATATTCCTTAACTTCCTATTATCCTCTTCAATTGCCAATACTTCCATATTTACCTCCTCAAATTCAATTATCTCACCATTTAATCCTATCTATCCCTTCAAAATCAATTATCTACTTATATTTCATCAATTCATCAATAACTATGTCTGTTTCTAACTCCTTTATCAACTATGCTTACATATCAACTTATTTCCCATTTGCTCCTATAAATGTAATTATTTCCCCCCGTCCATCTATTTGTTGCCTAATTTCATTTCTATTTTCATTATTATTTCTTTTATCAAAGTTGCGAAAATCTCTTCTATTCTCAAAATACTTATTGTCATCAATTTTACCTCCATTTCCATATATTCGTTTCTCATTTGTAACTTCTATTTTCATTTCCATAATTCATATCAACATGTCTATCATTTCTTCTATTATCAAACCTTGTTTATATAATTTCTATTTATATACGTTTCTAAATATTACTTGGTAATCATAAAACTTTTATTTACATATCGTTTTTATATCCATCCCTTACCATGTACAATTCCCTTTCGTTTTCTAGATTTCGTTCCTATAATCCTGTCATATAATTCAATTTTATTTTCTTTCCCTAAACTTCGTCTCATTCTCTTCTCTCATTGTTTGATTCTCTTTCGGTTTCCTAAATTCGATTAAATTTTCCACTATATCCTTTTTAATATCGTCGTGCCATATTCGTTTCCTAGATTCCTTTAAATTTTCCACTATGTTCTTTTCAAATTTATTGCCCCATATCTCATTATCTTCATCATATATTCTTGTTTCTAATTCCTTCATATTATTGTTTCTTCTTTTTATTATTTTATTTCCCATAATACTCTCACTTCCCATCATTTCATTTTTGATTGTCCTATTAAATATTCTTGGATCAATTATCCTTATATTTCTGCTAAGTTCTATTCTCATTTCGAAATTGTCTGCATAAATTATTCTTTCTATATTTTGTCTTATGGTTTCTTCTATTTCTTCCTTAGTCTCTTGTAGTATCTTATTCATTTCCTCTAACTCCCAATTAAGTTGTATCCCCCTATTTAATTATTATTTCTTTTTTCAAATGTCACGATTTGTTTCACTATATTGACATCTACGTATTTTATTTTCCAATAAATATTTTCTTCATATATTCTTCACTTCCTAGATTCTGTAAATTAATGTCTACCATTCCATCTTTGGTTTGTCTTTGTACTTTTATAGACTGTATTTCATCAATTTTCTTCTCAACTTGTTTAATCTCCATTGAACTTTGGATTTTTACTTCGTCAATTTCCTTTTCCATTATATTTTAAAAAAAATACTGTTGTACATGTTCACATACCTTCCAACTGAAGGGTCTTCACTAAAAACAACCGGCCTAAATGACCAGCAAACGTCCCATATATCCAGTATGGTCCTATATTCAATACGGCTCCATACAATAAGAAAAGTCCAAGCAAATTCACTATATGAATCCTCAATCTCGTAGCTTGGAGCAGGAAAATATAGTTTAATTCCCAATTCACTGGGTATCCTTGTTTAAAAGTACCAAATTCCAAAAATGCCTCGAACTCCATAAAATGCCAGTACACAAGGAAGAATGTGAGCAGGAAATCTAATGCCCTAAACGGGATGTTCGATAAACACACAGATTCTCCTAGATCACCAAATTTTCCCAATTAAAATTCAGAAAGCACGTTGCGAGGTTTCACTTACTTTTTTTCAAAAAAACGCCAGTGTGTTGACAAGACCTAGGTGAAAAATCAGGTCTGCCATACATCTGTCACTAGTACCAATTCTATGGTACGTAGCAATTCTATGGTACGCCACAATTGAGTAAATAATATTCTGTAGTCAAGTCCGTTAAATAAGTCTCAGTCCAGTTGACAAAGATAATTCTTTTGGTCTCCGAAAGTCTATAATCCACCCTCCATCGCACAAAACGTAACGACGTAGGCAACCGGTAATGAAAATACACACTATCACCGCACTCCAATACAACAGCCAAACGCGTCTTTGCAAATCAGTCGTTCCAATGCCTACGAACGTTAAACAGAAAAGAAGAAGCATAATTTCGATTGTCAAACTTAGAAGTAAACAAAACTTATTTATTATAAACCACTTTGAATTCACGAAAGCCCTTTGCAAAGTATAGGAAAATCTATGAAACTAAGGACAATTAATGATATGTATTCAGAAACACATAAGCGAGACGTAACCTATTTATTCAGTTTAAAATACGAATTACCTGATCCTCAAAATAAATTGCAGCTAATTTACATGTAAGTACTTAATTAATCGTTATAAACCTATTGTGAAATTTGGATCGTTACAAACAACCAAGATCGACACGGAGGCGCATATAGCCCCCCCGCCATGAACCTTCCGACCCATAGTAAATAACAAAGAAGATGTAGGAATATCGCGTGATATGTTAACAACAACAACAAAGAGATTGCATGGGTAATTCACGCAAAATAAAGGGCTACTGAAATAGAGTGGTAACCGCGCACATGCATGTTTCTGGCTCATATTTGTCTCTTCAGCACGGCATAACCAAATAAGGATGTGAAGTTTGGGAGCAAATATGTTAATCGAAACATGGGAGAACACTTAACAACGGATTTCAGTAGGAAAACCAAACGCTCATTTGTGTCTTCATTAGGAAGATCCCGACTTTTCAGGACAACAACCAAGATCGAAACGGAGGTGCATATAGCCCCCCCGTCATGAACCTTCCGACCCATAGTAAATAACAGAGAAGATGTAGGAATATCGCATGATATGTTAACAACAACCACAAAGAGATTCATGGGTAATTCACGCAAAATAAAGAGCTACTGAAACAGAGTGGTAACCGCGAACATGCATGTTTCTGGCTCATTTGCCTCTTCAGCACGGTATAACCAAAAAAGGTTGTCAAGTTTGGGAGCAAAGATGTTAATCGAAACATGGGAGAACACAAAACAACGGATTTCAGCAGGGAAACCAAACGATCATTTGTGTCTTCAATTGGAAGATCCCGAGTTTTCAGGACAACAACCAAGATCTATACGGCGGCACATATAGCCCCCCCCCCCGCCATGAACCTTCCGACCGATAGTAAATAACAAAGAAGATGTACGAATATCGCTAGATATGTTAACAACAACAAAGAGATTCATGGGTAATTCACGCAAAATAAAGGGCTACTGAAATAGAGTGGTAACCGCGGACTTGCATGTTTCTGGCTCATTTGCCTCCTCAGCACGGCATAACTAAAAATGGATGTGAAGTTTGGGAGCAAAGATGTTAATCGAAACATGGCAGAACACAAAACAACGGATTTCTGCAGGGAAACCAAACGCTCATTTGTGTCTTCAATTGGAAAATCCCGAGTTTTCAGGACAACAACCAAGATCGACACTTAGGCGCATATAACCCCATAACGCCATAAACCTTCCGACCCATAGTAAATAACAAAAAAGATGTAGGAATATCACGTGATATGTTATGAACAACTATAAAGAGATTCATGGGTAATTCACGCAAAATAAAAGGCTATTGAATTAGAGTGGTAACCGCGGACATGCATGTTTCTGGCTCTTTAGACTCTTCAGCACAGCATAACCAAATAAGGATGTGAAGTTCGGGAGCAAACATGTTGATCGAAACATGGGGGAACACAAAACAACGGATTCCAGAAGGGAAACCAAACGCTCATTTGTGTCTTCAATTGGAAGATCCCGAGTTTTCAGGACAACAACCAAGATCGACACGGAGGCGAATATAGCCCCCCGCCATGAACCTTCCGACCCATAGTAAATAACAAAGAAGATGTACGAATATCGCGTGATTTGTTAACAACAACAACAAAGAGATTCATGGGTAATACATGCAAAATAAAGGGCTACTGAAATAGAGTGGTAACCGCGGACATGCATATTTCTGGCTCATTTGCCGCCTCAGCACGGCATAACCAAATAAGGATGTGAGGTTTGGGAGCAAATATGTTAATCGAAACATGGGAGAACACAAAACAACGGATATCAGCAGGGAAACCAAACGCTCATTTGTGTCTTCAATTGCAAGATCCCGAGTTTTCAGGACAACAACCAAGATTAACACGGAGGCGCATATATCCCCCCCGCCATGAACCTTCCGACTCGTAGTAAATAACAAAGGAGAATAGGAATATCGCGTGATATGATAACAACAACAACAAAAAGATTCATGATTAATTCAAGCGAAAAAAGGCTACTGAAATAGAGTGGTAACCGCGGACATGCATGTTTCTGGCTCATTTGCCTCTTCAGCCCTCACAGCCTTCACATCCTTATTTGGTTATGCCGTGATAAGAAGGCAAATGAGTCAGAAACATGCATGTCCACGGTTACCACTCTATTTCAGTAGCCTATTATTTTGCGTGAATAACCCATGAATCTCTTCGTTGTTGTCGTTAACATATCACGCGATATTCCTTCATATTCTTTGTTATTTACTATGGGTCGGAAGGTTCATGGCGGGGGGCTATATGCGCCTCCATGTCGATTTTGGTTATTGTCCTGAAAACTTGGGATCTTCCAATTGAAGACACAAATGAGCGTTCGGTTTCACTGCTGAAATCCGTTGTATTGTGTTCTCCCATGGTTCGATTAACATCTTTGCTCCCAAACTTCACATCCTTATTTGGTTATACCGTGCTGAAGAGGCAAAAACATGCATGTCCGCGGTTACCAGTCTATTTCAGTAGCCCTTCATTTTGCGTGAATTACCCATGAGTCTCTTTTTTTTGGTTGTTAACTCTTCACGCGATATTCCTACATCTTCTTTTATATATATAAATATATATATATATATATATATATATATTTATATTTATATATTTATATATATATATATATATATATATATATATATATATATACAATATATTAATAGAAATTAAAAACAAATATATATGTTCTAACTCAAATAACTGTAAATAATTACTGAAAATGCCGTGTGGATCATTGTAATAAATGTAATGTATGATGTACCGAAACCTTGTGAAAAGATGTATCTTATGCACAATCAAATTTATCTATCTATCTTTATATCTATACCGTGTGTTTCTGTAGTATATATTCTTATAGGTACCAAAACTCGAGCGTTATGTATACCTATGTATTGATCCAATAAAATGAAAAAATAAGCAATTGCCAAATCATTGATAAGTAAACATAAGTGTATTTCATTTATTAAATATTTTATTATATAGTTTGTTCCAATTTGCCATTAAGTCCATTAAATCTAATAATTCGCGAGCTAGAACCACGCTAGACCATCTAATAATTTGTTTTAAGTTAAAGTCAAATGTCAAATAAACATACATACAATAATAACTGTATGACACGAAAAATTAATTAAAATATGTAAAACTGTTAACAATGTTATAATTATGTTTCTTCTATACGCGAATTATATAAAAGTTTATTTTAAACTCGAATGCATTTATTCCGGTATTTTCTTCTCAAGTTTTCATGAGGGTTGTGATACAACGAGACATTTAAATCTCTAGGATTGAGGCTAAGACGGTACACGGCAAACCTTTTCATCGAGCACAAAATCTTATCAAGCAGAAAATATGTTACGGCTTGGGCAGTTCGTACGCTGGAAAAATGCATTTGTGGGAAATATTACATAACTTGTTTCATCAATATAAAGGAAATATAGATGTGGAGAGATTGTTTTAGATTTATTGAGACCACAACAGGTACACAATTCTAAAGCAAGTTACTCTTTTGAAGCTCAATTATAGTTTTAATTTATTGAATTTTGTTTACTTATTGCGTGAAAATCGTCAATCATAAGGTATTCAGCTTGAGGGAAATAATATTTTCAGTTGAACTTAAATCTATAGAATGAAATTATAATAGGATTGTGTCAATGTACTCATTTGAAAAGTGATATGTTTTTCCAAGTTTATCGCTGTATTCCAAGTATTAGGTAAAATTGGTCTTGTTTATTCTAATTGCCTTATTAATTGAATGTATATACATTCTTCTTTTTAAAGTACCATACGATTTTAGCGTGTAGGCGATCATCTGTTTGGCTGGCGCATTCGCAAGCTTCTGTTTTGCGCTTTTCGTATATTGGTGTCTACGGCAGATATATTGCATCAATATCTCACGTCTCTTAACTATGAATGTTGTTTCCTTCCGCTCCTCTTTTTCTTTCCATCTCACCCATCAATATATCCTACTTCACTCATTATTTAGGTCCTCAGATCATATAACCCAAATAATCAACTTTTCTTACTTCCACGAGGTCCAATAATTCTCTTTGGACTCTAGTTCTCCTTAATATCTCTTCGTTCGTCACATAGTTCATCCATTGAATTCTAAGAAGTCTCCCTAAACGTACATTTCTAGTTCTCCAGTTCTGATTTTACTTTCAGAGACCAAGAGATTCGTACATCTTTTACTTCATTAGCCATCATTTTAATGGATATTTATAAAATTGTACAAAAAATAAACGGTTTTAGAGATTAAAACCAACTTTCCCTCATCTGTGGCCCTGAACAATATTCTATTATAAAATTCTTACTTGTATACACTTCGGGGGATGTTACGTGCTAACAAACTGAAATTTCTCCAAAAATAACCAAAAATTTAGTATATCTGGATTTATAGGACCCGCTGTACCATCTCTAGTCAACTGAAAATTAGTAGGGTACATCTGTGAGACACCTTGAACAATATTCAATCATAAAATTGATCAATCGTATACTGTCTGGAGACTGTATCGCGCTAACAAACTGAAAATTCTCCAAAAATGACAAAAATTTGGTACTTCAAGTGCCATAGCACCCGTTGTATTGGCTTTGGTGAGCTGTATATCAATAGGGTTTATCTTTTATACGCTCTGAAGAGTATACAATAATAAAATTGGTTACTTGTGTATACTCCGGAGGCTGTATCGTGCTAACAAACTGAAACTTCTCCAAAAATGACAAAAATATCGTACTTAAAGTACTGTAGCACCTGTTGTTTTAGCTCCGGTGAGCTGAAAATCAATAGGGTTCATGAGTGAGATGTCTTCAACAATATTCAATCAATAAATTAGTGACTTATTGCACTCCGGAGGCGGTATCCTGCTAACAAACTGAAATTTTTCAAAAATGACAAAATGTCGTACTTCAAGTACCATAGCACCCGTTGTACTGGCTCTGGTGGGCATAAAATCAATAGAGTTCAACTGTGACATGTCCTTAACAATATTCAATCATAAAATTGGTGACTTATTGCAATTTGGAGGTTGTATCCTGCCAACAAGACATGTAAGGAAAAGTGGCCAACGACAACGACGACGACGACGACATACAGACAGGATTTTTTTTCTAAAAACCGTTTTCTCGGGTTGTTGTTGATGGCAAACGTGAAAATAACTATGAAAACATTTCAAAAATCCATACTTATAGGTTGGGCGGAAAAGTAACATGTCTTAATCAATCATAGATGCCGATAGTAAGAACAGTGAACAACATCCTCGCTATATTACTGAAGGAATGTGTATCTATAAGCAGTGACAATTGTGTAACAATCAATATTTCTAATTGTAACGAGAAATTTGTTAGTGTAGGTCCTACAGGAAGCTGTGAAACTCGCGTTACCATCTGAATAAAGTATTCAGGAATCAGAAATAGGAATTTTGTTACCTAAAGAGTCATTAGCATACAAATTCGGCCAAGATAATTTGTAATTGTAAGATGAGTAACAGTTTTTTTTATAAAGTCTACTCTAGTTATATCGCATTTCTTTTCGGTGTTAAATAATGTAACAAGTTTAAATGACTTATATTTTATGAACTTCATTCCTTTCATTAATATTTCTTTAGATACCGAAATGGCCCCAACAGTAGTCCTAACTGCCGACTTCTTTTTTAAATATATATAATAATGATAACCCACATCGATATCCATAACAACACCGGCAAGTGTATATCTCAAGAATATACTACCAACTTTGAGTGTGGTTTCAGAAATAAGTAGTGTTAATTTTTCCGGAAACGGATCTCCAATTAATGTATAGAAAATTGTTCTGTCTACATAGCTGAATTTTTCATAAGATTGGTTATGAAAAAACTATCTTGCGACGTTTGTTGTGAGGTACTTGGATCATCAGAGTATGAAGATAACGCGTCTTTCAAATTAATTTACAGGAAATGTAGATAGAGGAAAGTTCAGTGCTGCATAAAATTAATACGCAAACGTCCACTAAGGGATGTTTTCATCAGTATGTTACAGAAAGAATCAGAATGCTTTCTTGTGAATAAAAATATTTTTCCATCATAATAGAACATTCTTTTGATTATGTTTCCTATGAAATGTACCAAAACACATTAATTAAATTATTCATTTAACCCCTATAGTGATATCAGAATAAATAGCTTTGCAAATAAGGCCAACAAACCCTTTTCTACAGAAACCATTAGAAACAAATAATCAAAACTAATATAAGATACAAATCATTAAAAGCCTTATGCAATTTTTTGTATTCTCGCATTTCAAATAAATGTATTAGAATTAATTAAGTTCATATTGAAATTGACTGTCTCGACCCTTACTTCGTGGAATATGCTCATATTAGTGTTTTTAAATGAAACTCAAGGTCTCTAGTTAATTCCACAATATAATACAAGTTATTGAAAATTCTAAGAAATTGACAATTGTTTCGATAAATCAATATCATCGTCAGAATGACAGAAGTTACATTTCATTTTATGCCTACCTGATGTTTAGTAGTTATATTTTTTTGGCTAGACCAAGAAGTAACCTAACTTGTGATTGGCTTAATATATGTTTATAGAAAAAAGAAGAAGATGTGATATTACAAATATTGAAGCTTAGATATTATTAGCCCTATGGTGATATCCTGGATATCATTTTTCCAATTAAGATCAGTATAACTGTGCAATGATATAGAAAACCAGGAAAACTATATCTGCTGATCTTTACAATTATCACTTAAGAAGACAGTTTATTAGTGGAGAATTCCCTAGATTTAACTGTTCATTGACAACTTCATATTGTGGGTTTCTTAAATGTCTTCTAATTTCCAGTTCTTCAAGGAAATCCAGTTCTTGTTTCTTTTCACAAATATGCAGCACTTCTAGTTCTGTGTTAGGTGTCAATGAATGATTGGTGTCAAGTAAATGTTTTGCGTAGTGAGATTTATCTGGTTGTTTTAATCTGTAAGCTCGTAAGTGCTCACTGTATCGTATTTCAAAATTCCTAAGGGTCTGACCCAAATAGACAGCATTACATTCTGGACATTTGAGTTTATATATACCTGACTTCTTTAATAGTGGTATTTTTGTTTTTACATTTAACAATTTTGTACTAACGTTACTTTCTGTTTTAAAAGAAATTGTTGCATTCGTTGCTGAAGATATTATCTTTGAAATATTATTAGAAATATTTCCTGCATATGTGATGGTTTTATAAGTTTTAATTTCATCAGCTTGAGTAGGATATATTAGTTGTAATGCCACTTTTTTCTCTTTTTTACTAATTAGTTTATTTATCATATCTAATGGATAACCGTTAGATGTTGCTATTTGTCTAATTGTATTAATCTCTCTATCAAAATTACATTTGTTCATAGGAACTGAAAAAGCTCTATGTATCATTGAATTATATGCTCCTAGTCTGTGTGAGACAGGGTGGTTAGAATTGAATGGAATTGTCACATCAGTCTGTGTTGGTTTTCGGTGAATTGAATAATCCAGTACATCATTAACTCTTTGAATTTTTAAATCAAGAAAATTGATTGAGCTATTTTCTTCAATTTCTAATGTAAATTTAATTTTCGGGTGTAAATTATTGATGTGGTTGAAAAACACATCTAATTGTCGCTCAACAATATACTCAATACTTACGGATATGAATCTCAATACTCAATTAGAAATTCAATAGAACTAATCAAAAAGTTGAAATCAATCCACTTGCAAGATAACTATAAACTCATATCATTCGATGTAACTAATATGTTTACTAAAATTCCTCCTAAAGGATGTCTAATACTTGTAAGAAAATTACTAGAAGATAAAAATATTAATCCAGGAATGATATCAGATATACTTAATTTATTTGATGTATGCATTAATCAGAATTATTTCACTTTTGACAATAAGATATATATTCAAAATGAAGGTTTACCAATGGGAAGCCCTATATCACCTATTTTAGCAAACATTTTTATGGACAATTTAGAAAGAAAGATCTTTGAAAGTAATATTTCGAAAAATATTTTATTTTGGTATAGATATGTAGATGACATATTAGCTTGTTTTATGGGTAGTGAGCGACAATTAGATGTGTTTTTCAACCACATCAATAATTTACACCCGAAAATTAAATTTACATTAGAAATTGAAGAAAATAGCTCAATCAATTTTCTTGATTTAAAAATTCAAAGAGGTAATGATGTACTTGATTATTCAATTTACCGAAAACCAACACAGACTGATGTGACAATTCCATTCAATTCTAACCACTTTGTCTCACACAGACTAGGAGCATATAATTCAATGATACATAGAGCTTTTTCAGTTCCTATGAACAAATGTAATTTTGATAGAGAGATTAATACAATTAGACAAATAGCAACATCTAACGGTTATCCATTAGATATGATAAATAAACTAATTAGTAAAAAAGAGAAAAAAGTGGCATTACAACTAATATATCCTAAACAAGCTGATGAAATTAAAACTTATAAAACCATCACATATGCAGGAAATGTTTCTAATAATATTTCAAAGATAATATCTTCAGCAACGAATGCAACAATTTCTTTTAAAACAGAAAGTAACGTTAGTACAAAATTGTTAAATGTAAAAACAAAAATACCACTATTAAAGAAGTCAGGTATATATAAACTCAAATGTCCAGAATGTAATGCTGTCTATTTGGGTCAGACCCTTAGGAATTTTGAAATACGATACAGTGAGCACTTACGAGCTTACAAATTAAAACAACCAGATAAATCTCACTACGCAAAACATTTACTTGACACCAATCATTCATTGACACCTAACACAGAACTAGAAGTGCTGCATATTTGTGAAAAGAAACAAGAACTGGATTTCCTTGAAGAACTGGAAATTAGAAGACATTTAAGAAACCCACAATATGAAGTTGTCAATGAACAGTTAAATCTAGGGAATTCTCCACTAATAAACTGTCTTCTTAAGTGATAATTGTAAAGATCAGCAGATATAGTTTTCCTGGTTTTCTATATCATTGCACAGTTATACTGATCTTAATTGGAAAAATGATATCCAGGATATCACCATAGGGCTAATAGTATCTAAGCTTCAATATTTGTAATATCACATCTTCTTCTTTTTTCTATGAACATATATTAAGCCAATCACAAGTTAGGTTACTTCTTGGTCTAGCCAAAAAAATATAACTACTAAACATCAGGTAGGCATAAAATGAAATGTAACTTCTGTCATTCTGACGATGATATTGATTTATCGAAACAATTGTCAATTTCTTAGAATTTTCAATAACTTGTATTATATTGTGGAATTAACTAGAGACCTTGAGTTTCATTTAAAAACACTAAGTTCATATTGTTATATATTCAGTAAGTTGCTTTGTAATATAAATATATGTATTTTTTACTCCAAGCAAATTTTATTTTTAATTATTCAAGATCCTTACTACACAGTTGTTAATAAAATGTAAAGGAAAGAGAATATTAGATGAACATATAACTATGTAATTTATATAGTATTACACGGGTGTTGAAATAATTACAATATTCCTCAAAAACGACTATTTAGTAATTTTACAAAAATATCCAATACCCTATTTCTTTCTGTTATCGAATTAATATGCGCTTAGTTATCCTTGTTTTCGTAAAAATACAACACATCTTTCACATTTTAAATATTTTCCACTAACTTATTTACTTAACAAAATATAATATGAATTCATATTATTTGATACTAATTAACTAAAGAGGAGTATTAATAATTCAACTTATGGATTAAGTGAATGAATATAAGTAATTCTCTTTTGTCTTATATACAGTGTCTAACAATAATATGGTTTGGTATATCTAATCTAATTGAAGGGTAACAAATACATAACATTCGGCCATCTTAATCGCTGAGCGTCCTCGCGAGTCGACGGGGTGGGTAGGTTTTTATAACCTTTTTATTGTTTCTTCTTAGTTCTGAAATATAGAAGAATTTGTATGTATAAAAGTTCAGACGGAATATTTAAATCAACTTTTTCCATTATTATTCTTATTATTGAACTTCATTGTTAAGGTGATCCATTATCAACTGGTATAATATATCAAATAATTAATGAATATATATATATATATATATATATATATATATATATATATATATATATATCAACAAAGAGATTCATGGGTAAAATTCACGCAAAAAGATAAAGGGCTACTGAAACAGAGTGGTACCCGCGGACATGCATGTTTCTGGCTCATTTGCCGTCATCAGCACGGTATAACCAAATAAGAATGTGAAATTAGGGAGCAAAGATGCTAATCGAAACATAGGAAAACACAAAACAACGGATTTCAGCAGGAAAACCAAACGCTCATTTGTGCCTCCAGTTGGAAGATCCCGAGTTTTCAGGACAACAAACAAGATCGACACGGAGGCTCATAAAGCCCCCCCGCCTGAACCTTCCGACCCATAGTAAATAACAAAGAAGATGTAGGAATTTCGCGTTATATGTTAACAACAACAACAAAGAGATTCATGGGTAATTCACGCAAAAAGAAAAAGGGCTACTGAAACAGAGTGGTAACCGCGGACATGCATGTTTCTGGCTCATTTACCGTCATCAGCACGGCACAACAAAAATAAGGATGTGAAATTTGGGAGCAAAGCTGTTAATCGAAACATAGGACAACACAAAACACCGGATTTCAGCAGGAAAACCAAACAATTAAATCAATTTACACAAAAGTCAAAGATAAAACTAATATTCTTAACCTATCAAATGTAGTATATTGTATTCCCTGTAAAAATTGTGAAGAAAAATATGTAGGTCACACTGGTCAAAAATTAAAGAATCGTATATCCCTACATAAAAGCGATTGTAGATTATATCTCGATAGATGTGCTTTGGCAAAACATGTGATTGATAAAGATCATATTATGAACTTTGATTCTGTAAGTATTTTAGATAGTCAATCAAATATTCAGAAAAGACTTTTCTTAGAAATGGCTCACATTTCTCAAGAAACTAATATCATTAATTAGAAAAGTGATCATAATAATTCAAGTGATATTTATTATTACTTATTGTCTATTGATAAAAACCATAAATGTCTTTCAATTTCAAATTCTTCTTCTATTTAAATAAACATTTTGTAGGTTAATAAAATGTCATTTCTATAATCAAAAAAGAAAGAAGATAACCACAAATACGTTATATTTTCTCATGTTTCATTCAACACCTTTGCTCCCATGTTTCACATCTTTTCTTGGTTTTACCGTACCGATGACGGCTAATGAGCCAGAAACATGCATGTCGGCGGTTACCACTCTTTTCAGTAGCCCCTTCTTCTATTTGCGTGCAATACCCACTAATCTCTCCGTTGCTTATTGTTCATATGTCACGCACTATTCACTAGGGTTTTATCTTTTGAACATGTTTCGGTATGGTATTCCATACTTTTCAAAACGATCATCTTGTTTTACATAGTTTTCCACTTTTTCTTTTCACTTTTTTTGTTTAAATTTATTACGATTCTAATAAATTAATCAATTCATCTGTGCTCTTCACATTAGAATCTGAAGACGTAGCAGATTCGATTATAGCGCCGGATTTAAATTTTCTTATTTCATATCGATCGTTATCAAAAACTTTCGTTTTTTCGTAAGGCCCCCCATATTTTACCCCTGTCGAACGGCTGGCATCTTTGGGGTCACTTTAAGCTCCGCGCCAAAATACTAAATCTCCTATATTTTATTTGGTACTTTCTTTTCGTTTTTCATCAAACCGTTTCTTCATTTCCTTACTTTGTAAGTCAATTTTCTGTTTAGCATTCTCTGCTATTTGTTCCCTATATTTGGGAATTATCTCATCTTGATATAAATTTCCGTGATGGCCTTTACTAAAACCAAACAATAATGTATGAGGGGTGTACCCCGTGCTTTCACTAATAATATTATTCATTCCCCAGACAACATCCGGTAGTTTATCATTCCATTCGTTTTTATTTTCTATGCTTGTATTTATACCATCTAAAAGGGTACGATTATAACGTTCAACTTGACCATCTGAATGTGGTGAAGATACTGCATTTACAACTAATTTAATTTCTATATCGTCGCAAACCTATTCAAATGTTCTGGATTTAAAGGCTTTGCCGCGATCTGCAATAATCCGCTTTGGTCGCTTTGGTACTTACATACTAAATAAATCTTATAAACAATAGATGTAAACAATAAATGACTTCCTTTGAATTTGTCGTTTCAGTTAGCCCGGCAAACAAGTATTTAGAAAATGAATCGACGGTCATAAAAACTTCTGCGTAATGTCTGTTTGTTTTACAGAAAGGTCAGAAATGATCAATATGCCATGTACAAAGAGGGGTTCCTTCGATTTAGGTATAGGATGGAGGAAACATTCCTTTTTACCATATTGGCTTTTTTATACGCTCAGTCAATACACGCATAAACATATTTTTTTTTATAAATATCGTCTTTTTAGGAGACCAAAACTTACTTTTTATCAAATTTTCACACCGTCTCAAGTCAATATGGCCTATTTCGTCAGGGTATTCTCTCATTATATTAAACCTACATATTTTTGGAATTACATGTCTCAATTCACTATTTAATATTTTCCTATAAATCCTGTCATTTTCAAGACAATATCTGGATTTTTTCTGTTGGTCCGCTGTGTTCGATTTCAATTTTTCGCGAATAATTCGAATTTGTTCGTCTTGCATTTGTACTGTTAGTGCCACATCATCAATTTCAATCTTCAAAATATTTTCACTTAAAGCGTCTACATGTGACATTTTGCATCCTGGCCGATGTTTAATCTCACAATCGTATTGTTGAATAGCTAACCACCAACGGGCTATTCTTGGCACCGATTCATTTTTCACAAATGTGCTTCGCACAGCGCTACAATCGGTAACTATTTTAAAGTGAGTACCATGTAGGTGAATTCTAAATCGTTTTATTGACTCTACGACTGCTAAGCAATTGGATTTAATCCGTCATTTACTTCTTGAAATAGAAAACCTGCAATTCAATATTTTTGAAACCGCTTTATTTTGATTTTCATCTCATTCCCAATTTACATATTTTCTAAGTAATTTTGTTAATGGTGCAACTATTTCGGCATGATTATCAATAAATTTCCTAAAATATGAACTTACACCCAGGAATTGTCTAATTTCATGAATATTTGTAGGGGTTTTAAAATTTTGTATAGGATTTACTTTCTTTGAACCAGGTTTTATTTGGTTCTCACTAATTTCATACCCTAGAAAATCCATTCTACTTTTTAAAAATAGCATTTCTCTAAGTTTAATCCAAAATTATTTTCGTCGCATTTTTTTGAAATTATGTTAAGTTTTTCCATGCCTTGCGATATTGATTTTGACGGTATTGAAATGTCATAAAGATAGACTAAAATTTCTGAATGACGGAGTGAACCCATGATATTATTTACCCACCTATTAAAAGCTGCGGGTGCGTTACATAAACCAAATAGTATACGAAAGAATTCGTATTGTCCATCCAGAGTTTTAAATACGGTTTTATCAATAGAATATTTTGTCAATGGAGTTTGATAATAACCCTGCTTCATATCTAGACTATAAAAATACTTTTCTCCGCCTAATTTGTTTATAAGATCTTCAATATTTGGCAACGGATAGCGACCTTTTACAGTAATTGCATTTAGTTTTCTATAGTCAACATAAAGCCGGTAATCTCCATTTGGTGTTTTTACTAAAATCGCGGGGCTAGCATATGATGAACTGGAATTTTGTATAATACCTGCAATTAATAATCCATTTACTTGGTTTCGCATTATTGTTTTTTCTTTTTCTGATAATCTATACGGTTTACAGTATATTGTTTGTTATGAATTTGAAGTTATAGAATATTTAATGTTATTTATTGTACCTCGTTCGTCAGGTTTAGTAGTTTGAATAATTTATCAACATTTTCTTTAGTTAGATTACCATGTTTTATCAGAGATGACTCAATATCATTCAGTTCTTTGATTTCACAATTATTTTTATTTTTGTATTTTGATATAGTTACCTGATTTGGCTTCATTTCTAGCATTAAATTTGGTTGACTTAGGTTGTCCTATAATAATATCAAAGTAATTCATAGGTGTATTTACTATTATTATTTCTGAAAAATTCCATATGTCATCATTAATTACAACCTCGGTTTTTATCGTGCCTTTTGGCATAACTAAAAACGCACCAAAACCTTGAATAACCGTATTAGATAGCATTAATTGTAGTTTGGTTTTATTAAAAACTTTCATATTTGCCACATTTACTGAACTTCCTGTATCTAAATACCCTCTTAACGGAATATCATTTATCTTAATGCATATTTTATATGAATTATTGTGTACTTGCCCTAGAGTATTGACTCCTTCGACGTTTTTGTTTTTATGCCAACAATCTTCTGTACGGCGTCCCGTTTTTTTTGCACACATCGCATCGCTGTTGGTCTTTTGTTTAGTTTGATCCCCTTTGCCGTTTGAAACAGTTCTTGGTGGCGTGATTTATAAGGCGACATATTGCACATCGTGATGGTCTTGATGATCCTCCCTTTCTTGAAGTGCCTGGTTAACTGCGGCTCCAACAGTCCTTAGCAAAGTGTCCTAACTCTCCACAGACATAGCACTCAATCTTTGTTCGCTTTCCCAGCTAAGACTGCGCTGCGCTTTTTGAGGTGCAATAAACCCATTATATAGCTCATCCGGTGTGGAACATTTAAAGGCACGGGCGTTGGGCTGCAATTCCTGAGTGAGCCCCCGAATGATGCAGCCAATCGCGGCTTCGTTGTCGACCCTTCATTGTTGGATAAAATTCAATTTGGCATGGTAATAATGCGTCATGCTTTCGTCGGGTCCATTCTTTCGTTCCACCAATTCTTCGAAAACTATGGCATAATCCACAATCCAATTAAAATTTTGAAATATAAATCTAATATTTATTTATTAAAATCCATACAGGTTTATTAACCTAATTACACGGATTGTATTTCAATTATACGCCTCTTATAAAGTTTTATTGTGAACAATTTTCATGTGTGTGAGGCTGAACACTGGACAGCAGATTGTTTAACAGCAGTGAGTGTTTATATGCCAAGGTCTTTTAATTGTCTAGATATTGTTGCCTTAAAACTATTCATTTTAACACTAAAGTCTACCGAATGGAGACTGTTTACATAAATGGCAAGCTTTAAAATGGCGTATAGAGGTGAACTAATGGTAATCCTTGCAATATTTCAAAATTAATTTATGTCTAGTATGTGTGGGCGGGACTCTCATTTGCAGTAATGAAATTAATTGTATCGAACTTACAGTATTGCTCATTATTTTGGATAAAAATATCATCATATAGTATTTCCTTCTTGTGATTAACGATGGCATTCCAAATTCGGTTCTTAGCGCCTCTGTTCTGATGAAGTGGTATTCCGGCCAATGGTGATGTTTTTTGTAAAAGAAGTAACGTAAAAATTGGTTTTGAATTTTATCTAAATATTCTATGTACACTTGTGGGAGTCCCCCCAAATAACGCATGAATATTGTATTTGTGATGAAACTAACGTATTGAGAAGAATTTTTATCGTTTTTAGACTCTAGAAGAGAAAAGTTCGTCTTTTAATGAATCCCAATGTAATATCAGCGTTTTTACTAATATTACGACAGTGTGTAGCAAATGATAACTGATTATTATGAGTCACACCCAGATCTTTCATTTCTAAACATATATTTAGAGTATTACCAAATTCTATCGTTTGTTTTTCGAGGCAAATGGACATTATACAACATTTTTATACAATATATTCCAACTTGATACGGGTATTCCAGAGTTCAATTTCCTTAATATCTTTCTGAAGTGCCACACAGTCTCTCACATTTTGAATCTCTTTCTAAATTTGAAAATCATCCGCAGAAAGTAAAAATTTAGAGTGTTTAACACATGTAGAGATATCATTGATAATGATAATAAATAATAATGGGCCCAAATGGAACCCTTATGGCACTCCAGAGTTTGGTTCAAATTTACTAGAGGTGTTTCCGTTATGTCTCACTATAAATGTTCTATTCTGTAAATAACTTTTCAGTAATTTTATAATTGTTTCTGATGCCCCAAAACAATCTAATTTTTTTAATAATACGTCGTGATTCACGCGATCGAACACTTTTGCAAAATCGATGTAAATTACATTCAGTTGTGATTTATTTTCAATGATAGCGGTAACTGATTTAGTAAATAGTAACAAATTTGTGGTAACCGATTTTCCCGACATAAAACCATGTTGTTGAGCTACTACTACATCCTTAACCTAATTATATATATGTGTGTATAAAATTTGTTCAACTAACTTAGATGGGACAAACATTATAGCAACACCCCTGTAGTTTTCTATATCGGTTCTATTGCCTGCTTTATATATGGAAGTAAAAGCAGATATCTTCCATTTAAATGGAAATATTGTGAATTTAATTATTGAATTGTATACATGCAGGAACGGTCTTCTTAGCCATTCGTAACCACCTTTAACAACGTAGGGAGGGATTCCATCGATCCCAGCTGCTTTTTTAGGCTTTGTCTTCTTTATAGACTCTTCATAATATTTCTCAGTTATCTCAGTTAATGTAAAATTATAATTGTTAGTAAATTTTCGTAAGCAATTTCAACTATAACTGGATTTGTTGGAACTATGCACAGACGAAAAAATTGTGCAAATTTATCCGCTGTATTATCCACTGGCATCCCTTTATGAGTGTATGAATTGACATTGTTATTTTCACTTTCAGTTTTATGAACAAAATTCCAAAAAGTATTCAAATCATTGTTTAAACTACTTTCTACTCTCTTAGTTCATTTTGTATATTCTATACCAATTAATGATTTTAACTGTATTTTTACCTATTATATTTGTTTGCATAATAATCCGACACTTTTTTGAAAACATTTTTCTGATTGATACACATTCTAATTTCAGTTATGAACCAATTAGGAAATGTATTATAGGAATTATATGTTTTATATAATGGAGCGGTAATAGAGAATATATTGTTAATCATTTTGTAAAAATTTTCTACGGCAGTATCAACATTAGTTTCCTCAGTCACTGATTTCCATGTCTCATCCCTTCACATTTCTGTTAGTAATTGGAAATTTGCGTTTTTAAAGTTATATTCACTCACTGATTATTCGTTATTACACAAGCTCAATGAATTGTAATTAAATATATAAACCAAAGTGTTTAATTTAGAGCTGGGGCTTTTAAGTGGTATTGTCGCTCCTCCTATTTCCGGTATATTAAAGTCAACAAAAATAAATGTTTTATCAATATCCTTAATCTTGTTTTGTAAGTATTCAAAACATTCCACTTAATCCCCCAATCCCAGTCTGGAGATACATAAAAACCTACAACCTGAGACTGAAACTTGCACTTAAGTTCCAGGTCTAACACTAGAATTTCACATTTTGAACAAAGTTTAGTTGCTTCTAAAATTTTAATATTTTTTTACATGCCATAAACCCACCTGGACTTGCCCGTTGCCTCTTAATTTCTCTCTGCCCTATAAACATTATACAAATCGACATTCACCAGTTCACCATCTCTAACACCGTCTTATAACCATGCTTATAATACCACCAGAATATCGTCGTCTGAACTGTTTCTATAAAATTCCGCCGTTTTTGTATTCAGACCTCTGCAATTTTGAAAATTTACAAGAAGTCTATTCATTTCACTAGAATTCGAGTGCACGTATTCGAGAGTACCCCCGAAATTTACTAAAATCTGAATATTATTATCAAAATACCTATTAATAAATGAAAACCTTTCTAGATATGAAGTTAGATATAAATTACTAACTATAAAATTAAATTTGCATACTATTAATAGCTACTCATTCAAGTTAATTAATACATGTTCCACATATTTGTTTCTCTTATATCTCCACACCCATTTCTATTTAGGAACAATTCTAATAAGTAAGTTTGAATAAATAATAACATTTGTTTAGTATGTAGCAATCAATTTTCAGACTTATTGAAGTAAAAAAGTAATGTCCCAATAATAGCTTTATTTATTTGTTAAAGCGGCACACACACCAACTCACTAGGAATTATATATCATCTGATGTCTTAATTAATTTAATCATTTTATTGCTTTTTATATAGACTTTTCCAGCCCAACTCCAGGAGTCACTCTTCCCGTATTTCTGTTTGGCTTCAATTAATAGGTTGTAACTGTTTTTTCTAAGGTCCTCGTTCAATAGTATACTAGTTTGCCTGAGGTTTCCTCTGGCTTTTATAATCTCCATTTTTTTTTCAGGTATGATACTTATGCTACTATTACTGTTGCGGGCGTCTGGAAATTTGAATTACGTTTTTTTATCCGGTATATGTTACTAATGTCACTTAAAGTGCATTTCACGTTCATCTGGTTGCTCCGTATGTTAGTCACAATAGATATTTAACTTTCGTTTTTGTTTTCCGCAATTCCATCGAAATGAATATTTTTCCTCCTTTGATACGTTTCTAAGTCGTTGCTTTTATTACGTAACTCATCAATTACAGTTTCTTGGGTTCTAATAGATGTGTTTATTTCACTAATCTTTTTAGGTATTTTCCCTATTTTTGAATCTATTTCATCTAGTTTGCAGTCTATTTTCTCATGAATTTTAATTATTAATGTTTGACATACCGTCATAATCAGCTGTTCAATAGCGTATTCATCCAATCGTGTCGAAATTTGACTGGCATTTCTGGTTTTGATCATAATATGTGTGTGGACCACCTTAGTTATAAATTTTGCACAAATTTTGCAATTCCAGCTGAACAACTTATGTATAGCCCTTGCAGTACGAAAGTACAGCAATAAACTTTAAGCTATGAGGATATGAGGCGTGCGTTTCCATAACTAACTAGATCCATTTTTTAATAAAATTGAGAGAATGGCGAAAATCCCTCCTTTGACAACTCCGTCACATACCTGTATAATTTTACTGTACCAAATCTGATTTCTTCCAATAATACTATGATATCAACAAAAAGAGTACGTTTCCAACACTAGCTACATCCTTCATAAACACTGTTACAAAAGTGTTTAAATCCACCGATGTAATTTCTGTTTCAAAACTGCATAGATCGGATATTATTATGTTATTCATTGCATGCTACGGTTCCAAAACTTGTTAGAGCCCGTTCGTATGTGCACTAGGATTGTTTACTGTTTTTATAATTATGTTAGTAGGTGTTTGAACGTGAAGCAGTATTGTTGTCGGTTATTTAGTACATTTTGTGGTTTAGAATATAAAGTTAAAAATAGTTTTAAGCATGGAAAGAGTTCCTACCTTATCAGCGCCTGGAAAGGGAAGAAAAAGAATAAGAGATGAATCCAACTGGCAAAAAACTAAGATAAAAATAGAACGGTAAGAACGAAAATTTATATCATTGGCATTCCATATAAAACTAAATTATTTTTTAGGCATAGACCAAAGAATCCTTCTGAAAAAACGCAGTGCAAATATAGTAAAACGTTTCCTTGTCCAACTTTAAGCATGCAAGATATAATGAAATTTCATCAAGCGTTTCATGATAATAAATCAAAAGCTGAGCAAGATAACTTTATTCTAAAGCATACACCGCAGTGCGCACCAAAAAGGCATCGTCCTTCAATGGGTAGGAAAACTGACACTGTTTCTGTGCTCTACTTTATAAAAACCAATAAAGGAATGGAAAAAATTTGCAGCAAAGCCTTCTTGACCATACTACGAATATCTAGATTTCGGGTGCAGAACATAAGTAAGCATTATCTTAAAGAAGGTACTCAACCCGAAGAAAGAAGAGGAGGGGACAGAAGAAGTAAAGTTTATGCTACACACAGAGAAAAAGTAACTGCTTTTATTTTGAAATTAAAATGCGTTGAATCACACTTTACCAGAAATAATTTGGAACGCCAGTACATATCCAGTGACTGCAGTATTAGAAAACTTTGGACACTATATTGCCATGATAATGAAGAGTTTAAAGTTAAGTATGACTATTTTCGGACTATTTTTGATACATATTTCAACATAAGTTTTAAAAGTCCAGCAACAGATGCTTGCTCTGAATGCATAAGTCTTAAAGTGCAAATATGTTCAACGAAATCAGAAGAGGCCATGTTGGAGTTAATAACGAAACTAACGGTGCACAATTTAAAAGCCAAAGCTTTTTATGAAAAAATTAAAAGTCCCGAGGATGATGTTATTAAGCTCAGTTTTGATTGCCAAAAAAATCTGGTCCTACCACGGGTACCAGATCAGTCAGCTTACTATTCCAGGCAACTGTATTTTTACAACTTCACTGTTTGTCAAGGTCATTCCAAAACCCTTCAAACCAAAGATAGTGTAACTGCCTTTACATGGACTGAGAATATGAGACAAAAGGGCTCCAACGAAATATCTTCAATGCTGTTCCATAAACATTCATCTTTAGATCTAGAAGATTCTATAAAAAGTATCCAGCTCTTTTGTGACGGATGTCCTGGCCAGAATAAGAATGTGACTATGATAGGTATGTTGATGAAGTGGCTGTATTCTTCAGGTTCTTCTGTCAAAGATGTATCCATTATTTTTCCTGTAGTGGGTCACTCATTTTTACCTCCTGACCGCGTGTTTGGGCAGATAGAAAAGGTAATAAAGATGAAAGACACCATTGCTTTACCCAATGAATACAGGGCAATTATTTCCAATTATGCCACGGTTCTGGAATTAGGCAAATATTATCAAACGTATAACTGGAAGGAACCTGTGCAGTCCGTCATTAAGCCTCCTGGGCAGTGGCATTTTAAGTTTTTTTCAGTAAAAAGAATTATTTTGAAGAAACAGTTCAAACAAAGAGTGCTAACAGTAGTCGTCAAAGGCGAAATGCACTATCGAAATGACCTTGGAGTATTTAAGACAGTAGTTAGAAAGCGAAAGAGTTTGGAAGACATTATTCCAGAGCCCCTCGAAAATAAAGTGCCAGTAAAAAAAGAGAAGCTCTCCGATGTCGATGCGCTTTTGAAAAAACATTATGGCCCTTATTGGAGAAATGGTGCAGAGAATGATTTGTGATTTTATGAACGTGTTACTAATACCATTACAGATAACGATAATAACTCTGGGGCAAATGTTGCTCCAGATGAGTTAAATATTACAGAAGATGATGACTTGCAAATTTAAAATATGTTACATTCTGTACCTGTTTTTTATTAAATGAGAATCTGAAGTTTTGTTTTGAGAGTTTTTAAGTTGAATAAATAATATTTTTGCGTCACATAAGTTTTTTTAAGTTCGCAACTATACAGATACTTTTCCAAAACTGTCTAAATCCGCAATATGTTTCCAAAACTTGTTTAATCCTACTTTGTTTTTCAAATAATTCAGTAAACTATAATCTAATATTTTATTGCTGACCGAAAGACAGTTTTGAAAGACATCCTCAAAATAATAAACCAGTCGCATGAACCTATTCGATTTCCCAACAAAGTTATCAGAAAAGTTGGATTTTCTCGAAATCACATCCGATGGATTTGAAAAATTCTGGAAATGGACGCCTCATATGTACTCGAAACTACAGCTATGGTTTATTTTCTTGAAAAAGCGGCTGATTTAAAAAACAACCATGCTACTACGTTTCGTATTAAACTACTATATATAAAACTATTAGTTTTTTTCAAAACAAATACAAAATTAGAAACCAATCACATGCTCTTTAAATCTCCTATGTTTTGACGTATTCATTGTCAACAACTTAGTATTTTTTGGTAGATGCAATGTAGCCAACTCAAATAGTCACTCGACGGCGACTGCCACACGCTACAGTCATTTTAGTGAATATTTTTCATAAGAGCCTAGCAATCCAATTTGTTCTCCTATATACGTGAATACTATGAATTAATACTATGTAAGTTTTGTGAAAAGGAACGGATAACTAGCAAATAGTAAAAAAATCGAACCAACTCTTCCAAACATTTCTCTCGATTGTTGGCCTAAAATGTCATAACTTGGAATTAATTATTAACTTGCATGGAAGTAACAACTGTGCATGTGTGATCCGAAAAAGTCAACAGACGTGTGCAATTACTTACGCCGGTGATGAATAATGCTCCGATTATCAAAAATTTACTCACAGAAAATGTTAACCGCTTACGAGAACATTTCAAATTCGTTCGATAAGAATTGACATCTTGGAATTAGGAAAAATTACAAATTGTGAGCGTTCGGGTAGAACTACTGACTATTAATATAAAACTAAAGTGCCATTTTGCCGTGAGTGAATTATATACCAACTAGTTCAAATAAGAGATAAATGGTGAGTATTTTATTCATTGTATATGAAATTTTATACAGGGGTAAATGAGACATGGGGCACCACTATAACTTTTAAATGGATTGTTCGATGTTATTGGAATTTGAGTGGGTTATATAAGACATAGTTAAAAAATTTTGACATAACAAATAAATAATCCCGAAAACATTATAAAAGGAAAATAGCTGAACTTCAATATATTTTTCAGATTATTATTTGTAAAAAAATAATACGAACAGAAGGTACGTGGCGTGATTGTACGAAGTGGCCAGTTAGTCCAGGAGGAATCGGCGCATGAGTACCGAAAACTATTCCACCTCAATTTTTTTATGCGATTCTCTTTGAATTGCCCTACTGATGATATAAATGCATGTTGCCATGGGGCAACCTAGTGCCATATTGTTTAAACCGAAATTGTTTAAACAATTGGAAGAAATTGTTATTTTTCAACCGGACAAATTTTTTAAATTCTTTATTGAAATGCAAATAAAAAAGGTCCTATGACTTTCCACGATAAAGTTAATATTTTTAGAGATATGAATTTTTAAATGTTCGAAAAATCTCAAATTTGGGTACTTTTGACCCATGAAAAATATATTAAAAAAATATAATAAAATATAAATAATAATTTTTTTAAATTCTTTATACAATAGTTAATAATATTCTTAATAGAGTTTCAAGAAAATTTCATTGTTTATACCTGTTTTTTAATTGTTAATTTCGCGCGCTCACAAGTATGCGTTGCTACCTTTAAGTATCGCCGTCTCTCTCTGACTCATGCGCTGCATACGGTCTCTCTGTGTCCTGAATCAATATTAATTATTTATCTAAAAAACCATTAACTTTATCAAGATTGGTAAAGAGAGCAATGTTATTAATAATTAAATTGTCTACAATTTGTTTTTAACAAAAGTAATTTAAGTATGAATCGGAACAAGTAATTAAAATTACTTTTTTGTTATTATCATAGTGATTTATGCATTTTCATCAACAATAATAAGATATAATAGTATTTGAAAAATTTTTGGAATCACAATTATATATAAATAATAAGCTTTTGCTCAAACATACATTTGGAAAAATGTATTGAATCCGGAATATAAAACATTAGATTTTGATCCGTTGAAAATGTTTTATATTCCGGATTCAATGCATTTATCCAAATGTATGTTTTGAGCAAAAGCTTATTATTTATATATAATTGTGATTCCAAAAATTTTTCGAATACCATTATATCTTATTATTGTTGATGAAAATGCATAAATTACTATGATAATAACAAAAAAGTAATTTTAATTACATGATCCGATTCATACTTAAATTACTTTTGTTGAAAACAAATTGTAGACATTTTAATTATTAATAACATTGCTCTCTTTACCAATCTTGATGAAGTTAATGGTTTCTTAGATAAATGATAAATAATGATTCAGGACACAGAGAGGTCGATGCAGCGCATGAGTCAGAGAGAGACGGCGATACTTAAAGTTAGCGACGCATACTTGTTAGCGCGCGAAATTAACAATTAAAAAACAGGTATAAACAATGAAAATTTCTTAAATCTCTATTTAGAATATTAACTATTGTATAAAGAATATAAAAAAAAATATTATTCATATTTTATTTTATTTTTTTAATATATTTTTCATGGGTCGAAAGTACTCAAATTTGAGTTTTTTCGAACCTTTAAAAACTCATATCTCTAAAAATATTAACTTTATCGTGGAAAGTCATAGTACCTTTATTATTTGTATTTCAATAAAAAATATAAAAAAAAATTGTCCAGTTGAAAAATAACAATTCCTTCCAATTGTTTAAACAATTTCGATTTAAACAATATGGCACTAGGTTGCCCCATGGCAACATGCATTTATATCATCAGTAGGGCAATTCAAAGAGGATCGCATAAAAAAATAGAGGTGAAATAGTTTTCGGTACTCATGCGTCGATTCCTCCTGGACTAAGTAACAATGTTCAATTAAATTAATTATTATTAATCAACAACATCGTTTTACAATCATCACACACCTGAATTTTCAGTAAATATTCAATTACCCAATGTCATATTATAATAGGAAGGTTTGCTATATACAGGATGTCAAATGTCTGTTTCTCTGTAATAAACTGAGTTTTGGCATAGAAAGTAGTGTATTCAAATTATTGTTCTAAATCAAACTCACTCTTTCTAGATAATTCCACACTACAAGGTGTCCCACTATGAAGTAACACCTTTTGACGGCTTATTACTCGAGAATGAAAAAAGATATCGACGTGCAGTTTTCGCTGAATTTCTTATATTTCCTTCAAATTTTTATTGACGAGTTGCCAAATGTATACTTTCCCGAAAGCGCCGAAATAAAATGGCCATTTTAGAAACGAAATTATCGGTTTATTTTAAATACAACACCCTATATTTTTTATTACCATCTGAAAGTCCCTTTCTTCCCCTTTCCTAAAATGTATACATTATCGGTATATACTTAAGTTTTTAGGGAAAGATTTAATTTTGTCATATTAATAACTTCCAAACGTAAATTATCACATTTCAACAGCTTGGAAACGTTATAACTCGAAAATGATACAAAGGATTAATGAGCGGCTTTCACTGAAATTCTTAGGAATGTTTAATTTTTTTATGACAACGTCTCAAAAGTTTTCTAAAATTTTCATAAGGAATTTACTTTTGTTAATTAATAAAAGTGACCAGGATAAGATTCAGAGCCATTTTTGACCTAAATACGCCTATACACGAAAATCGATATTAACTTGGGTACAACAATTTACAGAATCGGGAAACTAGAAATAATGAAAACATTTGAAACAAACTTTTCATTCACATATAAGAACAAATAACCAAACAAAACTTTCTAAAACACATCAAAACAAAAAAAGAATATATTTATTAAGTAAGGTGTTGTATGTGACCTCCATCTGCATCTCTACATAATCCTAATCTCATCCAAAAATTACTGAACGCATTTTGCAGCATTTCTAGTGTTATGGTATTAAAAACATTTACTATGTTATTTCTCAACTCCTGAGGGTTTGTAGGGATTGGGTTATAGCATCTCTCCTTTACATAACCCCATATGAAGAAGTCTGGTATGGTTAAGTCCGGGGAATATGAGACCCATTCGATGGGATCAGGTCGACCTATCCATCTGTTGCCAAAATGATCTGATAATGAATTTCGAGCAACTAAGGGGTAATGAGTCTTGTTGAAAATACACAGTGTTTATAATTTCATCTCGTTGTAATTGGGGATACAAAAACTCCTCCAACATTGTTGTGCCCTAAGCAAATTTATTAATTTATTGACGCAAATATGAAGTAGACTCTATTGTAAATATTATCTCAGGGATGGGGTTTTTGTGAATTAAAGAAAATACTTTTAATAAAAATAAGAATCAATGTTTATTTACTATAGCTGTCTCGTATTTATCTATCTTAATTTGTCTATGGTACGAAAAAGAATAGGAAAACACATTGAATTATTCGACATCGGGTAACGCTATATTCTGTGTTAGAATTTTTATCAGTATAACCTAGACAATCTGAAGCTCGTCTAGAATATTAAAACAATTATTATTCTCACGAAAATGGAGTGCATCTATTTTTATTTACATTACGTTACTGTGACAATCAGTACTGTTTGTTTACAAGCATTGGTAAGTATACGATTTATAATACTTTTTATCTTGAATTGTTGATATTAACTCTTGGTAAATGTAAATGAACTTAGAATTATTCATGTAAATTTTCAACTTTACTTCTAACAGTCTATTAATTATCTATTTCTGTTAGGTACATCTTAATCTACATATGGGAGAACTTCATATATACTCAACAATGTAACGATATAAGTCCTATAGCACAATAACTCTCATAACAATTAAAATGTATTTGAGAAATTCTACACACATCCAATATATGACAGAACCTAAACTCAAGGGTTTATTCAACTAAGTGAAACCACTCTAGATATAAGTGGAACGGGCTTACTTGGAGTTCGGCTTATATCCACATAAACTGTAAACTTCTCTGGTGATGAAACCGCAGCTGGTATCTGTTTGAGGTATGGGATTGATGGTGCCTTCGAACATCCAGGTATATCAACTCCAGATGATTCTCCAATTCCTGGGACACTACTTGATCCACAAAAGGAAATCTTTCCTATAAGTTTCACACTCAACCCGAAGCGTAGAACGGAAATTGATGATCTAATAATATCAGAAATATGCGAGAATCATGAAAGAAAAGAGGATCGTGAGAAAAGAAAGGTCTGAAACAAAAAAGATCGATGTACTTCCATCAAATGATTGTAAAAGAGCTCTAGCTAAAGAATGAAATTGATGTGAAGACTCACCTATTGTTCTTGGGTGACCTCGTAGGTAACTGATAATTAATACTACAAATCCAACTAAATGTATGTAATCCCTTGATTACAATAAGTATTAATATCTATTTTCTCCAGCTAAAATATCCCCAGCTAGGAATGTAGCACATGCTAATCCGAGAAGCTGAAAAAAACAGGAAAAGGTACGAGTATGACATATGTCTCCTCTCCCAACTAGAAAGGAAGACGTATCCATTCAATATACTACTTAGCCACTGTGACTTTATCCAATAAATATCAATAATTTGAATAAATTATGGAAGAAGAATTTTATTTGATGTTTGACAGTACATTCTAATTGAAACACAAATACACACTGAGTATTCGTCGTTTTCATTCACTCAATTCATTCTAATTGATACTAAAAAAAAATGTAAACATAACAATTGCTGGCTGAATTTGTTCGTAGGTTTATTATTCGTATTTTGAGATGTTATTCAAATATATGCAATTTATTAATTAGGATTGTCTTGTTTCCGAATATTCCAAGGTTAGTATTTATGCTTTTTGGGTATGGGATTCAACAATTCCGGTTATTAACCCGTAACAACACGTCGGTGTAAGTGTTTTGTTAACTGTTACTTCATGAAGAAAAAGGATATGTACAGTTTAGTTTTAGATACACCACACCAGACATTTACTCTAGGTACATCCCTATCAAATTCGTTGAACGCTCTTGGATTCTCATCACTCCAAATCCTGCAGTTATGTTTATTAACTCTTCCATTATTATAAAATGTGGCTTAGTCTGACATTATTAGGTTCAAATTAAGATGAAGTCTTACCAGATCCAACAATGTTTCTGACATGATATATCATTGTTCAAATGAATGATTCTCAATTTTTTGGAAAGTTTGTATTTTGTATGCTTTAAATTTAGTCATTTTTAGGAGCCCATGAACCTTACTTTTTGAAAATTGTATGATTTGAGATATTTTTCTAACAGATATTCTATTATTGTTAACTGCTAGAATTTCCCTTACTTCCAGAATATCATTGAGCATATTGTTCTGGGCGTTTTCAGGTGTTTTCGTTTTCATTTATAGTTTTCCGTATTCTGTAAATTGTTGTACCCAAGTTAATATCGATTTTCGTATAGGCGGATTTCTGTCAAAAGTGGCTCTGAATCTCCTCCTGATCACTGTTATTGATTTTGTGTCGGCATATAATAGGACGCATAGCGCTTTTTCTATCAAAGTATACATTTTAGATTATTAAATTTGACTGTGTTGGTTGTTATACTTCATACTACATAAATAACATTTTGACGCTTGTTAATGTCAGTTATATGTATTGGTTTCAAAGCCACCTTTCTGTAAAAAGTTAACAAAAGTTAATTTCTTACGAAAATTTTAGACGACTTTTGAGACTTGTAAACGGTGTCATAAAATATTTGCGCATTCCTTAGAATTTCAGTGAAAGCCGCTCATTAATCCCTTGTCTCATATTCGAGTTATAACGTTTCCAAGCTGTTAAAATGTGATAATTTACGTTTGGAAGTTATTGACATGGTTTCATAAAAAATTGAAGATTCTCCTGAAAACTTGAGTATATGCCGATCATGTATACATTTTTAGAAAGGGGAAGAAAAGGACTTTCAGAAGGTATTAAAAAATATAGGGTGTTGTATTTAAAATAAACCGATAATTTCGTTTCAAACATGGTCATTTTTTTTGGCTTTCTGGAAAAAATATACATTTGGCAACTATGCCCGTAAAAATTTGGAGGAAATATAAGAAGTTTAGCGAATAGTGCACGTCGATATCTTTTTCCATTCTCGAGTAATAAGCCATCGAAATGTGTTACTTCATAGTGGGATACCCGGTATATTGATAAAATGTTAGACATTCTAAGACATTTTACAATTGTCTCGATACTAAATGTCATCGTCAGAACGACAGAAGTTACATTACATTGTATGCCTAGCTGATGTTTAAAAATTATTTTTGGCTAGACCAAGAAGTGACCTACCTAGTGATTGACTTAATACATGTTAATAGAAAAAAGAAGAAAATATGATATTACAAATATTAGAGCTCACATATCATAAGCCCTATGGGAATATCCTGCATATATTTCACCCATTTAAGATCAGTATAACTGTGCAATGATATAGAAAACCGTGGAAGATATATCTGCTGATCTTTTCAATTATCACTTAAGAAGACAGTTTAAAAGTGGAGAACCCTCTAGATTCATCTGTTCATTGAGGACATCATATTGTAGGTTTATTAAGTGTGTTCTAATTTCCAATTCTTCTAGGAAATCCAGTTCTTTTTTTAATCACAAATATGTAGTACTTCTAGTTCTGTGTTAGGTGTCAATGAATGTTTGGTGTCAATAAATGTTTGGTGTCAAGTAGATGTTTTGCGTAGTGGGATTTATCTGGTTGTTGCCATATGTATGCTCCTAAGTGTTTATTGTATCGGATTCCGAATCTTCTAAGAGTTTGGCACAAATAGACATCATTACGTTCTGGACATTTAAGTTTGTATATACCAGCCGTCTTTAATGGGGATATTTTTGTTTAACAATTTTATACTCACATTACTTTCTGTTTCAAAAGAAATTGGTGAATAAAACTCAAAGTCAGTGTCACAGCATTTTTTAATGATTGACAATGGTGTAGCTACTAGTTTCGGCCTACATAACGGCCATCTTCAGGCTACAAAATTTCATATTGTTACAACTATAGGGAACAACTTCAAAAATCTCCAACATTACCTGATACGAAAATCTTCTCCCGTGGGAAACACACGCTGCTCATCAAAAATTATTGGAGGAGATAGGCGAGAAAAGTCGTGAGATTGAAAATTTGAAAAATTATAAAAAATTGAAAGTTGAAAAAGTTGAAAATTTGAAAAATCCTTTCTCTCGTCAATTGAATTGCTAAAGAAATTGAACAGTTTTACTATCTTGTATAAAAAAGGATGTGACACACGAAAAAATTATTCTATTACTATTATTCAATAAATTTGTAAAGGAGTGATAGAGTTGAGCTCAAAAAGAGAGATTTACACATGAAAAAATATGTTATGAGGGGTAAGAGTTGAACTGTTTCCAAATAAATGAATGTGAAGTTGAGTATGAGATTGAGGAAGGGGACCTCCTGTCTAAATAAATATAAATAACCTCGATTCTCAATGAGAAAAGTAGAACATATACAGCATCGGTTCCTAGAAAGAAGAGTCCGGGATGGTCATCCTCGATTCCCATAGAGAAGAGTCCATACTGGCCAAATAAATGGAAGGAAAATGAAGGTGAAAAAATCTGGATAACAGTTACTTCCTTGTGCAGGGAATTCTTATGAATACGTGATAAACACAATGTAGTAAACAAGAAAACGAAAAACAAGGGACTCATAATGCCTCGATGAAAAGTCCATCACAATCGCGGCAAATTAAAACTGAAAGAAATCTACTTCACTCACAACATGTGACATTAATAGTAAAGGAACAATATGGAAGCTTACCATAGTGGAAACTGTAAATGGGAGAAATGTCATACTTCAAAATGACAAGACAAAGAATTGAAGTATAATTTCTCTTGTAATATTAGATTACTGATAGTGTTTAGATGTTATAACTTTCCTTGTTTCTATTTTTTTGGACGAATTAATGGTTTGCCGCAGTTGTGTTCAATGTCCTTGATATATCTTAGATTATTATTAATCTGTATTTAACAATTTTGATATATTTCTAACATTGCTGGTTCTTTTACTTACTCTGTTTGGCATTCTGGTGGCATTGGCATTATTAGGATTCCTTTAGCTGTGATTTGTTGAATAATCGTTACTTTAATATTGACGTCCATGATATGGCAATCATCCAGACCATTTCCTCCTAGTAAACTTAGAGTACAATTATCTTTACGCACTAAATGTGTTGGGAGTAATATATTCCCTCCAATGATGAGTAATCTTCTTTTTCTAATTGGTTTCCGTTTTATCTTCGTGGCAAATAAGGAAAATAAGGAATATGCATTCTATGGTTTTTGGTTATGGGAAACAGGTGATAGAATTCAAAGGATTTGGAATCAAGTATTTGAACGTGAATGGCGAATAATAATTTTAAATCTATTATTGATAGTATGTGAGAATATTATTAAATATTCTAATTTGATCTTTAGCGTACAATTTTTTAAAATATTGTCTAGAATCCCGTAACTAGAGAGAATCGAAATAATGTACGGAATTGAGTTATGAAAATACAATTGCGTCTTCAATATTATCTGTAAATGTTATAGTTGATTGGCAGTCTAAATTTAACTGATATATCATATCGTGAAAATTTAGGTAGTGTTTGTGGGATTTAATTTGATTTTAAACGGTTGCTGAAATTATTTCTAAATGATTTTTGTAACTTGTTTGGTTTTTATTCAAAGTAGTAATTGATTTATTGTAATGGTCAATGAAATTTTGACAAACAGAAATTTGAAGGTTTGTTTCATGGATTAGATATTCTTGATTTTGCTGTAATAGAGTAATGGCAATGTTATATTTGATTTCGTTATCTGAATCAAGTTTCCAATACCTATAGGGTAAAATTGGTAGAGACGCCCCACTTTTTTTAAATTGACCTAAATTTTAAGAAAATTATTATTAACAGAAAATAAGCATGTTTTACGGTAATACAAACATTATTCAGTTATAATATTCATAAACAAATGCAAAAAACAAATCTTATTCATTCTACGAAAATAACATAAAGATTTTTTTTTGTAATTGGACATGTCTCCCTCACGGTATGAGAGAGATGCCCCATACACGGTGGTAGTGATGGCCTATGTACTCTGATACAAATTAATGAGCAAAATAAGTTAAGCCTTCTCTTTGGTAGCTACTCTTCTGATACACCAGTCTTGTTGGTAATGGACGACCACGTGTCTCATTTAAGCATTGATGTTATTAGATGTGCAAAAGACAGTAATATTATATTATCAACTTTTCCCCCAACACGCGAGTCATCGGTTGCAACTACTCGATTATTGTGTGTATGGTCCATTGAAGAGGCATTACAAAAAGGAGTGCGAAGAACTGCTTCTAAATCATTCCGGGCGTCGAATTACAATTTACGACATATCTGAGATCCTGTTCAAAGCATATCCAGAATCATTTTCCCCAAAAAAATGCATCTCAGCATTCGAAAGTACAGGCATATATCCATTCGATGATGAAATATTCGAAGACTATATATTTCTACCAGCAAGTGTAACAAATGTTCCAGATATGACAAGATCGGGGACTTCTACTCAAAACCAATCAACCCTACGGGAAGCAGATGCATCAGAATCAATTCAAGATCAATTTGAACCACAGATAGAGGGTCCTTCCGAAATAAGAAGCCCTAGTTCAGCTACACTATATTTTCCATTATTTCTTATCCTAAATCAACTACTCACACCACAGGGAGGAAGGCCAGAAATAAAAAGAGCACAGAGGTTCTAACAGGTATGCCAGTGTTCCAGAGGCGTCAAGTAGAAATGTCTTTAAAGCAGGCTAAACAAGTATCTACTGTGAAAAGACAAGTATTACAGGATAAGGACTTCAATGCAAAGATTCCCAGGAACAAAAAAAATTGAAATATCTCAAGAAGAATCGTCAGACGAAGATGGCAAGGTTTCATATGCTTCCTTTACATTGACTGCATAAAAATTGTGGTTTTTGCATTGAAAAGTTAGTGTCCGCTTTATACCCCATTGATGGCTACTCTATCCTATATAGAGTGTACAGTGGTCACTTTTTTGTTAAAAATAAAAATCAATGAGGAGGAACATTCTTTTTATGTTTCCAAAACTTTGATAGGCTATATTGTCGCTCTCAAGCCTTTGTTTGATTATACAAAGTTGGAAGGATAACTATCAATTAACCACTATCAAAAGGTGGCCACTGTTGCCGGTTCTTCCTTATATAACATTCGCGGATTTTTTATGTTATCTGTTAGCTTGTTATAATGACATAATCATTTGAAAATTGATGTGTTTACATTAAACGTTTCAGTTTGAGTAATAAAATGTGAGTGTTTTTTAATTCTAGTGTTGTATTCATATATTTGGTTATTGAAAGTAATGTATTTGTTATAATATATTAGCAATAAATTATGTAACATCATATAAATATAACTACAATAATGTCATAAAAATCAGCCGCTTTTCTTACTTAACACTGAAAAAGATCCATTGTTAAGTATGCAGCATTAAATATACTGTGGATTATGGAGGGGATATATTTTTCAGGGCTTTCCATTTAGAAGCAGGTACTAACAAAAACTTATATTTACATTTTGACGAAATTTAACTAATATAAGCAAAATAAATTATTTTTGTAAATATAGACAATCATTAAAAAACTGAGGCTACAACAGGTCATTGCTCGTGTAAACATTTTCAATTATACAGGGCGTTGAACTTGTTACTATTTTCGTCCACAATTGGCTTCAACTTTTCAATACCCTGTAAAACATATCACATCCTCACATTCTTGTAACGGAGACGCGAAGAGGATTTTAAATTTGGGATATAATTCAGGATGTTGCATTGAAGAAACATAAAATTGCTGTAGTACAATGTTATGGAAGACCTACGTAGGACCTGCGGTTGTGGAGGCAAAGGCGTCACCACAGAAAAATACTGAACAGGTAAAATAAGTTACATCTGCCTGATAATGAAGGGTATGGAAAAATTCGCTGGTAAATGTTCAATTTACAAGAAAATAAACAAAAAATGAGAAAAAAATTATTTCATGCGATGAACTGTATACTGTAAACTGAATATTAAAAATTGTTATAACTTCGCTACAAACAGATTTGAAAAAAATTCTATCGAATAAAAGTTCACGACGCGCTGAGTAATCACAAACAAATTTTCACATTATCTACGATTTTTTAAACCTTTAATTACCATCCCTTTACTTTTAGCCACCTTCATGTCACTTGGGGAGAAATGATAGGCTCAGCTTATTTACACCTAAGCAAGTTTTCTCCAAACCTTCTTTCTGTAACTTCAAGTGTCTTTGCAGAATTTAAGGAAAACACTTTGACCCCTTTCTGAAAGTTGAATAACATGTATGTTTCGTTTATAGACACTTCATAGTCAATTGTATGAAAAATTCTAAACGTCGGCTAAAAATTTTGATTTAATTGATTTATTTCTAGGTCTATAATAAAATCTTCCATAACTTGGATTTCAACAGAAGAATCCCTTTTTATAAATATATTTGGTGTTCGTTTTTTTAAAAGAAAGTATATTTTGAAAGATTCAACATGTATTCTAATTAATTTTACCGATCTTTTTAAAAATGTTGATACTTTTCTTTAATGAAATTGACTGTCTCGACCCTTACTTCGTGGAATATGCTCATATCAGTGGTTTTAAATTAAACTCACGGTCTCTAGTTAATTCCACAATATAATAAAAGTTATTGAAAATTCTAAAAAATTGACAATTGTTTCTATAAATCAATATCATCGTCAGAATGACAGAAGTTACATTTCATTTTATGACTACCTGATGTTTAGTAGTTATTTTTGGCTAGACCAAGAAGGAACCTAACTTGTGATTGGCTTAATATATGTTTATAGAAAAAAGAAGAAGATGTGATATTACAAATATTGAAGCTTAGATATTATTAGCCCTATGGTGATATCCTGGATATCATTTTCCCAATTAAGATCAGTATAACTGTGCAATGATATAGAAAACCAGGAAAACTATATCTGCTGATCTTTACAAGTGATAATTGTGAAGATCAGCAGATATAGTTTTTCTGGTTTTCTATATCATTGCACAGTTATACTGATCTTAATTGGAAAAATGATATCCAGGATATGACCAAAGGGCTAATAATATCTAAGCTTCAATATTTGTAATATCACATCTTCTTCTTTTTTCTATAAACATATATTAAGCCAATCACAAGTTAGGTTACTTCTTGGTCTAGCCAAAAATAACTACTAAACAGCAGGTAGGTATAAAATGAAATGTAACTTCAGTCATTCTGACGATGATATTGATTTATCGAAACAATTGTCAATTTTTTAGAATTTTGGATAACTTTTATTATATTGTGGAATTAACTCTAGAGACCGTGAGTTTCATTTAAAAACACTAATTTTTCTTTAAATTTAATTTAATAACATAGTTTTTCAGAATTTAACGCGTTTTCTCAGTTATCACATTCTACAAATAACATAGTAGTGTACTGTTACGAAACAGCACACTGGTATAGTCCCTGAATCCGACGCTGTCTAAGCCATGTATGAAAGTTAAAATTATGGCGGATGCGCAGGGATTTCTTAGAACTGTTTACGATTGTGACTATCTATCTAGACATTGTTTTTGTGACCAGTCTTATCTGGATAATGCCGGAAAGCCAATTGTTTTTGTATAAGCCGCAATCTAGAATTATCTAGTAAAAAAAGCACTAATATATAAAGGACCGACCAGGGAGAGTTAGTTTAGTTGATGAAGTGATATCGACAAATAAACAAGAATACACCAAAATAGCGAACAGTAAAGTGTTGATATAAATTATTAATTGAGGTTTTGTGTACATAAGTTAAATTTAAGTGAATAGTTAAGTGTATTTAAATTGAGTGTTAGTGAGTAGTTTAGTGTTTCTTTTATCCCACCCGTTTACTGTTTAAATAAATAAGAAAAACATTACATTGATGTCAAGTGTGGGATAATATAAATGAACTGCTTCGTAAAAATAGCCAAGAGACTGTAACGAAGTTACATTTTCAAAGACCGGGCAAAAGCACAATCTTCCGTATAATATGAAATAAAGCGTTCGAACACTGTATTTCTCCGTCCGTATCGGTACAATGTAATATAAACATCGGTACATTATAATATAATTTATCAAACCTGCACCGACAGTCGGCGACACTTACGTCTTAGCACCGTATCCCCAACAAGCCATACCGTAAAGCAGAACGATTCTCAGAGTCGTCAGTCTATCCGTAGACTCAGATCCTTACCCGCATACGCAGGTGAGAATTAAATCTAAGAGACTTCATTGTGCTCATAAAACCGTTCTCTTTCAGAAAACCGATTCCGTTAATTCGACCGTACCGTTTACCGAGGTAAGTGATATTCCGAATTTTATACCTTAGGGTATATGGTTCTCGCCGTACAATCCGACCAGGGGAAGTAAAGGGGAACCGTGTCCGCTGCTAGAACGTTGAGTTCCCACATCCTAGTAGCGGCCGTGTTTGGGCCTTAAGCCATCAGATCGAGGGGAACCGTGTCCGCTGCTAGAACGTTGAGTTCTCACATCCTAGTGGCGGCCGTGTTTGGGCCTTAAGCCATCCGATCGAGGAGTACCGTGTCCGCCACTAGAAAGTTGAGTTCTCACATCCTAGTGGTGGCCGCCGCAACTCCGATATTTCGATACCGCGGAAACCGAGAGCCGTATTCCCCAAAAGTAGAGCTTTGATCAACCTAGAGGGTCGCTTGCAATCCGTAGTAGTTCTGCCCACTGCCGCTAACCGTCCACCGCATCCTCTCCCCATTTTTGCTTACGCTTGCATAGCTTTGTTTTACTCACCGTAGTAGTTCACCGTAGTAGAGACCGTTTTGAACCAGTAGGATAGTAGTTAGTACTAGTGCTTTTGCCCACCTACCCGAATTAGAGGACATTTAGTTTAGTTTTCCGTTTAATAAAGACTCTTTGTAAATACGTAACTTTTGGTTTCTCTTCTCTCCAACTCCAACTACCAGTAAACTTCCGTAAAAAGGTTAGAACGTTAGGCAGCTAATACCCAGGTCACGAACCCGGGGAGGCAAGTAAAATCTGCCCGACCGGCTGCAACACTTTCGTCACCACCATAAAGTGACCCCTGGAGTATTTTAATTCTTCACTGACGCTGCCCGGTGCGAGTGGAGCATACCACTTTAATAAACTGGCGCCCGAGGCAATCCGTCACCTGTAGTTAAGGCGCCAACCCGTCAAGTAACGACGCTAGAGCGTTACAAGACTATGTGATCTGAAAGTGACAAAATTAAGAGCAACGACTTAAAGTGGCACTGGAAAATGACGGCTTTGATCCAGGAACAGTTTTATTCAATGACGCGGCTTCCACCTAAATATCGTAAGTTTCTGCTAATATTTCTGCTAACATGGACGAGAGGATTTCTGCCATGGAAGAGAAGATTTCTGGCATGGGAGAGAAGATTTCAACGAATGTGAAAAGCGATATTTCTGCTATGAAGGACGATATATCTGCCCATATTTTTTTAATTGAAATGAAATTTCTTCTCTAAAATCTGAAATTGAGAATAAAATGACAACTATGGACGAGAAATTCAAGGAGTTAGAAAGATGACAGATATAAGAACTCAAGACACGCCAGCGGAAGAAAAGAAGACCGAGCAAACAAAACCTTGCAAGCCAGAAACGCACCCTAAGTTAGAAGAAATTAGTAGTTTTACTCGAGTCAAGGCCCCAACGTTCGATTGAAAAATGTCGTGGACCAATTATATGAAACCGTTTGAAGCAGCCGCTATAGTGAATAATTGGTCCGATAGAGAGAAGGCAGTGAACTCAACTATCGCGCTTCGGAAAGATGCCTTAGATATACTCCATACGATATCTCTTGAAGAAACGGATGACTTTGAGCAGCTAAAAAAGAAGCTAGACATGCGATACGGTCACGAATACTTGGAACACTTGTACAGATTCCAGCTAAAGAACCGAAGGCGTAAACGTGACAAAACCCTTTCAAGAGTGTGAACTAGATATTGCCCGACTAGCTCGATTTGCCTATCCATCAGCACCAGATAACATGATGGAATGTTTAGGTGTACAGGCCTTTATTGACGGCTCATGTGACCACGATATGGAGAAGACGCTTCGATTAGCCCATCCTAAAACATTGATCGATGCATTGACTGCTGCTCTTGAATATGAAGCAGCCACGATGGCTCCGGGATACAACATAGGTAGGACCACACAGGAAAAAGGTAATGATGACAGACTTGACCAGATCGTCAACTTGTTGAAAAATATGGTAGACAAGAAGCCGGAGAAAATCAGGTGCTATAATTGTGGCGAGCTAGAGTATGCACGAAGTTCGAGTAAGCGTCCTACGACTCCTGCAAACCAAGAACCTCTTAAATGCAAAGCAGCTACGAAGAGCTCGCAGTACGACAAAGGTAGGTCCATGCAGGAAGAAGATGATGAAGACAAACTTGACCAAATCGTCAACATGTTGAAAGATATGGCAGACAAGAACCCGAAAAAGATCAAATGCCGGAAGTGTGGCGAGTTAGAGCACGTACGCAGTCCGTCTAAGCGCCCCAAGACTCCTGTAACCCAAGAACTCCAGTCACAGGGGAAATCAAACAGGGGTGAACATCCGGCTAATGTGAATCACCGAAAAGCCTACTCTTCGCCTAGACGGTCATGCCCTGTAGACTATTCACAATGCAACAAGTCGAAATCGAAGGAAGTTGCAGTTTCAAGAATTAGAGTAGTCAATGAACAATGGTCACACACCAGGATCAGAGAAGATCAGGAGATTGATCCTTGCCTAATAAAGATTCGGTAGTGGAAGGAAGAACATCGGCGAACTACCTGGCAAGGAGTGTCAAGATTTTCACTGAAACTCAAGGCGTATTGGGCTCAGTGGGACTCCCTTGTCCTGGAAGAAGAGCTTTTGAAAAGAGTCGTTGAAAACGACGATGGTTCCGAGATGAGGAGACAGCTAGTTATCCCTAGAACGAGAGTAGCTGAGGTACTGAAGAAGTTACATGACAGTCAATAGCAAGGTCATCTGGGAGTGAGGAAAACCCTCCAGCGAGTCCTTGAAAGGTTTTATTGGATGAACAGCTCCGCCGATTTGAAGGAATGGTGTAAGAAATGTACGAATTGTGCTATGAGTAATGGGCCACATCACAAGAGAAAGGCACCAGTATAATGTTAGATGCCCTTCCGAAATGATTTTTTTGGACATGGCTGGACCATTTCCGACGACAGAAAATGGTAGTAAATACATCCCGGTTGTAATGGATTATTTCACAAAGTGGGTGGGAATTTACGCTATCCCGAACAAAGAGGCCACACTGTCGCGGATATTTTCGTGAAAGAATTTATCAGCCGATATGGAGTGCCCTTCGAAAGCAACAGTGACCAGGGAAAAAATTTCGAAAGCCATCTATTCCAGGAGATATGTGACAAGCTGGGAATGAAGAAGACCAGGATAACAGCATTACATCCACAGTCAGATGGAATGGTCGACAGAACGAACAGAACTATTGAAAAATACCTGTCCAAAGTAGTTTCCAGGCATCGGAGAGATTGGGACCAGTATCTTTCCCTATTCGCATTGGCTTATCGATCTGACGTCAATGAGTCCACGGGTGAAACACCTGCGAAAATCCTGTTTGGATGTGAAATGAGGCTTCCTTGTGACCTGGAATTTCGCTGTCGGCCTGGAGAAGATCTAGCAGGAAAAGACTACGTGATCCAATTGAGAAGAAGGCTGGACGATATTCATGATTAAGTTCGATCAAATATTCAATTTGCCAGCGACAAAAATGAAAAGTCGGTACGACACGCAGGCCACAGAAGGCGGTTTCAAAGAAGGGGACAAATTATGGTTACACAACCCGACGAGGAAAGGATTTTCTCCAAAATTACAAAAATCCTAGGAACGTCCATACTTAATCAAGTAAAGAATCAATGATGTTATATATCGCATGAGCAAAATCCCCGACGGAAAACCAGAAGTAGCTCACCATAACCTACTAGCGCCATTCGAAGGAGTCCATGAGCTAGAGAAAGGAGTGAACTATATTCGAGATGCGTCCATGAATTTATGGGCGCGTATGGAGGTACCAGGAAAGCTAGATATGGAGTCACTTCAGAACAACGACAAGATTTGTTCACCCTCCCGGAAGATTATTCACTGGCATATAACATCCCCGCCCGTATTAACAACGCACGAGGGTTGGCATCCGTCTTTTGAATGAAGTTCGGGCAATTATAAATATTTGAAGACCAGATTCCAGCCCCTGGCAAGACACTGAAACTGAAACAAAATTCGAGGTACGTCTTCTACGTGGTAACTGAAAATGAATTTCAAGATCGATCTTTCCTACCGCGATGTGTGGGAAGCACTTCGAAACCTCCGAGACCATATGTTAGAATCCAGCGTGAAGAAACTGACTATGCCTAAGATAGCGAATAACCATTTGAATTGGCGAGTCATCAGGAACATGATATACGTTATCCTCCAAGATACCGGTGTTTAGATATTAATTTGCAGCTACAACGCCCGTTATCAGTATCCGATGAAGACGGTGCCCTGCTATTTCCATAAGATCGGAAAGTGTAGAAATGGGGCCAGTTGTCGATTCAAACATCCAGTCTCGGCTATATAAAAGTTCCAGGAGGAACTTCGATTTAATAAGGAGGTAATGTTACGGAGCAGCACACTGGTATAGTCCCTGAATCAGACTCTTTCTAAGCAATGTATGATAGTTAAAATTATGGCGGATGCGCAGGGATTTCTTAGAACTGTTTACGATTGTGACTATCTTATCTAGACCAGTGTTATCTACAGAATGCCAGAAAGACAATTGTTTTTGTGTAGGCCGCAATCTAGAATTATCTAGTAAAAAAACCACTAATATATAAAAGACCGATCAGAGAGAGTTGGTTTAGTTGATAAAGTGATTTTGACAAATAAACAAGAATACAGTGTATACAGATTGAGGGTTATTGAATAGTTTAGTGTTTAAATAGATTTGTAAGTAGCCATACCGTGTGTTTGTTTATCCCACCCGTTTACTGCTCAAATAAATTAGAAAAACATTACAGTACAAAACTGAACACATCTTAACTGGGAAAAAATATTCATTACATATCCTCCAAAATGTATTTTCCAGTATATTCGATCAAAAATGTGTTGATTATTGCAGCATTGTCTTAATATATGAAACGAAAATGTAGTATTCGCGTCTTAGTAAAGTAATTCGCGAAAATGTATTCGCTTCTTAGTGAAGTAATTCGTTACAATTTTATCCGTCTCACATTTAATAAATAAATTAGCATCTCGAAGAAGAAGAACTTGGATAAAATTTTTGAGATCTGCAAATAATACAATAAAAAAGGCATGAAAAACAATCCTGATAATTCACTCAAGCAGCCGTATATTTTCAAGTTAAATACACGGAGTAGAAAACCAGAGAGATATTTTCCTGTTTTTTCTCCACTCATTTTGGCAAGAATAGTCGCATTATGCAAATAAAGTCAATGTAAATGCACAGCAGTAGAACTATTCAGGGAACTTATCATTTTTAAGTAAGAATGCATAGACGTATCACGAAAATATTATATCAATATATTTACAATAATAAATTTCTAATATTTTATAAAATATTGAACTCCAACAGTTGAAAGGTAGGAGTTACTTTCTTTTCACTTAATTTGTATACCCTGTATCATTACAGGTGAGGGTTGTTTGGGGGGAGTATGCTGGAATTTTTCTCAAGCTCTTCACTCATTTCTGTCCTGTGTTAGTCTTTTTACTTATTTCCATGTTAATGTAATGTTTTTCTCATTTATTAAAACGTTTGTATTACGGGTGGGATAAATTCATACACATGGTAGGTTCACTTACTTAATTTATTTATTCACTACACTATTCTCTAATTATATACTCAGTATATTCACTCAAACTAATTTATATAAACACTTCAATAATTTAAATTCAATTATTCACTGTTTATCACACGAAGTCAAATTATAAACTTAACTATTCACTTAAATTTTATTTATATACACACAACCTCAATTATTAATTTATATCAACACTTTACTGTTCGCTATTTCGGTATATTCTTGTTTATTTGTCGAAATCACGTTATAAACGAAACTAACTCTCCCTGGTCGGCCCATTATATATTAGTGCCTATTTTACTAGATATTTCTAGATTGCGGCTTACACAAAAACAATTGGCTTCCGGGCATGCTCTAGATAATACTGGTCTCAAAAACCATGTCTAGATAAGATAGTCACAATCGTAAACAGTTCTAAGAAATCCTTGCGCATCCGCCATAATTTTAACTTCCATACATGACTTAGACAGAGTCGGATTCAGGGTCTACACTAGCGTGTTATTTCGTAACATTATCCCCTCCTCAAATGGAAGTTCCTCCTGGAACTTTTGTGTAGCCAAGACTGGATGTTTGAATCGGCAACTAGCCCCATTTCTACACTTTCCGATCTTATGGAAATAACAGGGCACCGTCTTCATCGGATACTGATAACGGGTGTTGTAGCTGCAAATTAATATCTGGACACCGGTATCTTGCAAGATAACATCTACAATGTTCCTGATTACTCGCCAATCTAACTGTTTACTCGCTATCTAAGTCATAGCCAGTTTCTTAACGCTGGATTCTAACACTTGGTCTCGTAGGTCGTCGATTTTTTTCCTTCCACTGTCGAATCTTCTTTAGGCAATGATCATTCTCCTGATTATCTCTGATCCTGGTGAGTGACCATTCTTCATTGACTACTGTAATTCTCGAAACTGCAACTTCCTTAGATTTCGACTTGTTGCATTGTGAATAGTCTACAGCGCATGACCGTCTAGGCAAAGAGGTGGCTTTTCGGTGATTTACATCATCTGGATTTTCACCCCTGTCTGATTTCTCCTGTTACTGTAGTTCTTGGGTTACAGGAGTCTTGGGACGCTTAGACGGAGTGCGTATGTGCTCTAGTTCACCACACTCCCGGCATTTGATCTTCTCTGGCTTCTTGTCTGCCATACCTTTCAACAAGTTGACGACCTGATCAAACTTGTTCTCGACGCCTTCTCCTTGGATGGTCCTAACTTTGTTGTAACCCGAAGCCTCCGTTGCTGCTTCATATTCAAGAGCAGCTGTCAATGCGTCAACTAGTGTTCTGGGATGGTTGAAGCGAAGCGTCCTCTGCATATCAGAGTCACGTAAGCTATCAATAAAGGCCTGTGTGCCCAGACATACCATCATGTTCTCTGCTGCTGATGGATAAGCAAATCGAACGAGTCGGGCAATATCCACTTCATACTATTGAAGTGCTTCGTCACGTTTCAGCCCTCTGTTCTTCAGCTGGGATTAGTACAAATGTTCGTGACCATATCGCATGTCCAACCTCTTCTTCAGGTGCTCGAAATCATCCGATTCTCCCAGAAGTATCGTCTGAAGTACATCTTAGCCATCTCTCCGAAGCGCGATAGTTAAGTTCACTGCTTTCTTCTTGTCGGACCAATTATTCACTCTAGCGGCCGCTTCAAACTGTTTTACGTAATTGATCCACGACATCTTTCCATCGAACGTCGGGGCCTTGACTGGGGTAAAATTGTCAATATCATCTGTCTTGGGTTGTGTTTCTGGCTTGCAGATCTCAATCTTCTTTTCTTCTGCTGAAGTGTCTTGTCTTCTTAAATCGGCAATCTTTGTCTTTAACTCCTTTATTTTCTCGTCCATCTGATTTTCCATCGTTGTCATCTCATTCTCCATGTCTGATTTTATTTTCTCGTTCATCGTTGTCATCTTATTCTCAATATCCGATTTTAGAGACGAAAGTTTATTCTCGACTTCAGCAGCAATGTCATTTTTCAATGATAAGATATCTGCAGAAATATCGTTCTTCATAGCAGAAATATTCTCGTGCATGGCAGAAAAATCGTTTTTCACATTAGTTGAAATATTTTCTTTCATGGCAGAAATTGACGAGATCACGGTGGAAGCCTCGTTATTGAATAAAAATAATTCTGGATCAAAGCCGTCATTTTCCAGTGCCACTTTAAGTCTTTCTACTAATTCACTTTTCTTCCCGGATGTTTCCAACTCACGATCTTCCAATTCTGCTCTCAATTCCGTCACTTTCTGATCACATAGTCACTTGTTCAATTTTACATAGCAATTTATTCATATTATCCCACTTCTGACACCAATGTAATGTTTTTCTTATTTATTAAAACGTTGTATAACGGGTGGGATAAATTCATACACACGGTAGGTTCACTTACTTAATTTATTTATTCACTACACTACACTATTCACTAATTATATACTCAGTATGTTCACTTGAACTAATTCATATAAACACTTCACTCATTTATATTCACTTATTCACTGTTTATCTCACGATGTCAAATTATAAACTTAACTATTCACTTAAAGTTAATTTATATACACACAACCTTAATTATTAATTTATATCAACACTTTACTGTTCGCTATTTCGGTATATTCTTGTTTATTTGTCGAGATCACTTTATAATCTGATGTCCTTTATATATTAGTGCTTTTTTCACTAGATAATTCTAGATTGCGGCTTACACAAACACAATTGGCTTCCTGGCATTATCTAGATAAGACTGATCACAAAAACAATGTCTAGATAAGATAATCACAATCGTAAACAGTTCTAAGAAATCCCTGCGCATCCACCATAATTTTAACTTCCATACATAGACAGAGTCGGATTCAGGGTCTACACTAGTGTGCTATTTCGTAACATTAAGTTTCTCTTACTTGCTGCCGCCTTTATACCCTCGAACCATGCTCTTCTTGCTCCTCCTCTGAACTTTTTACTTGTACAGGTTTTTTTGTGTATCTTTTAAAACAGAAAAAATTATTACAATATTATATTTTTCGTTTTGTTCGTTTCAGAAATTCCAATAAAACACCTTTCATGATAGGTTTGAAAGAGCTTATGCCCAAAAGAGAAATTATATTTGGGAGATAAGCTATTTGTTAGCTAATAAGGGGTTGAATAAGTATTTGGCGGCTTCTCTATTATATACACAGTTGAACATCTAATGATTGAGATCATCGAAGTTCCCGTCACAGTCAAAATATCTGCTAGATATTTTGAATTTATAAAGGTATGAACTAATGGTGGCATGTCCAAAAAGGCATGTGGCATATACAGTATATACTTTCCTGTAAGGAAAGCTTCATTTAACTAGAGAAGTAAAGGATAGTGAAGGATAAATCTTGCAGTTGAAATTGTTACTGTAGCTTGTGGGAGCTGCCCATTCAAATTGCCATTTTTGTATGAGATTTTCTTTTCTAAGTGATATAATATCCGCTTTTGATAATTCTTTAATAAGGAGACCAGAAGAGGCGGCATATATTCACATCACATAAAATAATAAAGGTAAGCTATAGAATTCCCCGTATGGGTTTTGAATCAATAAATAATTATGTCTGTACAAAAAAAACCAATTTTCGTCAAAAAATCTAATGGTTTTTATTTCCTTATTTATTTAGTTAATAATAAAGAACACATTGATGTTATTTTGTTTTGTAAACTCGATTTTATATAGCATTATACATGTGACATAATTTATTATTTTTAAATCCAAATTCAAAATATTGTGTTAACCTCGTACGTATTAGCAACCTCACAACCTTTAAAACTTTGCATGCGGAATGTACGTCGCCTGCTCTTCCCGGTAACTGCGTTCACAACGTTGTCAAGATGTATGGCTCTCTCGGTCATCGTCAACTGCCAAAATTAACTTGCCAACCTTTGTACTATTTTCGATAATGCTAGTTTAGCATCGTTTTGAATTTCAGTCGGAATAAACACATTTTCCTCCATTTTTCGGCGTCGTTTTCACGTATTTTGGAACCAAACAGTTTTGTTTCAATGTGAAACAAAAATTTTTGTGACATGGTGATCCTGTCAAAGCCTTCCCAGGATGCGAAGAATTTCTTTGTCATCGTTGAACCGAATAGTTTATCAAACAAAAATGTCACAGCTCTCATCATAAAAATAATGCGTTTTGAGGAAATTCTGAAGGTGTTGGATGAAATTATATATGAAAATAGTATATTATCGATCATATGTCTTTCTTAAAAATATATTCACTCGCACAAAGTGCTCGTAACTTACCCGTTTTTTCTCGTTACTTATTTCTCTTATAACACACTTGTACCATAAACAACTATTAAGAATTCAAATTTCAATTTGAAGACTTCAAATTGTTATATTTTCTTCTTAAAAAAAATAAATATGCATCTCTACAATTAAAGATTACATTTCGAAAAAATGTAAACCGTTCATTTTTGAACTACTTACGATGTTTTAAAATTCACGTCCAAGCCTTAAGGTAAAAACTTCGCAAACTCATTAAGTTTTGAAGGAAGAAAAAAAGTCAAGAGTTCTTTTTTATGTAAAACTTCAGGATCTACAGTTTTTGACCAGAGTTTTTTGTCTAACTTTCACCGGTTCCGAACACTTGCGAAAAAGCACTTCAAAAAATAAACGGTTTTGAAGAATAAAACTAACTTTTCCGCATCTGTGGCCCTGAAGAATATTCTATCATAAAATTGTCAGTAGTAATATAACAAGAGAGTGAGAATAAATTGAAAATAATTTGACAGATTTTTTGGAGTTTGAACAAAATCTGTCAAATTATTTTCTAATTTATGGAACTCTCGAGTTATATTTGACTAGATTATTTTTTGATTCACAAATTGGTGAAGGTCTTAAATTGTCTCCATATAGACTGATTACTTATTAGAATATTTTTCGAAGTAGTTTCTATAATCTTATTCGTTATTTCTTCATCAGAAAAGGTACTAAACCGATGATGTTCACTCATTTTATATATAACGTTGACACAATTAGATAATTATTTTGACAACTATCTGACACTTGCTAGACAAATAAAAGCAACAGTGATTATTCCCGAGAATAATCACAAGAGCTTTATTCCCACTATAATAATGACATGATTGGTTGAAACTTACCCTTGTGTCAAATAAAGAAGCATTTCATTGGTTTTAAGAAACGTCAAAAAATAATCACTTCTATACACTTCGGGGGATGTATCATGCTAACAAACCGAAATTTGTCCAAGAATAACCAAAAATGTAATATATCTGGATTTATAGGACCCGCTGTACTCGCTCTAGTCAGACGAAAATCAATAGGGTACATCTGTGAGACACCTTGAAAAATATTCAATCATAAAATTGGTCACTTGTATACACTCTGGAGGCTGTATCTTGCTAACAAACTGAAAATTCTCTAAAAATGACAAAAATTTAGTACTTCAAGTACCATAGAACCCGGTGTACTGGCTTTAGTGAGCTTGATATCAATAGAACTCATCTTTGAGACGCTTTGAATGATATCCAATCATAAAATTGGTCACTAGTATACACTCCGGAAGCTGTATCGTGCTAACAAACTTAAATTTCTCCAAAAATGACAAAAATATCGTACTTAAAGTACAATAGCACTTGTTGTACTGGCTCTGGTGAGCTGAATATCAATAGGATTCATCCGTGAGACGACCTGAATAATACTCAATCATAAAATTGGTGACTTGTTGCACTCCGGAGGCTGTATCTCCCTAACAAACTGAAATTTCTCAAAAAATTACAAAAATGTCGTACTTCAAGTACCATAGCACCTGTCTTACTGGCTCTGGTGAGCTGAAAATCAATAGGGTTCATCTGTTAAGTCTCCTGGATAATAGTCAGTCATAAAATTGGTGACTTGATGAACTCCGGAGGCTGTATCTTGCTAATAAGACATGTAACGAAAACTGGCCGACGACAACGACGACGACGATGACATACACACAGGTTTTTTTTATAAAATCCGTTGTTTTGGGTTGTTGTTGATGGAAAACGTAAAAATAACTCAAAAAAAATTCAAAATTCCATTTTTTTTGGAGTAAACCAATACTTTTCTCGCATATTAGATATGTTGGGCGGAAAAGTAAAAATTTCACACTTCCCGGTGTTTGGGAACACTAAAACCTTTACACATTGTTACTGTATCTTAGATACTACATTATATTAGAAATGCAAAATTGCGTAAATTTTTTTATTCCAGATCTTATTTGACTGGACTTACTAGGAGGAGCTACGAAAATGAGCTTAATGCACGATGTTCCCCTATCAACTATTTTTGCTTGGTATTCATAGTCAACTAAAGCAAATTCATAGCTATATCTCGATATATAATGAACCTAATCTTTGATGAATCAATTTTTCAATAAACACGAGCGGTCATCATAACATAAACTTTCGCTTTCTCTCCAGACAGTAGTTGTTGATGTGAATGAAACAGGATAAATCATATAGTAGGAACTTGACATTACCTAGTTTATTAGTTCATTTGGAAACACAAAAATATACTTCTGGTTGGAAATATCTAGCAAATTTTCTAGTTTCTAAACATGCAAATCAAAATAACCCTGAAGGAAATCGTTCAGTATATTACGTTTTGCATATTGTGGGTTCCCAATTTATGTATGTATTACATGATTATTATATCGATAACATGTATTGTTAACATGTTCCACTTTTTTTATAGTCAGCCTCTGTAATTCTAGCCGATAAACCTCGTTAAACATTCATTTAACCCTCGAGCGGGCACCGTGATTGCGTAGAATACAATAAGTGGCCGCCTATTCGTAATTATTGATACAGAGTAATCGGCGCACATCTGATCAACAGAATCAACTGCCCCTTTTGTAGCATTGTAATCCGTTATTATCTCCGGCTTAGTTGTTTTGTTGTCTATTATTCCACAATCGTGTATCATTGACAAAATAAGTACTGGTTTAATTCTTTAAGGAACAAAAGAAATTAAGGTCGAATTTTATTGAGAAACAAATAAGAAGGAATTCACGTTATAATTTTTATTTGGCAAAAATTCCGTGGGAATTTCTCTCTTATTTATTTTTTCAAAATACCGACAATTATAATTTCTTTCTCAAGTAGAGCTATTGCTAAATGGTAGCTAGTGTATCATATATCCATTTTTAAGTTTCTTTCACTACCTTCAATTTCACTTACCAAGTATTTAGGGGAGAGTATGGTGTATTCGGCATTTTTCATAAAAAAATTGGTCACCTGTACAATAATTTTATATAACCTTATACCTACCATATCTACATAGACTGAGAAAGAATTGTACACGAACTTGTCCCTCTGTATTGCTTATTTCATTATCATTGGGATACATTCGCCCGGTGAAACCATAATAAATTGGAACTTATTTATTTGATATATCTAGATTGTAGGTGATCAATAATCATTTAGTAGTAAGGGAACTAAAGTTATAACAAAATATATATTGAAGAAGTTTTTGCAGTACCAAATTCAAGTTTCGCTAGAATGTCCGAAATGTTATTGTTATTTACATCTTCCTCCTTCTTTCTTTGAGTGCCGTCTCCTAGCGGAGTTTAGCGATAACATCTGCAAAACTATTTCTATTTTCAGCTGTTCGTATTGAGGTCGGCAAGATCATGTTTGTCCATTGCCTAATATTTCGCAACCAGGAAATTTGTCTCCTACCTGACCCTCGCCAACCTTCGATCTTCCCCTTCATTATTATTTGCAAAAGTATGTATTTAGGATTTCGTAGAATATGTCCTAGGTAAGCAGTTTTGCATTTTTCAATAGATATTATCAACTCTCGATCTCTCTGCATTCGCCTCAAAACTTCTTCATTGCGGATTCTGTCAGTCCATGAAATTTTCAGCATTCTGCGAAATACCTATATTTCAAAGTCCTCTAAACGTCTCATAGAGCTAACTTTCAGTGTCCAGGCCTCCGTTTCGTGAAGTAAAGTACTGTAGACATAACACTTTGCCATTCGGCACCTCAATTCTAGACCTAAGTCTCGAAATTACAAGAAGAGTATCATTCTAACAAAAATGGACCTGGCTTGTTCTATTCTTGAGCGTATCTCAATTTCCGAATCTAAGGAATCGTTTACTAGACAGCCCAAATATTTAAACTCAGATACCTTTTCGATTGTTTCGTTGTATATTAAGATATTGCATGGAGTATTTGGACTTCTTGATATTACTATTGTTTTGGTCTTTTTTGTGTTGATGCGCAGTCCCCACATGTCTCCTGCTTCGACGAGTTTATTAAGCTGGTTGTCGCTATGATCACTGTATGTACAAATTTACAAGAATGGTACAAAGTTATGAATGTAGAACTTCGGTGGTTTCAGATCGGAAGACACTTTATGTTTCGATTTGATGAATATTCACTTTACTCGTATAGAAACTAAGTAACGCGGTGTTAGACTTAGTATCCCTGATTGTTTGACTGGGAGTGAAGTTACTTCGTTATGTAACGACGACTCGATGAACTCGATTGAGTGTTGAACTGATTTCGATTTTGAGTTGTAAGCTCGCTTCGATGAGTATGAGAACTAACTTTGTTATCGAGAGTTGAACTCACTTCGATGAGTGTATAAACTTTGTTATTGAGCGTTGAGCTCGATTCGATGAGTGTAAAACTCGCGTCGGTGAGTACTAGAACTTTGTTATTGAGCGTTGAGCTCACTTCGATGAGTGTAAAAACTGGCGTCGATGAGTAGTAGAACTGATGAGTGTGAAAAACTTTGTTCTTGAGCGTTGAGCTCGTTTCGATGAGTGTAAAACTGATTTCTTCACGTTGTGAGACGTGTTAAATAGAAACCTGCGAGGGGCGTGTTTACACGTGGATTGGGTTGACCAAACGAAAATAACTATTTCCTATTGGCCAGTATCATTTGACTTGTCGGGTTCCTCGACCAGAATTAACAATAGATGCCTCCAGTATATATTTCAATTCCTATTGAATAATCCAATAGCAATTATAACCTTTTCACTCAGAAAGGTTATTCAAACATTTCTTACAAATCTTCCGATCGTCGACCATAAAATTCACTCACAAATTGTCAATAAGTTTAGGGTTTTTACAATACAATAGATAATACTGTGAAACGTGACATTTTCCTAACTTCTTAACTATAGGATTTCAAACACAATGCGACAATATGTCGACTTCCAAAAATGTACTTTTTCAACGCCCAAACAAAACTATTTACAATTATTTTTGCAAAACGTGATATCTTAAAGGTATTTAACAAAAGCTGCAAAGAGAGTATAACTACGTTTTGAATTTACTACAATACAAAAGATCTCATCAATTCTGTAGAATATTTTCACAAGGGTAGCAACTAAAATGAATTCGCGCTTTAAATATATACAATGAGGAAAATAAGTAACATAAAAATATCTCACATATTTTAAAAGCATTGTAAACAATAAAATTCAAGATTTTATAATATTGAACACATACTATTTATATTCCACGTGCCTATTAGCAATAGCAATTGAGATCGATTTTTAATTGTGTTTCCCACTTTCAGGTGAGATTTTCTCCTCGCGGGGATTCTTCGCACCCCTTGACCATTTATGGTCTGTCGCGGACTAGAGGCCGTAGTCATTTTTGAGTCTTGCATAGTTAGTTCTATTAGGGATACTCTTAAGGAGTCTTGAATGAAGTGGCTTGCCATTCCCTTCTTCATCCTTATGTCGTTGACCGGTGCCAGTTCTTTCGCCTTTTGAAGCGATTTCTCACTCCAAGGACAAAATAGTGCCTTTACTGTCATTTAGCTCTTCCACCTGAAGCTGTTGGCCAATGAGAGGGTACTGCTTATTCCGGCAGTAACTCGGTCGACTGGACCTCGTTGGTTTTTTTTAGCAGAGTGTTCGACGTGCAGGTGGAGTTGTCATTTGCGTTGGCTTTTAATTAAGAGCCTCCACACCTTCCACTGATGGAAAAAAGAATTCCAGACTAAAATCTGTTCTTCTCGTGAACATTGTTGTGAACATTGGGGAGTCTTTTTGCTAGATGCCACCTGCATTTTGCAATTCTATATTCTCTCTGATCAGCAATTCATGAGTGCCTGTGTGAATTATCCATTTTGATTACCTTTTACCATTCCTTGGTTTAGTGATGGCAGCGTTGGGTTAAGAAAGTTGAAGGTTGCTTTGAAGAGTCTAAAACCTCCTGATCAATATTTTCTCGTGACTTTTGGTTCTCATCATAAGCAACATAGGATGTTGATACTCGTGCATCCTTATGCGTGTTATTGTTTCCAAGGGTGACTGGATCTTCATCATCACGTGGGGTTTCTCGTGGAGTTTCATCAAAGATCGAAGGACCATCTGTGACACTACTTGCAATAAAATCAGCCTATTGATTGGTAATTAACCAACTTTCTGAACCTCGTGAGAGATATTTTCGATGGAAAATGCAGTTTCGTACACTTTTTTCGCCAAATAGCCTATATTTCTCATGGTTATGGCTTGACGTGGATGTGCTAACATCCAATCGTTAAATGCAGTAGCCAGATGACCTTTAACAAGGGCATAAACTACCACGTGTAAAACCTGAAACCTGTGCGTAGTGTGGGGTGGGAAAGAGCGCAGCAATCCCATTGGATTCACAGTACCTTATTGCTATATATATGAGCAGCAATAATTTGTTTTCTGCAGTACATCTAGTAGGATTCAAGATGTGTTACAAGGCGCTTGGAAACATTTCTGCAGTCTTCTAGCCATATTTATTTCCTAGTGCAACACAGGAGATCCTTCTGATAAATATTTGGTGGAATTACGAATCATGAGAAAGACGAATATGGTGAGCACCATTGTGCCAACACCGTTAACGATGCTTACAAGCATGAACAGCGAGTTCTTTTCTGCTGAAGCAATTTGGCCTACTTGTTTCTTCCCTTTTGTAGTGACCATTTTCACAGGACTTGCAACAGTGTTGATTCCTGTTTTGTCCAAATTCCACAATTTTTCCGGATTTTTTACTTTTTCAGGACAGAAGCATATTATCTAAGAAAGTAGTCCACCACATGTTTATTAAATGCGATTGAACAGCTCAAACTGGTGATCTCTGGTTTCCGCAATGTAGGAACAAATTATTTTTGTTAAGGCAAATGTAAAGTAAAATACAAACTTGCTATTCTATTTTTTACCCAATTTACAGGCATCTTACAATTGGGAATGGAGTTTTGCAAATTTTTATGACAAACTTCTAATGTGCTTGTATGATAATCCATAATGGGAGTTAGCCGATTTTTTTTATTTATTCACTCAATTCCGGTACTTCATCTGTTGTAAATACTTATTTTGCAGTGTATTTGGGGGTATCATATTCACTTTGATTTCCCGAATTATCATCATTCCTGGTAACTTTGTCTAATGACGTCTCCCTCTTGATTCGAGATTCTCAAATGGTCCTTTTGATGCTATATTGGCTAGCTGCTTCTTTAAGTTTCAATCGTTTCGCAAAACACTCTCTTATCGCCCATTTCTTTACTCTTTCATCAATTTGACCCGGTCAGTTGTTTTGGTATTTGTGCGTGGCATCTGCAAAGATAAATCAACTCTGTACCCCGAATTCTTGCTTTAATAATCCCAGATCTACGATAGCATAGATAGTACGTACCTAGCAAGATGAAACACGGGGTAGATTCGGTAACGTGATGAATCTGAACTACTGTTGCCTGCCTAATGTATTCCGCATGTATAATTATTGCTATCCATGTATCCAAAGAAAACCTGCCTCATTCGAGGTTAGACAAAACCCGATTTTTTTGACCGCATTATCGTAACATATGGTTAAATCGGAAAGTATTTTAGTTGTTAAGTGCAAATTGGTAAAAATCTTACCTTATTTAGTTCTTGAACACTTGATATATATTAGCAACGTAAATGTATTACTTGTTGTTGGCTGGAAGATATTTTATGACGATTTTGGGGAAATATTTGAAAAATAATCCCTTCATAATAAGACGAATCTACTCCAATGCCGAATGTACCCCACTCTTCCCTACAACGTCCGTTAGAGAATTAGATTCAATATAATTCGCTTCGGGTTGTTTACTGCAGTGAACTTCTAAGTTCCCAGTGAAATGAGTCTTGTTCGAAATATACTGCACAAAACTGCATCTTCCTCTGACACCATGTAATTTATTGTCTATGGTAACAAATTTGCTCGTTTCGTAGAAAGTTTGTTTATAAATGACTTCAAAGTTGATCGAATTGCCGCTAGTTTATCAATTCTTCTTCTGTCTTCTCTGGTCGCCTTAGCATCAAAACTTATATACCGCAAAGGGAACAAAAATCTTTTGCAGCTCATTGCTGTCTCTACAATTTCCATACCACCCCCATTTATTGTCCAGATTTAGAAAACGTTAGTGTGATTTTCTTTCTTAGTCTCCTGTAAAGACAGAAGTCTTAGTAATGCCGTTATCTCTGCTCCCGATGTTTATTTGGCGTCTAGGTCCCTTTTGTACTCTACAAGTTGACGCTTGAAATTATTCACATTAGTATAGTTTATAATTTTGTCTATTATAGTGAACACTTACGAGCACACAGATTAAAATAACCAGATAAATCCCACTACGCAAAACATCTACTTGACACCAATCATTCATTGACACCTAACAGAAACTAGAAGTACTACATATTTGTGATAAGAGACAAGAACCTGATTCCTTTGAAGAATTGGAAATTAGAACAAACTTAAGAAACCCACAATATGAAGTCGTCAATGAACAGATAAATCTAGGGAAATATCCACTTTTGAACTGTCTTCTTAAGTGATAATTGTAAAGATCAACAGATATAGTTTTCCTAGTTTCCTATATTATTGCACATATACAGGGTGCCCCGCATAAGAACTGACACAGAGCAGAGACGTATAGAGTAGCCCAAAATATGACTATTTTGGGCAATTTACCTCTATACCAAGTTGCATCCCTGAGGAGTTATAGGGCCTCAAAGTGGGGCCCAAAATTTCGAATCAAATTAATTTCTTTGCAACCCTTCACCTCAAAAATACCAAATTTGGTACACTGTATGAGACTCTTAAGAGCATTAAGTAACGGTAAGTAGAAGGCGATCGAACCAGTCTGAGTAGTTGATTAGGAGTGAACTAACCTTAAAATTTCACATAAGTTTTATATCTGTAATTCGATTTCAAAATTTTCATACCATGGATAACTTAATTCTTAACCTTTTTTTATTCTTGTAATTTTGCACAATACTTTGTCATTTTCAAGGAAAAATCGAATAACCAAAGACATGTTTTCAACAATGTTATTTAAAAAGTTACAAAAAAGTCAAGAGTTGGCTATGAATTTTACTAAATGAGAATTTTCCATTCCTTTAAAACAAATTTTAACAATTTATTTACTACAAGAACTGAATTCCAAGTTCTCAAATTTGATGTATAAATTCTATTTTAAATAACATTGGTGAAAACATGTCTTTGGTTATCCGATTTTTCCTTGAAAATGACAAAGTATTGTGCAAAATTACAAGAATAAAAAAAGTTTAAGAATGAAGTTGTCCATGGTACGAAAATTGAAATATTTAAATCGTATAACAGATAAAAAAATTATGTGAAATTTTATGGTTAGATCACCCCTAATTAACTCCTTAGACTGGTTCGATCGTCTTCTACTTACCATTACTTAATGCTCTTAAGAGTCTCATACAGTGTACCAAATTTGGTATTTTTAAGGTGAAGAGTTACAAAGAAATTAATCTTTTTCGAAATTTTGAGCCCCACTTTGAGGCACTATAACTCCTCAGGGATGCAACTTGGTATGGAGGTAAATTGCCCCCAATCGTCATATTCTGGGCTCCCCTATACGCCTCTTCTCTGTGTCGGTTCTTATACTGATCTTAACTTGGAAAATATTTCCTGGATATTCCCATAGGGCTTATAATATCTAAGCTCCAATATTTGTAATATCATATCTTCTTCTTTTCTCTATTAACATATATTAAGTCAACCACAAGGTAGGTCACTCCTTGGTCTAGCCAAAAATAATTATTAAACATCAGATAGGCATCAAATGAGATGTAACTCCTGTCAATCTGACGATAATATTTAGTATCGAAAGAATTGTCAAATGCTTCAGAGTTTTTAACACCTTTCTTCGCAATATATTGTGGAACTATCTGGAACCAGTACGTTTCATTTGAAACAGTAATATTATGGTAATGTATATAAATCTGAACAATGCGTCTATCTCAGAAAAAATAAACTTTTCACACCCAATCTTGGTTAAGACTTCCTCCTTATGAGATTTTTTGCTTCGGTTTTTGTTGCTTGAAATTCCTCCTTACGCCAGTTTGTTCTATCGCTGTTTCCTCCAAATTAAGAAGTCATTTTCTTGTTCAGATTTACTCTGGTTATCTTCGTATTCGATAGCTTCTTCTTCATGATCCGTTTCAGAGTCGCAATAATTAACAGGATCATTTGTCCAGCCCTCCATACCGTACAATAACACTGACCACACGTAACATTTCACAAATCTGATTCTTAGGTCGAGGTCAAAAACGGTGTTGGTAGGAACTTTACTCAATTCCATAAATGTGCTTCGGGCAATTTCGATTGGGCATTTGATTTCCGTTTCGGACGTCCAGGTTTCACATAGCCACGTGCCCAAATTTTTAAATTTTTATACTCTTTCAATGGGGCATCTGTTGTGTGTTGGGCTTGCGTTTCCATGTTCTTCTGACTTGCGAGAAACTTTCATGAATTTTGTCTTCTTGGTGTTGATATTGAGGCCCAAGTTTTTGCTACTATCGCCTACGGCATCAAGAAGGTCCTGCAAGTCTTTCATATTGTCAGCAATTAGGACTGTGTCGTCTGTGTATCGTATGTTGTTGACCCACACTCCGTTCACCCTAATACCCAGGCTGCGTTCCTCGAGTGCCTCCTGGAAGATGTTTTCAGAGTATGGATTGAATAGGAGTGGTGAGAGGACGCATCCCTGTCTGACCCCTCTAAGGATCTGTAAATATCATATTACAAATAAATAATTGTTGTTTGGAAGGCCCCCTTATCTGCTTCCTTTTTGAATGTAGAAAAAAATGAAAACAGTTGTTTCTAAAACATACTCGCTGAAAGAGATATATGCAGGGTGCACCAAAAAAGTTACGCAATAAAGTTGTTTTTTTTTCGGGACACCCTGCATATTCTACGATTTGTGTATTCAACGTAGTCAAGTTCTGAGAATATTTTGTAAAACATATCGTAACGTGATATTAAACTGTTTTCCGGATAATAGGGAATTTAAAAAACTAAGCAGATAGGGAGACATTGGTCTGAACATAGGACCTAACATCCTGTACATCATTTTGGCTACCTATGATGAATATCTGATTTCCTGTTCACCCCAAACATCAAATTTTCTACTTAGCAGTTCTCATCATTTCACATCAATGCATGTATATGTTACAATATTCCTTGTAATTCATATCAAATTTAATTTTATTTGACGATGAAACGAATATGTATATTCATATTGGCATATCCGTCGCTTTCAATATAACAGGAATAGCTGAAGAGATGCGTTATTCCCCTATTCTGTATATTCTTGATTATTCCAAAATAGAATCATCTTGAAAATACGCAAAATTTTTTATTTATACCTTAGGTTGAGGAAATTACCCTATTTTCTTTCTCTGAAAAAGCTTGTGTAAAGGTTGAATCCAATTTAGTAGACAAGAGAAGGTAAGTGGTGGAGACTTTCACTCTCGTCTGATTCTGTCCTCTTTTATTTCCAGATACATTTTGAGGCAGGCAAAATATGAAATTAGGGAAGCACACACTGGGTGTTCTGGAATATGTAAACGTGGATATAATTCAATTGTTAGATGGTGTGTTTTCGAAGTAAGCTAATGTCTCAATAACTCTTGAGTGCTCGACAAAAAAAGTTAAACATTGAGATTTCGGATGAAAATGTATTTTTTAATCCTCTTTTACACTTAGTAAAAGAATAAAATTTGGATCTTAGTGAAGTTCATTATGATAAAGTACCTACACCTATCTAAAACTAATCAATTTAAATGAAATCTTATCAAGATGACGAGTAATAATGAAGATTTTTCACTGACGCTTCCAGACCGGAGAAATTAAATGAATCTTATGAAAAATGGTACAAACCATTGAGGAGGTTAGAGCATGAACGCATAATATCAAGTTTTGTAGTTTTGAGAAGAAGTTGAAGCTGCTGAATTTAAATTTATTGTTACCATTTTGGAGGTTTTACTCTTCTTATGTATAGCTCACTGAAAGCACTTTATGATATTGAAAATTGTAATTCATTACACACATTTTGAAAGAAATGATATTAACACGTTCGTACATTACCGCAAATTCTATATACTTTTATAAAAGGATGTATGAGAGTGTTGATACAGGATAGAACAAATGAAACACGATCACTGTGCAACATAGTAATGGGTAATGAAGCTACTTGGATTGAAATAAACTCATTTATTCTAATCTAACACGAACAGATACGTACAGGGAGAAAAAGTATTGAGATAAATTGGACCCCGTTATGCAATAGAGAACCAACCAACAAAACTATGTTTCTGAGTTAAATAAGAAAGTAGTAATAGACTGGTTATTGAATATAATGGCTCATATTATGAAATGATATGAATCAATTTTTATTGTCTTCATTGACTTGTGACCTTATTTATCAAACTGAGATAAAAATAAAAAATAAATGTACTATAAAAAAAATCACTTGGTTCCATCTTGCAAAACTGAAGTTCCGATAATCATTCATCTTCTACTTCAAAGTCTAAATCTGTGTTATTATACCCTTATATATCTTCTTCAATATCATCATCGCCAATAGGGTTCACGTGAAACAGATAGTCTGCCAGAGGAATTAAATGGAGGTAGCTCTTAATATCCTTAAGTTTAGCTTTTGCTACGGGCTTTCCGTTAGGCCAAAGAGTTGTTAGATGTTTAGAAAATATTATTGTTTGTTGTCTACCCCTTTGAATAATAATTTCTTTTTAGTGTTCAGTGTCTTCGTAGTTTGTTTTAGTGAAGATACTGTAGGGCTTTACTTTCAACATCCTAATCTCTTTCATTTTCAACCAGTTGATTTTTCCTTTTTCACAGCTTTTTTTTCTATTTACTATCTCCTTTTCAATCTTTTCAGTACCAACAAAGTCTTCACCTTTCATAGAAACTACTGTAATGGGACGTTTTTTCCGGCAGGTTTTCATTACTTCGATATAATCTTCTGGGGAAAACAATTTGGAATGCCTCTTGAGGGCACATTAGACATCGCCGAAATCACTAAAAAGCATAGAATGATCGTTGACTCTTTAAGCACACATTTTAATACAAGAACCAATTTTATATTACAGTTTTGATCGCCACATGAGTCACTCCATAAAATGAGACTTTTAACTTTATTCGAAACATGATTATTTGCAAAATAAAGCAAGAGCCAACTTTTTGGTTTCCTCGACCTGCCTGTCCTTCCAGCCACACGGTAAAAGTGGTTTTTGCTTCATTTTCCGCAAAAACACCACAGTTGTATTACCATAACTGCCTTTTGTATAAAATGATATTAGTTGATAGACGTGGCAGAGGAAGAGTTTTTTCCATGTCAAAATTTATTGTTTCTATATCTTCATTTTCAGTTTCCCTCTTAATATCGTTTTTCATCATATCTCTAGCTTTCTCTGCTTCTTCTAGATGCATATTGTGCTCCAAAGTAACTCTCCTTTTCTCTTCTTCTTCAGGTAAACTTTCTACTTTGACTTTATAGGTGTCACATTTGTTACAGCTGTTTCTTTTTGTTTTCTTCAATTTTGAAATAAATTCGGTTAAAAATATTTTTTATAATATGGAAATCTCACTGTATCCATATTTTCATTTTTATAAAGATTATAGATTAGTGTGAGTGTCGTTCCTCCTGCTAAATATTCTTGTTTGTCCCGGCAGTAATGAGAGATATATCTCGGATACTTACTTATATGACTTATAACTGCAGTTTTATGCTCCACTGATATTTTGTTGTGGCCGCCAGCTATACCTAGACGATCAAGTGAATATTTTAACTTACAGCAGTGTGGTATTGATACGTTTAGTGAAAATCCGCAGCGTTTTTATGAAAAACTCTCTACAGACTACATTTTTGTTAATAAAGTATACTCTGGTAAACTGTCTTTTGTTTGGATTTAATGCTGATGTAGTTTTCCTTTTTACTTTCTCTTCTTTCACGCATGCACATAAGAATGTAGTTTGAAGATTTTATTCACCTTAATTCCAATATTGCCCAAATAGCGTGTTCCTTTCTTCAACAGAAATTCTCTCATGGCACTTGAAGATACATGAACATATGAAATCAATGAACACTTCTGGTCTTTCTAGTTTTCCTTTCGCTGAAAAATATCGCAGGTTACACTATTCTTCTTTCTACTGTTTCTGTCCTGTTCTTTATATTTCTTTATCCTTCTTCTCCTTAGACGTCCTTTCTGGTCAGTAGGGTACAAGTACACAAGAGTACGTACCTAAACAATTTGATTGGATTTTCCCAAAAATATTATACTTACTAAATTTTGGTAAATGTAATGATAGAATAATATATTAAGAAATATTTTACTGATAACAGAAATGCAGTTGTTTACAAGTAACTACATTTAACGATCATTTTTCAACTATATTATAATGCGTACTCTTATATGCCAAAAGATACAAGAGTTCGCGTGAGGGATAGAAGAGTACGCATGAATTATTTCACGCATAAATCACACGTAAAGTGACCCTCAACATATGTTGTACAGTCTTCATGCCACTACTTGTCGCACATCCTACATTGAATCCGATCCTCTGTTGGAGGGTATGTGTACTTCTGGGAACAAGCTGGACAAAACACATTCTAATCGTTTTTGTCGCTATTTGAAATTTCGTTTTTGCGACATTTTTCCTCTCTTCTTTGATACCATATCAGGTTCTACAATTCGCTTCTTAATAATCTTGGTTTTTTCTCAACCTCCTGCTCTTTTTCCAGGTTTTCCTTGAAAGGTGTACTGGTCAGAATTTCAGATTTGTGACTTTGTTTGCGTTTTTGTTATTTTTGGATAGAGCCTAAGTTCTTCTGGTTTGATGGTACCAGTACACTGGGTGGTACTACGGACCTCTTTATTAACAGGACCAGAACAAGAAGGCTCAATATTTTTTTCATGAGTTACTGGAAGTAACTGTTTTGGCGTATAATCGGTGGAGACATCGCACACAGACTGTTTATTTGGTGTTACTGCAGAGTTACTATTTTCTATAATAATTTCGGCTTGTGATATATCAACGACCTTCATAAAATCTGGAATGCTACAAGTCTCGTTTAATGCTAGTCCAGTAGTAGCATCAATTTCAAACTCCAAAAGTGCATGTTCATTAGTTTGACAATCCTCTTGTGTTTGCAACTCATTGTTTTCGGTCATTGGTTTATCTGTCACTAGAGAAGGAGCAAAGTCTTCGTCGTTAAACTTTTGTGGATTGTAAGGCCATATGCGTTTGACCTCAAATGAGTTCTCAGCATTTTCGATATTAGAAACCATGTTGTATGCTACCTTGAATAATCCCGCTTCTTGTTTTGTAGTTATAGGCTTGCCATGGTTTGTAACTTACCAATTTTCGGCAGCTTTGCTGTAAGCTGTTTTGATTGACTCGAAGTAGCCTCTATCGAGCGGCTGCAATTTATGTGTTGCATGAGCTAGCAGGGACATTAAATGTATGGAGTTAGCTCTGCAATATTTAATGACTTCAAGACTCCTATGTGAAGAATGGTTGCCTTATATTAAGAGAATAAGATTTTCTTGATTCGGATTGACATGATTTTTGAAGCGTTTCAACCAAACAATAAACAGCTATGAATTTATGAACCCGAAATCGGATATTAAACGAGTGTTCCTGCAGGTGCACCAGAATACAAATCGTCATTCATTCTTTTTCTTTCAAAAATCAATGCTGGTGGAACGTACTGTCCTGCAGTACTCATTAACATACGGCTGTAACTACTTCGCCTTTTTCCCCAATCGATACTTCATCAACATGTTTCTTGCCCTTTGAACTAAATATTTTAGGTGTTTTGTTAGCAACAGTAGATATTCCGGTCTCATCCATGTTGTATATGGCAAGCGGCGAAAAATTATATTTTTTATACAAAATTTCCAAGTTACTAGAGAACAATTCTTCCTGTGGTTTGGTAAATCCAATCATTCTTCCCAATGAACATTGCTCTGGTTGGCTCAATGTTATTTTTTGTCTCGTACCCACGTCTTGCTTGCTGCCTCCTTGTCTCGATTGATACAATATTCGATTTTATTTGCTTCTACAAAGTCAAAAGCGAATGCTTTCAGATCTCTCATTGTTAAGCCGTAGAAACGTTTGTCCATTTCCTTAACATACTCAGCCAGCTCCTTCTCTTTCTACGAGGTAAAAACAGAAGGGGATAGTATTGTTTTTTAAACTTTTCCTTAATGCTGCTTCAGGAATATTAATTTCCGTAGCAATAATTCGTTTGCTTTGACCATTCTGCAGTTTATTTTTCACCTCATTCATCAGTGCCTCAGTATATACCAATTTCCTTTCGCTTTTTCTCTTATAACAACTCATTCTGATGTAAGATTGTGGAACTGAAAAATGAATTGTTTATTTATAGTATAGGATAACAACTATACCTACAGATATTTGTAGAAAATCTAGTGATTTTTGGTTATTGAATGGAATACTTTCATCAACTACTAATGACAATTATTTATCCAATAAATATTTCTTATTAGTACTCATTAAATTTGAATGAGGTGTTGTATACAAGAGTACACATTACGCACTATTGTAGCCTTTTGAATGTGGACTCTTGTATACTTTGTTATTTTGAATTACGTTTGGTTATAATCATCAAATCTCAATTAAAATTGAATTAGTAATTCATTAGTTACGTACCTAACTATCCAATTTTGTCTTTCACAGGTTCTAATATTGTTTAAATATCAAATACTATCTGTAAAAGCTTATTTTAGGCAATCCACCATTAACACTTGCAATATCGAAAATACACAACAACGTTTATCTGCCGACTGCCGACCTAGGACAAATTTTACCTACAGCAAGATGTATGAAAGCAAAGTGTGAACAGCCACTAATAGATGTCGGTGTGGGGTATATTTGCAAAATATATACGGTGCGCACTCTTGTAAACTGCGTACTCTTGAGTGCATTTACCCTACTGGTGTTATCTTCATTGTTTTCTAAATTTTCCGATAATTGTTCGATATTATGTTGCACAATCTTCGTCTGAAAACGAATCATTTAAATCAGGCTCATAGTCTCTGTCTTTCAGAGAATCGTCAGAGTCTTCGAACTCTTGAAAATCGGTACCCTCAATATCAAATCTACTTCAACTCAGAATGCTAGTACTTTTCTGACGCACTTTGTCTCTTTCTACACTAGTAGTTGGTTCATATGCTGTCTCTTCTAGAAAATAGTTGTAATCTTTTATTTTTTTTTGCGAATCATTGCTATCAGTATTTCTCACAATTATAGCCGGTCGTGAAACCTAAAAGAAAAATAAACGGTTTTAAGGATTAAAACTTTACCGCATCTGTGGCCCTGAACAATATTTTATCATAAAATTGTTACTTGTATACACTTCGGGAGATGTATCGTGATAACAAACTGAAATTTCTCCAAAAATAACCAAAAATTCAGTATATCTGGATTTATAGGACCCGCTGTACTCGCTCTAGTCAACTAAACATTAATAGTGTACATTTGTGAGACACCTTGAACAATATTCAATAATAAAATAGTCAATGTTATACTCCCTGGCGGCTGTATCGTGCTAACAAACTGAAAATTCTCCAAAAATGACGAAAATTTGGTACTTCAAGTACCACAGCACCCGTTATACTGGCTTTACTAAGTTGAATATCAATAGGGTTCATCTTTGAGATGCTATGAATATTATCCAATCATACAATTGGTCAGTTGTATATACCCCGGAGGCTGTATCGTGCTAACAAACTGAAACTTCTTCTGAAATGACAAAAATATCGTACTTAAAGTACTGTTGTATTGGCTCCGGTGAGCTGAAAATCAATAGGGTTCATCAGTGAGATGCCCTGAATAATATTCAATCATAAAATTGGTGACTTGTTGAAATCCGGAGGCTGTATCGTACTAACAAACTGAAATTTCTCAAAAAATGACAAAATGTCGTACTTCAAGTACCATAGCACTCGTTTTACTGGCTCTGGTGAACTGAAAATCAATAGGGATCATTTGTGGCATGTCCTTAACAATATTCAATCATAAAATTGCTGCCCTATTGCACGCCGGAGGCTGTATCGTGCTAACGAGACATGTAAGGAAAAGTGGCCTTCGACAACGACGACGACGACGACGACGACGACGACGACGACGACATACACACAGGATTTTTTTGGTGAAAACCGTTTTTTCGTGTTGTTGTTGATAGAAAACTTAAAAATAACTCAAACAAAAATTTCAAAATTCCAACTTTTTTTGGTGTAAACCAATACTTTTCTCGCATATAGAAAGGTTGGGCGGAAAAGTAATAAATTCGCAATAACGAACCAACTGTCTCACACACAAATAAACAAAAATTATTGTAACAAAACAGTTAGGTACAACAACTCGACAATAATAATTCCAATGGCATGTTGTTTGTACATAAAGTTGAACTAAAGCTCATAATATGGTCTAATTTCAACAGAATCAGTTTTTGAAATTTTAGGTTAGAATAATCAAAAATAAACTATTCAAATAAATCAATCATTTAATTAGACTTGCCGTGTTTTTATCATCATCCAGCGGAAGTGCCGATGGCCTTCCCTTTTCTACCATACGTATGGTTCTTTGAGAGTTCATCTTTATTAATGGTAATATAATAGTATAATGATAACATGCATGTATTATCACCCAACTGAGAAACCAACAACAAACTGGATCGCTATACATCGAGTGTTAAACAAAGCGTTTTATGCATACGGGATCCAAGCGACATTGAATCTATAATGGGGCTGAAAAGTTCAGTCGGAATTTTGTAACAAGGCACTAAGTGTTCTTGGTTCTCTGTTGCAAAGTGTAATAAATGCTTTCTTAAATTTTCAGTTGGTTCCTGCGATCAATATATAGTGCATATAGATCCTCAGCGCTTGGCTCTCTATTGCGAAACATTCAGATCGTTACTTGAGTTAGAAATACGAATTATCTCATTTTTTCACCAAATGTCGGTTGGTTCCTTATTGCATAACTGGGTCCAATTTTACATTCTGAAATATCATTCTTAACATGGGCTATGAAAATTTATAATAATATACCTAATGCTAACAAAACTACATTCTTAAGCAATTATTCTAACTTGAATTGAGAATTGGAATGTCATTTTCCTATAGTATGTTTCCGTAAAACAATTTATGTTCTTTGGATATATATGGCAACTGTTCAACAATATCATTTGATTTTTCAATTTTAATTAAACCATTTCCATTCTGTAGTGAAATTTTATTAGTAGTTAAATTCGTTCCTATCCTCTTCTTCTTTATATCTACTTGTATGATAGGTTTATACTCATCATAGCTAATTTTAAACAAATACGTCCCAAACTCTTCAACACCGATCCATTTCACATGATCTCTAAATTTATATATTTCTTTCAGACTGTTTTCTGTCCGACCAATTAGATACAGTTCATTTTTTAGCGTGTCTAGATCATTGATGTCAATAACTCGGGAACCCCTGTATTGTTCTAGACTTTCAATTTTCTCGTGTTTCTCAATCCTGCCGAAATATATCACGGCCCAGATAGGTATGACCAACCTTCAGAAGTTTCAAGTCAATTATTTTGAATTTCTTTTTCAATGTAGGGTACTGATAGAGGGTGATCAGAGCGATGTTTTTGTTCTGTCCAGAACACGAGTCTGACCAGTCTATAAGATGGGTCCTGTTGACTAATAGCTCTTAACACACTACTGCAAAGTATTCAGTATTTCTTCACCGCCTTTGCTATCTATACTTTCTGTTCAGCTGCACATAACAGTAAAGCTACTATTCTTCGTTACCACGTCAATACCGAGATTATAAAACCAGAGCTGTGGAAGATAGAAAATATTGACACTGACTATTTCACTCACCTACGGAATGAACCAATCAGAAGCTCTAGTCAAGTTCGGCTTACCGATAATACCAAACATGACTCTTGACTCTGATTGGCCTATCAAGTTCGGTGTTTTCAGATTTGTTTACAGTGCATGTGACAGTTAAACGTCAAATATAAGTGATTACGCTGTGCACGCATTCAAAAATGAGTAGATTTGGGATGAATTCTATCGAATCAATCAACGAAAAAATCTATGAAAATGTACCGAAAAATACGAGGAAATCGAAGGAGTACATTTGGAAGCAATTTACCAGATTTCGCGATGAACGGAAATACCTATTAGATGAAGCAACGTCTGTCGAGAGACTAGCTATTATTTTGAAGGACTGGGGCTTCAACATGAGGAAAATCGATGGTTCTGATTACAAGGAATGTGTTGTGAAGACGATTTGGAATGTGAGTGCTAGATTATTGCAAAAAAATTCTATAATGAATATGGACGAAGTTTCGACCCATTGAAAGATATTATTTTTCAATCGGCCAGAAATGCGCAAGATACAAAACGCAAGTTGCTTCAAGGTAACGTACAGAAACAAAAGATCAGTTCGGCACCGTTGACCCATGAAGAACATTTAGCAATATGTACACAATGGGATGAAGATAAACCCACAGGACTCCAAAAGAATTTTTTCCATATCGCAGCAGTAGAACTTTCTTGCCAATTTCCTCTAATCCTGCCGAATTTCAGATTTTTTATCTTCCACTCTGTTTGTGAAATAGTCTAATAAAATTCCACTCGTGATTGAATTTATCTCATAAGCCTTTCTTTCATTTATGATCTCAACTGAATTGAGTCGAGATAACACCACTCGTCCTGCGGACTCGTGGTGTTTTCATGAAACAATTCAGTTCCGTTCAAAAATGAATCGACAGACTTATCGCGAAAATTCAATCACTTGTGGTATTACTACTGATAATTTCGGTAATGGTATAGTTTGTTGTAAGTCCATATTCAAGTAGCAGACATACTAATCTTTAGTACGCAGTTCGGGATCTGACTTCAGCAAATCATAACTAGCAGTATAGTTTTCTTTAGGTTTGTCAAAATGGAAAATTTTCGCTGCTAATTCCCACGTACTACATGTGTCACTTCTTGGGAACCGAGTGATAAGTTACATCTGGTACAAAATATTTTCCAATAAATACCATCCTACACCAACAATTTCGAAGTTTCAGTATCCTGATTACGTTTTTGAATATAAAGTTGAGATATTTTCACAATCGAAGGAAGAGGATTTAGATATAACTTATTAGATTTTTTTGGAATGTGATGTCTCCGCGGGGAAATGTTTTAATGAAACAACCAGCATCCTTTAATTTGGGATGAATAAGATGTCTTCCAGAAATTCCATAAATTAGACGCAGGCAACTATTTTGTACTTTTTGTACTTCTTTTATATATTGCTGTGTTAAGCATGGACTATAGAAAAACATCAGTAGAATTAAATATCTATAAAATTAAACTTTCACATATGGTTTGCTTTAAACAAATGCTCATAAAGTGTCCATTTCCATGAATTATTTTGAGTGTAAGATAAGCTCTTCTTATGAATTGATTGATCTTAAATCAGAGTGTGAAATTATCCCTGAGCTTTTCGCTTCTTATACTACATTCAAAGGTTCATTATTAATAAAAATATTGATTTGGTCTTTCACAACATCTCTTTCAGTTCTAGTGCCAAAAATAACTACATTATATTCATTACAGTTAATATTTAAACAGTTATCGTACGCACACTTGATAAAACATTGTCGATCTCTATTAAAGCATTCACAGGCATCCTCAACCATGCCGAAAATACAGCTATGTACTTTTTTTATATATTGCTGTGTTAAGCATGGACTATAGAAGAACATCAGCCTAATTAAATATTGATGAAATCGAAGTTTCACATAGGGTTTGCTTTAAACGATTGCTCATAAGGTTTCCATTTCCAAAAATTATATTGAGTGCAAGATAAGCTCTTTTTATGAATTGATTGATCTTGAGTCAGAGTTTGTTTGTTGTACTACATTCAAACATCCATTATTATTAAAAATATTTATTTGATCTGTCACAACATCTCTTTTAGTTCTAGTGTCAAAAACAACTACATTAGATTTACTACAGTTAATATTAAAACAGTTATCAGACGCACACTTGATAAAACATTGTACATCTCTATTTATGCATTCACAGGCATCCTCAAAAAGCAGTGGCCCCAGAATGGAACCCTGCGGAACACCGCAATTAACTTCAGCGTAATGAGATGTTTCACCGTCAATGTTTACTAGTTGTCGGCAACCAAAAAGATAACACTCAAAAAATATATTGTGTTTACAGGGATACTAATATGAAATTGCTAACAATAATTATGGTTCATAGTATCAAAGGCTCTACTGAAGTCTAATAACACCAAATCAGTACATTTTCCTATATCTGTAAAGTTATTGTCATCTACGATGTGAACTAAGGCCGTTGAACAGCTGTACCCTTTACAGAACCTGGATTTGGTTAACGGTAGTATTGAATTTGTGTCTATGAATATTTTTAATTGCATTTCAACTGTTCTTTCCAGAATTTTACTTAATGTAGGCAGCAGGCTAATTAGTCTGAGATCTTCATAGTTTTGACGGTTTGCTTTTTTAGGTAGAACCTTTAGAATTGCTGTCTTTCATAAATTTGGAAATGTATTCTTCACTAAACATATATTAATTATGTATGTATTGTAAGGAACTATGTGGGGGAGCACATTTTTATCATTCTATTAATCAAGTTATCATCACCTATCGAATTTGTTTCAATTTTATTAATTATTTCAAGATCGAATAAGTCATTAACTTCAGAAAAATCCAAGGTACTAACAATAACGCGAAACCTTTTGTAACGTGGGTTTCAAACCTCAAATAAGAGCGGTGTAATAGCGCAAGAAGTTTTGCAGGCCGGAAAACCCTCGTAAGAAGTGATCGAAAGTGTCGGGAAACTCATCTGAAAAACCTCATAACGTGCGCGCGCGTAACTTTTTTATTAGGTTTTTGGGGTCTCAACTAAGAGCGGTGTGATAGCGCAAGAAGTTTTGCGGGCCGGAAAACCCTTGAAAAAAATTGAAGAAGAAAATCGGCGTATATTTGAAATGAAAATTTTCCGTATTCGGCTTAATGGAAAATTATTTTTGATGTCTCCATTCAAAATACCTGTTTGAGCTACCCGAAATTAAAAAAAAAATCATCAAGTTACGATGAAAACTCGCTGAAATATAATCATTTTTTATCGCGCGCGTGATTTTATAGTGCTCACTCATTTTCCACCTACTCGAGCCGCCTCCAACAACGCAAAAACGAGCTTCTAATTTTTTTTTAATTCATTTACTGCGCCTATAATCAAGTGATTTTGATCAAATTTTTTTTAAAACTTCTGGGAATGGTTATACTTTTTGATAAAGTTGCTCAGTATTGAGTAACGGCTCGTGGTGCCCCAAGAAACTTTGAGGAACGTTGAGGCAAGATGATAATCTCGGCGCTCGCCTCTATCATTTCAAAAATGCGTTAAAGTATTTACTTATCTAACGCGCGCATTTGATTTTCAATGACCACAAATAAAAAAATATTAACAGTTATCGAATCAAATAAAATTTTGCGATACTTGAAATTTTTTTTCTTCAGCTCGATTTATGTCATGTAAATCGCTGCAATTTGAATGAAATATATATCGTTGTTAATCTTGAAATAAACTATAGCTATGAGCGAAAATTCCCTTTCGCACATACCCTAAGCCGTCATTACGAACCGCTCTAAAAAATTTTACCTGAGCAGGTCACAGTTTTCGACATGGATCTTACAATCTGGCCTTGAAAAGAAAAAGAGAGAGAGAGAGAGAGAGAGAGAGCAAATGCTGTGCCAATACGCGAGATTAGTGTGACGTCACAATTTGAAACTGTATCCAAACAAAACTTGTTACCATAGGAAATCTCATTCGAGTGTAGATTTTTGATTATTTAAACATTTCATACGCGTTTTTGAAAGGTTTTTTAGATGAGTTTTCCAGCACTTTCGATCACTTCTTACGAGGCTTTTCCGGCCTGCAAAACTTCTTGCACTATTACACCGCTCTTATTTGAGGCTTAAACCGCACGTTACAAAAGGTTTCGCGCGCACGTTATGAGGTTTTTCAGATGAGTTTTCCGACACTTTCAATCACTTCTTACGAGGGTTTTCCGGGCTGTAAAACTTCTTGCGCTATTACACCGCTCTTATTTGAGGCTTAAACCGCACGTTACAAAAGCTTTCGCGCGCGCACGTTATGAGGTTTTTCAGATGAGTTTTCCGACACTTTCGATCACTTCTTACGAGTGTTTTCCGGCCTGCAAAACTTCTTGCGCTATTACACCGCTCTTATTTGAGGTTTGAACCCCACGTTACTAAAGGCTTCACGCGCGCCCGTTATAAGGTTTTTCAGCCAATTATTTCGTCCGGGAAAACCGGCTGGAATTTTCATATCCGACCTGTGCTGACCTTAAGAAGTGGCGTTCGGTGATGTATTAAGTTGGGGCCACCAGTTTACAAGCTGAAATGGCGCGCACCTTATCGACCCTGTTTTTTGTAGCCAGCTCTGGGACTATATATTCAACTTGCAATGTGACTTATATAAGTTAACAAATATCGGTGTATGTTGATGTAAATAAGTATTATCGAGCTACTATTTTAAAACATTGTATACCGATACACATATGTGTATTTTCTCAAATTGCTAATGTCAGAAAATACTTTCAAAATTTTCTGTCAATTATGATACTAGGTCAAATTTTTCATCAACATATTTTGCTTCGAACTAGACATAGGGAAATTAGGTGTTAGAAAAACTTCGAAGCATTAATTTAATCTAACACATGAATTAGTATGATTTAATATTTCATTTTTTCCAATTCATTCTTACACATCATACACTCATATCAATACTGTGAATTGTTCTTTTAGGAATCTGGCTGGGATAAAATATTTCTGTCTCTTAGTTGGCACAACTATGCTCGATACCTACGGAGAGCTCAATATCTCTATAACTCACCTGATCAATTGTATATGCATTGTTCGCCTCCTAACTTCCTTATGATAAATTATGCTACCAATTTCTAAATATATTTCCGAATAATTTCAGATTACTATTTGTTGAGGTTGATAATAGTCAGATATAGAAAACAGACATGGAGATTGTTTTAAATATTATTTTAGATACCTAATATTTTGTCAATGTGATGAATCCCCGGACAAAATTTTCCAGTACTAAATTTGGTGATTGTTGAACTCAAATACAATCCTATCTATGTCTGTCTTCTACCACTGAGTTTTTCATTGTTTCGGAATTACATTTATCTATAATTATTTTATTGTTCTTCGAGTTTTATGATATTCTCAAACTTCACCCAGTTCATTTTAGATATTCAATAAACAGAATCGAAATTCCAATTCCCATCCAGACTTTTCCATTATAAAGATGGTAATATTCAGGTAACTTTTATAGAAAAAGACTCTGAAATGTCGTAGGCGCTCGTAGTTCGCTTTACACTTGCCGAATGTGACTCCAAAGTGGAGAAAGAAATAATGATTCTTCAGATATCTAATTATATATGAAATTGTAGGAGTACTTGTGAATATTGTCACTGTATATAAATGAAATATAAGCAGTCGCTGACTTGGAATATAATTGACAAAATAACAAGTATACAGTACGACTTTTCATTTACCTGTGGTTGCCAACAATTGCCGAGTATCAGTTTTTCATGGTTACGTTGAATACTCAACAGGTAAATGTCAACATATTCTACCAAATACATCGGTAAAAGACCAGAAAATATTTCAATATATTCATAATTAGGTATACAAGACTATTGAAAATTCTCGATTATACGAGACGTGTTGCATGGAAATACCACGAGTCCGAAGGTCGATTGGAACTTCCTATATGCAAGTCTTCGAGTATGTCAGGAATTTTCAATTGTCTAGTTGCATACAGGTAGACTATATCATGAATAGAAATTGAATGAAGAACTAAACAGGGAATTGATTGAACGCTTTTTGTTTTACCACAAACTGTAATATCATCTAAATAAGCGAAGACACCTTCCAGCTTCTCTTTCTTGATCATTTCATCAATAACTTTTTGGAAAGGAACTCTTGTAAATTGAAATAACTAGTTATAAGCTTCAGAAGCAGTATACCGTCCTACATCCATTTTCATAGGTAGCTGGTAATATGCATTCCGAAGATCAATTGTACTAAATATTCGGAATTTGGAGACTGCGGTTACTACGTCTTCAATATTTGGTAAAAGGTATGCATCTACGTAAGTAAATCGATTGATTGTTTGTTAATATTCTATCACAATTCTCTTTCCATGACTTTCTGCTTTAGAAACGAGAATTGTGCCCCCCGTTGTGCACAGTTTTTTTCAATAATTCCATTTTGTAGAAGTTTTCTCACTTCGGTAGATATGAATTTGGCGTTTTCTTCTGTTTGCTTCCTTGATTTGGTTATTATGGGTCTACAGTCTGGTGACAAGTTGTGAAAAAGAGATACGGCTCCTATTTTCGCTACGGCTAGGCTACTTACTGCCAAAGGCATTCTCGAGCGACCAAAGTCGAGTTCAATCCTGGAGTGCTGTGATAGTATGTCATGTCCAATAATAACATCAGCACACAGTTCTGGCAAAATGCAAATCTTTAAATTCTCATACTTGTGACCTAAAAGTTCAACATTCATGAAGCAATGTCCTTTTTTAACTGAATATAGATTGGTAGATACCATTGAGATCTGACCTTTGCTTGAATGAATATGGATATTCCGATTTAAAACAAAATCTTTACTTATGTACGTTTCTGTACTTCCGATGTCGGCCAGATAATTATTGACAATAATTTTCCTCAAATAATTGTTTAAAGATGTTGGTGCAGCTGCTAAGAGATTCATAGATTAACTCATAGATGCAGGAGTGTTTTTATGATCCATACTAAAACAAACTTTCTGAAAGTGACCTTTCTTATTGTAAATACTACAAATTACTGCACGTGCTTGACATTTACTTCTAGGATGTCGTTTATTACCACAAAATAGCATTTGCTTGTAGTTGCTGAGGTTACTGATTGGTCATCGATAGTTCCAGTTGATTGTCTATCATCTTGTATACCACAAATGAAGTTTGGCGATGCTGTATAAACTTCAGAGTATTTTTGAGCTGAATCTAAGGATCAAGCTTTGGTCTCAACTTTTTCCAGTGAAAGTGTGTTGTCCCAGCCGTTGTCTGATTTGTTGTGACTATAATCCACTCATGATGGCATCTAGTATGTATTCATCTCAGTTTTGGTCTGGACTTGTTTCTTTGAAATCACAAGTTTAAAATAACTGCCTCAGAACTATGTATGAGAGGGTGTAATTATTACATGAAATCCTTTTACTGTACTTCCTTCCAGACAATATTAGCTATGCGTCGGCTGCAGTATTAGAAAAAATTGAAAATAAAGTTGATTGTGCATACATAACCTTCCTCAAGCTCAACGAATTTGAACAAATAATATCTCAAAAAGGGCTATATTCAATGATTGTTCTTAGACTTCAACAACCTAAGTTATTTAGAACTCTAGTTATAGAGGTTTGAGTGAAGGGAAATCTTGAAAACATTGAATAATTAGTTGATGGTACACGCATAACTTTCCTCAAACTCAACAAAATTAAACGGAGCTTGATCCGCTGAGTTTTCTGAGAGTAAAATTCGAATTGCTTGAGTGAATGTGTCCCATAAGAAATGTACAGGGAACAATCGCGTTTTAGTATAACTTGAGTAAGGAGGGAGTTGAGTGAATTTCAATGATTGATGACATTTCTGCGTACATGCCCTAGCTCGCCACAATTCCAGCATCTGATCTTTCTCGGCTTCTTGTCCATCATACTTTTCATCAGGCTGACGATCCGGTCGAACTTGTCCTCGTCGCCTTCTTCTCGGATCGTCCTAACTTTGTTATAACCCGAAGCCTTCGTTGCTGCTTCATATTCAAAAGCAGCTGTCGATGCGTCAACTCATGTTTTGGGAATGGATAAACGAAGCGTCCTCTGCATATCGAAGTCACGTAAGCCATCAATGAAGGCCTGGATGCCCAGACATTCCATCATGTTCTCTGCTGCTGATGGATAAGCAAATCGAACTAATCGGGCAATATCCACTTCATACTCTTGAAGTGCTCCGTCACGTTTCTGCCTTCGGTTCTTCAGCTGTGATTGGTACAGATGTTCTAGATGTTCGTGACCATGTCGCATGTCCAACCTCTTCTTCAGCTGCTCGAAGTCATCCATTTCTTCAAGCGGTATCGTCTGAAGTACATCTAAGGCATCTCCCCGAAGCGATATAGTTAAGTTCACAGCTTTCTCCTTGTCGGACCAATTATTCACTCTAGCGGCTGCTTCAAATTGTTTCACATAATTGGTCGACGACATTTTTCCATCGAACGTTGGGGCCTTGACTCAGGTAAAACTGCCAATATAATCTGTCTTGGGGTGTGTTTCTGGTTTGCAGATCTCGATCTTCTTTTCTTCTGCTGAAGTGTGTTGTGTTCTTAAATCGGCAATCTTTGTCTCTAACTCCTTGATTCTCTTGCCCATCTGATTTGCCATCGTTGTCATCTTATTCGATATGTCTGATTTTAGAGACGAAATTTTATTCTCGACTTCAACAGCAATGTCATTTTTCAATGATAAGATATCTGCAGAAATATCATTTACATAGCAGAAATATCGTTCTTCATATCAGAAAAATCGTTCTTTATTGCAGAAATATATTTTTTCACATTAGTTGAAATCTTCTTTTCCATGGCAGAAATATAGTTTTTCACATTCGTTGAAATCTTCTCTTCCATAGCAGAAATTGACGAGATTAAGGTGTAAGCCTCGTCATCAAATAAAACTGTTTCTGGATCAAAGCCGTCATTTTCCAGTGCCACTTTAAGTTTTTCTACTAATTCACTATTCTTACCGGACGTTTCCAACTCACGATCTTCCAATTCTGCTCTTAACTCAGTCACTTTCAAATCACTTAGTCTCTTGGCCATTTATATTATCCCACTTCTGACACCAATGTAATGTTTTTATGATTTATTTAGACAGTAATCGTTTTTATTACGGGTGGGATAGACTTCAAACACACGGTATGGCTATTTACTAATTTATTCAAACACTAAACTACTCACTTACACTTAATTTATATGCACACAAACTTGATTAATAATTTATATCAACACTTCACTGTTCGCTATTTCGGTGTATTCTTGTTTATTTGTCGCGAACACTTTATCAACTATCTTAAACTTTCTCGGGTCGGTTCCTTATATATCAGTGCCTTTTTTACTAGATAAATCTAGATTGCGGCTTATACAAAAACAATCGGCTTCATGGCATTATCTAGATAAGACTGGCCACAAAAACAATGTCTAGATAAGATAGTCACAATCGTAGACAATTCTAAGAAATCTCTGTGCATCTGCCATAAATTTTAACTTTCATACATGGCTTAGACAGAGTCGGACTCAGGGACTATACCAGTGTGCTGTTTCGTAAGAGTTCAGTTGCATTCTTACGAAGTGCCCGTACTTCTAATACCATTGAGTTCTTGTTGATTTTTGCACTATAGTTTTTGTTCAGAATCGTTCCTTATTTGGTCGTTGGTGATCCTATCTCATTTTGTCTACGCCAATATCTTCGAATTTTCCGGAAATTGTCTGACAAAATAATAAGTAAAATTTTTTAGTTTAAATTACAGAGTAGCTTCAATACGTTATTGTACTTAAAATTGAAAATTTTTTGTACAGATGTTAATTTTTGGAGATAACATTGATTTCATCTACACTTGATGCCTGTGAATCAAATACTGAAAATTCATGTATCTGAAAATAATTGCTAGAGCTTTCTACTTTGTATATTAAAATGGATTCGCCATTATCTCTGATTTCTTTACGGTATAGTCGACAAGAATCATGTTCTTGTTGAGTAAATATATCCAAAGATCTCACACACGCAATAATACAAGTGCATTTACGAGTTCACATTTATTTTGTTTTTCCTCGAACGCACGTGAGGGTATCCATAAATCAGTACGTAAACGTAAACCCTGCTTTCATCTGAATGTAACACGACCCTCTTCAGAGAAGAACGCATCAATTTGCCGTCTTCAACTCTCAGTAGCATGTTGTGTAGGAGGCCATTTTTCTGTATTACATTAGAAGAATTTCAAAATATGAAAACGTATTGAAAATGTGGGATGAGGAAACTAGGGACTAAATATCATAATGCGAATAAGGTTTTCAATTCAAGTTGATGACTGAACAAAAATTTGGAAATTGTTAATATTAATAACAAATATGCGCACTTATCCTTTCAACAGAGTTGTCTAGAAACAACAAAACATGTAAAACAAGAATATTTTGCTGGCTTGTTGCTTTTACGTATTAGAAATCTCTTCCAAGGTGTACGTAAAATCTGAATTATATATCTATCAAGTCGTTTACAATATCCATCATTACTTACTTGCATAATTTTTATCAAATCAACTAGTGTAAATATTCGATTCATCAAATAATATCATTGAATGAACCTATTATGAACATAATGTTCCCTTTTTCAGATGAAATTAGCTGTTCTGATACATTGTGGAATTATTTAGAAACAGTTAGTTTCATTAAAAAAAATTATGTGAGTAGATTCCACAGAGCAAGTGTCGAAACAGTAAATTATATATGTTTTCTACATTCCTGGTTTCGTTGCTCTGTACGAGCTATTTGTCTTGTTCTTACCACTACAACAAAAATAATTTGAGTCAACGGAGGATTTGCTCTGTTATAAAATGCGAATGAATTTAGTTCTTCTATATCACCACTCAGTTTTGATTGTAGATATTACTTTTACGCGCAACCTATCTAATTTGCGAGGAAAGAATTGGTTTACGCCAAAAAAAGTTGGAATTTGGTGATTTTTTGGAGTAACTTCTACGTTTTCCACCAAGAATAATACGAAAAAACGGTTTTCAGAAAAGAAATCCTGTGTTTATACCGTCGTTGTCGTCACCGGCCACTATTCGTAACATGGTCTTGTTAGTACGATACAGCCTCGGGAATGCTACAAGTCCCCCATTTATTGATTGAGCAATGTTCAAAACATCTCACAGATGAACCCTAGTGATTTTAAGCACAGCATAGCGAGTACAACGGGTGTTATGGTATTTGATATACGACATTTTTGCCATATTTGGAGGAATTTTAATTAGTTTGCACGGAACAGCCTTCGGAGTGTGCACAAGTGACCAATTTTATAACTGAATATAATTCAGGGCCTCTCACAGATAACTTATATCGATTTTCAGCACAACAGATCCAGTACAACGGGTGCTATGGTACTAGATGTACGATATTTTTATCGTTTTTGGAGAAATTTAAGATTGTTATCACGATAAAGACTCCGGAGTGCAACAAGTCGCCAAATTTATAATTGAATATTCTTTAGAACATATCACAGATGAATCCTATTGATTTTCAACCCTTTAGAGCTACTACAACGGGTACTATGGTACTTGAAGTAACAAATTTTTGGTATTTTCGTCATTTTTGGAGAATTCTCAGTTTGTTAGCACAATAAAGCCTCTGGAGTATCTACAAGTGACCAATTTTAAAATTGGATACTGTTCAGAGCCTTATATAGACGAACCTCATCAATTTTCAGCTCACTGGAGCTAGAACAACTGGTGCTATGGTACAAGAAATGCCAATTTTTGGAGATATGTCTGTTTGTTAGCACGATAGAACCTCCGTGTGTTTACAAATCAGAATTTTATGATAGGATATTGTTCAGGGCGTATCACAGATGTGGAAAAATTAGTTCTGATCTTTGAAACCGGTGATTTTTCAGACACAGCATTGAAGATTGTGATATAATCGAGTATATCTAAAACTAAATATATCACTTTGATGAAAATACACATTTTCTTATAGGTATTGGACCGTATTTATAAAAATTTACATTTGGATCTAGTGTTGGAATTGCTACTTGGTGGAGTGTTGAAATTGCTCTGGATTAAAGTCTATTCAAATCAGTGAATTTTCAGTTTCAAAATTCTAATAAGTGCATTCATTGAACCTCTGTATGCTCCTGTTTCTATAGGCAAGTAATAAAATCTAAGATTTGATCTTTTCCATTGACATTTTTTATGCGAAACCATTTAAATAATTTAATAACAACAGTTTTGCTGACGAGTTTTTTAACTGAAATACCGAATTTATTCCACCACGGCAAAAATTTTATTTAAAGTTCTTGAATAAAAGTGAATATAAATTCTAGAAAGTGTACTACCTAATATCAAACTGCACTATTGCACGGGTCAGGACCGTACTCAGGTACACAGGTACACATAACCCGTGCCAAAAGTTTCAAATATTGAATTGAGTCCACCAATATCCGGTATTTCTGACTACAGGAATCTCGAAACCACAACGATGGATACCAGAATAGAGAAGTCTAACTAACAAACCGAAAGAAATATGTCATATTCTTCAGTACTTAGTAAACAGCAGCCACCAAAATTTCCAGAGAACAACCAAGCTATAATATTTCCTGCGATTGAATGAACCAAAATCCAAGAATATCTCCTAGTCTTAGGAATACTCGTCAACCCTCAACACATTCAGTTCGCATCTAGAATTTCGAATAATAGAATTTGTATATACCTCTCCAGCCCAGAGTTAGTGACTACTTTCATGAATGACCACGGTGCAATTGGTGTTAACAACCAAATTATACAAGCCAGAAGATTGGTAACTCCATCTGAACGTTTGATCATATATACCGTGAGCCCAACAATCCCACATTCACATCTTGAGCAAGCCCTACAACAACTTGGCATCAGTCTTTTATCCCCTTCACCCTTTCTCAGAGTCAAAATAACCAACTCACATTTTGCACATATAATGGGTTTCAGAAGGCAAGTCTACATTAATCCTCTCGAAAATATTGTCATCCCGGAGTCCATGTTGGTCTACCATGAAAATACCTCCCATCGAATATTCTTATCATTAGATAATCTAACCTGCTTCAAATGCAAGCAAAATGGTCACATATCTTCTCAATGTATAACTGAGACACCTGAACATCTAAGTGAAGCCCCTGCAATGGCTCCTCCCGAAAATCCAGAAGAACCACTAGAGGATACTACAACCTCCCTAATTCCAGAAGATTCCCCCATCACTCCCGACCAAGACAACTAAACTAATTCATCGAATAAGAGGAACCTCTCAGAAATATGAACTCCAGCGGAAGATACACCATCTGACCCATTCCGAAAACCATCGTCGACTATTAGTGAAAAAAGTCGCACTGAACTCACAACTTTCGGAGACCAGATGCAACCAACTAAAGCATACATTGATTCAGAAAATTTTGTTTGTAATCAACAACAATCAACTCTTAGTGTGGCGAAACAGTACATAACCGATGTGCATGGTCCAATTCATATGCTGAGTAGTGTATACTCATATTTTAAAGATAGATGTATCAAGAGTAGGTCTGTCAAAATTAAGGAAAAATTATCGAAACAGTTGCCAGCAGAAGGATCTTTCATATCAGATTCAGCGCATCGTCACAAGAAACACATTAATAATATCAACTTTCGAAATATCCATGATTCAATGGAACCTTAATGGGTTCTTCACACAACAAGAAATGCTAATACTGATTATTTCCGAAAACAAACTCCTCGATCATATGTTTGCAGGAGACCCACTTTAAACAGGACTACTCACAAAATCTAAGGAACTATCTTTGTTTCCATAAAAACAGACCAGATCAAAACATAGCATGCGATGGCGTCGCTACTTACATACACCAAACTCACGGTGCAATCGAAATCCCTATAACAACCCACCTTGAACCAGTTGCCATTAAAATTTTGGACCCTAAAGAGATAAATATTTGTAATATCTATATTTCAACAAATCGTGACGTGATATACGAGGAGCTGAATGATCTCTTTCAGCAAATACCCAAACCAAGATTATTCTTAGGAGACTTCAATTGCCATAACACCCTATGGGGATGCGACTTCACACATACATGAGGTCGTATATTAGATGATAACAATATGTCATTATTTAACAACGGACAAAAAAGAAAAACATCGTTTCAACTCGTTTTCAGGAAACTCTAGTGTTATTGATCTCAACATGAGCGACCTCTCACTCCACACTCAATTCAATTTTACCATCTTCCCCTATCTATATGGCAGTGACCACTTTCCCATCTTACTCACAAGGTCTCAGCATGTTGTAGAAGAACATATTGTGACAAAAAAATGGAAACTAAAACGAGCTGACTGGAATCTTTTTGCAAATATCATAGAAACCAAGGTTAGTCACTTCCACATGCGAGATAGTATCGATGAATGTGTTGATGATATTACCAAAATCATAAAGGATGCAGCCCAACTAGCAATAGGAAAGACAAAGCAACTGAACAACCACACTCCAGTTCCTTGGTGGAATCAAGAATGCGACCAGGCAATAAAAGCCTCTAAACACGCTTTCAACAGACTAAAAAGGCACCACACACCAGAAAACCTGATAACTTCTAAGAGTGTGAGGGCAAAAGCTCAATTTATCTTGAGAAAAAGTAGAAAAGAATCATGGGCAAGATATGTATCATCCATTAGCAGTTCAAAACCACTAAGTATGATCTTGGATATAGTGAAACGTATTAAATGTGATAAAACAGGCCATGGAATCTCACGGATTGAATATCAGGGAAAATCAACTTCCAATTGTACCGAAATTTCTCAAATCTTCTCAGACATCTATGAAAAGAATTCTAATAGTGCAATCTACACACCCGAATTTCTGAACTACAAAAATAATGAAGAATCTGAACGGATTGATGTTTCCCAAGACGAAATGAACCCTATGAATGTACGTATATCCTATGAAGAATTCCTCGAAGCTCTGGTTTCTTTCAAAAACTCCAGCCCAGGACCTCCAAAAGATGCCAGATACAGCTAAGCATATTCTCCTGAAAATTTTCAGTAAGATATGGATAGAAGGGGTATTTCCTGAGAAGTGGTCAGAGGCAACCATAGTTCCGTTAATAAAACATGGTAAACCAAAAACAGATCCTCAATCATACAAATATACCCACGAAGGGTATACAAACGAAACACCATAGCAATATTCTTCGATATAAGTAAAGCTTATGACATGACCTGGAGATAACATTCCTAGAAAGCTGAGCTCCTGGGGTATAAATGGCAATTTTCTAAAATTTGCTGAAAACTTAGTGGGAGGAAGATTCTTCAGAGTAAAAGTTGATGGAACACTTTCCGGGAAGAGAGTGCAACAGAATGGTACCCCTCTAGGTTCGGATTTGAGCGTCGCCCTCTTTCTAATTGCGGTAAATGAAGCTGTGAAGAATATCAAACAACCTGTAGAATCTATCCTTTATGCTGACGATCTTGTGGTATACTCGCGAGGAAAAAGTCTTACCACAATCCAAAATAACTTGCAGGAGGCAGTGATTTCGATTGAGAGTTGGCTGAAATGGACTGGTTTCAAAATGTGCCCATAAAAAACGTAGTGCATGTTTTTACTAAAAAGAGAGAACTAGCACTGCCTAATCTGAAACTATGTGACCGGAATATCCAAGTGGTGGAACAGATGCAATACCTAGGAATGATTTTCGACAGAAAGTTAAACTGGAATGCCCATCTTAACCATTTCAGAACATCATGTCTTATCGGCATCAATCTACTGAGAATTCTGTCAAACCAAAATTGGGGTTCCGACAGACAAACGTTCTAACTTCTCTATCTAGTAAGATCCAAAATCGATTATGACTCTATAATAGATGCCTCAGCAAGTAAATCAGTTCTGAAAATTGTTAACACAGTACACAATATAGCAATACGGCTGCCCTGAGAGTATACAGGACAACGCCCGCTGAGAGTCTCTACAGTGAACCTGGAGAGCCATCATTGCACCTGCGACGACAGCACCTGAGCTTAGCGTATACATCTTTAGACTATACTGATAGTCAGCCTCCAGTATATCATAACACCTTTTCAAACCGTTTTCGTAATCTGTTTGAAAACCGGAGAAGACTAACATACCCTTTCTATCAGGATCAACAAGTTCAGTTCCGAATTGAATGTGACTTTCCCACTTACCCTTCCCAGCAACAACTCAGATACGCCACCTTGGCTCATTTCCTTGCCACCATGCAACCTGTACCTCTCCAAATTCAACAAATCTGAAATTATTCCTAGTTTGCTTCACAATCATTTCCTCTCATCAGTAAATGAATATTGTGAGTATACTCACACCAATACAGACGCTTCCAAGTCAAATCAAGGAGTATCATCAGCTGTTTTAAGCCCGAATACATCTAGTGGATCCAAACTAGCTCCACAATGCGGCATTTATAGTGGTGAACTTTTCGCAATCCTTCAAGCAGTCAAATACGCCGCTCATGAAGATATCCACAATACTTTAATTCATACAGATTCGTTAAGCTCGTTACAAGGTATACAACTCATCTATTCAGATCATCCCCCGACAAGGCCCATCAAAGAGTATGTTCACACAATTAGGGAAAAATCCAGACGATTGGACCCCGTCACATGTTGGGATCCCTGGCAATGAGCGGGTTGATAAAATTGCACGTAAAACCATGAATGGACCAACGTTTCAATAGCAAAACGGAGTACCGTATACTGATCTGAAAAAATATATGAAATATGTGGTCTCTAACTACTGGTCATCTGTCTGGGCAGAATCTGGAATGAAACTTAGAGATGATATCAAGCCATGGAGAAACATCCCTAGCCAAAGAAGATACCTAATAATGATCACCCGTTTGCGCACTGGACATACAAAGTATACCCATGAATACTTGCTGAAAGTAGAAGAAGACAGAATCTGTGATATGTGTCAGGTGCCAATGTCAGTTAAACATTTCATGGTCGAGTGTCCGAGGTTCGCGGAACAACGCCAGACGTACAGTATAAGTGCAGATTCAAAATCAACTCTTGATGTGTACTGTAATTTTGGAAACACAATCGGATTCCTCTCTGAAACAGGTTTTGTCAACAAAATGTGAATTACTAAGCTCGTTACCATGTTGCTTATTACTGACTCCTATCTTAACAACCCCAATAGCTGTTGATCATCTGATCAACCATTTCTCTTTGGCCTGCATGTTTTGATTTTCTGTGCACCCCAGGAAATATTCTGTACACTGCGTGCTACGTACATCCCGATTTCAGTTCGAAATTCAGGGTTTACACCAAAAATAAGAAATATATTTTCTGCTGACCATACTACATTTCCTCAAATCTAAATAACGTTTTGTAATATGACGCACGTGGTATACGTCTTGGTTTGTAGTATTTTTACTTCCTCGCGAAAACCTATATAATATGCGAGAAAAATATTGGTTTGAATTTTTTTGAACTATTTTCCTCGTTCTTCAACGAAAAAGTTCATAGAATGATTTAAAGGAAATTAATCCTGTTTGTATGATCGTTAATGTCGTCGGTAACTTTCGATTTTCAGCTCACTATGAGTCCTATAAATCCAGATATACTTCATTTTTGGTATTTTTTTGCGAAATAAAGATTTGTAGGCATGACATCCGGAGTGTATAAGTGCGGATAGGTTAGTTTTAATATTTAAAATTGTTTATTTTGTACGAAAATGCATATTATTATACATAACAAATATAACTCTGGGAGTTCGGTCCTGGCATCTATCACTGATACAGATAAATTGTCAGCTCTTAACAAATCAATATTTAAACAGTGGTCTATTGTGTTTTAAAACCTATACTACATTTAATATACAACATATTAGTGTACCTAACCATATACGTAAGTACGTTTTTCGATATCTAAACGTAAACATCAATTTGAATCACCTAACCTGCAAGTTTCTTTTGGAACTATCTCCAACAAAAAAGAGTCAGACCTCTACTCTTATCAGTACCGATATGTTCGACGAAACTCGAAGAACAGGTCCGTATTCAGGTTCATGAGTGAAAATTCATACAAAAATATGAATATGTCAACACTATCTGCTGGGACTTCTGACTACAGGGGCTCTCAGAATAACACCTTAAAAACTTACTCAGATGTAACTTCTCAACAACACTTCCCAAAGAAAGAACAAGCAATAATCTTTCCTGCTATAGAAAACGCAACACTCCAAGATTACCTTATACCTCTAGGAACAATGATTGAACCCAAAAATCTATTATTCACTTCAAGACTATCGAACAAAAGAATTTGCATGTATCTTACTAGTCCTAGCATAGTAGAAAAGTTCATTACTAATCACGAAGGAAAGATCAAAATTAACAATGAAATTGTGCAGGCCCGTAAATATGTAACACCCTCAGAAAGGCTTGTACTTTCTAACGTTTGTCCTACAATACCACACGCTATATTAGTGAATGAATTAAGCAAACTGGGCATTATCACTCTTTCTACGATGTCATTTCTTAGAATCAGCTCAAATCTCCCCGAATTTAATCACATTTACAGCTTCAGACGTCAAATTTTCATAACTCCACCAACACACACACACTTCCAGAATCATTTTTGATAAATTATGAGGATACAACTTACAGAATTTTCCTCTCCCAAGACTCACTCTGCTTTTCTTGTAAAAAGCCAGGTCACACCGCAGCAAATTGCGAAACAGTATCACACTCTCCACCTCCCACTACTAGTACCCCTACCGCTCCACTTGAGACCACTTCCCACAACGAACAACCAATAAACATAAATACTGAAACACCTACATCCTCCGAGAAAAATTCTACAATAGAAACGGACACTGACAATCAAAAATTAACAAAACGTACTTTTAAGGAAATAGAGACACCTTCTCCTCAACCAGAAGAAGAAACAAACGAAGCCAAGAAAGACCCTTTCACTAAACCGCAACCCAAAGCAAACTTGAAGAAAATCAAAACAAACAACAAAAAAGATCTCCCAATCGAAGTTCTTATGGAGCCAGTGAGAAAAATTATCAACGAACACAATCCACCCTTTATTCTCAACTTTACCCAAATATCAGATCTTTTCGTAAACGTTTACGGATCAGCCGACCCAGTAAGCATCATTCAAGACTACACAACCGACCTCACAGCACTAATATATATGTTAACCAAAATTTATCCGCATTTTACCCACCGGGCTATCAAAACAAGATGTACAAAAATTAAGAAAAAACTTTTAATACACCTGCAATTAACCTATTCAGATACAGAACAGGAAAGCGATTGTTCACAAACGTCAACCTATTAAAATACTTATCCATTTTCAATTCTTTCTCATCTATTTTACAATGGAACCAAAATGGTTTCATTGATAAACTTCCAATACTACAAAAGGTCATAAACGAATTTAAATCTGACATAATTTGTTTGCAAGAAACCAACCTAAAACATAGCAATGTCCAAGCATTAAATCAATTTCAAAAATTTTATAAACATCGAGATACTGCTCAAAAAGCTAGTGGAGGAGTAGCAATCCTCACTAAAAATAATATCGACGCCGTGGAAATTCCCCTAAATAGTAATCTTGAAGCCATTGCTATTAAAATCGATGACAAACAAGACTTACATATCTGCAACCTATATCTTCCTCCAGGATCGCAAATAAACCAGCAGGACTTAGGCAATTTGATACAACAAATCCCCCATCCTAGAATCATACTAGGAGATTTCAATGCTCATAACTTTCTTTGGGGCTCAACATCTCAAAACACAAAGGGTCACCTTGTAGAACAAATATTAGACGACTTTAACCTTTCTGTTCTCAACGACGGCAGAGCCACAAGATTTAATATACAGACCGGAGAATCCTCATGTATTGACCTTACAAACCCTAACCCCTTCGTTAACATGGGACAGACTAGATTATACCTACAGTAGTGACCATTACCCCATTATTATATACAACAATACAAAGAATAATACCAAACAAAGCTTCCATCCTAAATGGAAACTTAAAACTGCTGACTGGCAACTCTACTCCACTGTCATTGAAGAAAAAATTGAATCTTGTGCTATCCTACCTAATATAGACGAATCGTTAGAACAATTTATGGAAACCATAAAACATGCAGCAAATATATCAATTGGAAAAACATCTTACACCAAACAGCACACTCCGGTCCCATGGTGAAATAACGATTGCGAAGCAGCTCTAAGAGCCAGCAAAAAAGCTTTTAATAGATACAAACGATATAAGACTCCGGAAAACAAACTTCAATTCTTAAACTTACGTGCAAAATCAAGGCACACTATCAAAAGTGCAAAGCGCAAATCTTGGACTGAATATGTCTCATCATTGAACCCAGATACATCAATGACAGAGGTCTGGCAGAAGGTACGCAAAATATCTGGCATTAATTCAAATAATAATATAAAAATACTCAACATGGGAGGAACTATATTGACAACTGATTCAACTATTGCAGATGCGCTTGCTGTAACATACGAGAACCGTTCCAGTGATTGCAATTATACGAAAACTTTTCTAGCTCACAAAACACTAGAAGAACAAAACCGCCTGGAAGTGACTACAGAAAATGACGATCCTATAAATGTACCGCTCACCATGTCAGAATATGAAGACGCCTTATCCAACCTTAAAGATACTTGTCCGGGTCCTGACCAAATTCCATCTACCTTTTTAAAACATCTTCCTTCCAATGCCCACGAACATCTCTTAAATCTCTACAATGTGATTTGGTTGCAACACACCTTTCCAAAGGCATGGCGAGAATCCCTAATAATACCTATTCTAAAACCCCGAAGCCAAAAATCAAATCCTCAATCATATCGACCAATTTCTCTTACTTCAGTGATTTCTAAGCTACTAGAAAAAATCATTAACAGTAGACTATTGTGGACATTAGAGCAACATAATTTAATAATACCCGAACAAAGTGGCTTCAGACAAGAAAGATCAACTACCGACAATATTATAGACCTGGAAAGTACCATCAATGAGGCATTTGCACAAAAACAAAAATGTTTAGCAGTCTTCTTCGATATCAACAAAGCATTCGATACTGCCTGGCATGATTACATTATCAAAAAACTTCTGAGCTGGAATATAACAGGTGACTGTTTACACTTTATCCAAAACTTTTTAAAAGAACGAAATTTTAGAATATTAGCAAACGGAACCACGTCAGATTTGAAACAAACAAAAAATGGAATTCCACAAGGGTCCGTAATTAGCCCCACCCTTTTTATCATAGCAATGAATGATATCATACAGGCATTAAAACCACCAATGAAAGCTCGTTTGTATGCGGATGACTTAGTTATCTATTGCAAAAGCAAAAACGTGAACAATCTAAAATCTCTTACGCAAGAATTCATATCTCATCTAGAGGAATGGTCGGAGAAAACAGGCTTCATGTTTTCTACTAGCAAAACTCGCTTTATGTTATTCTCCAAAAAGAAAACAGTAAACATCCCAGATATTCATTTATATGGACAGAACATAAAAGCCGAAAAGTCACTAAACTTTTTGGGTACAACCTTTGATGAAACGCTCAATTGGAATACACACATTAATAACTTAATATCTACGTGTCAAAAGAGACTTAACCTCCTGAAAACACTATGCAATAAAAACTGGGGCGCTGATCGAGACACTCTTCTAACATTATACAGGACGTTAATCAGATCGAAATTGGATTATGCAGCAGTCGTATACTCGTCAGCCAACAAACGAACCCTAAAACGGTTAGATATAATACAAAATACGGCTTTACGAATAATAACGGGAGCCTTTCGTACATCTCCAGTTGTAAGCTTATACGCTGAAGTTAATGAACCTTCCTTAGAAGATAGGCGTATGTACTTGAGCCTGACATATGCAGCTAAAACGATATACAATCCGTTCAATCCTACAAGGCATAACTGCTCCCCTCAAAAACTCCCCAATTCTTTCACAATTAAACCTCATGCTTCCAAACCCTTTTATGCTAGAATAAAAATGTACCTTGAAAAACTAAGCTTCTCCTTTCCCAAATGTTTCCCTCGACTGACTACATCTACTCCCCCTTGGCAAATCAAAAAACCAAAATGTATAACCACTCTTAGCTCTCTAGATAAATATTCGACTCCCAATTTCAGTATTAGATCAACCTTCAAAACAATACTAGAAGATTATACAGACTATCACCAAATCTATACCGATGCTTCGAAAACTGCAGCTGGCATTGGAGCCGCGGTGGTAACTACAAACTCAACCCATAAGTTCACATTTCCAGATACATATTCCATCTTCTCAGCTGAATTATATGCCCTATATGAAGCCTTAGCTAATATCAATTCATCTTCAAACACTCAAAACCATCTTATTCTCACAGACTCCCTCAGCTCAATAAAATCCATACAAAAAATATTCACAAAACACCCCCTTGTGTTAAAAATTAAAGAAGAACTCAAAATAGCTCAACAAAACAATAAAGATATCATCTTAATGTGGATCCCATCACACGTAGGAATAGATGGCAACGAAGAAGCTGATCAAAGAGCAAAAGACGCCACAACCAACGAATATGCTTGAGTAGTGCTGTTCTCAGTAAGTGCGGATATTAAATGTATAATTCAATCTAAAGTGAACAGTGTTTGTGAAGCTAAGTGGAAAACAGCGGGAACCAAACTTAACGAGGTAAAAAAGTCTACTAAACCGTGGTCGGTCTTACCAAAGAATCGTCGCGATCAAGTGCTACTAACACGGCTACGTTTAGGTCATACCCGGCTAACTCATAGTTATCTATTCGACAATGGTCCCGAACCAAAATGTAATTATTGTGACTCAAAACTGACTATTAAGCACCTACTTGTTGAATGTCCTCAACTAACACAACAGCGACAACTGGCACAACTCTCCAATAATGGATAATCCGACGTATTAGGAACAAACTACAATTTACATAACCTAAAGACATTTGTTAAATTAATAAATGTTGTAAATTCTTTGTAAAATGCCAAATGTAAATAACTATATATGTATACACCAAAATCGCTAATGACCCCTCGAGGTCGATGCGCTATAATAAAAAAAAAATATATAACTCTGGGACCACACAAAAAAATATCACTTATACTAGTCCTTAAGTGAGACCTTAAAAAAAGAAAATACTGCCTTTATACAAATTTTTACGTTGCAAATTGTGCAATGGTTGGCCAACTACTGAAAAAGTGAGAAAAGTTGTTCGAACCTAGATTCCTTTTCTTAGAAGCAAATCCTTTAGTTAGTTTTGGAGTATGTGATTCTTTTAATAAATACCAAATATTTGAAATATTTTACTTCAAATTGAACTCAAACATGTTTAACACATATAACTTGAGAGAACTGCTTTACTTTTATTATTAAGTGGCTTCTCATTCTATTAACAGTGGAAAACAGAACAGAGAAATATAATATTTTTACGATTATTTTATCAAATTTTAATGACTCTTGGGTGAAGAATCAACGGACCAACAATATTTCATTGAGATTTTTTTTTGTTTCAGGTAAGAAAAATGCAGCTCAGCTTATAAAGTCCAGTGTACCAGCAGTAAGTCTTTAAATATAATCATTCCGTGATATTGATATAAATATCATAAATTCTAATTCATACGGTGTGTTCAACCACAGATATTGTAGCTCTATTCAACATCTTTCCAACGGAATAGATAGAATGTTTCGGGTTTCTGATGTACATTACAGGTATAACGGTCATCTGAGAGGACTGTGTCGTTATTCGAAAAAAAATTCATTTTTAATCCATTTTTATGCACTTTTTAGCTATGTTAAATACAAATAAGTGGTCTGAATTGGCTTTTACTAAACCTATAATCGATTATCGAGTGAATTTTGAGGCCCATTGTGGTGATCATGAAAACCTTATTTTTTCAAACAACACCAAAAAGCCTTGCTCGTTTCATGAAGAAAACGGGTGAACACCCGATTTCTTATTGAAACATAAATTTTACTCAATTTCCCTTTTCAAGATGTGATAAAAATCGATTTTTTTTGAAAATTTCCAAATTCCACTTAATTTTGTTCGTTTCATGTACACAACGAGAGAAAAATTAATTTAGTGTTTTTAAATGAAACTCAAGGTCTCTAGTTAATTCCACAATATAATACAAGTTATTGAAAATTCTAAAAAATTGACAATTGTTTCGATAAATCAATATCATCGTCAGAATGACAGAAGTTACATGATAAAATGAAATGTAACTTCTGTCATTCTGACGATGATATTGATTTATCGAAACAATTGTCAATTTTTTAGAATTTTCAATAACTTGTATTATATTGTGGAATTAACTAGAGACCTTGAGTTTCATTTAACCTTTATGTGACTGAATAGGTACCCGGGTACCTATTCAGATTTTAGATATAAATCCTTTTTTTGTTTAAATTCTTTGAAGTGTGTGATTTCGTGACATTTCTAATCTAGGTTTTTTCTACACAATAGAAATAATATTTTTACGCTATTTTAGAAATAAATAAGGTCCAAAGTTTTTTCACCCAGAAATAACGGTGTAGGTACCTGGGTACCTCTATCAGTTTTAAATGCAAATAGATATTTTTTATAGCCAGAATGAAAACGCGAAGTTTATCTGCATATATTTATTTATATAAATGGTAACAAAAAAACAAAAAAATCTTACATATAAGGTCAGTTGGTTTTTTGGCAACATTTTTTACATATAGTTTGATCTACAGAGTGTTCATTACAAACTGGCTTACAGCAGGATTTACACGCTTTACGAGTCTTCCTTTGTTTGAGCTTTAATTCTCGACAAATTTGGCAGCTACCAACAACCATAACACGCCCAGAAGCATCCCGTCTTGGTTGTTCTCCGGCTGGAGTAACAATGGGCTCGATTATTTGTCGACCAAGAACCATTTCTAGCGACTGACGTGTGAAATAATTACCAACAACTTTTGGAATAAGGGATCGCATTTGTATAGCGGGCAAGCACATGTCATGAGCAAGATCTTTTAGAAATCTTCGACGTTGATCAGTTGCTCTAAAATTTGGATTGTGTTCCTTGTAAATACAATAAGAAGCCAAGCCACCAACATCTATTGTGTTGAAAAAAAATGCCAATGGCCAACGATTTGTTCTACGTTTTACTGTATACTCGCCTAGCATCTTATCCATGGTGTCAACGCCTCCTTTTGTTTGATTATAATATTTTATTATTTCAGGCTTCGCCACGGTAGTATCATCTACTTGGCCTGTAGTGTGCATCGTTGATAAAAGAATAATAGATTTGTTTTTCTTTGGAACATAGGAACATATTGTTGCATCTTTGTTGAATGCGAAAATGGTTGAGTATATAGGCCTGTGTTTAGATGCCTGCATATTTGGTGGTAAAAATGCATTATTTTTCCTGAGAGTCCCTACCAAAGTCATCTTCCACGAATTCAAAGTACGGGCCAATTGCAGACTTGTAAAAAAATTATCCGTTGTTACATTTCTTCCCGAACCCTTATACTTTGCCACTAGATCCAAAACTGTACGCTCACCGACATTTACCTGTCGTTCACCATCTAATGGTTTTCCAGTGTATAGTTGACCTTGTAAAGGATGAGCATTTGCCGCATCGCAAGCCCAAAAAATTTTTATTCCATATTTTGCGGGTTTCGATGGAATGTATTGGGTAAATTTAGTATGTCCTCTGTAAGGAAACAATTGTTCGTCTACTGTTATACATTCTTTTGGCTTGTAGTTCTTTGCCAAATTTGAATTTAGCATAGTCCAAATATCTCGAATTGGGGCAGCTTTATCATTTTTGGCACGTTCGGCACGTGTGTTCTGATCATCAAAGCGAATAAATCTGAGAAACATTTTGAACCGATCTCGAGACATGGCCGCTCGAAATAGAGGTAAGGACTCTAGTTTCCACATTTCAGATACGTGTTCCCTATTAGACCTGTGTACGCCAGCAGCAATAAGAACTCCTAAAAATGCATCTAATTCTACTTCAGTAAATGGAATGAATACTTTCTGGCTTGGTGTGTTGGGAGGTGGATATTTATCTGCCAATTTTCGGTTCCATTCGTCCGTTACTTTTCTACCTTTTTTGTTAGAATGCCTTAGAATTAAGGTACACATTTCTGGAGATATAATAGACTTGAAAATTTCTCGAGCCGTGTATGAACGACTAAAGGATGATGCGCCACTTTTTTCGTGCAGAATATTACGACCTATTGTTTGCCTTTGTATTGATGATGTGTCACTCCACTGAGTGCCATCCTTGCCAGCCCAAGTTGTTTTTGTAGGCGCTTCTTCTTCGTCAACGTTTTCATCGGAATCAGTATATTCTTGCTCCACTACAGGCTCCTTTTCTATATCAGATTCCTCGGATTCTCCACCTGATAACAATTGTGGAGTATATTCGTCTTCATCGGACGCAACAAATGGCTCTTCATCAGACAAATGTTCTACTGCTTCTCGTAATTCTGCAGAGGTCAGCCTGAAATAACATATTTCGAATTACCTTTATCAGTATAATCATTGTTCTTGTTTCTTTGTAAGATAAAAAAAACTTCCACTCCACTGCGGCTCCTACACACATAGACCACAGGTAAGCAAAATAACATGACAGTTTTCATTATTCATACACTACTAAAATCAAAGAATCGTCTTATTTCTTACCTTTTATTTCGCCATCTTGGTTTCGCAATATTGGCTTGGCTTGAACCAGCCTTACTATCAGACATTCTAAAACAAAATTTAACAAATACGCTTAATCACCCGCAGTTGTTTATTCGACAAACTCAAACATGCAACTGACCTGTAACTAGGAATAAATTCAGTTGATGTCGCTGCGCTGTTGCCATTTAAACAAAGTCTTATTTTGTCAAATACAGATAAGTTAGAAATTCATAAATCACGTATTGTGTACCTATAAATACATATATGGAGTTTTTTGATAAAAACAGGTATTTTGCGTTTATATTCCAAATTATTATAGAGTAGGTACCCAGGTAACTACGCCGTCGTAAGAAGGTGTTTTTCTTCCCAGTCACATAAAGGTTAAAAACACTAATATGAGCATATTCCACGAAGTAAGGGTCGAGACAGTCAATTTCATTAAAAAATTATTTTTTTATGTAATTATCAAAATATCATTCGTTTCAGGTAGACATAATCGATTTTTTTTCGAAATTATCATAATTCCTTTTAATTTCAATAGTTTCATGAACTATATGTGATAAAAATCGATTTTTTGTTAAAATATCGAAATTTTACTCCGTCTTCCTGTACCTTTTTCACTTATAACAATAAGTTTAGGAGGACTTCTAAAATTTTTTTACAGTTAAATAGCTAAAGAAATAGAAATGTTTATTAATTTGTTTGATATATTCCCACAAAAATCATTCGAGGACATCAACAAGTTTTTTCCTTATTAAATTTTTTTTGCGGAAAATGTTCTCCTATAATACTGCATACTTCTTACAAGTTATTGAAAAAATGTATATTACTTTTCTCACGAAAAATATGAGAATAGAATTTGAAAACTGTTCAAAATGTACTGTTATCAAACCGTCTGCCCCACCTTTTACAATATCTATTTATTTCTATGAAATTGGTATTGAAAATTTGCACACTAGATATCAAAAGATAATTTATTGTGCGAGTAATTACATTATTGAATCAAAATACACTCAACATGAATGAAATTTGATATTCATGCATGATAGGCTACAAACTTTCCACATTTTTCCCTGTTTGTCAACACTCATCACCATACTCAAAAAACTCACAAAAAGGTGTGATGGTTATTTAGCAAGTGCTCCTCGTATGTACTTCTTGAACCATACAACCATTCATCTTCGGGAAACACTTACCATTATTCATTAGGGTTAAATAAATACCATCGTTTATAAAAACTCACTGTGACAATATATCTAAAACTACGTAAACAAATTACTGACCATGTGTAACATAGACTATAAACCTTTGTACTATTATTAATAATCTAAAGAGGAATGAACTCTCTCTATATATAGGAAATTCTATAAGGTATTGTTAAACCAACACACTCAACGATCTTTTCCGCCGACCTTGTTGACGCAATATTTATAAAACAGTCATGATTCCTTTATATGCTACTAACCTTACTACACCTTGTCAGTAACCTTCAAGTTCACTGGCCGCTAGCAATGTTTGAAGTTAATATCTAATTGAATCTAATAATGTCTTCTGGGATTATCACAAACGAATCAAATATGATACATTAATTTATCATAAAGTAAACGTTTCGCTTGAGGTGGCAAAATATAATTATCCTGAGTAAGTAGAGTATATATGGAAACTTATTCTTGGGAAGGGGTTAACATTCTTGAACCTAATAATTAACGACTAATATTCATGTTTATCGAGCCTGAAAAATTATTCCTTCATACAAATTTTTCTTGAGTTACTTCGTCCACGTTTTTTTCTCATTCCATGCATTTTGTTTCAAATGCAATAAATTTATTTCGACAAATAAAGCCGCATGCCACAATATATCAATTTTTGCAAGTGAAATGCAGCAAACCGCTATTCTTTGAGGAATTTGAGATAAGCAAACGTCAGAAAGATCAATGATAATCTTTTGGGAGTCTGGTCACATCTCTGTTTCTCTCAAATGGAATTTAAAGTTTTGCATTGTCTGACTGTCAGTACGGGATCGCAAAGAAGAAACTACGTAGTAGCATTTGAATTAATTATTGTAGGATCTCGATCGTCCCTTAAACATATTAGATAGGGCGTTAGTGACAGATTTTCGGACGTGATTTCCTACAGTATGACTCTTGGAGAATATTGTGGTATGAATATTCTAACGATAATGAGCCAAACATTAATGAAAAAGTCCGTGTTTTTTATATACAGGGTGCGGCAACGAAAACGAAACAGATCGCATATCTTGAAGACAAATTTTTTTTGGACAAAATGCAAAAAGTGGTTGATTTTCATTTCAAGGGGGACACATTTCGATTATATTCTAAACTATCCTACATGCCTCCCCACCTCTCTGTCACTATTACCAATGAAATTTTTATAGGGAAGTACTTACTAAGTGTGACACATCATCAAAAAGGTAATTTTATAAGGAATTTGACTTTGTGGCAGTTTTTCACGTAACTTTTGATTTTGGCGCAATCTTGCGGGAAAAGTTTCCGTATTTTAAATAATGATACATCATTTGAAAGCAAAACTCAACTATTCAATAGACAATTCATAATAAAAATTTGAAAAATGAATAGAAAAGTGAACATAACAATTAAATTGGAAAATTTAGAACAACTCCCACAATTAAAAACGAAATTTCTCCATTGTAAATGCTGGAAGTGTTATCCATTAACTTCCTTACACGAATATAAATTATTCTCGAATCCTTGTTTGACGTTTTGGAGCGTTTCTGGATTTATTTGACGACATTCGGTAAAAATACGTTCACGTAACTCTTCTAAGGAAAGTATAAATGAGAATATAATTCAGATTAACATAAATGTACATCAGAGGCCTGTTACCATTCTGGGACTATATGCAATATCTGACGACGAACCTGTTTCAGTGAAAGATGAGCTTTTCGAACAAATCCAAGAGAAAATCACAAAAGTAGGAAAAACAAGAGAAGTAATATTATTGGGAGATTTAGATAGTAGAGTTGGCCGGAAAATAAAGGATAATGTGGTGGGACCATACGGAGGAATAAATGTAAATGACAACGGGGAAAGACTAACTAAATTACGTCAAAAGAAGCAACTAAAAATAACCAACGCATTCTATAAACACATGGATATTAATACATACACATGGGGACAACACACTAGAAACTTGAGATCTTTTATTGATTATGTAATTGTAAAACAAACGAGTACAATGCAAATAAACGATGTAAGAGCATTTAGAGGGATAACTTGTGGACCGGATCATTTCATGATCAAAGCAAAAATACTGTTCCCCTATGGACCTGCACTGAAAAGCAACGGAACAGACAAATCAGCTGAGTAATCGGAAGAGATAAGGGACAAGCAGAACAATTTGAATAACCTTTGAAGAATATTTGGTCTTATTATACAGAGGATGCTCTATGAATTATTCAATGGCAGGAGAGGGGATAGATAAAAATAGAAGAACTACGGCTGTAGACGAAATCATTTTATCAGGGGGGTAGGAATTACAGCGTTCAGATTTGAATATTTGCCATTTTATAAAATCTACAGTATTTAACTATTGAGTCGCAATAATAATATTTCCAAAAGTAGCCTATTCAATGTCAATATTGTCGATTCATTGTTTTCAATATTATAACCGTTTTTCATCTTCTTGAAGTGCCTTCTCCATTCAATGAAGATCGGCAACAATTCTGGCAAATTCGTCTCTGTCTTGGGCTCTTCTTGACAGGGAGTTTGAATCTAAGCCCGTCCAACCCCTTACGTTGCAGAAAAGAGGAAGCAGTCTTTCGCTTCTCTTATGGCCTTGAAAATTGTTCGGTCCTTGTTCACTCTATGTAAAACCTCTTGATTGGTGACATGGAATGCGCAGCATCCTGCGATATACCCACATCTCAAATGCTTCCAACTTGTTGATACTGCTAACTTTTAGCGTCCTGGCCTCGACTCCATACACTAACCTGGAATACACATAACATCAAACGAAGTTAAATCTTATGTTTAAATTAATTAATTAATTATTCTACAAAATAGATGTCAAAAGGTACTTGGTCTGAAAGGGAAGAAACAAATTGGTTCAGTGTCTAGTGGCGAGCGTGGAGTGAACACTACGTTAGTCGCTAGCACCAGTGCATCTGGGAACTTTCTAACGCGCATATTAATATTTAAACGAATGCGAATGGCTAATGAGCTAAGAGTGGACGCTCCCACTGGAAGTTTAATCGAAATCTCTGAATCTGGCTACATAACAGTGATCAATTGCAAAAGTGGATTAGGAATTTCATTGGGATAGTGAAACCAACCATTGACAAAAAAGTAATTCTAGTTTCAGATGGGCATACTACACATTCGAAGAATCTAGAGGCAATTGAAATCGCCAGGGAACATGTCGTGATAATGTTACAGCTGCCTGGTCATACTACTCATCGACTACAACCCCTCGATAAAAGTTTCTTCAGTCCACCAAAAAGTACCTCTAACAAAGCTATACAGAAATGGCTAAGACTAAATTCTGGACTGTGTGTTACGCAGTACCAGGTGGCTGGGTTGTGTACAGAGGCTTACTCGAAAGCGGCTACAATTGAGAACGCAATCAATAGATTTAGAGTTACTGGAGTTTGGCCGGTTGATCGTTCGGTATTTAAAGACTGCGACTTTGCGGCAGATGAAAATTTAATCCAACTGTGTATGTCTAGTGACCCTAAGGGCTCAAAGAAGAAAGTTAATAACCTAATTTCGCAACCAGAAATTTCAAACCTTGATCACTCAGCAAATGAAATGATGGCATACAATAATAGCCAGCATTCAACAAGTAAAAAGCTTTCAGTTCCAATTGAGACACTGTACCTACCTAAACCTGAATTAGAATTTAAGACTGGGAATGTAGGACAAAAAGCATCTATCTTGACTAGCCCATACAAAAACCAATTTGAGCTACAAAAGGAGCTTAAGTTGAACCAAGAGAAGATTAAAGCGTAGAAAGAGAAATTGGGGTCTGCATCAGAAAAATTGTATAAAAAAAGAAAAATCTATCGAAAAGAAGATACACAACGTGAAGAAAAAATCTTGGATTCCGTGGAAAATCAGAAAAAGTTTCCTCTGGGTCCATGGTTAACGTCGCTTCTTCTTCGAATCAATCTGCTGTTGTGGTATAAGTGCAACCTGAATAATGGTATTGTTTCTTTTGTGAAACCAACCTGATAGAAGATATGATTCAATGTCAGATTTGTAATTTGTGGGTGCATGATTCTTGTGCAGTAATCGCAAGCAAAGACAGGCCTCAACAGTTTACATGTGTCAAATGTAGATAAATAGTAGGCCTTTATCTTAGTTTCATTATAACTCAAGTTTTCATTATAACTCCTTATATCTACAGTATTTGTATATTAACTGTTCATGTTATGAAAAATGAAAATTAACTCTTTATAAGTCTATTATTCGCAATTTATTTCATACGCTATTAACCACATATGTTCGATAATGGCAACTAACTGCTTTCATTTTACCACTTGCAGGGCCTTAGTAATTAACATTTAAAAAGTTTATACGGTGGGGAAAGAATGTATCTAACGGGGTCCCCTGTCTTTGTGGCGTCTCTAGTTTAGAGTTTTCCGCTGCTGTTGGCTTTATTGAGCACCTCTGGGTGCTTTGTTTTAGGTCACGGGTTCTTCTTATTAGTACTTGGTCTAGATATGTTGGACTAATTGAAGTTTTCAGAGTGTCCATAGTCTTCCCTGTCTCTCGTCCTTTCATCTCGATCATTGTACCTTACTGTTCCACCTTCTTCTTTGGGGAGGTCCATATGGGTTGAGCTCTCGGCTCTGTTGGTGATTTATTGATTGGAGCGTATGTTCTTAGTATAATACCAGAAATACTGTAGTCCCGTTCCTGCTCTATTCTGTGTTTATTGGTATGGCTGGTATGTTTGTGTTAGAATGGTTAAGTTTTTCCACATTTATTGTTGTTTGAGCTGTGGTTTGTTTCAATTCCCGTATGTCTTCTCTTGTTATTGTTTTTTTGTCATTTGATTGCTTTGTTAATCATCTCTATTCGCTAATCTCAGATTGTTGTACGAACAGGTGCTTCACCATACTGATCATAAGGTCTGTAGCTTCTAATATGGTCATTTTGTCCTTGGTATTGAAGGATATTGTCCCTCTTGCTTCGGGTGTGGTCCTCAATACAGCCAATGTGATCGTTTTCTTCAGTTCCCTGAATTTTATGTTGTTATCGAGGGCGATCGGCTGTATATCCCCAGTCTTCTTGGAAGTTTTGGTGGTAATTATCACTTCGTCTTCCTCGTATTTTTCCTCTTCCATGTTTCTTCTTAGGTCAATATCACTTACAGTAGGATCTCCTACGCTTAGGGACCTGTCCCAGGGGAGGGTGATCTTCCGAGCGATGCTCTCAGCAGGAATGGGTCTTATGTATTATCCATTTTGGCGAAGGATTCGAGTTTTCAGTTTATGTCTCTACTTATAAAAATTTAAAAAAAATGGCGAAAGTTCATAAATGGCGGAGGCGCCAAAATTACGATTGCTGTGTAAAAAACGGCGGATGCGTCCAAAAGTTTTTGTGTGTCGAGTCTCAAGGCTATCCGTTTAGGAGTTAATAATTTATATGTTTCTCTATCTTAATGTAAAACTTGACCTAGTGTTAACGTATCCTAAAACAGTCTCTATCTGCTTCTAAAACTAAATTTAATTAAAAAAGTAAATTTGAAAAAAAAAAAAAGTTGAACCGAAGATAAAATTTCTAATTTCAACAAAGTCCGTAAATAAAAACTGTATACTATTAATAATAGAAATGATCAACCTCTAGCTTCTGGTCCCCTAACACTTGAGGGAACTTTTATGCATTTATAACTTGCGTTATATGAGTCGCAGCGCCTTCCGGACAAAGCCTTTGGGTTCAGGACTGTTTAGGGCTCCAGTAAAATTAGTTCACGTTCACTATAAATTATAGTTAGCAGCAATACGTCTATTCGCTTGAAAAGCTAGAAGCTGACTGATTGGGTTACGTCGTCTCTGATGTATTCAAAGGATTCTTGCGTAGTCGACCTATTTTTCGGATCGGTCGTACCGGCACTTTAACATTGTCGAGGTTGTGGTATGTAGTCCATGCTGATGCGTAATATTTTCCAACTATTTCAAATGGTGTGATAGCGGTAGCAACCTCTTAAGATGCCGAAGCAACCATTCGATGGTTTTGGTAGTACATGAGTCCTTGGATTTACTAAGCGCGTGTACATCTACGAGCACAGTATCACCAACTTCGAGTGGAGCGACGGGTCGGCGAGTTCTATCGGTATAGTCTTTTGCACGATATTGAGCTGTCTCGTGACTTTCGCGGACTATACTTAAGGTTATTGCTGACGTCTGTAATAAGGTAATATGTCGGAGACAAATCTGTTATTATCCAAAATAGCACGAAAATAACTCTTCTTGGGGTTCCATATCTTGAAATTATTTTATTGATCAAGCATCACGCGCACCTTTTACAGTGGCCTGCTGCAGAGGGAATAGTTCAACCCACTTACTGGCAGTATCCTCTATTATGAAAATTCATTTGTAACCATCCGTAGTCTCCGGTTATGGACAGAAGAGATCAATTGATAGGGTTACAAACCTTCTAGACTAAATAGGTATTTGCAATTGTCCAGCTGGTTTTGAGTTATTTGATTTGTAGCTTAATACAGCTTGACGCAACGTATTCCGCAATAGTTGTTCGTATTTCTGGCCAATTATATCGTTTAGCAAATATTCGATATGTCCATTCTGCATCATAATCGTCTGCAAGTCTGAGTCTGAGTTATTATATTTTGTTAAAATTGATGGAATTTGCTTTTAGGACACTTGTTGAGCATCTTCTTCATTGGCTCCAGGAACATATTTGTACAGTATCCCATTATTCATCACATAACCTCTCTTCAACCATCTTCTGAGATCACGGTTATTGTTTGATACTCTCTTGGAAGAGGTAATAATTTCAAGATGTTCATCTTCCAGTTACAACTTGCGTATTTCACTAACTGACTGTCTGGGCATATATACCGATAGCAAATTGGTCGTTGTGGCTTCCGCCACACTTGGAAGAGATAGCATGGCCACTACAATATTGAAATGACCCGGCGTGTATTCAATTCTTAAATCATAACATAGCAAAAGTGAACTACAACGTGCTAAGCGACCTAACAGTGACCGCAGAGACTTAAGCCATTTCAAGGGCTGGTGGTTACTTTGAATAATGACTGTAAAGTCTTCTAGATAACCTCTAAATTTGGTTACTGACCAAACGACAGCTAGTGCTTCTCTTTCTGTCGTGAAGTAGTTCTTTTCCAGTGCACTCAACAAACTGCTTATATATGTTCCAAGTGCGTAGACACTGGCATCTGTCGTTAAAATGAAGGGCTTTGATTGATCAGCTTGTCGCAAGATTGAACTTGTGGTTAACATAACTTTTGATTAATTGAATGCTTCTGATTGAGGAAAACCCCACAACCACTTTGATTTATTTTTAGTGAGCATGGACGATGGTTGGGCTAAATCAGCAAATCCATCCATGAATCTTCGGTACCAGGAGCAAGTTTGCTGACATGAAATTAGGTTCTGCACATTCTTAGATTCTGGTAAATTATTTATGGCACTCATTCTATCAAGCTTGGGTGAAATTCCAAGAGGTGAAATGATGTGACCTAAGTACAGGACCGAGTCATATAAAAAAGAGCATTTATTTCGATTTTGGTGAACCTTGTGATGACGAAAATGATTAAATACTGTTATTAAATCTTTTAAGTGGTTACTGAGAGAAGATGAAAGGATGCAAGATCAACCAAATAGGCCAGGATAAAATCGTCTTGATGGCTAGACCCGAAGCGGTCAATGAGACGTTGGAAAGTCTGCAGGGACTTGATGATAACCAGCTTTTAAATCCAGCGTAGTTATATACCCGAGTCGTTTCGTAATGTGGTTGGATATCATCAATTCGGGGCATAGGATATTTATACCTGCGGGTAATTGGAAGAAGTTTACGACAGTCTACGGTAAGCCTTACCACACCATCCTTTTTGGGAACCAATACCACTGTGGCTACATACGGAGTCTCGCACTCTTCGATCATATCAATGGACTGCGATTTACCGATTTCCTTTCGAAGTATTTCCATCTTATATTCCGTGAGCCTATATGGACGAACTGAAATAAGTGTATCATCAAATACTTGGATATAATGTTCAGCGTATGGTGTAGACTCTAGTATTTCCTCAAAGATGTCACTATTTTCCTGCAACACAATATTAAGGTCAGATATTTTGGAAGGAGTTTATTTATTCGCTTCGGAAGCTCTTCGATTGACTTTTTAGAGATTGATAGCGACGTACAAGTCTGGTTGCGAGGTTTTTCTACAAATATCTACAATATCTCTGGTGCATCCCCATAACATCAACAATTATGTAGGATATTCAAAACAATGTTACTTAATTTTATAAAGTTAGAGTCGAGTAGTGTTCTACTAGAAATGTGCTTAGGACTTGAAATTATAATTGAATTATGTTGTCTTTCTCGAAGCGTCACATAAACTTCAAGAAACAGAGCCGTTACTAAACTTACGTTTCCATCAGCTAGATTCATTTCCATAGTTCTAGTAGTATAATGAATCTTGACATTAAAGGAAACTCCTCGTGGCTTTCGTCCTGCTGTACTGGATTGAGCACCTGAGTTGAGATATGTCATACCTGTACGACCTTCAACTGTAATATATGCTAGAGGACGCAAGTATTCTGAAGCTTGAAAAAATGTGCTGCACAAAAATTCAGCTGGTCGAGTTCACGTTGTTGGTTTCGAACACTTCGGAAAAATGTTTCGAATATACCCTGGTGTTTGGCAGCCATAGGAAACTAAAACTTTTGATGAACCATACGTATCAGAGATGGTTTAATATAAGGAGTGTCAGTAGGTGCTTTCTTCTCACGGGTTAATAGTTCATGACGCTAGTCTTTATTATGTCCAAAATGTTCACAATGAGAATAGTGTTTTTGTTATCGAACAGAATTATGTGTGTTCTGATTAGAAGTAACAATTTTTAAATCACTGTAGTCTTGTAAAGATATTGCTGCTTTTCGGACTCCTTCAATAAAATCGCGAAAATCGTTGATTTCATAACGATATATTTTACTTCTAACTAATAGATTTAGCAATCCAAATAGCATATGAATCTACACATGTTGAAAGACAACTTAATCACCTTGTTATCTTAACAGTAAGGTGCATTTTTGACTCACAAATATATCTGTTTTCTTGTTACCTTGAGAACTGGAGAATATATCTTCAAATATTTGGTATGCGAGCTCATCAAATCCATAAGCATGTAAAAGAGCCTTAGTTGCTTCATCAAATGAAGTAATGGATCCTTTGATCCTTTGCCACCACGTAGCTTCTGAATCACATAGTACAGTATTATTATCTGAAATGTTTAAACATTCTTTGTAGGTTGTGATTATATCAATATCTGCTCCTGAGGATCCGTCAAATCTAGCTTTGCCCGCAGAGAACTTAGCAGTAATTACTGCAGAAGATTTCTGGTATCACAGCTTGCTGATTGTTATATATTAAATTATTACTCTCGTACCTGCCCCTGTATGCTAATTTTATTAGAATATAATATTAAGCGAAGCCACTCAGAATCAAAAATGTCTATTTTGTGAAATAACCTTCCTCATTTTTAAAGAAGTACCGAAAAGAACAAACTTTTGTTCCAACTTTGTGATTCGATCAATTGAATTTCTCAATCATTTTATAAAGTCAGTGAGAACTTTATTTGAAGCAATTAAATTACGTTTACAGTAAAACAGAACTCTCTTAAAATACTTCAAATTTAGTTCTATCCGATTGACACGTAAAATTCTTGACAAACAATAATTGGATACAAGAATATAAAGGCCGACAGAAACGTAATTTGTTTAATTCCAATTTCAACCCATTTCTCCATTGCCATTACATTTCCAAATATTAATGGTTGGTTTCTTTCTCATTCTCAACGACTTCATAGAACTCATCCAGTAACAGAATATTACTCATATTCTTATGTGGAATTCATTTTTCCCTTTGACTTCAAAATTAATGAATTTTGTTATTTATAGAAATATTAATTTGAATATTATCATGAACCAAAAAAAAACTTAATTTATTAGTATACTGGATTCAAAATTGGTATGGTATCGGTGTGGTAAAAAACATGTAAATGAAAATAAATATAGATTGATATACAGGAAGATACTTATTTGTTTCTTAGACTCTACCCCCCTCCCTCCACAAAAAATAATAAAGAAATAACAATTTGATTTGAATTAATAAACTAGTCGGTTTAGCCTGCCTATTAAGCTTCTCTGTATTAATTGACGCGAATTATCAACAATATATAAGCCGGAACATATTCTGATTCGAATTATGTTAAACTGAATACTCCCATTACTTGTTTTCGAACTATCATTACAGCTTAGCAAACGAAAGAAGACCCCTGTAATGCGCAGAAGATGAAGGGAGAACTCGGCTATCTGAAGGATAACAATAACTCATTATTTTGGGAAAGTACAGTCGGTGAAACAAGTTAAGAACTACTGCTTGGTAATCAGGCAGATTTCGTTGCTATTCTAAATGTTAATACCAAATTCATAATTTTTAAGACATGTTTATGATTTTTTGTTGTTGAGGTAAGGTAAACTATTGTTCTGTAATATAAAATCTTCAAAAAACTATCAGTAGGGTACATAACCAAGACTATAAATAATAACTGATTTCAATATTCTCTTTATATCTGATATTTAATTTTAATTTAAATTCTCTTTTGAGAATTTTGTGGAACGTGAAGATATTTTCATATCAATTAAACAAATAAGTCGTTTTAAAACAAGAAGTTTTTATTGAACATTTTTTTTTCTTAACGATATACAGTGTGTTGCATTTAAGATGAAGACATTCCCATATTTTCGCTGTTTGAAGAATTACAGATTCGGATTTTTGTAGAGTCATACAGGTTGATGGGCCACATTTCTTGAAATAGTAAACTGAAATCTGAACTTTAATCTCAACCTACTACAATTTCACAAATAGGACCGCTTCCTGATATTTTGGTTCGCGTTAGAGGTATAGAAAAATATAATTGAAAAAAGTTCTTCAGAATATTATGTTAACCGTACATAACAAATTTCATCACAAAATTCTTATTCTTAATTTTTACATTTTTTGGTCTAAGTATGTAACGCGAAAAATTCGCGGAGTTGTCGCAGGTTTAACGATTGACAAGCTTGTTGACGGAGAGAATCCAAAGCACTGTATGCGCGAAGTGGTCAGTCCTTCATTTGCCGTCAATGTGTAAACACATACTTCCAACATAAAAATTTTGCATGTGCTCTGGAAGCCATAAAGTATTTTACGAAACACCTGACAATCCTCACGTAGGGGAAGAAAATAGGGCTTAAACCAACAGCTGGCATCTTTGACCCGTCAAGCTACTGGTCCAGAAAGGGCCGATGACTGAGAATATCAGTAGAAATTAGTGGAATTGGGTAATTCGTGGTAAATTTCCTGAGACGGCGTTGGTAAGGATTCATTATCAAGGTAAATGGTGGAAAATACTTTCTCGGAATTAACAGTTCTATAGGTATATTAACGTAGGAATTTTAGCTTTGAATCGTAGTTTATTGGAGTATGTAATCTGGATCTTATGAGATAGTTTCGATACATTTTACAAATTCTTATTAGTTCATTTTCGTTATTGCTTAATATTTTTTTCAAATAAGAATATATCACGGGGGCTGTATAAATATTCAGGAATGTGTCCAACGACATAGTTTTTATATTATGGTCTTTTTTGATATCGTAGTTTTTTGCTAAGCGGAAAAAAAGCATTTAGATAGTTTTTATTATCTGTGTAAATGGCTTTTATACAGTTAAAAGTCAGGATGTATGATTATTTGCGAATTTCGGGTGTTGTTAATATAGTCAGTATAATGGGATATTACGGAAGGACGTCGAAAATTTGACCGGGGTAAAATGTAAACCCTATGTAAAGGCTAATTCGTTCCTCTATTTTAGGTTTTTTTATATGGATAATAAATCACTGATTGGAGATTAATGAGTCAGTGAGACCAGTTCCAGGAGAGCTGGAATATTCTGGAGCGACTTCAGTTCCTGTTCTGGGTTCGGAAAAAGCATAAGTGAACAGTTTTCCTTTTTATTCTGTATTCATTTGTGAATTCACATTTATGCGTCATATATCAGTTTTTTTATGTAAAGTTGTATTTCTCTTTTTGCGGCAATTACTATAGTTTCGCTTTACACTTGTATTTAAAATTTGTAATCTTTGCTTATAGTTTAAAATATTGGGCCGTTGGCTCTGAACGCTAGGATACTACGGTACGTACCTGGGTACTGCGTTATTTAGTGGATTTTCCAAATTCTGCCGATTTTATGTATATAATTTTGCACCGCATATAATTACGAGTTATATTTTCTTTGGCAACGCTAAGCTCGTTTGCTATTTAAGTTTTATGCTCATGCATTTATTTATGTTTATATTCTTATTGGTATAAATTGCGGAAGTGTGAATCCTTGTAACTGTACATAGTTAATTTTTGATATATATTATCATTGTATTTTGAGATATTGTACATGAACCATTTGGTCGTTTCTCTATAATTATAGAATTGAGTCATCGGTGTAGTTTGGGGCCCTCAGCTCTTCTGCACCCTGAGTTTGAAGCCTTCAGCTCTACTCAGCATTGATAGAACCTTCTTGTCAGTTATTTACTTAAGCCGTAACTGATAATTTAGTTAGCAATTCTAGGATTTATGTAGATTCCGGCTTTCAGCCTATCTACATTCTGAATCTACAGCCTTCAGCTGAGTTCAGACATTATTTGGGACATTGTTGTAGTGGAATTGTAATAAATATTTGAAAAGAGACCTTTGGTCCAAAGTGACTAATTAAAACTTCTATCAGGGGATACTTGCTGACTTTTATTTTCTTACGATAACTTACCTTTCAGTTTAACCTTTGGAGTGTGTAGTGAGTGTTGTTAACCCACTGAGGAGTTGTGGGCTAATTGAAGAAGTCTTGGGTGCTTGCCAAAACTTCTCTGGCGCCCTTTCTGTAAACTTAATAATTTTTTGAAAAATCCACCCCTTCTTTGACTCGAAGCTAGTCGACTGGCGAGCACGGCTTTGAACCACGTGAGACAACCCGCATATCTATAACGAGCACTGAGAGGGTTGGTAGGTTTTCTCGTTATAAGTATACAAAATTATTATTTATTTTGATAATTAGTGTTCCGTGGAAATTAAAATCTTGACACAGTGTCATGTATTCAAATATTTTAGTAGAGTAAACAGCACTTTCAAAGGAATAATCATTTTATTATTATTATTATGGGAAAAAAATTTTGATAATTGATTGAATCTAGGAAAAAGTATCAAACAATAATTTTCATAATACAAATAAACCTCTCTCAACTAGTCCACAAAAGTTGACGACTTTTTGAGCTCCAACAACTTCATCCCTTTAAAATCAAATCCACTTAACAAGTTCATTTCAAAAACCAAAAATTACATAAAAGTTTGTGAAGATCTTTTATATGAATTGAACAAAACATACAATTTAATTCCTAGCAATCCTCAAATGCCCAGTAAATGGTCTCTTGAAGATACACAAGGAGAGCTTTTCAGTCAGACCAGTGGTAAGATTTCACAACACTCTTGTCTCTACTTTGGCAACATTCATCCTGCAAGTGATGAAGAACATCAACAACTACAAACCGTTCAATTAGGTAAGTAACACTGCAAAATTAATTAACAAAATTAAAAATTTTCTACTTGACAACAATAAACTTATGATATACTTTGATGGCAGCAACCTGTTTACGTCCACACCTAAATCTGAAACTTTACCTTTAGTGTCAAACTTACTTTCTCCACACTCAGTTTCTGATTGTACAAGAACTGATATCTCAACTTTGTTGAATTTTTGTATTTCTCAAGATTTATTTGTCTTTAATGGAAAAGCTTATAGTCAACCTGAAGGCTTGGCTATGGGTAACCCTCTCTCTCCGTTCTTGGCTGACATTTTTATGGAAAATTTGGAAAACTCATACACTATGAACAAGAATCATGAAATTGTTAGTTGGTTTCGTTACGTCGATTATTGCCTGGATTTCAATGCAGGTAACTCCAATGATGGTCTAGATGTACTTGAATTCTTAAATATTGTACACCCCAAAATTAAATTTTCCCTTGAGGTGGGATCAGACAACAGATTAAACTTTTTGGATCTAACCATAATTAAATTGAACTACAAATTAGATTTTTCTTTAATAGAAACCTCACTAGAAATGATGAAGTCATAGCTTTCAATTCACATCATCCTATGCAATAACAAATGGCCACCTTCAACTACTACGTTAATAAATTTTCAACAGTTCCTCTAGCTCCTTCAAATTACAACAGCGCGGTTAATATAATAAAACAGATTGTTATCAACAATGGCTACCAACCTTACATTATTCATAAATTAACAAAATTAAATACAGGATAGACAGAAGACTCGCCTTCACTATGTCTCCTACAATCAACCCACCTTTATTAAAATAATTTTCATGCCTTTTTTGATCAAAATATGTGCAGGGATATTTCCACATTCATAGAAGATACAGTACCTGGAACAAAAGTTCCCTTCAAAGCTTACAACAGTTTGAGCAATCATTTAGTTAACTGAAAGGATGAAATTAGTAAATTGAAAAGCAGCGGTGTGTATAGACTTGAGTGTTCTGATTACACGGCCTCCTACATTCGTAGAACACGCAGACCACTTATCACTAGCATCAATGAACATCTGAAGAGACCTGACAAGTCCATATTTGGAAATTATTTCAAATTTCACAAGCATAATTTACGCCTAGCAGAAACTGGAAAATGTTGCACAGGATTCATAATAAAGAATATCTTAGATTGGATTTGTTTGAGAAACTTGAGATCTCCAAAGAACTTAATGAAAATGAACTTTGTTTAAACACACAAGTGAACTGGGACAGAGATTTTCTCCCTCTCTATCAGAGGATCTAATATCATTAAATTTACGTTAAGTAACGCTTCCATTTCAATACAAACTAGACCGCTCTTTAGGTTGGTAGTGGTATTTCCATTTAGACATTTTTGACATTTGACTTTACATATTCCGCATCTGGTTAACGTTGCTTCTGCATACCACATGACCTGAATTTTAACATGTTTCTCGTTTAGTTATTAAGCAGAACAATATCAATTGTAACAATGTTTTTGATTTATTCAGCAACTTCCTATTTACCTGACTTGTGAGTACTCACCTAATAATTTTTCCAAAGTTATAACCTTACTTTTACAACTCATATTTCTGTACTTTCAACTGAGTAGGTATTCACTTTCAGGAAGCACTGAAGATGACGAAAGTCGAAAGCGCTTTGCAATAAAGAGAATTTATACACTTAAATACAAAACTCTACTCTATTTATTTAATATTAGCTTGTACTGTAGGTAGTGAACGACAATTGGATGTATTTTTGAATCCAAATAATCATTTGCACCTAAACATTAAATTTACATTAGAAGATAAAGAAAATATTTCAATTAATTTTCTCAATTTGAAAATTCAAGGAGTTATTAATGTACTTGTTTATTCAATTTACAGAGAACGAACACACTGATGAGACTATATCATATTGTTGGTATTATAATTGGTTTTTTTTGTTAATTTAGGTAGTTAACATTATTGATAAAATATATGGACTGTAGTATGATTGTTAAGTTAAAATTATTTGGATGGAAAATCAATCACTTGCTTCCAACATAAAAGCTTATATCACACTGACTCGTCCGAGACGACCTAACTATAAATCCGAGGTTGCCACGTTGTACACAAGTATGAAAAAACTATGAAAGCACTTAATATAATAGTAAAATTTCTAACACATATAATTCCAATCATGGCAAGTCACATAAATTAGCATCGTAGAACTCAATGATTCATAGAGCATTTCCAGTTCTTATGAAGAAATATAATTTTGATGTAGAAATTAATACAATTAAACAAGTAGCCATCTCTAACTATTATCCTTTGCATACAGTACTTTGAATACTTATCAAAAAAGAGAAAAAAATGGCATTAATACTAATATTTCCTGAATAAGAAGTAGAAATATAAAATTAAAAAAAACCAATTATAGGCTACTAATATTTCAATGATTGTATGATTTGTAACAGAAACAACGATTTCTTTTAAAACAGAAAGTAATGAAAGTAGAAAACTGTTGAATGTAAACACAAAAATATCCTAATTAAAAAAGTCTGGCATATATAGACGTAAATGTCCATAATGTTATGATGTCTATATAAGTCAATCAATTCAAAATTTTGTAAATAGTCACAATGAGTTGCGACGAACTAAACCAGGTGTAGATAGTCGAAGAACATTTACCCGTAACTACATGTTAAAAAAAGATAGAAAACTTATAGAAGTATGTGAAGGGATGTTTTTACATACTTTTGAAATAGGTTTCGATCGTTTAAGATATACAGTCGGAAAATGTAGATCTGGAAGTTGTATATGTGGACCGGATCAAAGAGGCAGATATGACAACCATCCCAAAATAAAGGATGAGGGCAAAGATATTGTTAAGCTACATATATCAAAATTTCCCGCCTATAAGAGTCAGTATTCTAGGTCTCATTCTGACAAGCGGCACCTATCACCGGATTCGTCCATTCAGCAAATGTATAGGTTGTATTTACAGTATTGTATAGATATTGGGGATAGTCCGGTATCGGAACATTTTTATAGAAATATTTTTGTCTCAGAATTTAATATTGCATTTCGTCCACCGCATAACGACACGTGTAGCAAATTCGATAAATTATAAATCTTAATAAAAGCTCCAATAGATGAAGGAGAGAAAATAAATTATGAAAGACAGAAAAAAAACATTTAGATGCAGCAGATAAAACAGTAAAAGGTGTGACACTATTGTTACTGCCATGTTTGATTTACAAAGATGTTTACCTACTCCATACCTAAGAAGTGGGATAGCATTTTATAAAAGGCAGTAATGGGTATTAAATTTAAGTGTGTATGAGGTATTAGGCACTAGTGACAACAAATCGTTTGGTTTTATGTAGGACGAAACCACTGCAGGCGGTGGTGGGCAAGAAATTGCCTCTTGTCTTTTGAAATATATACAAAACTTGCCTCCAGCTATAACGTGTCTCAATTTGTATAGTGATTGTTGTTCAGGACAAAATAAAAACATTTATGTTGCTACTTTGCTCTCCTTGGTATTTGAATTTTTGCCACCTGGTCACAATCTGACAAAAATTAATCAAAATTTTTTAATTTCTGGACATACTCATATGGAAGCAGATTCTGTTCATGCTTCAATTGAAAGAGCAATAAAAACAAACTACCATGGATACAGAAATACCAGAGACTGGTTTATACTAATTAGAAATATTCATCGAAAAGGAAGTATTAATTTAATTGACATGACACAATACACTTTTACAATATAAGTGCCCTGCAAAAATCGTGTTTTATGAACCGGAAAAAGAACACAAAAGGTGAACAAATGTCTTTCATGAAAGCAAATTATTTTCGGTACACCAGAAAAACTCCAGGAAAAATGTTTTATAAAACAAGCTTTTCGGAGGAAGAAGAATTTAAAGTCTGGGACATAATGGAGAATAAGAAAGGACAATCAAGTTAAGTTTTTCCTACTTTATAAAAGCTACATACTTCGTATCCACTCCTTCTTCCAAAAAAAATGGATTATATTAAAAATTTTATTTTGTTATATACATTCTGACAGTAGACTGTTCTATATGCATTTAAAGGCACTAAAAAATAATAGCGATGAAGATGAAATATTTTGTCCTATTTTGACTAATGTTTGCACTTATTTAGAATTCATAGTTTGTTTTTCTCTTTTAAGAAATTGTATATTTTTCTGATAAAGGTATTTTTAAAAATCAATTTACTCTTATTATTCTTTTCTAAGAAGGGCCTAAGTAACTTATTCCGTATCAGGGCTCCAGTATCTATTTTCGGGGCCTATCTACTAGGAGGAAGATTTTATAATAGGGCTTATGTAAATTAGTTCAAAACTGCATGGACATAAGTAATTCAATGTTTGAAACATTTTTGGCAGGTTTAAGATACTGAAAAATTAATTAGTCATTAGAATTATATTCTCTGTCGCTAGACCCTGGCAGAATTTCGCTTAATTTGAATCAGACACATTGAGATTATAGGCATTTCAAATTGAGTCATAAATCTTCGATTATCTCAAAATCCGTTTCTTGTAGATATGCACTTTTTCAACCAAGCCACAGAAATTGGAAAATAGGTATCCAGGAAATCCCTATAGACCCAATAATATCTAAGCTTAAATATTTGTAATATCATATCTACTTTTTTCCATTCATATATATTCAGTCAATAACAAGATATGTCACTTCTTAATAATTATTAATAAACATCAGGTAGGCATCACCTCAAATGTAATTTATGTCATTCCGACGATGATATTCTAAGATATTGTATAAAACTTCCAAATTTTCTAGAATTCTTATCATTTTCTTATTATGTACTGAATTTATTTAAAAACATTAGTTTCATGTATAACGATAAAAATTTAACGATGTAATTTGACTGGAGGATATATTACTTTTCATAATGATCGATTTTTCATCAAATTGCAAATTATAAATGTTTCAACGTTTCAAAGGTAAAAACATTTCCCACTTGTTTCCAATTCGAAAAATGATTCCAAAGTTGTAGGGAGCTTACGCATCTGTTACCATTAGTTTCGAATAAACAATCCAGTTTCAGCATTGTTAAACTGTGACACGTGAAACTATTAGTTCCCGTCACTGAATTTTTTGATATCAAATATAAGTAGAATCTCTCGCTTCTCGAATATTGAATTCCAATATTCTCAAACTGATCGGTAATGCAGTATGTGAACCTATTCTCCATATTTATTCAAAATTAATATTGAATAGAAATCAAGAATAGTCTGCGTTTATTGACAAAGGAAAAGTTGTGTTCTACGTGTGGAGTTTTGTGAAGTAATCTCATAACCTAGCACTGAATCGAGATAGCTTGAAGCACTTTTGTAAAGCACTCGCATTCCCATGTGTGCATCACAATTTCTGGGTTATACGATGAATAGAAAAGCATGATAATAGGAGAATGCATGCCAACTTTTTAATAATGACTGAAAGCGTGGGAGAACGGGTGACACAAAGCATCATGTGTTCTAGTTAAGAGCTGGGATGCAGATTATGATACATTGGCGAATGTGAAATATTTTTCCATGGGGAAATGGGAATAGTTCATACATATTTCTACTGTCAATAATGTGAATTAATTGATAAAGATGGAAGAAATGGGATAATAAATATTTCAGTGCTAATTGCCTAGGAATAAAGGGAGCTGAAAAAACTAGGAAAAATAACTAGAACTGAGGACTATTTGGCACCTGGAGTCATACAATATATAATCTCGCTGGAATATTAGCTACATAGCTCTTAAAGAAGTTAGGAGATTTATATTCAGGCTGGAATAAAGCTAAGTTACAAAAAAGTCGTGTTTTCTATATATGATAAATCATCCATAAATTTAATAATCCACAGAAATAAAGGTGTGGTTTTTTATTAGTTCTCATGGATCTGGAATAACAATCCCTACCATGACAATCACTTAATTGTTTTTCTGAAAAAATATTAAGTATTCTACTTTGGTTCCATTTGCATGTTACAGCAACAAATGTCAATTATATAATGGAGAAGACTAGATAGAACATGACAGAAGCCAGATCTGGGACAGATGTGAATGGCGTGGCCATATTATTATCAAAATGATTTATTTTTGAGAATATAAAGACTGCTTCGCAACTGAAACACCTGAATTCATTTGCAGAAGCCTACAATTGTTATTGTACCAGTTCTTATCACCTAATTCTACAAAAAATTGAAGCAGCTAACTGATCGAATTGCTCGAAGCCGGTGGCCGAAAGAAACAGCGCGCTTCATGCTGATGACTGGAAGCAACATATAATTATATACATACACCGGAATGTCTGCAAACGATCGCATTATGATACAGAAAGTTTGGGGCTTATCCATTTAATGTAATATCTGCTCCTCGATTTTCAACAATAGCTTGGATCTTGATAAAATCACTTAAGAAGTGTTATATTATAATTTTAACTGAAGATTGAACTTTTTTTAATAGATCAGTAATTAATTACCAGTACTAATAATTCGTGATGATTATATCAAATGCAGAATTATATGATATGATTGGGGTTTATTTCGAATTTAACCAAAATGCTGCTATTACCTCACGTATATATTCTGTAAGTTATCATGACAGAAGACATTATGACAAAGAAGTATTTGAAAGAAAGGCAAGAAGATTAAGAAACTGGTAGTTTTCATCGTCCTTGTTTTAAACGTTGCAGTAGAAGTATGACCGAATATAATTCAATCTATGTTCTTGATTTCATTCAACAGAATTCACATACAAGTAGTCGGTGAATCCATAGAATTGAACATACCAAACACTACTGTTAGTCCAGTAATTGAAGGGTAAAACCTGTAAATAAAACTGGCATGAGTTCCCACATAGCGCAATTTGTAGGTAATCGCAGGTGTTTTAGAATGTGAAAATCCTTTACGCGTTGTAGGTAACGGAAGGGGCTGAAAATGGACCCCATAATCTGGAAAAACAGGTTTTACGCTAATATCTTGCTAAATATGAATAAATTAATGAAGCAGCCTCTAAATATTGTTGAAAAAAACTTTGACCGCTCTTTCACATATTTTTAGCAAACACGAACAGATTTCCAGTCACATGGAATTGTAGCTACGGATTTTCCCATACCGATGAACTTTGAATCATCGAAAAATATAAATTTTTTCCCGAGATATGGAACAATTCGTCCGCCCGGTTACACGTTGATTCATAGAAAGCGGAATTCCTGCAGGTAGAGCAGCTGAAATGAGGGGACTTTTGAGTGCCATTATCTCGAAAACTATCGAATTTCCGAAGAAAATGATCATTTTTGTAGAGAATGAGCCGTTCTTCATTTTTTGTCTGAACAAAAATTCTCTAATTGGCATATTTAGCCAGATATTAGCGGGAAACCTGTTTTTCCAGGTTTTGGGGCCCATTTTCAGCTCCTTCCGTTATCTACAACGCGTAAAGGATTTTCTCATTCCAAAACACCTCCGATGACCTACAAATTGCGCTATGTGATAACTCATGCCAGATTTATTCACAGGTTTCGATCTTTTCAGTCCTTCATTTACTGGACTATGTTCTAATGATTTTATAATATCACAGGTTGGTTTTTCATATTATAAAGTGAACGTTAAGGTCAGAAACTTGTAATTCCCTTTAAACTTTAGACTCAACATTTATGTTAATACTCCGACAAAAACCGCAACACGGCTATTTTATACTTTAATCCGTTTCTTAGAAATACTTATGCAAGATTTATTGTGTAAAGCAATTGTAGATTTTCAATATTTTTCGAGTTTTAATGAATATGGTGGTTTCGTTTCCATCAATACATATTGTTCTGTTTTTTAGACTGCATCCTTATCATGTAATTATTCACCAAGCTTTACATGAGAGAGATTTTGATGCAAGGCTGGATTACTGCAATTGGATGTTAGGTCTGCTGGAAGAAGACTGGATAGAGGAAGAGCTGCTTCAAGGTAGATGAAGTCTTAATGTTTGGTGTGGTATAGGTGATGGAAGGATCGTAGGTACATATTTCTTTGATGGAACTTTAAATGGCGATATTCTTCTTCTTAAGGTGCTAACTCCTTGCGTAGGTTGGCGACTGAACAGGTTGTTTGATGTACAGTTGGACCATTCTCTGAGATTTGAAGCCACCACATCCGTCTTCTTTCTATGCTCATTTTTCCTATTATTTTACTCTGGATAATTAGTTGTAGCAGCTTGTATCTTGAACATCTCATTACGTGGCCCAGATATTGGAGTTTTCTGACCTTTACCTATTGGGACAGTGTTAGATTCTTTAAGGCTCTCCGCAAGACTTCTTCATTGGTAATTCTGTCAACGTATGATATCCAGAGTACCCTTCTGTAAAGCCACATCTCGAAGGCATCTAGCTTTCTAAACATTTCTTTTGTTAGAGTGGCAGCTTTTATTCCATAGAGTGTTATTGTAAATATATAGCATCTTAGCACTCGTATTTTAAGGTGGTTAATCGAAGTTTTGCAACAAAAGAATTGCTTCATTTCAACAAAGGTGGTACGTGCTATTTCAATTCTCGTTTTTAATTCTGATGAGTAATCATTGTTGTCATTGTTCAGGGTTCCTAAATATTTATGTTTGTAGACTTGCTCTATTATCAGATGATTTACGATCAGTTGTGTGTTTTGATTTGGTTTTTTGGTTAAGATCATGAATTTTGTTTTATTAAGGTTCATATTCAAGCTATAATGGATTCTTGTTTCATAGACTTTTGGACCATTGTTAGCAGGTCATTTATACTTTCTGCTAGCAGTACGTTATCATCTGCGTATCGTGAATTGTTCATAGGAACTACGTTTGTCACTCTTCCAGCTGCTTCATTGTGTAATGCCACCCTCATGATGACTTCCGAGAACATATTAAACAATAGCGGAGAAAGTATACACCCCTGTCGTACACAAAGTTGGATGTTGATGTTTTCTGTGTTTATTATCTATCTTGATGTTTGCTGATTGGTCGTATTATATGTTTTCAATAATTCTGGCATCTCTGGTATCTATTTCATTTGTTTTCCTCTCAGAATTTTGATGAGCTGTTCATGACGGACTCTGTCAAATGCTTTCTCATATCACACAAAGCAGGCGTACACATCCTTATCAACGTCCAAACAGCGTTGAGTCAACACGTTTATACTGAATAATGCTTCTCTCGTGCCAACTCCATTACGGAACCCGAACTGTGTATCGCTGATGTCGTTATCCAGTTTTTTATACACACAGTTGTGAATTATTTCTAGAAATAATTTGAGTGTATGGCTTATTAGGCTTGTGGTCCTATGATCTTTACATAAACTTGCGTTGGCTTTCTTGGGAATCACAATTAAGGTCGACACCAACAAGTCATTTGGTATCGTTCCTGATCTGTAGATCGCATTGAAGAGGTCAGGAAGTGAATCCAAGCTATGTTCCTTAAGCAGATTTATCATTTCAATGGGTAGTTCGTCTGGACTAGGTGCTTTCTCGTTCTTCATGTTCTTCAGCGCATATTCTATTTCATCTGTTGTTATTTCTGGTCCGGTTTCCATATCATTTTCTGGGGGTGAAGGGCTATTTCTGTCATCTTCGAACAGCGTTTCGATGTACGTTTTCCATGTCTTAAGCTTTGATGTCAGCTCCGCCACTATATTCCCATTATGATCCATCAGTATATCTGCGTTCTTCTTTTTATAATTTCCAGTGATCTCCTCAATCTTTTTATGTATATTAAAGGAGTCATAAACTTTTTGTAGTTTTTCAATCTCGGCACATTTTTCATTCAACCATTGTTCATTCGCCTCTTCCACTATCTTTTGTATTTCCCGATGTATACTTTTATATCTGTGTTATCAGTTCTTTTAACATCTCTTCTTGTTCTGATTAATTCGATAATTTCATCGATAATCCAATCCTTTTTGTTTTCCTCATTCGCCCTGCTCAACTCTTTGTTTCATATTTCCAGAATTGTATTTTCAATTTTCTCCCATTCGATGTTTATGTCTCTCTTATCTCTGCTGTGTGCTGTCTGCAACTCCTCTGCAAGTCATTCTTCAACTCTTGTTTCTCAATGTCGTGACGTCCATTTTTTTACACTTCTTGGACCGTTTGATACGTTTTAAATCTAGTTTGAATATTACAACTACAGGGTTATGATCCGATGCCATATCTGCCCCTGGGTATGTCTTGGCTAAGAGTATGCTATTTCTGTATCGTCTATTAATCATGACATAGTCGATCTGGTTTCTTACTATTTTAGCATTTGTGTCCTGTGGTGATTTCCACGTGTATAATCTTCTTGGAGGTAGTTTGAATAAGGTGGTTGTCACTACTATATCTTTCTCTTGAACAAATTCAACCAGCCTCTCTCCACTCTCGTTACGCTGTCCCAGTCCGTGCTCTCCAATGATATCCACAACCCCTCCTCTACCGATATTGGTATTTCAATCTCCCATTACAATTGTCACTTCGTGTTTCTTAATGTTCTTCCATAATTGTTCTATTTGTCCGTAAAATTCATCAATTTCTCTGACTTCACTTTGTGCCGTTGGGGCGTACACTTGAATTATATTTGTTCGTATCTTTGATGTTTCTAATTGTATCATCATTACTTTCTCTTTCTGAGGGGGGTACAAACCCTGTAACAGATTTATTTTTTTTTGTCTACCAAAATTCCAACACCGTTTGGCTGCTTTTGTTGATCGTCACTACCAGAGTGGTAAAATGTTCCTCCATCAGTTATGCATTTGCCACTACCGGGCCATCGGGTTTCACTAATTCCAAATATATTAACTATCAGTCTCTTTATTTCCAGTGTTAAATTGCTCAGTTTACCAGCCTGGAAAAGGCTTCTAACATTCCACGTTCCAATTTTTCATTTTCTCCCGGGGATTCTTCGCACCTTTTAACCATTGAAGGACTGCCGGGGACTAAGAGCCATTGTTTTAAGTGTATTTGTCATGACGAGGAAAATGTGATAAGGTGGTTTCTCTTTACCTTCCTCATCGCTGTTCAAACGCCTTTCTGTGGTTTCCACTCTGCCGTTTGATGTCTGATTCCCAACAAATAAAGTTGTTCTTTCACTGCTTGTTTGGGGTCAGTTCTGAGCAGCTACCTACCGTTGCTCAGTGCTAGTTACCGTTATACTACCCCTAAAAGCAGGGTTGCCACTTACGCCGGATCTGCTGTGTCGGAGCATCTCTTCTTCGCCTTCCTCGCCGGTGTGGTCTTCATCCGTAACCCTGGACAATAGGCCCTTACAAGGTACTATCAGCCAGAGCCAGCTGAACCTGAGTTTTGAGCGAGGTGTTACTCCTCGATCACTCCTCCTACCTTACCTCTTGCATGGTAAGGCTCCAGGTTTGGGACTGGCATGGCGATACATATTTGGATTTCCTGGAAAATCAGTTGCCTGTTTTATTGGAAGATATTTCCTAACAAACAAGATTATATATGATATTACACCTGCGCACTTTTCCAGACGTGTTAGAGATTATTGGAATGTAAGTTATCCAAATGAATGGATTAGAAGGAGAAGTATATTTTCATGGCCAGCTAGATCTTCATACTTAACATGTATGGACTTTTATCTGTGAGGAAGGTTGAAGGATTCAGTGTACCAAACTCAACCAACCACGTGAGGCAACATAAAGCAGTGCCTTAGAAACGCTATAAATATTATATCAACAGCTGAGATTGAAGCAGTTGTTATGTCGAAGCGCGATAGATAACATCTACGTGTGGACAACGACGAAAAATAATTTGAACATTTAATTGGACATTTAGTTTTAATGATCGAGATAGTTGTGAGATCTTTTTTTCACATATTCAATTTTAAGTTATAATACAGGGTAATACAGGGTGAGTCATACTATACTTAGTTATGTTTATGCGGTTGGCGCCATTTTTTACCGAATTTATTCCAGTTCCATCATGATAACCACCAGTTGGGTGTTTATATGGAACATTTTTGACAAAAACAAATTTTAATTTTTTTCATTCGAAAGAATGACAATTAAAACTAAATGCAATGGTTTTATATTGTCATCTACACTCTTTCTAGTGACACTATTTTCATTAAAATCGATTTATTCAAACCACAGTTATATATATTCATCCACAAACACCCCCACCCTTTATTTGAACGAATGAAAAAAAGTAAACACATTTGTGCGGAATTTAGGCCTATTTCTAGTTTACATATTTAACACTTGGTATAATTGGGCATATTTCACAAAAACCTGGATTTTCAATTTTGCTTCACTTATTACGCACCCTAGCGGTTAACCTAGAAAATAAAAAGTTATTTCCGGCGATTTTTATTGGCATCTTTTACTAAGGAATTTTTTTTCCTAGCATTATAACATGAATAGTTTCTGAAATAGCCGAAAGATCGGCTCATAGGAACACCCGGTACATAGTGGAATACCTGTACGCAAAATGGTGGAACAATCTGACAATAAAATACGTCAATGGCCTTTCCAGCACCATAACATTTCACCAATGGCTTATCTCCCACATCCTTCATCGAATCGTCTCTTTCCTACACAAACCCTCATTCGCTTATGGCTAAATATAGCGAATTCATATCCTCAATCCTATTACTAGAACCTGATATTATCCTTCTCGGTGAACAGTGCCGCAATTTGCATATATTTACTACACAGGTCCAACGTTTGGTTCAAAGAACTAGAGGATTAATATCCTATAAACATAATTTAGGTACCTTCACTTCTCTAGAGACTTTGCCGGGGTGCCAAATCGTAGACGTTTACTAAATATAGATAATCTTGACATATGAGGTACTCTTAACAAATGGTTTTCTGACAAACTCTTTCTTCTGATCTTCGATACTATCTGTCAACGTCAATTCCGAATCTATCGACATAATACTTTGCGCGACTCATTTATCCATGATCTGTATAAACTACAATAATGTTATTTACTGTTTCGACATTTACTCTGTGGTGTCTGTTAGACGCCGAGCGAGCAACGAAGGGTTAAAGCACTTATTCAGATGAGTTGAATTTTAATTCTAAAATTTCTCCAATCACGGTACCAATACGTTTTGCTACTCTGCAATTTCCTCATTTCGTTCTCGATGTTTTTGTTACTATTGAACCTCTACACATTTCACTATCTAACGACCCGGTAGGAACTGAGATCTTGCTTTCGTCCTTGCGGTTAACAAACTTTTCGAAGAAGTAGAGAATTCAACGAAAATCAGATTCAGCAGAACATAAATGACAACTGTGGACTATTCCGTATGATCAGCATTGGAAGCTTCTAGTCGTATTCAACAATTAGTTAATGATGAAATGTTCATTATCTACCTCTCACTATTCAAAACTCATATTCGTGTTGAAACTCTCGAGTTTTTTGCATGTATGGAGAAATAGTATGTTCAGTGATCCAAGGAAAAATTCTATTTTCAGCATTTCTTCATATTTAAGCACCGGACAATGGAAGTTTGCCTTTGACAAATAACATTACCTCAATTCCTCAAACACTTATCACTGTGTTAATACTTTTTAATAACATAGAGCAGACAGCTTACGTACTACAATCTATAATCTAAAGATTGAAATCTCGATTTCTACCTAATGAAGTATTGAACTGAATTCGATCGGAAAAGTGCGATGAATTGAAGAAAGGCTCAAATCTAATCGATATTTAATCCTTCACATGATTTAATCCTTCACATGATGGAGATGGAGTCTATTCCTATACAGAACGAGATCTTCACGAATAGCAATTAACAGATATGAATTTACTGAATTCCCAAAATGTATTTTCTGCTGTACAAAATACCCGTGAAATAATTCTACTGCAATTTCTCAGTGTCGCTTACATTCTGCAGAAATGCCGCTATATAACACAAAAACGGATTTTCATATCATAGCAACGCACAATGGAAGTCTGCTCTTATAAAAAGCCGTACACAAATATCATATATCTTAACTAAAAGCAAACATTGTCCTCTCTTCTGAAAATAAAAACGCGGCAAGCGATGCGAACCATTAAGGAGGATAATATCAACAAAACAAACTGTATAAGCGCCCTGTCTTGTTTCCTTCGCCACTTGTTCAGGGTCGACGTTATTTACGGATCGTATTTGAAAACAGAACCAACACAGGGGGAATATTTCAAGCTGATCATTTTTTGCTCTTAAATCGTCGTGACTCGTGGAAATCAGAATTCAAAGAGAAAGTCTACTCTAATGATAAAATTAGTTAGGATACTTTGGTGGGGATGTGGCAATAAGACACCTTTCAGATATTTATTCCCGAGCTTTCTAATAACTTTTATTCACTTTCAAGGGCTTAAATTGATTGGTCAGTGTTATCATTATCAACAATTGAATAAAATGATTAATACTTACATAAAATCTATCGGGAAGTTTGGTGAAGTTGTGAATTTTTATAATAAATTCTTTTAAACATAAATCAACGAAAAACTCAAAAAACAATATGACAATAAACAAACTATTCGATCTTGAACTACTATAATTTTAATTTACTTTCCATAAAATTATCTTCTATTGCCAAAACCTTGGCAGATTGATAATCCATAGCATAGCCTTCATAAAACACATGTTCAGCTAAAGAGAGAGAGAGAGAGAGAGAGTGTTGTATGGTAATTGTGATAAGTTGAAGTGTTTGTTTTGGTTGTGTGCCCTGATATAGGATTTGTTTCCTCTGCAGTGCGCTGGATTGAGGGTGTTTGGGGGGGTTTGTGCGCGTTTGTGCTGAGTCAGGTGAAAAGGTAGTTGGTTGAAGAAGTTTGGAAGATTTGAGTGAGTGACTTAAATGAGATTGAAGGGTGTGGAATCGAGGTTTAGAAGTGGGTATTTCGCTAGAAAGTGTTCCGAAGGAAAAGCATTCTCGTTGTTTTTTTGGGGGAAGAAAAATGATAATCTTAATCTCGTTGGGGGAGGGGGGGGGGTTACAGCTGCGGCTGCATTGTTCCCTGCGTCGATTGAGTGATTGGTTTGTCGGCCCATCTAGCTATTTAATAAATTCACCATGTTGAATATATTCACCATGTTACAGGGAAACCGCTGAAAACCTGCAACGCCGACGGGTGGTTGGAGGTGGTTGGAATGGGTTTGTCAGAAGTGTTGACTGATTGTTGTGAGATGTGTGAGCGAGGAAAGTATGTGTAGAGATATATAGAAGATTATATGTGTGATAATTGCAATGTTTGATTATCGAATTGAAATTGGGGATTGGTCTAGGTAGTCGATGTATATGTTTGGGAGATCATCGTAGGCCGGGGCTAGTAGCCGTACTGGAGGGAATGGAAGCTTCCTCTTGGGTTTTCTGCCATCTGTTAGCGACCCACGGTGTGAGGAGGGCGTTTTTTGAGATTTCGTTGCCCGATTCGATAGTGCGACTAACGTATCGGGCTTGTAGGTTGTTTGGACGGGACGGAATGGGCTCGATGTCAATATTTATTGAGAGACGGTGTTACTGGGTGAGTAGGGTGCCTTGTATTGGCAGTATCTCAGAAATGATGGCTCTCAAGATTGTAGCTTTCTTACTAGGTGGTCCTGAAGGGTGCAATAGACGTTTGCTCTATAGTCGATAATGGGACGGATATATGTCTTATACGTATGGAGTAAGGTAGTTGGATGAGTTCGTCCAAAGCTTCCGCCGAGCGCTTTGAGAAGATTAACGCGTCGTCGGACTTTATTTAGCGTGTCTGTTAGGTCGGCCATCAAGTTGAGAGTGTGAGTAAATCTCACTCCCAAATAAACGGCTTCCCTACGGATTTCGAGTTGTTCTCCCAAGAGCACGAGGCAGAAGTTCGTAGGTAGATGAATAAAATAGGATACAGTTGGAAGAGTATTAAAAAAATCGACCAATTGCTGGAACAAGTATATTCATAGTATTAATCGAAATTTGAAATTTAATAATCGAAGGACCACCGTGTAGAATACGGACAAAGGAACTGAAATAAAACTATAGCTCGTAATGTTTATCACAGAGCACTTTATTTCTTTGAATAATAGAAACCACGCAGCTCAGTTTCCATATAAAGCAAATATTATGAAACCGATACTTGGATGTAGATGTGGAAATACATATACATAATTGAATAAATTAATAAACAATTAAAACTTCTAGAGTTAGGAATACGATTATCTCGCGCACAGGTTATAATTTAGCAACACCGCAGTACAGCAGGTGAATTGCTTAGAATAATCAAAATTTTCCGGTAGCATTCCAAGTTTTTGAAAATATAATCATGTTATTAGATGTTGATTTGAACTCTATCTCACCACATATTTACAACTGCACTATTTACTAAGTAATTAGTTTGGTTTTTAGCATCAAATTAATTAAAGGCACAATAAATACTAAAATTTTACGAAGCAAGTGATTTCTTTTTGGAAGTCAGACACGAGGTCAAAACGACGAACGGAACCCAGTTTATTCGCTATATGAAATTAAGCATTGGATTTTATTTAAATATTGGCGGGGCCTTCGCGTCTGTTAAAATGTGATTTTAACAGTAGAAATCGTTCGCTCTGAGTGGGGAGGTGTTTAAACATGATGGCTTGGGTTTTTTGGGTGTCGCCCGCCATTTCCTGCACCAATTTGAAAATTGGGTCAGTAGATTTTGGGATCGGATATTGAGAGAGCGAATGTCAGTGGCGGAAATGATGAGTGCGGTGTCAGCTGAAGAACATCTGTCAGGATATAATCTACTGTCACTTTTATTAGAGGCGACTCGATTGGTTAGGGATCTTTTGCCGTGACCAATGTACTTCTTATTACAGATATTGCAAGGAATCTCATAAACTATATCAGTTAATTTGTTACTAGGAGTCTTGTCTTTGATCTTATTAAAAATTGAATTTATTGTAACACATAGTTCATTCGCAATTTTTATATTACGTGGTTTAAATACTCCAAAAATTTTAGGCGTGACTGATTTTATATATGGTAAAGAAATATAAGTTGGAGATGTATTATTAGTAGTTATAATGTCACTTTTTTCTTCGTTCCGTATAATGGCATTAGCAATGTCATATGAAGGATATGAGTTATTATAGGGAAGTTTTTGAAGTATTTTCAGATTTTCACGGTGAACTATTGGATTAGGAATTTGTAGGACACTGTTTTTCTTGTGTTCAATCCAGTTCATTTTTGTATTACGTGGATGATATGAAGATATGAATGGTGATTCATAAATGAACCAAATACTCTCAATGAATAGTTTTTATGGGATTGTTCCAAAAAGTCAATAGAGTTTTCCAAGTGTTCATTCTCCAATTCTATATCAGACATTTGAGCTTTAATTGAACTAATTTTCTTATCGATTTCATTCAAAGGAATTTTAAATTTCTTTCGTATCATATCAATGAGTTTTTCAATTATATTATCCAAAAACCTCTTATCTGATAGAAAGTCATTAACAATATCGGTGGATATTTTTTTAATTCTGATTTTTGTCTTTCCGTAAAAACCATTTTCACAAGAACAAAATAAGGTATCTACTCAATGTAATTATTGGATATCAAATCAGATTACACAAATCACTAAACTATAACAATATACACTTCAATTGGAGCGTAAACACATCTTATTGCTACTAGTAGACATGCATGAATGGTGAGACAATAAAACTGTTTGCATGGCGTCTTGTAGTGGTTACTTAGCAAGTGCCCCTCGTATGTATTTCTTGAACCATTCATAACTGGGACAACATATATTTAAAACTACGTATACAAATAACTGACCATATGTAACACAGAATATAACGTTTGTACTATTAATAATAATATTCAAGAGAATGAACTCTCTATATATAGGAGAATCTAATGTTAAACTAACACAGTCAACGATCTGTTCCTCAACCTTAATGACGCAGTATTTATAACAAGAGTCGTTAATCCCTAATATGCTATTGACTTCACTACACCTTGCCAGTGACCTTCAAGTTCACTGGCCGCTAGCAATTCTTGGAATTAATATCTAATTAAATCTAATAATGTCTTTTGGAATCATAACATCAACCCCTCTTGGATGACGAAGATTATCCTTGATAAATTTGCGATACTACTTATAACGTTAATAGTTCTCGCATTGTTTATTTATAACACTAATTGTCTGGTTTTAAAACACTCTTTGTTTACTATCTCACCTCACTTGATTACAAATATTTTCGTTATGGTATTTATACAATCGATTTTTATGAACGATTCATTTTTTATTGTTTTGGGATATAATCTCAAAGTTTACTCCTTTTACTCCCGTCATTTTGAACGGATCTAAATAATATGGATCGAACTTATTTCTTTCTCCATTTTCCCAGAATGACCGAATCCCCTACCCTAAAGTTTACGGGTGAAGATTCCTTTTCGCTTTATTCGCTCTAATTAACTTATTTTTTTATCAAAAACTGCTTGGCTTTTTCATTCGCGTACTGTAACTTATACTTCAATTCTTCATCATACCTTTCAAGATTGTAACACGGTTCTATTTTTACATTTAAAAATTCTGGTTTGTTGGGTTTTCTACCGTATAACAACTCAAAAGGAGTGTATCCGTGATACGTGTTTGGCGTGGTATTATAACAATATGCGAACATTTTTACAAATTCTCACCAGTTATCTCTAGAATCTTCTCATTAAACGTTCTGTGTAATTTTTCACAACTGCCTATCGCTTCGTTGTGATATGCCGTTGAAAAGTTGTGTTTTTTAAAAGTTCTTCATTATTTCGTTCTTATATTCTGTCCCTTGATCTGGCCTTATTTCTTTCATCAACCCATAGTTGGGTATGAAGTTATCAAATCTAGCTTTTGCTAATGTGGCTGCCTCTTTGTTAACGACCAGTATCATGACCGCGTAATTTGTTAATTCGCATAATATTGTGATACAATAACGGTTCCCATTGTTACTTTCTACGAAAGGACATATTGTGACTATATAAATGATATCAAACGGTTTTATAGATGTGTCCGTGATGACAAATTTCTCTTTATGACTAGGTTTTGCTTTATTCACCTTACATTCGTGGCAATTCTTTACATACTTCCTCACATCTTTCTCCATATTTTTCCATCTAAAATGTGCTCTCAGTTTCTTCAATAATCTATTGTTTCTTACATGTCCTCCAAACATTGGATCTTTGTGATATATTTCTAGAATATTTTGAATCTCTTCTTTCTGCTGTACCGTTTTTGGTACATCGCATATACATACTTGTATATTTTTTAACCTTTTATTCCCTTCTTCTATAAATTCTTCTATTGTGCACTTTTTGAATATATAATCATTTGCATATATCTCCATTATTTCTAGTTCAAATTTTACCGTCAGCTCCTCAAGCTTTCCCAACGTTCGTTCTAGGTCGAAGTTGTGTATCCCGGTAAATAAGGCTTCACTAAATTTCAATTTAATTTTGATCCGAATACTCATCCTTAGCAAGATACGGTTTTTATCATAGTGTTAAACTGGTAATTTATGTGCCTCTAGATTTTTTAAAACTTCTATCACTAGAAGTTTTTGTATTCGTTCTTCGTCTGTTTCCTCTTTACTCTTCAGATCCTTCCCTGATCGATTGGTCTCCTTGCGCATTTATGCTCTTGTGATTGCCAAGACATGTGAATTATTTATGTATAAATCATTGAGTTCTTCTATGGATATTCTTGATATACTATCTGCGTAGTTCGCTACACCTTCATCGTACTATATTTCAAAATCGTATTCTTCCAAATCAAGTCTTATTATCGTGAGTTTCGAATTTATTTACCTCTAAGCTGATTAAAACTTTCATCTCTGGAAATTATATCCAAAATTTCCGGATAAGTTTCGTTATTTCCATTATATGTTGATTTATTCCATTCTGTATGTATTTCTAACTGATTCTTCCTTTCTTCTAGTTCTTTTAGACTATATACGTTATCATTTATCATTGATGTATTATCGATTCTCTTAGCTTTTGCTCCACTTTCTCTCGCCTGTTTCATATATCTTATTATTCGTTTTCTCTGTTCCAGTATATCTTTTGAGTAATCTTCAATAATATATATCTTTGTTCCTTTTAATTTATTCTTTTGTTCCAAAGTTTCTACTTTCTTATTCACGTCTTTCATCATTATTAGTACTGGCCTATTTTTGTTACTGTTTTTGTTTCCTAATCTTTTACATTTCAAAATATCTGATTTATCATCTACTGTATTATTAACCTTCTTCATTACATCTTCAAATTTATTTTCTAGTTGTTGCTCATCTTCTTCGTTATCTTCTTCTATACCATTCATAATCAAATTCTTTACTCCAAAATTTTTCTGGGTCAGTGTCATGTTTCCTTGCAAAAATTCTATTTTTTCCTTGGGTTCCATATTTTCCATCCTTAATTCGTAGTTTTCTTTCTTCAATTGTGCTATTTGTCTGCTCATTTCTTCAATTTTATCTTCTCTCTTGCACATTCTCACATTATTGTTAATCCGCTTATTGTAATTGCAATTCCTGTTGAATTTCCTTTCCTGATTGAAATCTTCGTGTCTGCCGTAACCATTTCCTTGGTTGTATTGTCTGAATGTCTTTCCTGGGGGGTTGCCGTTGTAAAATCCGCTGTTGCTTCCTCTCCTATGATTGTTCCCGTAGTTAAAAACTGATTTCCTGAAGAATTTCCTATTGTCCTTCATGTGCAACACTTGTTGTTGACTTACTATGCCTTCTACTGATACCAGCTTAGATAGTGCTTCTTGCGTGTTTTCAAAGCTTGCGGCTGCCATGATCGTTTCCATTGCGTCCGCTGCGGCATTCATCGTTACTGCCTTAATCGTTGCTTCTTTGGTGTATTTTTTAGCTAGAAGTTCTGGCATCCCTTCTGACACATATGCTGCCTGTAGCTTTTCTGCCAATTTCTCTATTTCTGTCGCGTATTGCGTTATGTCCTTCCCATTTTGCATTACTTCATTAGGTTTGTCTAATAGAAGGCTTGGACTATGTCCTCTTACTCTTGATTTTAGTTCATTTCTAATTTCTGTGATTGAATTTTATGTCGTGATCAGGCTTCTAGTTTTTCCAGTCAGTCTTGTTTTAATTAGCAGAATAGCATTTTCTTCGTTTCCCGTCGCGTTTATTTGTAACAAATCTAATGAGTCTAAAAACGATTGTAACTTGCTTGCTTCTCCGTTGAATTCAGTAGGTAAAACCTTACTCGCGAAGTTAAAAAAATTATTCATACTTGTCGTAATTTTCAACTGTTCGCTTATTGCTTGTAATACACCCTTATCGATCTCCTCAAATATAGAGGCAGATATTTTATTAATACAATGCAGCGCTTGAAATGCCTTAACCGTTTTATCCCTAATCTTATCTGAATAATTTTCAAAACTTTCTTGTTGTACTAAACTTCAGTTTTCCCAATTTTTACCTATCAATTTAGCGAAACTATCATAAAGAATCATTATACTATTAATTACTTCAATGTGTGTATCTGGATTTTTAGGAGTTTCCTTTTCCAAAACCCTTTTCCCTCTTCATTTATTTCTTCTAAAATTGCCCTCAGCTTATCTTCGAAATCTTCCCACGTTATTGATATTTAAACGATGTACCATTCGTTCATAAAAATAGAGTGCATAAGTACTTACAATTTTATACAGTCAAAGTTCCTGACGTCTGCTTCGCTGCAATGCCTCGGTTGATGTCTCTTTTTAATGCTATTCGATGCGTTTTCCATAGGCACCTTATGAATTTCAGAATTAGAGGTACCATTATCTGTGTTGTAAAATTATCTTGCTTTACCATGAAATTATTGTTTACGGTACCAGTTTATTGTACCTCTTGCTTAGTAGGTGCACCACCCATAGTTTTGCTCCTCCTAGGCCCAAAATTCAAATAAAAGACCATATACCTTCACTTGTTTGGATTACCTTCAGTTCGCAGGATTATTCACCATTTACCATTTAGTTTGCATGGCCATTCACCATTTACCATTTAGTTGGCAGGATCGCCATGTGGTGGTTACTCACCAAGTGCCCCTTGTATGTACTTCTTGAACCTTCATCTTCGTGAAACACTTACCACTTGAACCATTCTTTAGGGTTAAATAAATACCATCGTTCATCAAAACTCACTGGGACAACATATATTTAAAACTAGTATACAAATTACTGACCGTATGTAACACAGAATATAATGTTTGTACTATTAATAATAATAATCAAGAGAAATGAACTCTCTATATATAGGAAATTAAATTGTTAAACTAACACAGTCAACGATCTGTTTCTCGACCTTGTTGATGCATTATTTAATAAAAGTCGTGATTCCTCAATACGCTATTGACTTTACTACACCTTGCCAGTGACCTTCAAGTTCACTGGCCGCTAGCAATAACTGAAATTAATTTCTATTTATATCTCATAATGTCTTTTGGAAAGAAGGAAGATATTGCTAGAAGGTGGGTCAAGAATTCTAATGAATACTTGAATATACCGAGCCTAGAAGTAATTGCAAAATACAATCACTCAATGGAAGGTGTTGACTTATTAGATCAAATGTTTAGCAGAGATAAAGTAATTGATTCTTTTCACTTTCGCTTTGATGTAACCAATGGTCTTATAATGGCAGGTAGGCCTATTGAGAATGTAACATAAAGAGGAAGACCCAGTCCAGCTTGTGATGATACACCAACATCATCAAAGTCTGTCAGGAGAGGTGAGAAAAGACTCATTGCCAATGTACAGTTTGATAATGTTGATCTTTAGCCCCTCTATGACAATAACAAGCAACCCACTAGATGCAAAATGGCATGTTGCAAACAGCGTAGTCATATTTTTTGTCAAAAATGTAAAGTCCACCGTCGCCTTGTAAAAAATTGCAACTGTTTCGTAAATTTCCATAGAAAATAAAGTCTTATTATAACACGTGAAAAAGTTTTTTCAGACCTTTTGTACATTCTACTATACTTATAGAAATCTACAACGGCAACTGTTGAGTCCCAATGAACTGTACAATATACACACCATAATATATTGATTGATAAAAAAAAATTTGTAACAGTACGATATGTTGATACTTTTTTACAAAAAAATAAAAATCAGGTCTGAAAGGGTTAATGTTTCTTTACCTACTTACCTACACTTTGCTTTCCTGATAGTCCATTTCTTCTCAATATTTTCTAAGGATTGACTACGGTTGGTACGCACTTTTTTTTAACATGAAAATTCACGATTGTTCTGCGTTAAAGAGGACGATCATGTTCATCAATCGCAACCGGCAATTTCCCCTTCTTTGTATTGGGTGTTGAAAATATCGGTATCTCACCACTATCAACCTTGTTACCTTCAATTTTAATTAGCTTAACCGTTTTAAGACTCACACCAGTGTCTGCAGCATCGGTTTTGAACCATAAAAATATGTAAATTTTGTATTTCAAGAAGAATAAAGAATGGTGATATTTTGGAGTTGTTACAGATTGGAATTGATTATAACAAATGTTGTGTTCAAAGATTAATAAAAGGATTAGAACTATATTAAAAAATTGAAGATGCCTTAAAGATTTTCATTATTGGATTTCCAGCTTCTGCGTCTTGCTTAAAAAAACTTTGATACATTGTTCATAATTTCACGAATTTGATGTTGGAACTTAATTTTTCAGCTTAATTTTAAACGGCAATTTGTTTGGCAAAATCACTTTTGAATAATATGCAAACTAAAATATTTCCAAATATTGTCCGAGACTATACCAACGATTCGAAATACACGAATACAATTTGAAAATGAGCCCTCTGCATTTATTAGGTAGGGGAGCTGGCTTTTCTACGGCGCATCGAAATCTCAGGGGTCTTCCTATGTTTGCCAAGCTCTACATGATCGGTTTCGCAGTATGATAACTGTAAATTACGAAGCGGAATTGAACAACCTGGTTCCCTGAACTATAACAACATACTGAAGGAATAATTAAATGCACGCCCTTGAATGCAGTTGCATCATAAAATTGAAAATAGACTTTGATGGTCGACGCCATTTATACATAGGCGGGTTAATTGCTATATTTTTCTATCTAAAAACTTACATAAACTAACCTAATTTTTATAGGAAAAATTGAAATTTATTTGATGTATGCGTTAATAAGAATACAATGTATATATAAATATATAAATAAATTTTGCAGAAACCAAATGAGACATTGGTTCACAATGAAAATATATAATTTAAAAACTAATGAGACAATTTATTAAACTTAGAGGTGAGACTTTGTGTCATCTTGTTCATAGAAGAGAACATCCACTGACTAAAGATTTCCACAATATTAATAGCACCCTTGAATCGATATATTCGTGCCACTGTCCCGTGTAGGGATGTCGGCAATATGCTGTCTAGTGACCATTGTAGGTGGTTCCACAGTGATTTGATATAGGGTAGAGGTTGTGCATATAAGGTGCCACATTATCAGCCGCGTAATGGCTCATATCAAGCCCGTCTATTGGAAAATCTATTGCAACGTCAAGTTTTCCACTTAATCTTTCTGTTTGCGAAAAGCGCTTCAGGTGAATAACCAATATTTTCGGAAATTTATTAATTGAGAATGATTTGGTGCACAGTCTTCGTTCCTTACATTTCGAGCATGATGGTTTCTCATCACCGTCGAATGTTTCTTCTCTTGTAAACGTATCTAGATATTGTGAAAGTCGTAATTGACCTGTGCTTTGGGGTATTGAAAGAGATTAATCCCAAAAGGGATCGTAGTTAACTGAACAGACACCACAGGGTGTGCACTTGATTGTTGATTTTAATTTACCGAAAAAGTTATCCACGATTTTGGAGTTGTCAATTCTCGGATATTCCAACCAAGATTCTTGTGCTTTCTCAATGTCTCTAAGTTATTCATCAATTTCTGTTAATGTGGACTTCGGTTTTTCATATACCTTCTTGACATCTTCGTGAAGTCCTGTTAATAGGTAATAAAGAAACTTCTGTGCATCATGTTGAGTGTATCCCATGAACCCTGAAGTAAATAGCTGAATCTGACTTTTTAATGATACTGTATCAACCATTCTGTCTGAACCGTTTTCAGACCAAAGCTCTTGAATAAATTCAGCAAATGGTTTAATTAGTGCTCCTTTCATGCTAGATATGTTTATATTAATATCTCTTATGTATGCGATTTCTTTAGATATTCTAATAGCCACCTTGTGTTTGATAGGCATTGTATAATACTATTCATGAAACATGTGTTACCAATATTTTTGCGGCCTTTGATAATTAAAGATTTTTGGGGAATACCCTTTATGGATCTGATTGTGGAGTTATTGTTAAGAGCTCTTTCGCAACTACTATCATTGTCCGAATATCCTCGGATTCTATTATTGTCTTTCTCACTTGATCCGCGTGATGAGGAATTTGAATAGATGTTGTTTGCTATTGAATGGGATGCAGATATTGCGGTTTTGGAAAAATTGGTTGATGTCGATAGATCATTGGTCTGGTTCACTTTGTTAATATATTCCTTGTTATCTACATAATTTTTAGACGTGTCCTTTTGTTCTTGTTGAGTTTCATCCCCTTTCTGAAAATATTTAATCGGAAATGAAATGTATTGAGAGAAGTTGTTCTTCAGTTACTACGATCCTATCGACTTCTGACCCATAATTTTTTTCTACGTCTTCATTCTCTTCCAATTTTGAATTTGACTGCAAAACATCGGGGTTATTTTGACACTTGATGGAGGCAATGCCATTTATTTGGTCACCGAAAAATTATAACTTGATTTCTTAACTCTGGTTGATATTGATTTTGTACTTAGTGGTTTCACTCCATTGGTCACATCAGATATTTGGGATCTAGCCTCAGTTGTCTTATTGGCGAGGTTAGTACCATTTTTTACTGTTCTGGAGAGTTCTTATTGAAATTTTCACCCAAATCGGCTACTCATGCTGATTTCCGTTATCATCTTCATCAGACAAATTATCTGTATTAGTATTGTTAGAGTATGCCATACTATTATTATAAATAACTTCCATTTGGTCGTTTACCTTCTTATTTGATGTCTTCGATTTTATTGGGATTAAACCAGTTTTATATTTTGTTTTGGTGAAAGATAATTTATTGCGTATAGGAATCGCATCATTCTCTATCATAGTCATCTTGGGAATGGGACATCATCTGGCTGGTGGTTATCTATATTGTTTAGTACATTGAGGCCCAAAAGCTTATTGGAGCCATAATTTATAAAATTGTCAACGCACGTATTATTAGAAGGCACAGATTCTAAAGAAGAGAATGAAGATGCTAAATAAGAATTTCGGAAAAAGTAAAAATCACATGATTTAGGATCGGTCATATGAGAAAGTTTGAGAGTGGTGGGAGAATTAGGTTTCTTACGATTAGGTTTCATAAAAAGTTCTTCTAGAGGCTTAGAACGTGGAGACGTACCCAGAAAAAAAGAAGCGTTTCCTCTTTGAATTGCAATACTTATTTGTTGTATAAAGAACAAAGTTGCCCTTGACTTATTGGTTTCTACTGATATTTTTTACCGATTTCTTTAATGAATTTTGAAGCTTCATGACCGAAAACACGAGCAGTTTCAATTGCTACAGGAATAAAAATGTAAATGTTCTCCAAATTTTTGTATTCATTGATTTTAAAAGTTTCGCTTTGTAAAGCTGCAGATCCTGCGGAAGTGAAATCCCATGTAACTGGTCTGCCGTGTTGCCATGGAATGAGGGTCATATCATCTGGACGTTTACCGTCGTCGCGGGAAATACCTAACGGTTCCAACGAACAGGGAATCTTTGCAGATGACAGGCCTCGTTTGCTTAGGTCATTTACTGCAGAATGATGTGAAAAACGGCCGGAACTTAATTTGCCTCTTAGACCGTGTCTACCATATTCATCAACATCAGCTCCGCAACGACAGCGCTGTTTTACACAAATTTGACAACCTAAACGGAGACCAATAGAAATGCGGAAACTTTCCTCATCTAAAATCGTGCCTAATGGGGCCGACAGTATAGCGTTCAACCATGCTCCTGATTCCTTTGAAAATGCTGCATTCAAACGAGCCTTGTCTGGCAAATTGATAGCTTTCTGAAGCAGATTTTCTTTTTCAATGTTCAATAAAGGCATATCTCAGGATATTTGAGAGTATTAATATTCTTCGGGTATAATTTTCTTACACTTTAATGACCAAATATTTTCTGCCTCCATTAATAAAGGGTCTTGTGTATGGAAAAATATAGGCAGAATGTAATCAGTGGAATTTTTTGAACTATTTAATGATGACCAAAAAGAAGGAAGAGCTACTGAAACGATTTAGCGAATTCCTAAAGAACCATATGAAACAGATAGTGAAACTTCCCAAGAAAAGTCCTCTAATTTAATGTTAATTAATGACTCTAATGAATGACGAATGGTATTGTCAAAATTGATTTAAATATCATTATGTAACCAGGTCGGACTACATCTTGAGATATATGTTAATTTCGGAATTGATAGGCAATTCTTGAGTAGGTAATGAGCAATATGTGTCGGTTACCAGGATAAACGAGATGACATTTTTTTGAAAAAGGTTAGACTTTTATTGAAAGCTGATAGGAAGGATTCGTTTAATAGAGGAGCACCTAATAGAAATACATTTTGTCTGTTTGTAATTGTTGCCTGGTGCTACAGAATCAAATTTATCAATGGTTAGATTATTTGGTGATTCTAAGAATAATAATTCGTATTTGCTGAAATTTAGTTCAAGACCAATATCCTTGGAATTGTTTATAATATGGATAAGAGACTTGAACACGGAATTAGTATTATCACCTAAAAAACCATCATCAAGGTACCAAGCATTGAATTCTGTGTCAATGTTACTTATAAGTTTGTGTATTGATATGCAAAAAAGGAGTGGTGCCGAAGGACCTCCAATTGGACGCCTCTTTTCGAATAAATGATGTTTCCGCCGAATAAAAGATATGAAGGGAATGGATAACATTGATTGATGAAAGGAAAAATTTCAGGTAGAATATCTGCTACAAGTTTTAATAAATGATCGGAAAAACATTTTTCGAATCAATCTTCAGAAAAACTTTATTTTTAACGTCTGGATGATTAGAGACGAAACGTCTTGCTGCATGTGCAACTGCTTTAGAACAACCTTTCGACCTAAAACCAAATTGTAATGGACGAAGTAAATATCCTAATTTGTCTCTGATGTTTGAACAAATTATTTTCGCTACTAAACGACGGTAAACTGTACCAATAGCAGTTGGTCTGATACCTCCTGCTTTTTTAGTTAAAGCTAATTGTAACACTCCGAATAAAATAGGACTAATATTGATGTTGACTGTGTCATTTAAAATAAAATTACATTATTTACACAAAGATGATAAGATATTTTTTCCTGTTTTTCTTGTAGATGTGAAGGTCTTAAAGAGTCTAAACCACCGGTAGATCTGGTTTTAAAAGAGTTTATTGCGTTACTCACAAATTCTGTTACAATAAAAGAAATAGGTTCCGAACTCAGAGTAGGGAACGTACTATTAAGTTTCTCTAAAGGATGTTTCGATCTTAATTCTGTTAAAGTGGCTGCCCTGACATCAGCAAAACTGTCACCTGAAGCTAAGATTTTGATTGCGGATGTCAAGTCGCCGTCAGAAACTTTATTAATGACATTTCTAATTTGACTATTTTTTGATAAATTTATGTTTTTCAGATCTCAAAAATTTGTGTTTTGCTGATCAGAGAAATTTAAATGATGATCCATATTTTCAAATGTTTTTAAATTATTCTTGAGAGAGAGATACTTTTTTATTAGAATTTTCAGAAGGAAGGCTTAAAACATTGTATGGAAAAAGCAAAAGATTTTCCCAGGTAGGAATAGAAGTTTGTCTTACGCATTTATCAATCAGTTGAGGCACAAAGAACCCTTGAAGTTTTTGGGACTCTTCTGATCACTGATCGTTGGCTCTTCAATTTTGCCAACTTTAGATGAAAATTCCTTTCTTTTATTTCCTTATTTCCAATACTTTAATTAGTAATCGAACCTAAATTTTGTCCAACATGGGTCTGGTTTTGATGTGTTTGTAGGCATCGCTTCTCTAAAAATTTACCACAGATTTCACACTTCACTGTGACTGGCGCTGACATCAGGGTTATATCATACAGAAGTTGAAGTTATGCATTCCAAAAAAAATTTCAACATCCAAAATATCCACAAAATTTTGGAGATTCATGAAACCATTCAGATTCAAATCATGACAAATCCGAACATGTATCAAGCCATTTATATTTGTTCAATTAGCTTCCCTCCTGCTACTACCATTATAATGTTTTGATATATTTCTTTATTTATCAAAATTGCACGCTTTTTCACTTTCAACTCTCGAGAAAAGTATTATAGCTACTCTTATTTGATGTTTTTGAAATTGCCTATGCTACAGTACCGAAATATCGGAAGCATGAATTTATCTGAAAAATAATAATTATCAATAAATGGAATTTATCTATCATTTTATAGTTGTCATAAAAAAATCAACTGACTGAGAATAAGACAAATGATTCCAACATTATATCTGCCCAAAAGGTTGAAGAGAGATCTAAATTAGGTTTAGTTCGGAAGACTTCTAGGTGGCAATAGTATACAGGGTGTGTCACGACGTTTTGACAGTCAAATTTCTCGAAAACTGTTCATATGACATGTATGAAATTTGGCAGATGTAAACAGTCGAAACTGATGCTTATATTTATTATAAAATGACACCCGTTTTTCCTGTCATTTCGGCTCACGTGACCCCAACATAATTTTTTTAAATGGGACCACCTGTATAATATTACAATTTTGGATATATCATTCAAAAACAAATTTAACGATACCACACTTGTATTGTGCAGTACTGATAATAGGGGCAATTAAATGGGGGTGGCTATGGAATTGCACCATTTCTACCAATCCATTTTTCAGGAAATGTGTTATCAGTATATTCTCTAATTGGTCCATAAAAGTGAGGAGATACTCCATCTTGTTGCCACCACATCGTTTGCCTTTCATGTCAGGGGATATCTTCAAGTAATTCTGGAAGAGTATTTTGAAAAAAAATCTAAGTATCTTTGCCCTGTTAATATTCCTTCATAAAAATAGCATACCATAGTTCTGAAATCTACTCTCGTCACTCCATAATATTTTTTCTAAAAAAGAAGGGTCATCATTACTGTGTACTAACATTTCAGCAATAAAATTTATTCTGCTTTCAGGATCTTCAGGAACTATAGGGGAGACCGGGGCTAAATGTCACAAAATTAGGTTGTTAATTTTTTGTGAAACCATTTTTAATCCTAGCAAAGTTATTTCTGGTGCACTTTGTCACTCTGTTATTTGACTATACAAAGTGACTAAAAATGTATTTATGAATAACGCGAATTTATTAATTTTTTTGCAAAACGTAAACTGTTACAAGTGTGACATCTTGCCCCCATTATGGGGCACGTTGTCCCACGATAAGGGGTGAAAATTCACGCAGATTTCAGGTTAGATTTTATTTGAAGAAGCTCAAAAATACATATAAAAAGAAGCAAATAATACATTATATTATGCTCTATTCCAATTTTGTTATTCAGTGTCGTCATCTTCACAGTTCTGACAGACGTACCACGGTGTACCGGGAGTGACAGTTCATGGGCCCATAGCTTACAGACTGTACATTGAACCCAAACTTATTTTGGTGAACTATTGGACAATGGTTCCAAGCAGACAAGACAAAAACTTTCTTCATCCTCGTCCTCTGATTCTTCAGGGGACTTCTCTTCAGCACTTTTATGGTTTTTTCCCTTTTTAATTTTTATTATTTGACACTCTTATATTTCCTGTCAAATTTTTCTTTACACTTAACCTCTCAGCAAACTCCGCCTCAAGAGCCTCTTTCTCTGGCGTATCAGTTAGTACAGCCGACTTCCTTTTCTTTCTATTTGACCCTTTGTTTCTTGCAGCTGAAATTTAAGGTAACTGTTATTTGAAATGTGTCCTCACCTGATTTTGGTAAAAGTCTTACCTGCTATGGGCAAGGGCCTTATATCTGAGACACTAAATATACTTTCCTTAGGCCCAGAATGCTGAGTATGATTTGGGATTTTTTCTAAGGATGAGCCACTAGGACCAGGCTGCTGAGTGTCGTGAAGTTCTGTGTTTGCAGGTTCTGACACAGTTGTTTTTTTGTTGCCTATTTCAAGAAAAACAAATTATTGCAGAATAATTTCGAGATACTCAGGTAACTAACTAACTTAACATTTCGTCAACTGTTGGTTCATCAGTTTGGAATGAAATTCCACTGGTCACGGGCTTTGGATTTTCGAGATCTGGTTCCTGATTTTCTTGGTGCAAGTCTCTGTCTGTTACTTTATATGGGCTAAATTATATTTCATCAAATACATTTTGGTTGAAGGGAAATATCCCTGATACACGAAATCCGGATAGTATATTTTTTGGTGTTGCGGCTAGGGGATAGCTTTGAGGAACTAAAACTGGAATATCATATATCGTCATCGTTTGACCGAGATAATTCATCATCCACGCATCGCAAGCATTATTGTACTGTTTTTTAAACGGACCATGAACTGACCTATCAAGAGGCTGCAACTTGTGCGAGCAGTGGGGAGGAGAAGATAACATAACTATACCACTTTCCTTAGCCAACTCAAGTCCCTCGATAGAAAGATGCGACTGATGATTATCAAGAAGTAACAGACAGTGGTGCTTTTTGAAACATTTTGAAAATTTAATGAAATGTCTCAAAAATTTCCTTAGGACAAAGTCCGAAATAAATATTTGCTGATTCGAGTAGGTATGTTTTTAAATCCATTTCCATTTCTCGGCTTAATACCATGCGAGTTTTGCCATATCCCACGTCTATACTTAACTGATCTTGATTAAGGTCTTCTGCTGAAAGCTTTTTGCAATAGCACCCCACTGTTTTATAATTTAAATCAAAATTCTTTGCTGCTTGCCTAATAGAAATATTTTCATTTTTTGCTTGTAACACCGCTTTCCTTATTGTTTCCTTATCAAAACTCCCTCGATCTGTTCTTTTTCTGTATTCACCCACCATCTTAAAATTAAATCCGATTCAGAGCTTTACTTCTTTTAATATCGGGGTAAAAAGTCACACATGACAACTTGCCCCACAACGTGTGAGACAAGTTACCCCAAACGGTCCTAGCATTTCTTTCTAAAATAACTACCTAACCTAATTTTATAAATTAATAAATTTATAGTGACTTTTTGGAGAACACCTAGGGTTATCATAAATATAACACGGCATTTTTAAATTCTGGCACTGAGATAAATTATACGGTTTGTATTATTAATCCAAAAAATTACTTACATTGGTTTTTTCCGTAAATTCACTTATAAACATATACACATACGACTTATACGAATGGCGAATATGGCGCAACTAACTAGCACTCAAATAGTTCCTGGCGTATAATGTGACGACGTTGCCATATTTACTTTGTGCAGGAAAGGGTTTGTGACTTTGAACCCGTGAGACTTTAAGCCCCGGTCTCCCCTACCTTGTGTTGAAAGTTAGTATTTTATAAGGTTGGTTTTGTGATTTTTCAATATTCTTTGTATTTAACTACTACATATTTGTAGTGAGTTTTGTTCAAGAAATCGTATTGAGATGTATGGATTTACCTGAAGATAAGACAAAATATTTATCTTTTGACGAGGAACTCGATTTTTACCGCTTGGAAAAGAACCAATTCTTAGCTTTCGTTCGACATAGAAAAAAGTCATTCTATGAGGAAACCATTCCTGTTCAAACCTTGAGCATGAGTTCTGTTTTTTCCACATTCTCCATAAATAAATTGCATGTCAACATATTCACCGTAAGTAAAAATTGAAGGCATTATTTACTTATTATTACTGTGTCTTCACAAGATTTTGACCAATATTCAATGACAGTTCTTGAATAAACTTCACCAAACAATGATGAATGACAACCTATGTTGTTGCTACTATAGTTGTTTGTTTCATAGCCACCTAAATTTTTTAGTGCAAAATATTGCTTTAATAAATTTAGTAAAAATTAATAGTCCTTATTATCATTACTGCACAATACAATAATGACAAGTATGGTATCGTTGAATTTGTTTTTGATAGATAAATCGATAAATCCAAAATTATAATATTATACAGGTGTCCCATTTAAAAAAATTAGGTTGGGGTCACGTGACCCGAAATGATAGGAAAAACGGAAGTCATTTTATAATAAATATAAGCATCAGTTTTGATTGTTCATATCTGCCAAATTTCATTCATGTGATATGAACAGTTTTCGAGAAATTGGACTGTCAAAACATCGTGGGACACCCATACGAAATCTGTGACTCAGACAAAAAATATGACCTGTAAATGTTTAATTGTAATTAAATAGAGACGAGATAGAGCATGTTATTTTTCATTTTGTGAAAATAAAAAATCACTGTAATGCAGTAATCGAAAATATAGCTTTTATAGAATCGGGGACGATGTTTGAAAATTTTTAGTCGAACGTAAAGTTTGATTCACGCTCATAGAGTTTCGAAAAACGTTTAGTTTCCATTGTTGAACCCATTTGCTTCACGCGATTTTTTCATGCCCCAATAAATACTAGATGAAAAAAACTTGTTCACTTTTGAAAAAATGTTTCATCGATATTTGATTAAAAAGAACTGATACTTTGTCGAGTGAAAATATCCCCACATACTATTTCAGTATCTATTCCAGGGAAATGTTCGTCATTAAAAAAATTTTATGCTTTATATTTTCCTGAGAACATTCAAGAGGCATTCCGAATGTAGTTAAAAAGAAACATGTGCTTCACTTCATTTACGTATATGGGTCATTTCACAAAAACATCGACATTATAGTCATCGTACACTTCTTCAAAGTGAAAACTTGGAACCAGACTCGTAAAAATTACTGTTAAAGTTGGGAGCACTTATAGTCATCGTTATTAAGACTACGCTGGGGATTTTGCTTATACTTGCACTTTACAGTAAATTGCTGCTACTCATCTGTTTTTATGATGTTATCCAGATCCTTATTTCCGAAGCTTCATTGTTCCTTGTAACTAATGTCGCAAATGAAACAAAAAAAACCTGCTATGAAAGTGGAATCTCCCAACTCTGTTTTTTGCGGAATACTAAGTTACAAAAATGGAACAATAATGACTCACAAAGCCTGTTGTTCAGAGTTTAATTCGAAACAATGATTAACGATGTCAACAAAACTTCTGCACTTATTTGTTCCCAAAAATTGTACTAGAAATCTTTCTTGTCTTTGAACATGACAATGTAGGATATCCCTTAATAGAAATTGCATCTACCTCTATCAGAGAATAACAAATTCCATTGAGAAATATTCCAACAGTTTCAAATCAATATTCAGAACTTTGTAAATTTGAGGAGGAGGAAAAATTAGTTGGAATAACAAATAATTATCTGGAAGATACAATAATAGATTGAAATAAATATATGTGCTTAATAAATACATCGAAATGTACAGGTTGGCAAATTAATTTCGGCAGTCGGAAGTTTGGCACCTTCCTGCAAGAGCTCACTTTACTGACAGAATTCGTAAGCTTCGTTTCGATAGTACAGTTCAGAGAAAAGCGTGATCACAGGGGTTGTTATGGAGACTGTAGAAAGTGAAGTTGTTCATGAAAAGTCGAGTGAGCAGTGTCGTAAAATGATGATGAACGTTTTAAATTTCATGACCGAAGAGGCAAACAATGGCAAATGCGTTAACACATGTAAGTTTCAATTATTGCAATGAAATTTTTAATCCAAAGTAATTATTCAACCAATTTACACTCGATAGTAATTTTTTCAAATCGATTTTCGTACATAAAATATTTATTTGGTCAACCATTTAAAGAAGTAACATGAGGGTGAGACAATAGTATATTGTACAATGAGCATGAAATGACATACATTTCCCACGAGTAGGTATATGAAATTTTGTAGTACGAGCGTAGCTCGTACTATGAAATAGCATATACCTACGAGTTGGAAATAGGTCATTTCATGCAAATTGTACACTATACTTTTTCTACGACCGTCATAAATCATAAGCAAAACTGTATTCTTTTTTATAACAATTTTTATCATAAACTTTCCTGCCATTATTGTTTGCTTGGTTCGGAGAATTTCGTCTCTGAAATTATTAAGTCGGGTTCTCAACCCGTTGAATGAGCCATATTATTTTTTTTGCATAAGTACCTTCTTACGTTGTGAAATACCGTTCCAAATTTTCAAATTTTGACTCTCGGAAATAAAAATACTTTATGCAGAAAAAAACGGTATAATTCAGTTGCGAAGAAATTTATCAATTATCGTATCTCTCTAAAGAAGTTATATCACCTCCTGCATCTAACAGGATAATGACCGATCAATGTCAAATCATCCTCACTATCGCTACCCATTTTCAATTATTATTAATTTTTTTTAGAAACGAATTCTGTAAACACTGATGTGAAATGTCAAATTATTAAAAATACGTCAACAAACATGACTTTATCATATATTATAATACATATATGATCATAAAATTCGCTAACATAATGACAGTCTAGTGGCTCATAGAAATATTTCGATATAGTTAGCCCGTGGGAAATGAAAATCTGTATTACAATGTGGTATAGGTTTCTTAATCGAATACGCACTTGAAATGTACATTTTTCTTCATGGTCGTAGTAAAAGTATTTTATGCATTCATGTGTCAATTTAATGCACCGTTATGTCATCATTACAAACAAATCGACGCTATTTTTAGTACATTTAGAGCAATCTAAATGAGACATTCTTTGGTTTTTGCGTGCGTGCGGCTCATGCGTCAATTTTCCCATTCGTGAAAAAAGCACCACTTTGTGCACTTGCTGCATAAATAACGTTTCTGTTTCTGTCTACAGGAGTATATAAAAGGGCACGTGTTTATTTTGTGTAAGATACCTATTCAAATGTAATAGGTTTTTCAGCTTATAATTATTATACTCATTTCATACCTATCTCTATTACGTTTCGGTTTTATTATTTGTTTTGAACCATTCTCCAATTTCAGTTACAATTGTGGTTTGGTCATATTAAGATGTGTTTGGCTTAAAATCTGAAGATCGTTTGAAACAACTATAAACTGACACGTAATATAGTATTTTTCAATTTAATACTTCTTTTAAATTGCCGGAAACCACGACAAAAATATGTATTCCAAGGAACGATCACTAAAAACAAATTTAACTACATCCTCATTTTATTTGTATAAAAATACACATCAGTAAAACTTTTAATACACCTTTTATATTGTCAGGTCATTGAACGCGTTGCTGCTGCTACTAAAGTTAGCCAAGGAACGCTTTCCCGTATTAGAAAAGATGCTCTGGCAGGAAGTAATGCTGACACTGATGTGCCTCTGATGTGCCTATTAAAAAACAAAGAACGTAAGGTATCCGTATGGATCAATTCGGCAAAACTGTGCTTAGAAGATGCATAATAAATTATCACATATTCGAGAAGAAAGGACCCACGTTAGGAAATGTACCCACCAAACCTATGCAGATAGATATGGCTTCGCAGGAAGTCGCGAATCTCTGCGGAAACAAATACATTCTTTGTGTTTTCGTTGGACCAACAAGAAAAATAACAGAAGTTTGTTCATGAAACGTCACGAAATCACACATTTACGCCTATTATATTTAAGAAACATTAAAAAGTGCAGAGAACAGAACAAACCAATCATTTATATGGATTAAACATACATTCATTCATGTCACATGCACCTTAAAGGATGGAGCGCAAAGAATAACGAAGGATTAAGAAGACTCGTTTCAAAAGGTAACAGGCTCATCATTGTGCATGCAGGAAGTGAAAATAATTTCGTACCTAATGCTGGTATTATGTGGATTTCCCAGTCAAAAACAGGAGATTATCATAATAAAAGGACGTACGAAAATGATGAGAAGTGGGTACAAGAAAAAATTATTCCAAACCTTTCAAAAACGCTGTTGTGGTGATTGGTAACGCCTCATATCACAAAGTACTAAATGGAAAATTATCTACGACTCCTTGGACTAAACAACAATAAAAAACTGGCTTCCTGAAAGAAACATATATTACAGTGAACAAATGTTAAAAAAAAGGATCTTTATAACGTTGGAAAAATGTACAAACCGCAATATAAAACTTATAAAATTGATGAATTGTTTATTCGACATGGATTGCAAGTTTTGAGGCTACTCCCTTATCACTTGGACTTGAATTCGATCAAAAATGTTTGGGCGGCACTTAAAGAATATGTGACCAAACGAAATTTTACCTTCAATTTTTCAAAGGTTAAAGAATTCTGTAATGAATCTTTGACACATTTTCTGCAAATGATTGGAAAGTTAGATGTGACCATGTTAAAAAGATTGAAGATGAATTTATGAACATTGAACCATTTTTAGATACTGTTGTAGATAATATTAATATTGATTTCGCCGAAGACGGGGATAGCGAGGATAATGAAGTTGATATAGAAAGTGATTTTGAAGGATCATTTGTAGATGCACATTATTTTACTGTTGATGATCCCTGTACATCTGAAACATATTTTTTATTATAGTGTTAGTTTGTAGGTAGTATGACTGAATATAGAAAATAGATGTTATAGAATTGTAGATATTAGAGACGAATTCCACTAGAGTAATATATTATTTGTAGCACATCTGTACATAGTTCTAAATAAACACTCATGTGACTAATCCATACAGTTCCAATCATCCCATGTCCCATAAACTAGCAGCATATAATTCAATGATACATAGAGCATTTCCAGTTCCTATGAACAAATGTAATTTTGATAGACAGATTAACACAATTGAACAAAAAACAACATCCAACGGTTACCCATTACATATGATAAATAAACTAATTAGTAAAAAAGAGGAAAACGTGACATTACAACTAATGATTCCTAAAGAAACTAAAGAAATAAAAACTTATAAAAACATTACATATGCAGGAAATATTTCTAATAATATTTCAAAGATAATATCTTTAGCAACAAATATAACGATTTCTTTCCAAACAAAATATAACCATTAAAGAAATCTGGTATATATACACTTGAATTCCCAGAATGTATTGCTGTCTATTTGGGTTAAACGACCTCAGAAATTTTGAAATCCGATACAGTGAACACTTAGGAGCATACAAATTGAAACAACCAAATAAATCCCACTACGCCAGACATATACTTGACACAAATCATTCATTGACACATAACGCAGAACTAGAAGTACTATATATTTGTGATGAGAAACAAGAACTTGATTTCCTCCAGGAATTGGAAATTAGAAGACACTTAAGAAACCCACAATATGAAGTCGTCAATGAACGGATACATATAGGGAGTTCTCTACTTTCAAAGATCAGCAGATATAGTTTTCCTGGTTTTCCATATCATCGCACAGTAATACTGATCTTAATTGGGAAAAATTATATCCAGGATATCCCCATATGGCTAATAATATCTAAGCTTTAATATTTAAAATATCATATCTTCTTTTTCCTATTAACATATATTAAGTCAATCACAAGATAGGTCACTTCTTATACTAGCCAAAAATAATTAAACATCAGTTAGGAATCAAATGAAATGTAACTTCTGTCATTCTGACGATGATATTTAGGTAATATCGAAACAATTGTCAATTTATTAGAATTTTTAACATTTAACAATGAACTGTGGATTTAAATAGAAACAGTGAGTTTCATTTAAAACACTATTAATTCACAAAATACACTATACTCAATTATTCGAACTTATATACTGAAATAAATGCAACTGTAGGCAAAAAATATGCAATTCTGCAGAATCATCAGTTGTACAAATTTGTTAAAATATGGCTCATCGTATATGAGTTATGAAGGAAGCTCAAAGTTCAATACCATTCATAAACGGTGGGTCAGCGAACTGCAACTTCTTTATTCCCTGAAGAAGTTTTGTATGGGACGAACAAAACTGATGGCGATGATGGGGCATCCTGATGAATTTCTGGATCTTCTGGAGTCTACCTTTGGCGTCTTCGGAGTTTATACAATTACATTATTTTACAAATGTTCACGATCATGTGAATTGGAGTCATCCAGAAGTGTGTAGAGTCTGTCTTTTGCTGATTGGTAGGTATTGATTGTAGTGGCTCTTCTTCCCTGGTAAAAAGATGAAGTTCATCCAACGGGATTTTCTTAATTGTCGACGGAAATAATGATTGGTAAGGCCGACTCAAACATTAATCTCACGTTGGAAATGTCAACGAGTTATTACATGAGCGATTTCATCTGAATACTCATGATAGTTATGCATAATCGTAATACCCCTACGAATAAAGCAAGCCTCATCAGTAAAAAGAATTTTCTTTTCAAAGTGCTTTCAATGACGTAAAATGAATCGACAGAAATTCACTCGCTGAACCAAGTCTTGATGTAACAACTCTTGCACTTTTTAGGCATGGTATTCAAAATAAATTTTTCATCTCGCACACTCATTTGAACAGTCCGTTCTCGATGAACACTATAAAACTTTCCTGTTTTTCTAGCCCGTCTTTTAACATTAAAAAATGTTTCCCTGTGAGGAACCTCCCGATTAGGAAACCCGATATTCTTCCACACTTCTTCTACAGTTTCCTTCACAAAAACCTAACACCAATAACATATCCACTTGTTCGTTAAATGAGAATTTTTTCCTCATTTCAAAAGAAATTATAACTATTTACTTACTACAAGAACAGGTTTGCCCCAATCAAAGCTTTTATTTCTGAAGGTTACTTGAATTCTGGATTCACTGAAAGAATACCCGTTGGTATTTGTACCTGAGTAAGATTGAATTTTACCATTGGTAGTAGTGCAGGGGATTTTTGGTACATGAGATTTCAAATTGTTTGTTTTGAACATGATGAGAAAATAATTTTAGACGTAACATTTTGTTAGTGGTGGAAACCGTTTGACTTATGCCCGAAATTTGCAGGTTTCTTTAATAGGTTTTCAATAGTAGCCTATCTACAAACGTTTGGCACCCGTTATAAAGCAATATCGTTGTTTTACGACATTACTTTGTGAATCATATGAAAGTATTTTGCAGTTTCTGAAAAGACATGACTAGTAATCGATAAAGCTGATGATTGAGTTTGTTGCGTGTGAGTATTAGAAGTAGACAGTTGAACGTTGTCCACTTGATATTTTTCTGCCGGTTATTTGTTTCGGTTTGGTATGGAAGAATATTGACTTGCCATAGCATGGCGAGAGTAGTTATTTTCGTCATTTTACGTTTGTGCGTAAAATTTCAAGTATAAGGCTTGTTTTCTTGTGAGTTGATATAATTTGAATTGAGATTAGGAGATTAGGAGTTTTCCAAATTATTTCGTGTTTGAAACAAATCAGAATGAATGTTTTTTGTGATATATTGCACAAGATCTGGATGATTCACAATTATTTATGAAACTGCATTTCAAATTTATGAAGGATTCACACATGTTAATACGGTGTGAAACATTTTTACAGATAGAGCATGTTAAATGACTATCGGCTGAAAAGGACGGCACGGTATCTACACGTGTTGACGTTTTTGAATACTTCAGAGTTAATTTTAATTTTGAATTATTTTGATTAGTATTTACGTTTGGAAGGCTCTGAGTTCCTTCTAGGTAGCCACACATTTCTTGTAAGATATCAAAAAGCTATCAATTTGCGACAATAAATTGTTAAGTATTGTGCCTTGATAATCATATCGTATTCTAAGAGTTTCTAAGGCTGTTTCTAAATTATGATCACAAAGTTCTAGATCATCAATTAATTGCAAGGGTTCTTTCAACAGACACGTTGTTAACATATAACAGTTTTTTATGTTTGTTGAGTTTTGATTTGAAAAGTTGGATAAATGGCGGCCAGTCTATGGTGGTACCGCTAAATTTAGGTAAGGCAATATCAAGTAATTTGATGTCAATATTTGAATTGTGTTTAACTGGAGAATTCGAATCTCCAGTTTGTGATATTACTTTTCCGCCCAACCTATCTAATATGCGAGAGGAGTATTGGTTTACCCCAAAAATGAACGGATTTAAAGATTAAAATTAACTTTCCCGCATGTGTGGCCCTGAACAATATTCTATCATAAAATTGTTACTTGTATAAACTTCGGAGGATGTATCGTGCTAACAAACCGAAATTTTCCCAAAAATAACCAAAAATTTAGTATATCTGGATTTATAAGACCCGCTGTACTCGTTCTAATCAACTGAAAATCAATAGGGTACATCTGTGAGACACCTCCAACAATATTCAATCATAGAATTGATCAATCGTATACTCTCTGGAGGCTGTATCGTGCTAACAAACTGAAAATTATCCAAAAAATCGACTGTCTCGACCCTTACTTCGTGGAATATGCTCATATTAGTGTTTTTAAATGAAACTCAAGGTCTCTAGTTAATTCCACAATATAAAACAAGTTATTGAAAATTCTAAAAAATTGACAATTGTTTCGATAAATCAAAAATTTGTCGAAACAATGGTCAATTTTTTAGAATTTTCAATAACTTGTATTATATTGTGGAATTAACTAGAGACCTTGAGTTTCATTCAAAAACACTAATAATGAAAATTATCCAAAAATGACAAAAATTTGGTACTCCAAGTACCATAGCACCCGTTGTACTAGCTTTAGTGAGCTGAATATCAATAGGGTTCATCTTTGAGATGCTCTGAATAGTATCCAATCATAAAATTGGTCACTTGTATATACCCCGGAGGCTGTATCGTGCTAACAAACTGAAACTTCTCCAAAAATTACAAAAATATCGTACTTAAAGTACTGTATCACCTGTTGTGTTAGCTTTGGTGAGCTGAAAATCAATAGGGTTCATCAGTGAGATGTCCTGAATAATATTCAATCATAAAATTGGTGACTTGTTGAACTCCGGAGGCTGTATCGTGCTAACAAACTGAAATTTCTCAAAGAATGTCAAAATGTCGTACTTCAAGTACCATAGCACCCGTTGTACTGGCTCTGGTGAATTGAAAATCAATAGGGTTCATCTGAGACATGGCCTTAACATTATTCAATCATAAAATTTCTGACTTATTGCACTCCGGAGGCTGTATCGTGCTAACAAGACATGTAAGGAAAAGTGGCCGACGACAACGACGACGACGACGACATACACACAGGATTTTTTTTCTAAAAACCGTTTTTTAGTGTTGTTGTTGATGGAAAACGTAAAAATAACTTAAAACAGATTTTGAAAATTCCAACTTTTACTTTTCCGCCCAACCTTTCTATATGCGAGAAAAGTATTGGTTTACCCCAAGAAAAGTTGGAATTTTAAAAAAAAATTTCGAGTTATTTTTACGTTTTCCATCAACAACACGATAAAACGGTTTTTAGAAAAAAAATCATTTGTGAATGTCGTCGTCGTCGTTGTCGTCGGCCACTTTTCCTTACATGTCTTGTTAGCACGATACAACCTCCGAAGTGCAATAAGTCACCAATTTTATGATGAAATATTGTTAAGGACATGTTACGGATGAATCCGATTGTTTTTCAGCTCACCAGAGCCAGTACAACGGGTGCTATGGTACTTAAAGTACGACATTTTGTAATTTTTTGAGAAATATTAGTTTGTTAGCACGATACAGCCTCCGAAGTTCAACAATTCACCAATTTTATGATTGAATATTGTTCAGGACATCTCATTTATGAACCCTCTTGATTTTCATCTCACCAGAGCGAATACAACAAGTACTACAGTACTTCAAGTACCATATTTTCGTCATTTTTGGAGAAGTTTTAGTTTATTAGCACGATACAGCCTCCGGAGTATATACAAGTGACCAATTTTAAGATTGTATAACAGCCGCGGCGTACACAATATTTTTTAGAAGACACATTAGATCCAAAACTTTTTCAATTACACTGAGGAAAGAAAATAAATAATAGAGAATTATGAACATTTCATTTATTGAACAATATTATGTACTTAATGTATTTTTAGTTGCCCTGCATATCTACCAGATCCTGTAAATATCGTTTCACGAGATCCCGCATAGGTAAGACTTAATTCAATTAGAAACATCATTAAAAATTATTCTCGAAAATATTTTTTCAAATTAACAACATTCTAAAATTCCCCTTACGCCAATGTGTTTTTAGTTGCCCTGTATATACCCATACCAGATTCTAAAAATATCGTTTCACAAAATCAATTAGAAACATCATAAAAAATTCAACGTTTCGAATCCTTTATTTAGGTTCATCATCAGGGTTTTTCGTATAATACATATAATGATGTTATATTACAAAATTCGTTATAAGACAATCTGCAACAATACTTTACAATAATAAAAACTTTTCTTATTTTTATTTAAAGATGATATTAACATTATTTAATCAAGGTTGAAAATATAAAATTGAGAGTTTACAACAAACATTAGTTGAATATCCCTATTTTTCCTTATATTACAAACCTTAAAATTGAAAAATTCCCCAGCGACTTTAACATATCCATTTTGGTTTTTTTAAAAATAATTATAATGAAACATACATATAAGACGAGGACAGTGAACTTTTAAAAATCATCTAAGTCATTTTCAGAATGAAATTGTGGTAATATTTATGGTCTACATATTTCCATTGCTTAATTCATATTATATTTCAAATGGGTAGAGAAATCTTTACTGTATGTATTGTTGGCGATATGCATTAATTTCTTTCTAAGCGCATGAACATTAAAATATTAAAACATTTTATTACGGTTGTAGATGATATATTGAAACGGGAAGGTGGAGACATCACAAGTTTGAAATTAAATTCTGTTCAGTAGATTGTTATATACATTATCCAATTTATCTACATCTTCTCGAAAATTAAGTGAATTAATAGTTCTCTTAATTTGAATCATTCCTTTGATACATCTTTTATAAAAATTGGTCTCAGTATCCAATATCTGAAAACTGTTGAAAATAAATTCATGGCCAGTATTAAAAGAATGACTGGACAGAGTTGTATTATTTTTTAAATTCTTGACATCATTTTGGTGGTTACGTAATCTATTTTCCAAGTGTTGTGAGGTTTGTCCTATATATGATTGGTTGCAGTTGTTACATTCAATTTTATAAACTGTATCAGGTTTTTCTGCTTCTGGAATAGCAGGTTTGAATTTAGTGAAAAATTGTTTAGTTTAGTTTTTCACTAAATTCAAACCTGCTATTCCAAAAGCAGAAACACCCAATTCAGTTTATAAAATTGAATGTCAGAACTGCAACCAATCATATATAGGACAAACCTCAAAATACTTGAAAAATAGATTACGTAACCACCAAAATTATGTCTAGAATTTAAAAAATAATACAGCTGTGTCCAGTCATTCTTTTAATACTGGCCATGAATTTAATTTCAACAGTTTTCAGATTTTGGATACTGAAACCAATTTTCATAAAAGATGTATCAATGAAATGATTCACATTAAGAAAACTATTAATTCACTTTTTTCGTGAAGATGTAGATAAATTGGATAATGTATATAACAATCTACTAAACAGAATTTAATTTCAAACTTGTGATGTCTCCACCTTCCCGTTTCAATATATCATCTACAACCGTACTAAAATGTTTTATTATTTTAATGTTTATGTGCTTAAAAAGAAATTAATGCGTATCGCCAACAATACATACAGTAAAGATTTCTCTACCTATTTGAAATATAATATGAATTAAGCAATGGAAATATGTAGACCATAAATATTACCACAATTTCATTCTGAAAATGACTTAAATGATTTTAAAAAGTTCACTGTCCTCGTCTTATATGTATGTTCCATTATAATTGTTTTCAAAAAAACCAAAATGGTTATGTCAAAGTAGCTGGTGAGTATTTCAATTTCAAGCTTTGTAATATAAGAAAAAATAGGGATATTCAACTAATGTTTGTTGTAATCTCTCAATTCTATATTCTCAACCTTGATTAAATATTGTTAATATCATCTTTAAATAAAAATGAGAAAAGTTTTTATTATTGTAAGGTATTGTTGCAGATTGTCTTAAAACGAATTTTGTAATAGAACATCATTATATGTATTATACGAATAACCCTGATGATGAACCTAAATAAAGGATTCGAAACGTTGGAAAAAGATAAAAAGACAAACTTCTCAAGTTTTATTTCTTTATAAATGAAGTTGGCGAAAAACCAATAATTATATATGAATTGAAAATTTTCATACTGCCAATTAACCAATAAATATATCATTAAAAATATTCACATATATATTCATTCAAATTAATGATATTTGCAATGTCAATATTAATTTGTTAAATATTTGCAAAAAGTAATGTGCGTCCCGAAAGTGTTTTGCAGTACGGAACTGTCACTTTCACTACATGGAACACTCAAAACGCAACTTTCGGTATGTAAATGAATACACAACGAGCAACTTTTAGATGGCGTCGTCTAAAAATTTTGTATATTATAAAATGTGTCGGGAATGAGATATTGTCGAAAAACAACTATTAGGAGCAATTTTTTCAATATGGCGGCACCATCGGCAAATATATGAGTTGGTAAATGTAAAATTCAGATATAGCACATCAAAATCTATAGAATTACTCTTTTCAAAACTCTCCGAAAACTTCCCAAGTAAAACTACCAGATAACTGTATTAATTTCCCCAACTGTCCGCTTTACTACTCTGATATCAAATTTCTGTAACTTCCAATTTCCATTAGTCCAAAACAATTATGAACCTATCATAATATGTTGAATCGCACCAAATGTTTTACTACTATTTGCTAATGAATAATTTTAACTTAAATCAAATTGCGCCACTGGTTTTATGTATTGATTCAAAATTGTTCCAGTGTGGGTGGGTAGATAAATTTAATTGCTACGCAACACTAGATTTATAATGTGATTTAATCAATATTCAAAATATCAACTAATCTCACTAAAACATTCGTAACACTAACAAATATTTTGCTGCTAAATATTCTAAACAAAAATCGCGATACGTGATACTAGCGTTTATCAAATGGAAAGTAGAATAATATCTAAAATTTACTATTCCCACCCTTACTCTGTGCAATCTACTCATATTACTTTTTCAAATTAAATTAACTGAATTATCTAGAAACAGTTAGTTTCATTTTTTTTATTTACGAATTCGCATCAGCCTCAAGGGCTATTAGCGGTCTGTAGCTATATATTATGTTTGTTTAACATTATGAATAGATATTGACATGTCACATGTTTTGTTTAAAGTACATTTCAATTTTTATGGTGAAAGTTTGCGATTTGCAGATATTTATTAAGGTTTTTCACATTACTGCTGTTGTTTACAGTATTTTTCTACTTCCGCTACTAAAACCGCACTTTGAACACGGGTTTGACATGCACAGAACGACTCTAAACACTAGTGTTCAAAATGCGAAAAGTCACATCTCGTTTATCTTTTGTTTTTTAAACGTCGAATCAAGTGTATCTATTGTATGTTAAATTTCATGTTCCGTGATAGTTTTGTTATTCTGCGTCTATTGATTCGTCAGTCAGTTGTCAGCCATCGTTCATCATGTAATGAATATAATTCAAATATAATATAATTTTTTCTTTCCCGCGGGCAAAGAAAAAGTATAGTAAGTATAGTAAGGTTAATTTAGTCACTCGTTTCACAAGGAACTCGTGACTAAATTAACCTTTTTGACACTTGGTACTTAATATACTATTCCAGAGATTCACTTATGTTGCATGCTAGTCTGTTGGTATGATATAGCGGAAACTCAACTAGAAAATGTTTCACTGTTAACGGCTGCTCACAAACAACACATTCTGGTCTTGGTGTTCGGGAAAGTAAGTACTCATGAGTAGCTCGAGTATGACCTAGACGTAACCTTGTGATGATGATTTGATGTCTTTGATTTTCGGTAAAAGTTAGCCAGGGTGTTATGTAGGGTTTGATTTCTCTAAGTTTTGCGTGTGAGCTCCTCCATGTGTCATTCCATTTTTGTTTTGCTTTATTGCGAATAAATGTTTTTAGATCGGTGTATAAGGGCTTAATGATTGGTGTGGTATTAAGTAGTGCTGCTTTTTTGGCGAGTTGATCGGGACCATATCATTACCTTTTATGCCTATGTGTGCAGGAACCCACAGGAAATGTATGTTTTTTCCTATCGATTGAAGATGATGAATTTCTTGTTTGATCATCAGTGCGAGGAAATTTTTCGAATAGGTGCTTCTCAATAATTTCAAGGAGTTTAAGGAGTCTGTAAGCATAACTGTCTTTCCGTAGTTCGATGTTGTTACGTACTTTACTGCTTCTAGTATTGCATGAAGTTCTCCTGTTAGAATTGTTGCATATTTTGAAAGTTTGAATTGTACTTGTTTGTAGGAGTTACAATGGATGCGCCTAGTACGTCATTTTGTTTGGATGCGTCAGTGTATATTTCGGTATAATTGGGATATTTTTGCATGGTCTCGTTGAAATGTTGGATGAGGGTTTGTATACTAGTGCTTTGTTTGGGAAAACATGAAAGATGAGTGTTTATATGTGGTGGCTTAATTTGCCAGGGTGGAGTCAAGTTATAAGTTTCTATTTTTGAAGAAGAGATGCTGGATACATTAAGACTGTTTTTATAGTGCTGGATTCTTACGTAAAATGGCTCTGTTTGAATATTAGGTGAGACTGGATTTACGTTTTTATTGAATGTGTGATGGTGGGTTAAAATAAGAGGATTGGCTGTTATTTTTGAGGCATATGAGAGACTTAGGACATGTCTTCTAAGTTCTAGTGGGGCTTCTCCGGCTTCACAGTATAGGCTGTCTACTGGTATGGTTCTGTAGGCTCCTAGGGTAATGCGTAATGATGTATTGTGTAATACGTCTAATTGTTTGAGTATTGTAACTTTTGCTGATGCATAAGCTATACCGCCATAATCAATTTTTGATCTGACAAGTGTTTGATAGATGTTTAAGAGTAATCTGCCATCGGCTCCCCAATGTTTGTTTGATACACATTTCAATAAATTAAGTCTTTTTTGACAGTCTTTAATTAGTTGTGTTATATGGGCTTTCTAGTTTAGTTTTTCATCGAATATAATTCCTAGGTATTTTATCATATTGGTGTACTTGAGAGTAGTATTGTAGATTTCCATATGAGGTTTGTGGTTAATTGGTTGTTTTGAGAATATTATGCACCGTGATTTGCTGGGCGAGAAATGGAAACCTGTCGCTCTTGACTATTTTTCCATCGTTATGAGTTGTTTTTGAAGTATCGTTGCACATGCAGATAATGTCCTGCTTTTTACAAAAATGATCACGTCATCCGCATACATTCGGATCTGAATTGGTTTTTCTATATCTCTAGTTATATCGTTCATGGCTAGGAGAAATAAAGTTGGACTAATAATTGATCCTTGGGGTGTTCCATTCTCTTGTTTTTGGATAGAAGAAGTTGTCCGATTGACTCTAACCTGAAATGTTCTGTCACATAAAAAGTTTTGTATGAAAGCTATAAAGTTACCTTGATATCCTAGGTTGCTTAGCTTTGATAGTATGTTGTGTTTCCAAGTTGTTTCGAAAGCTTTATTTACATCAAAATAGATGGCCATGCAGTGAGTTAGTTTCATTTGAAGAAGTTATAGTATAATATATAACTTATAATTCTGAGTTTAATATCTCCGTTGTCTTGAGAGAAAAAAATATTCACAACAAAAGTATAGAGAGTTAACAGCTTCACATTCTAAAAGTATTGTGTAATATACAGGGTCTTTTATAAGGTCACAGCCTGTTTTCTCTAATATATATTATCTTTTATTTCAATTTCGTTCATTTTTCCTTTTCCAGCAATATTGAGTTCTAACTAGGTAAGGTTAGGTTAGGTTTAGCTAGTTCTACTAGGTTCTACAGGCTACATTCAAAGATATGGCACTTTTATGTGAAAATGTTCGTCACTCCGTAATCACGTATTTGTATACAGGGTCAACCTAAACAAAGCTTAAAATGTTCTCCGTTATTCTGAATTAAACATCTTGTATTCTATGTCATAGTCGGTAAGTACTTACGAATTACTTCTACTCTTTTTAAGTATTTCCTGTACCGAAATGGTACCGTTATGGAGTTACTTAGATTTTTAAAATTCAAATCGACTACTTCAACTTGCTCTTGTTCGCAAGCTTTGTTCGGAATTCTATTATCCAGCTCACTGCGGATGTACAGTTGTATTAAAAAAAGGGTATAAGTCTTAGAAAGAGACGCTAACGTCATCACATTTGCGAAAAACTGACTGGGATAAGTTATCAACTGTCACCGGTAGTCAAAAATGGATATTACTGGCGTCGAGCGTCAGTTAAAGTTGTATAATGAACAAACTACCAAAACTGCCACCTACGGATATCAGTAAAACTCTGCAACATGTACATATCTCAAGTAATTCTAGATTGAATTAAGTTTCCATTGTGCAAACAATTATTGTGATGGGATCTAAATCCCAAATTTCTTAAAAATAACGTAAAATGCCAAGTCGAGTATTAAATTTATACAAATTTTTCTAATTTCAATTCATACTACTACCAAGAAACTCTCATCCAAATAATTCTCAATTTATTATATTCAAATGAAATTTTTAAATATATATAGTTATTTTTCAACTAATTTTGAGCTGATCCAAAAAATGATTCGGCAAGAAAAAACTTGCCTCGATTTTTGGTGTAAGAGTGCAAAAATTTAGCCAAGTGTTATACATTTTTTTCTTGCCAATTAATTTGTAGATCTGCTTGAAATTAGTTGGAGAATAACTACGTATATATAGAGGTTTTATCTAGTACATTTCAGTCAATAAATTGCGATTTACTTGGATGAATCTTTCTTTGTAAGTACCAATTAAAAATAGAAAAAGTTGAGTAAATTCAATAAGAAGATGGTATTTTACTTGATTTCAGAAGTTTGTTATTTAGATTTCATTACTTTATTTGTTTATTGAATGGAAAGTTCTTTCTACAGTCACTTGAGATGTGTGCATTGCGCAAAGTTTTACTGACATCCGTAGATGGCAGTTTTGGTAGTATATTAATTATTTTTGTAGTGTGGTACAGGAGCTTTGATAAATTCCTTAAGTAGTAGTTATTATAAAACCCATATTTAAAAAAAAAGAGAATGTGAGTTAAATCAGAATAATGAACTTCTTACTCAGTTAGAAATCAATTAACAAAAACCAATATGGATATTTATACATTCACTACACAGGTTGACAACAACAGAAAAAAAATATTTTTATTTAATAATTATTGTACAATAAATTACCAAATAATATGGAGGAAACAAAATATTTTAATAAATACAAAAAATTATACATGATATCCTCAAAAAAATGGAACCATACATCTAGTTTTGAAGAATACATGTCTGTTCATCTGTATCTACTGTTGAGTCAAGACAGTTTTTTTCCAATTCGTTACTATCACGTTGTCGGGATGAATTAAAATGAATATTATGATTATTATATTATGTTGATGGGTTTTGACAAAACATCGTAAGCGACGAGGGCCAAATTTTACAGGAGGGCTTTTTTCCTTCTCATTATTTTCTTTTTGAACTTAAATCTGTTAAATTTTTTCTGTAATCATTTGTATTTTTATAGTCAGTTTAGATTAGTCAATTTTAGTCAACTTTAACATATTCAGGTATTTTTGCAGGTTATAATAATAATAATAATAATATCTTTATTGCTTCAAATTGATACAAATCAATATAGCAAGAATGATACTTTGTCAATACATTTTTTGAAAGCCATGTATATTTGTTTGTCGCTTAAGATACACTTACGATGTTTTGTTGGCATCTTTTTTTGAAATAAAATTCATTGCATACATAAAAACTCTGTACTCAAAACGAAAATGACAATAATAATAACATTTAAAAACTATTTTAACCTTTCATCTTAAATTATGTCTTGGTATTGGTATTCGTCATCAGTTTCTGCTAAAATATCCGGAGCTACTGCCCTTCTTTGGAACTGTTTGTATTCGTTAACAAATTTTTTTGGGATAACATATTTCTTGCAAAGTTCCATTAGATTTTGAAACTTCGGAAGGGATATTTCTAAAGGACATTTGTATATAGATTCCAGTGATTTTTTAGGATTCTTTGATCTTCTACCTGAAATTATAAAAAAATAGGGCTTTAAATATCATAATTTCTGAAAACGTTTACAAACCTTTAGGAGCTCCATTAGGAATCTGCGAAATAAAACTTTCAGCTGTATCAGAATAAGAATGTTTGATTTTGATTTCTTCTTTTCCTTTTCCCAATAATGCAGTTCTCACTTGACTTATTTGGAATTTAGTTCTATCTTGAAAGTTCTCCCTATTATTTGGAAAGAAATTTTCGCTCACCGCTTTCCAAGATAAAAGTTCAGAATACTTCATGCTAATAACTTCCAAAGGTTTAGGGTTAACCCTAGCGTTTGCTATTAAGGTGGGCCATTCTGACGGTGCCCAAACAATGCGCCTACGAATAAATCTTTCTATTGTGCCATGGACTGCATCTACCGGCATTTAAGTATGTCCAGGTAAAAGGAAAGCTATTTTAATGTGGCGGATATTACTTGCCTCTTTTAGGAACGTATTCAACATTATTAGCATGGCCTTATTTTTATTCTGACCAGTGCAGCTGTCACAATATAAAGCAACACTTTTAACGTTTTCTCGACCATCAACTTTAACCAGATATTTGTGAAGAATTGAGCAAATTTCATTGGTGCCTCGGTTTCCATCTCTTTCGCCCCATAAATAGCAATAAGCACTTCTTGTTCCGCTTTCATACACAGTTTCGTTGTAAAACGCATATTTACGTGAATAGTATAATATCATGTTGTTTCCATGGGGCGTATTTAAAACTTTTTGCAAATCGAAACTTGCGCAAACATAACTATCGTCTTCTTTTGCAATATTCAGGTCGGAAAGAAACTGTTTTTTGCTCTCATCTTTATCTTTAATATGAATTTGGTATAACAAATCTTCAGCTTCGCTAAATTTATTTTCTTTGTCTTTTGGAAATTCGCATTTATCCTTTCTCGGAAGGTGAAAGCCGATATTAAAGTCTTTATTAAATATTGATCTGAATACTTTCAGGGAGACTTTAGTTTTTATTTTGTAAATTTCTTGTTAATCCTTTACAAAAATCCGGTATAAAAAAGACACATTTCTCAGTTCGCTAAATAGGTATTTTTCAGTTGAACTTGCTCTACAATAATGTGAGGCAACTGCAGGTAACTTCTCAATAAATTCGTGAACTCTTTTTCTGTCTTCGGTTGTAATTTTGTGAGGCGGATTATATTTGCCCCTTTGATCGGCTTTGGCAAATATACCAGGACCTGCATGGTCCTTAGTGTATCGTAATGTCATTTATGAGATGCAAAGCGTTTTTAAAATAAATTGTTGGCACACTTCAGTTTCAACCTCATTCCATTTGATAATGTAACTAAAGCTTATAGTTCTTCTACTATGTTCTACATTTTTTGTTCGCCTTCGCTTTACTTCCTTTGCCTTTATACATGATAAAAGCCAATCTCTTTGCCTAGAATAACTGCCCAAATCCCAGTAGTATGCAAATATGTCATGTCGTAGTTATTCTGTAAAGTTTCTTGTACATCCATTACGGCATCTTTTATTTTTACACGGATTTTCTTGAACGGATTTATTAGCCCCTAACAGTTCCTCAGTTTTTTTTTCTTTTCTTTCTTGATTCTTTTTCAGTTTTTTCTTAAACCAGAAATGGCCACAATGTCTGTTGCGATATCATCTGTTTCTTCAATTTCTGATCCAGAATAGCCAAAATCGGAATGTTTATCTTCATGAAAAGAGTAATCGGAGTCAAATGTTTTGACCGTCTTGCTTTTAGGAGAACTCTTCTTATCATAGTTTTTGGATTATGAACTGGATGAATAGTCTACCAGTTTATTTGGTGAGGCTGGTTGCTGGGCACTAACCGAAACATTAACATTAGTTTCTCTCATGGTGTCATTTGAATTTGAAGTCTGAATAGAAACATCGTTTTCCAGATTGAATTTTGAAACGTCCTCAACAAAGTCATCTACAAGCATTATCGGAATCAAAATATCTGACTGATCTTGTACAACTTCCAATATACTATTAGAATTAACGTTATTTTCATTGTCAATACTTTCAGTGTTGTTTTCATTTTGTGCTGGTTTTAAAACTGGATAGATATTTTGCATTTTATTCGCGTTGTCATCATTTACACATTCATTTCGAGTACTAGTATCAGCAATATGACGCAATGTCATTAAGGCTATGCGGTAACCTCTTGAATGAGCCATCTAAATAAATAAAAATTATATAACTAAACTTAAAGACAAAAAATAATATATTATAACTTACCAGCAAAATAATTTCAAAGATTTTCAATCGCAATAAAATAAATAATTCTAACGTATTTTATTTCTAATTATTATTAATGGAATACGATGCACTCGTCAATACCATTTAAAGCAAACTGAAATTAAATTAATTTAGTTTACTTCTAAACAAGTCGATGCAGGCTTGTTACTGCCCAGCCCACCTTAAGGTAGAGAGGGAAAAATTATCGTAAGCGACATTAGGATAAATCGTAACCACCACGAGTATACGGCGCATACGATGTTTTGCCAGGGTCATATTGGCGGTTACGATGTAAATACGTCCGTTATGAATACCGTTACAAAATTACTGGTGGATACGATAACTTTAATACGAGTTTTGTATACGTTTTAAAATAATTAACAGGCTGACCTAAGTTATGTGTATGTGCCGTTCATCGTAAGCAACAGTTTGGTGTGAAAGCATAATTTTCGAGAAATTAGTCGCTCACGATGTTTTGTCAAAAACCCATCGATATATTATCGGGGTTTACCAAAATAAGTTTTTGTCACATAGGTGTTATGTGTTACAAGCTGTATGATATTTTTCTGTGCAATTGTGTCTCTACAGATTGTTTCTTTTTTGTAATTAGATAGAAACGGGATAACTTCAATTATTTTCCTCTTCGATTTAAGTCACTGGAAGTAACTATCTATTCGAGAATTATATGAACAACAGAACGAATTTTATAAAATAATTGTAATGTTTTTCTTATTTATTGAAAGTTTTGATTACGGGTGGGATAAATTTTAAACACACGGTATGGCTACTTACTAATTCATTTAAACAGTAATTTATATATACATAGCTAATCACTTATATTTAATTTATATGCACACAAACTTGATTATTAATTAGCACTTTACTGTTCGGTGTATTCTTTGTTTATTTCTCCGGATCACTTTATCAGCTAACTCCTCCGCTGATCGGTCCTTATTTATATTAGTGCCTTTCTTACTAGAGAATTCTGGGCTGCGGCTTACACAAAACAAAAACAATTGGTTCTGGCCTTTTCTAGATAACTCTGGTTACAAAAACAATGTTTACATAAGATAATCGTAAGGTCGTAAACAGTTTAAACAGTTATAAAAAACAGTGCGTGTCCGCCATAATTTTAACTTTTATACCTGGCTTAGACAGAGTCGGTTTTAGGGACTATACCGGTGTGCTGTTTCGTAACATTACCCCCTCCTTAAATGGAACTTCCTCCTGGAACTTTTGTGTAGACGAGACTGGATGTTTGAATCGGCAACTGGCCCCATTTCTACACTTTCCGATCTTATGGAAATAGCAGGACACCGTCTTCATCGGATACTGATAACGGGGGTTGTAGCTGCAAATTAATATCTGGACACCGGTATCTTGAAAGATAATCTCTACCATGCTCCTGATGATTCGCCAATCCAACTGGTTACTCGCTATCTTAGGCATAGCCAGTTTCTTCACGTTGGATTCCAACACATGGTCTCGGAGGTTTCGAAGTGCTTCCCACACATCGCGGTAGGTAGATCGACCTTGGAATTCATTTTTAGTTACCACGTAGAAGACGTACCACGAATTATGTTCCAGTTTCAGTGTCTTGCCAGGGGCTGGAATCTGGTCTTCAAGTTTTTCTAATTGCCCAAACTTCTTTCGAAAGACGGTTGCCAATACTCGTGCGTTCTTGACACGGGCGGGGATGTTGTATGCCAGTGAATAATCTTCCGAGATAGTGAACAGATCTTGTTGTTGTTCCGAAGTGACTCCATATCTAGCTTTCCCAGTACCTCCATACGTGCCCATAAATTCCTCGAAGATAGGATCAGACACATCTCGAATAAGGTTTACTACTTCCTCCAGGTCATGGTCTCCTTCGAATGGCGCTAGGTGAACTACTTTTGGTTTTCCGTTGGGGATCTTGCTTATGCGATATATAACAACATTGATACTTTTCTTGATTAAGTATGGACCTTCCCAGGATTTTTGTTATTTTGGAGAAAATCCTTTTCTTATCGTCGGGTTGTGTACCCATACTTTGTCCCCTTCTTTAAAACCGCCTTCTGTGGCCTGCGTGTCGTACCGACTTTTCATTCTGTCGCTGGCAACTTGAAGATTTGTTCGAACTAATCTATGAATATCATCCAGCCTTCTTCTCAATTGGATCACGTAGTCTTCGCCTGCTATATCTTCTCCAGGCCGACAGCCAAATTCCAGGTCATAAGGAAGCCTCATTTCACGTCCAAACAGGATTTTCGCCGGTGTTCCTCCCGTGGACTCATTGACGGCAGATCGATAAGCCAATGCGAATAGGGAGAGATACTGGTCCCAATCTATCTGATGGCTGGATACTACTTTGGACAGGTATTTCCCGATAGTCCTGTTCATTCTCTCGACCATTCCGTCTGACTGTGGATGTAATGCTGTTGTCCTGGTCTTCTTCATTCCCAGGTTCTCGCAAATCTTCTGGAATAGATGGCTTCCAAAATTTCTTCCCTGGTCACTATGGACTTCCAAGGGTACTCCATATCAACTGATGAATTCACCAATACATCTGCTACAGTTGTGGCTTGGTTGGAAATAGCGTAAATTTCCACCCATTTTCTGAAATAATCCATTATAACCAGTATGTATTTGCTACCATTTTCTGTTGTCGGAAATGGTCCAGCGATGTCTAAAGCAATCCTTTCGCAAGGGCGTCCAACATTGTACTGTTTCATAGGTGCCTTTCTCTTGCGATGTGGTCCATTACTCGTAGCACAAGTCGTACATTTCTTACACCAGTCCTTCACATCGTCGGAGCTGTTCATCCAATAAAACCTTCCACGGATTCGCTGAAGGGTTTTCGTCACTCCCAGATGACCTCCCGATGGACTGTCGTATAACTTTTTCAGTACCTCAGCTACTGTCGCTCTCGGGATAACTATCTGTCTTCTCTCCTCGGAACCATCATCGTTCTCAAGGATTCTTTTCAATAGGCCTTCTTCCAGGACAAGGGAGTCCCACTGAGCCCAATTGCCTTGAGTGTCGGTGAAAATCTTGACACTTCTTGCCAGGTAGGTAGCCGATTTTCTTTCTTCCATTGCCGGATCATCTTCAGGTGAGGATCATTCTCCTGATCTTCTCTGATCCTGCTGGGTGACCATTCCTCGTTGACTACTATAATTCTTGAAACTGCAACTTCTTTAGATCGCGACTTGTTGCATTGTGAATAATCTACAGGGCATAACCGTCTAGGTGAAGAGTTGGCTTTTCGGTGCTTCACATCAGCTGGATGTTCACCCCTGTCTGATTTCCCCTGTGACTGAAATTTTTGCGTTACAGGAGTCTTGGGGCGCTTAGAGGGACTGCGTACGTGCTGTAGCTCGCCACACTTCCGGCATTTGATCTTCTTCGGCTTCCTGTCAGCCATACCTTTCAACAAGTTGACGATCTGGTCAAGTTTGTCATCGTCATCTTCTTCCTGCATGGTCCTACCTTTGTTGTAGCGCGAGTCCTTCGTGGCTGCTTTGCATTCAAGAGGTTCTTGGTTTGCAGGAGTCGAACTGCGTGCATCCTCTAACCTGCCACAATTACAGCACCTGATCTTCTTCGGCTTCACGTCTACCATACCTCTCAACAGGTTGACGATCTGGTCAAGTCTGTCATCGTCACCTTTTTCCTGTATGGTCCTACCTTTGCTGTATCCCGAAGCCATCGTTGCTGCTTCATATTCAAGAGCAGCAGTCAATGCATCGACCAATGTTTCAGGATGGGCTAATTGAAGCGTCTTCTCCATATCGTGATCACATAAGCCGTCAATAAAGGCCTGGATGCCTAAACATTCCATCATGTTATCTGGTGCTGATGGATAAGCAAATCGAACTAGTCGGGCAATATCCACTTCATACTCTTGAAGGGGTTCGTCATGTTTCCGCCTTCGGTTCTTCAGCTGGAATCTGTACAACTGTTTCAAATGTTCGTGACCATATCGCATGTCCAACCTCTTCTTCAGCAGCTCGAAGTCATCCATGTCTTCAAGCGGTATCGTCTGAAGTACATCTAAGGCATCTCCGCGAAGCGTGATGGTTAAATTCACCGCCTTCTCTGTAAATTTCATTTTCAACGTCAGCGGCAATGTCGTTTTTCATTAATATGATATCGGCAGATATATCGCTCTTCAAAGTAGAAATCTTCTCGTCCATATCAACAGAAATGTCGATCTTTATAACAGAAATATCGTTCTTTATAGACAAAATATCGCTTTTCATATTCGTAGAAATCTTCTCTTCCATGCCAGAAATATCGTTCTTCGTAGTAGAAATATCAGCAGAAATTGACGAAATTAAGGTGGAAGCCTCGTCATCAAATAAAACTGTTTCTGGATCAAAGCCGTTATTTTCTAGTGCCACTTTAAGTCGTTCTACTAATTCACTTTTCTTATCGGACGTTTCCAACTCAAGATCTTCCAATTCTGCTCTTAATTCCGCCACATTCAGATCCCTTAATCTCTTGGCCATTTTTCGTAGCAATTTATTTATATAACCCCACACCTGACACCAATGTAATGTTTCTCTTATTTATTAAAAGTTTTTATTACGGGTGGGATAAATTTTAAACACACGGTATGGCTACTTACTAATTTATTTAAACACTAACTCACTAACTTAACACTAACTTAATTTATATACGCTTAACTAATCACTTATATTTAGTTTATATGCACACAAACTTGATTATTAATTAGCACTTCACTGTTCGGTGTATTCTTTGTTTATTTCTCGAGATCACTTTATCAACTAACTCCTCCGCTGATCGATACTTATTTATATTAATGCCTTTCTTACTAGAGAATTCTGGGCTGCGGCTTACACTAAACAAAAACAATTGGTTCTGGCCTTTTCTAGATAACTCTGGTCACAAAAACAATGTTTACACAAGATAGTCGTAAAGTCGTAAACAGTTATAAAAAACAGTGCGTATCCGCCCTAATTTTAACTTTTATACCTGGCTTAGACAGAGTCGGTTTTAGGGACTATACCATTGTACTGTTCCGTAACATAATATTATAAACAGTTACATGAATTGCAATTGAAAAGGACTATATTTAAAATATATTTGTGACCACGTAGGGGAGGGTGGGGCAAGTGAGACATCGTAAGGATTGCGCCCTTATAACTTCTTTATTTCTATAAATTAAACAACGCGTTTTGAATGGAAAAAAATCTTCAATGCTTTAAGAATCAACTTATCACTAAAAACCAAACAAAATATCAAGTCTTTATAAAAAAGATTCTTTGAGTTTGAAAAAATAAATGACTGTTTTGCCCAAGAGAATGGGCTAACTGATTCACCAATACGGGGCAAGTGAGTCCTTATGGAATTTATTATTGGAAGTTGTCACAAACATAACTATTGGCACCTAGTTCGTTATCTGAACACTCGTACATCCAGGAATTACCTTTTATGTTACTGATCCATTCGTCGTGATAAGTGTCACCATGAGTTTCGTGACAAAGCACGCATAGTGTGGCTTTCTAGACGGTTATTCAAAGGCAGAAAATTTTCAAAATGACAATATCTTCAACAGTTTAAACCATTTCTCCCTCAAGATACATATATTTTATGATTCTTTACCACATTATGACAATTAATTATTATCAATGAACATTGATTTTTTGCATTAATTATTATGTTTTACAAGTTCTAATGTTGAATCAAGCTTTCTGTTTGGATAAAAAGTAATAAAAACAAACTGGTGCTATTATAACGTAAGCCTCAAAAAAATACTAATTTGGGGAGAGAATAGGTTGTATCCCACAAAAACAATAAAAACAATTTAAAAACTGGTTTATTTTGTTTTAAATGACATTTGAGATAATTAAATAGAGAAGAAAAAAAATAGTTTACATAAATTCATTGAAATTTCGTATAGTTATTTGATATCTCGGGGTTACGACCTATTGCAAATAAGCCATCAATATTTGATCCCAATTTCTCACTAGATTGTGCCTTTATGCTGTATAGTGTGGGTTCTACAATTGATCCGTCAGTAGAGCAATTTGTATAATCAATTCCCTCCTTTCTTTCTTGAATATTCTTACTTACTGACCTATATCCTTATACCCTTTGATCTTCTTTAAACATTACTTTATATGACATATGACCTCCTCCACTGCTAGGATATTTTTTTCTGTTATTACATCTTTCCTATGTAACTGAATCAACTCCCTTTAATTATGATCATAAAACTATTTTTGTTGGCCTGCTCTTTCGTCTTGACTATATTATATTTTTGACAACCTATGACATTTCATAACCTCCAATAATCCCAGCCGGTTTCATGCAAATAGGATGACGTCAGCGTCTCTTTCTAATACTTGGATCCTTTTTTAATACAAGTGTACCTTATCACTTACTAAGCTCTTATGTCATCTATCATATTATATTTGGTTACTATTATATCTCGTATTATTTCCATTCTGGCAGAATTCGATACTTGTTCCAATCCTCAAATCACTGTTATTAATTCTAACTAAGCTCTTTTCTGAAAGAGCTTCGATTCAATTCCTAGTGTAAGCTCTAGTAATCGTGTTGGACAACTTAATATTTGGCAATCCTATTTGTCAGCTTGATATCGCACAATTTGTGAATATAAAACTTTAACCGGCTAAATACATCTCTGTAGAAAAACATATTAAGATGAGACAAGTGACATCGGTTGGCCCTATGAAAGTGTCATCATATCTCATACCGAACAAGTTAACTACCTAAAATTTCTACCTGGGGATCTGCCTAGCCTAATTCTCTTAGAAGTTTGATATGTTCAAAACATTTAAGGTAAAATTAAAACACCGAGAGGCATTGTAATAGGGATTAAAGTGTTAAACTTTGTGCTGGGGAGGTTTCGTTGTGTTTGTTCTCATACACTGAACGCTTATCATATTAACAATCAAGTAAAAGTCACGGTAAAATTTTAGTTTCAGACTACGCACATTAAAAACTATAGTGAAGCTCATTGTATAAGAAGGAGACGACTTCTTGTTTACCTCGAGGAGAGAATTCCATTCACATCACACTACAAATCACTGAATGTATTCTTCCACCTGAAGATATTATCCACAATGTAGGTCACGTAAACTCATACTTTTTATAATCTCTCACTCCCTTCTTATTTATGAAGCTCCTCTAATAATTTCTGTTTGTGTACGACCTATACATATATTCAAAAAAGGTTGATGTATGAAGTTCGAAACAAATACTGATAATGGATCTGAACTTGAATGAATAACCTCCATATTTGAAAAATATTTTAGAGTCGCACTTGGTATGCTTCACGAATAGCACGCGTTTCATCTGCTGTCCGCAAAAAAGTTGAATTTAGTGGAAAAAATGCGAATGTGGCTCCTTCAAAATTGTTGAGCATCCAAATTTAAGATACAGTACATCCCGAGAGTAAAAAGTGGGGTGATTGGTGCTCGGAATTAGTGATTATTTGGTATAATTGTATAAACTTTCCATTTTAAACCGGTACACTGTTAAAAATGTTGAAAACGAGACAGGAAGAAATGGAAGACATATAATTAGAACTTGTAAACAACAGTGTGATATGATCTTCAGCCGTTTTTCTGACTTATTAAGTAAGTTTGAAGGGAATTTAAAAGCAGTCAAATTGGAAGTTTCTGATAACAAAAAGATTATTCTTAATTTACAAACCCAATGGGAATACGCTGAACGAAGAAAAAAACTAAATAATTTATTGATTTATGGCATTAAAGCAAATAAAGGTGAAAAATTCGATGATCTTGAAAAAGTGGTTACAGAAATAATCACAGAAAAAAAGAAAATTACAAATGTCCTCCAATCAAAAATAGACTTTTGCTATCGAATAGGCAAACATAATGAAAACGAACCTAAGCCCAGGCCAGTTCTAATTCGTTTTATCTCGAACAGGATTAAGAAGCATGTGTTTCCCAATAAAAAACTTCTCAAAAGTAGTGGATTTGGAGTAAGAGAAGATTTAACTATATCGCAACTAAACTTGTATAAATCTAGTACATCTCAATATGGTCAACAAAATGTATGGACCGTCGAAGGAAGAATTTTTGCACTAGTTGATGGCAAGGAACAGTTGATATCCAACATTACCGTTGATGAGTAACTTTATTTTGTATCCTTTTGCTTTATTATAAAAGAAAACAAACGTTGTTACTCCTTTATTTACACATATTACTATATTTTAATTGAAATACTAGATATTCTCATCAAAAGATTCACTTTTCCCTTTTTAATTGCCCAATCTCTTTGTAACAAATTAAATGAATTTAAAACTCATATTTTACAAGAAAACATTGATGTCATAGGTGTAGGAGAAACCTGGTTTGATGAAAATATCCAATCCAACGCGGTGCATATTGAGGGATACAATCTTTTTAGGCATGACAGGGGTTCGAGAGGAGGTGGAACAGCAATTTATGTTAAATCTAATTTCACTTACAAGGTAATTCACCTCATAGACTCTTTTGAACAAATTTGGATAAGCTTTCAGCTTTGTAATCGCAAATTCGTGTTTGGAAATTTATATAGACCTCCGGGTAAAAGCGTAGGTAAGTGATTTTTTGAATGATTTAGAAGAAATTCTTTCCGATTTGTATACGCAGTCAGATGAAATAATTTTTAGAGGTGACATTAATATCGACTTAGTAAATGATTTTTGCAGCTATGTACGCAGATTCAACAGTTGTATCGATATTTTTAATTTACAGCAAGTTGTTACCGAACCAACATGAATTACTACGACCAGTGAAACGTTGGTAGATGTTATACTAATATCAAATTCACAAAGCTCCTATAATCATGGCAATAAAGACGTTTATTTGTCATCCGATCATCAACTGGTCTGATGCATGTCAAATTTTGTAACAGTTAAAGGCAATAAAACTTTTTATTTTAGAGACTTAAAAAAACATAAATGCAAATACACTTCTAAACATTTCATTTGTCACACCTTTTGAGAACATTTTCAGGTTTAATATTGTTAATTATAAAGTCTCTCATTTTAGTCAGTTAATTAATGAAATTATTGATCTATTAGATCTTGTCAAAGTGAGAAAACAAAGAAAACCTTACCCTCCTGGGCTCACAGATAATTTAAAATTTATGTTCAGAATAAGAGATAAAGCCCTTAATAGGTACAAGAAAACGAAAAATCCAGAACATTACCAATATATAATGAAGAACTCAAAAATTTCACTAATATGGCTATAAAAATGAAAAAAATGGTTATTTCCAGTAATGCGTCAACAATTTTGGCAGAAATAGTGGGGAAATGTGGCAAAAAGTTATGAGTTTAAATATTAGCACAAAAACATTTAAAAATGATATACCTGATCATCTAAACCGCTCCAACGAAATCAATAATAATTTTATGCTGGCAACAGGAAATCAGGTTGTACTTGATTTCAACTTATTACTTTTTCATAACAACAATCTTAAAACCCATTTTCAGTAGCAAGTCAGTTTCACCGCTGTTACTCAGAGTGTCGTCATTTATAAATATTTACTTGAAATTAAAACCAAAGCAATCGGGCTGGGGTCTTGTTGAATTTAACACTTCTACAAAACGATAACCCTTAGACAGCGATGCCACGGGATAAGAAGAAAACAATGATTGTATTGATTTGTATATTACAAGTCCTATTTAAAATATATATCCAAAATAACACTTGAAACAATTTCTGAGTATTTTCAGCGGTACCGAATCAGTTAAATATATACAGTATGCAAATGTGTTAAAGCCTTATTTTATTATGCACCATGTGAAATTTGCCGGTATCAAGGGATGTGAGCAATGGCACAATAAACCAGGTGTAAGCAAGCAAATGCAATTGTTAATAACAGCGTAAGCGGTATAAGCAGATTGTAATTATGCGGTGAGCAGCAGAAAAAAAAACAATAAATACCTATCACAGTAGTAAACGGGATATAACTATCTTCGCGGTAGGGACGGTCAATCGGGATAGGTGGGAAAATGCGACCAGACCAGTTTATGAAAAAAAACAAATGAACATATACTAGATCATCAATCAACCCGTGGCAACAGCCACGACATGATCTTAATGTGTTGTCCTCACATCCTTACTTATATTACACATATTGTAATGTTTTTGTTATTTATTTAATCTATAAACGGTTGGGATAAATTTTAAACTCACGGTATGGCTACTCACTAATTTATTTAAATACTAAACTAATCACTAACACTTAATTTATATATACGCTGTATATTCACTTAAACTAATTTATATGGTCACTTAACTAATTTATATTTACTGTTTGCTATTTCGGTGTATTTATTTCACGAGTTCACTTTATCAACTAAACTCATCCGCTGATCGGTCCTTTATTTATATCAAAGCTTTTTTTACTAGAACATTCCGGACTGCGGCTTACACAAAGCAAATGCCTTCCGCGATATTTCTCGACTGCCGGCTTAATCCTTAAAAGACCTTCCGAGAACATGTCTATAAAAACGGCCACAATAAATCCCAATAGAACTTCTCAGAATTCGGCGCGCTCGCCATTTTTTTAACTCCGTTACCATAACGTTACAGGACCGTACTTAGTATCGGCTTCGGTGTGCGAGTTCGTAACAATATTATACATTTTTGCCTAGAGAAATCTATTTTTCCTGTTAATTGGAAAGTATCTAAGGTTATCCCATTGCCTGAAAAAACTTTTATACATAGTATTGATGAGCTAAGACCAATATCCATTCTACCTGTATTATCAAAGGTACTGGAAAAAGTTGTAAAATATCAAATTGAAGCACATATTAATAATTACAAAATTTTGCCAGCGAGTCAATCTGGTTTCAGAAAGGGGTACAGTCACACCACGGAGGTTACAGATGACATACTCATGGATATAGACAAAGGAAACACCTAAATTTAGTGCTTTTAGATTACTCCAAAGCTTTTGAAACTATTCAATATCAATAACTATACGTCATTCTTCATTATTCCGGTTTCTCACACAGTGCGATACAATTTATTAAAAGTTACTTATCAAATAGATCTCAATTTGTAGAAACACATTATGGAAAATCAGATATTAAAAATATATTTTGTGGGGTACCTCGGGGAGCAATACTGGGGCCTATTGTATTTATTATATACAGAGTGGCCCAAAAGTCTGGAAACGGCCAATTATCTCGTATACTGCTAGTCCTAATTGTACAAAATTTGGGGTACACCTATTTTGCGATACGGAGATTCTAGATTTAATGTTTGCAATGTTGCCAGATTTCCCGTTTCTCTTATATTATTAGTAACTTTGGTTTTTCAAATGCATCACCCTGTATATTCAATCATTTTTGGAATCTCCTATTCAATACGAGTTCAATCATATGTAACACTTATGATTTCATGTAGTCTGGAAGGTCTTAAATAAATAAAACACAAGTCTGGCAACGCCTAATTATCTCATTAAATGTTTTAATACAAACTATTTTCAACTACATTAAACCGTAACAATTGAAATATTGCAACATTTTTAACTCAATGGTTACTTTATCAAGTGTTCAAAATGTGCTCCATTTGTGAGTTGACAGTACCCTAATCGATGGTAGAATGCATCTACCACATTTCTCCATGATTGTCTAGAAATTAATCGAGATTCATCAATAATTCGTTGCCTTAGATCTACAAGACTTGCTGGTTTAGTTTTGTAAACTGAATTTTTCAAGTATCCCCAATAAAAATAATCTTTAGGATTGAAATCAGGTGAACGTGGAGGCCATTCAGTTCTACCTCGTCTACCAATCCATCGTCCGGGAAATATCCCATCTAAATAACGCCGGACATTCACACCAAAATAAGCTGGAGCTCCATATTGCTGGAACCATATATTATTAAAATTGGCTGCAAACAAGTATCTCAGTGTAGGTACAATTTCATTTCTAAGTAGAAGTTCATATTTATCTGACGTTGAATTTCCTTCGATAAAAAATGGCCCAATTAACTGAGTACCTACTATACCTGACCATACATTTAATTTTTGTGGTCTTTGAGTATGGTTCTCACGCATCCAGTGGGGATTTACGTCACTCCAGTACCTTAAATTGTGTCGATTTACACTGCCACAAAGTGTAAAGGTTGCTTCATCGCAAAAACATATTCTGTTAACAAAATTTTCATCATTTTCAATTTTATCCATCATTACCTCAGTAAACTCTAATCTACAATCGAAGTCATCTTCACTTAATTCTAGCAATAACTGAATTATGTATGGTTCAAATTTAGTCTTATGTAGTATACGTAAGACTGAAGAACGACCTACATCATGTACTTGTGCAACCCTGCGTGAGGATGTATGTGGATCTTCAACAAAACTCTGCATTATATCTAAAGTTTTGTTGTCATTCATAACTGTTTTCGGTCTACCTGATCGGTATCTGTCTTTTACTCCTCCAGATTCCTCAAATCGCTTTACAGTTTTTTGTACCGTCGCCTTATGAATAGGAGAACGGTTTGGGAAAGTATCGTTGAACAAGTTGGCTACTTCACAATAAGATCTTTTTCTGTCGCCGTACCCTCTCATCATTAGAATAGTAATTCGTTCTTTTTCGTTAAGATCCATTTTAGAGAAGCAATTTACCTTGCAGAACTTTTCAAAACACATCAAACTACTGTCAGTTTTAGTTAATAATGTAAATGGTGGACAAATGTCAAAATCACAGCATTCTACATTTAAATTACTTCAAATCTACATATTTTTTACTGTTTTATGTATTTAAGACCTTCCAGACTACAGAAAATCATTAGTGTTACATATGGTTGAACTCGTATTGAATAGGAGGTTCCAAAAACGACTGAATATACAGGGTGATGCATTTGAAAAACTAAAGTTACTAATAATATAAGAGAAACAGGAAATCTGGCAACATTGCAAATATTAAATCTGGAATCTTCGTATCGCAAAATAGGTGTACCTCAAATTTTGTACAATAAGGACTAGCAGTTTACGAGATAATTGGCCGTTTCCAGACTTTTGGGCCACTCTGTATACTAGTAACATTTGCACCACAGTTTTGGATAACTGCAGAGCCTACATGTATGCTGATGATACCTAAATACGGTTTTCATTGTGTAAATCTGATATTAAATATATAAATGACTATATCAACTCAAAATTGTCAAAAATTCTGTCATATTCAGATAGGCATAAGTTAAGTATCAATTCTGTTAAAACACAAATACTAGTTTTTGGCAAATCCAAAACCGACGTTTCAGGACAACTATCTATTTACATTAATGGGACAAACATATCCTGTGTAGACTCAGAGAGAAATTTAGGGCTAGATTTAGATACTGATTTGAAGTTCAAAAGTTATATTAAGAAGTGTATTAAACGTGCCTATGGAAATATGAAAATGCTTCTTCCTCATCGGCATATTTTAGATCACAAAACAAAAATTTTATTATGTGACACTATGGTTCTTAGCCAATTCAATTACTGTGATGTTATTTATGGTCTATGTATTGATAGTGTTCGTATTCAGCGTGCTCAAAACTCTTGCCTTCGTTACATATACGGGATAAGGAAGTATGAAAGAATCACACATAAGTTAACTGACGGAAACTGGCTGAATATGAAGAATCGGAGGCAGTTACATATGGTAACATTATATCATGAAATTGTTATTTCTAAGTCACCACCGTATTTATATAACAAAATCACTTTTCGTAGTGATGTGCATAACGTTCACACCCGCTATAGGGGATACATATCACCCCCACTCCATCGTACCGCTAAATTTCAGGGTTCATTTTCATACATGATATTCAAGGTTTACAACCGGGTTCCTCTCCACCTAAGGCATCTTGCTGTTGGCAAATTTAAAGAACATTATAAACAATTATTGCACATAAATGAGAATAATGAGTGCTAAACAAGCGGTATCCATATTTTATTTGGTTCTTTTTCTTTTTTTCCCTCTCCTATTCGTTTACCATGTCGTTTGATAAAGCATTATATGTAAATATAAGTATTGTATCTATTTGTGATACCTTAAGGTAAAGCACCTTGTATCAACACTGCTGTTTTGGAGATGAATTGTAAAATCTATTTGTTAATTTCTATTGTACCTACTCAATTCTGCAAATAAAATAATGATTATCATTATTATTATTATTATATGTCGAAATGTAGAAACTATTAGATGTAGTGTGTTAAAGCAAAACACTTTTAGCTTCCATGAACTAACTTTATTTGATAATAATGAATTGAAATACATTTTTTATCACCCTTTGTTTTCTTACATCGAAAGCTAGTAGATAAAATTAACATGAGAAGAATGACATAATATTAAGCTGCCTTCACGACAAATACAAAGTATACGATATTGACATATCTAATACTGCCTCTGAATTTGAATCCATTTAATTTTAATTCCAAATCAAAAATTCTTAAACATAATTAACTCAGCAAAATAACCGTAACGAAAATTGATGCAATTTAGAATTCCAAAGATCAAACACAAAAGTTTGTGATTAAATATACAATAAATTAGTCGTAATATATTGGAACTTTTCTTCAGCGAATGATTTGGTAAACATATCAGCAATATTTCCAGAACTAACAACATATTCAATTTTAAGTTATTTGTTAAGATGAAAATCTTTACTGAAATGAATCCTCATATCAATATCTTTGCTTCATTTTGAATTTTCCAAGGTTTTACTAAAAGAGATAATAGGTACTAAGTTTGTCAATTTTTAAAGTCATTAAATTGTGCTTACTAAAGTCTGATAGAACACTACTTGAGTTGATCATTTCTTCAGTTGCAGTTGAACCTGAAAGTATTCAGCCTCCATTAACAACAAAGTAACGCAAGGCTGTTTCCGTCAATACCATACAATAGGATAGTTACCGTGAAAGTCCACGTAAACACTTACATTCTTTCTATTCTCGATCACCTTCCCAGTATGTCGAGATACTCACTTAATATAGGAATACTAAAGGCAATGTTAGGTCGAAGTTACGAGCATAGGCTACATATTAACCTTCTGTTTGGCATCTTTTGAAGTATTGATTCATTGATGTAAATACTAAAGTTTATTTCCATCGGTGTAGCTACTGACCTACATCCTTCTAATCCAAATTACGTTAATAGGCAACATACGTTATCATTTCCTTCTTGCTTAATGTCAAACCATTTGTAGTCTCTCCATCTCAATCTCCATCTCAAGAAATGGAGTAACACTTTTGGCTGCTTTGACATTTAATTCCAGTTTTTATTTCGGTACTAAATTTTTAACATGGTCATCAGGTACAATTATAAGATCATCGTCCACAAAAAGTACTAAATAAACTTGGTTTCCAATATAGAGAATATAATCAGAATTGGATCTTCCAAATTGTAATTCTAACAAGATTTGCTCAAACTTGATGTCTCAACATTTTGGAGCATTACGAAGACCACACAAAAAACAATTCAATCTTAAACATTTTGCGTTAGTTTGCAGTCCCTCAGGTGGTTTCAAATAGACATCATTGTCCAATGTACCATTTAAGAAGGCAGTTGGTACATCCATTTGGCTCAACTTACATCCTCTTTGAAATGATATGGAAATTAATATCCTTATAGTAGGTAACCTATATACAGGTGTATGGTACTTGGAAGCATCTAGCTACAAGTCTTGCTCTATTGGTTCCATCAACCTTTAATTTCAAAATCCATCTCGTATCAATTGAGGTAGAGCCTTTGGCTGCTCTGATACGGTCTAAATCTGTAGGGTCTTATGTGATTTCAACTATTTATTGATAGATTCTCTCCAATCAAGTGAAGTAAAGGCTTTTGTGAAATTTTTCGATTCTTCCTCTGAAATGGCTAGCAGACAATATGCCGCATAAATTTCAAATTCTCCTAAATTCTTATGCCTTCTTACATTCTTCCAGTTCTTGTTTCCATCTCGGAAACAATTTCTGCATCATCGTAATCAATTGTACTCGTATCTGTCATGTTCTGTTTAATGTTAGGGAATATATCTTCTCTATCATATACAGGTAAAGTTTCTCTCATTTTTCTACGTTCCGCTTCCAAATTGTTTGTAAAGTTTGTCATTAATTCTTATTAAGGTACTTCACGTAATTCTTCTAGTTTCATGAAATTGAGTCAATCACTTGGTAGGTCATTTCTTAGTCTAGCCAAAAATAATTATTAACCAACATGTATGCATCAACTGAAATGTAACTTCTATCATTCTGACGATGATATTTAAAATCGAAACCATTGTCAAATTTCATAGAATTTTTAACTTTTCATTCAATATATTGTGGAATTATTTAGAAACAGCACGTTTCATTTAAACACAGTAATATTCTGGTTTCAATTGATTAAACTCCATTACAGAATTACTAAAATTCGTGAATGTAATCGATAACCCTTTCAAAATAACCAGAAGTTACTGCTCTGTTAGCCTTGGGATTTAGTTTATTACCATTGATTTGAACAGTTAACCATATTTGACATCCAAATATTGTCCATTAAAGTATTGTAACGGAATAGCTACATAGTAACAGGCCTCGGACATATGACAGCGACATATCCTAGAATAGAGAAGCTGACAAATGCTGAGAGAAGGAGGAGGACTGACAAGAAATAGACAGGACGGCTGGGGGAATTTTGGGAAGTCAGAAAAAGGTGATGTTTAAAAAAAGATTTCAAAGGAAAGAGTTTGTCCATGTAAATATTTTTTTTAGTTGCTGTTTAATTCGTTGAATTGTTTGTAAATAAATTGTTTCAACCCTCACTCGTATTACAGTATCATATTCGTCATCACATAATGCTGCACACAAAATTATAAAACTCAAGATCTTAGTACTCTCTGACGAAAAGCTGCCTTCGGCTCTGTAGCTTCACTTATTGTTATTAACGACCAGAAAAATAAGAGCCTACGATGCAAGTGAAATTTTCTTTATAATGCACAAACGATGGTTTTAATAAACAAATCAGTTGGAATTAAATTGACTCTGAATGAAACAAAAATTTACTCAAAAGACGTGTCGATTTTACATGTGGAAATTCTACCGAAAGGGGCATTGCACAAATAACGCCGTGGAAGGATATAACTACAGGATTACTAGATTTTTAGGGAAATCCAATGCAAGGTTTGTGTCATTAGTGAAGTACGTGAAGTCCGAAGCTGAGAAGATAGAATAATAAATAATGAGATCTAAAATGAATTTAGAAAACACAAACGGAGAAATATAACCCCAAATAGGTGTAGGTATACCATCTAAAAGATCTGACCCCAGTTTTTATAAAAAATATTTTCGTTGACCGCATCTGGCACTGCTCCCGACAACACATTATGTAATCGCTAATGTCACGTTGTAGCATGATAAAAATACAATACTTTTGTTTTGTATTATAACTCACGGAGGTGCAATAATTCGGTTGAGCCACCCACTGAGTATCCAACTTTATACACACTTCTGTATAGTTGGTTGGATAAGGGAATTAACTGTGTATTTTAAAATTATTTAAACATATCCTGGAATAACGAGATTTGAATAATTAAAAGGGTGTCTAGAGTTATATTTTTATTAATATTTTTCATGTGATTTAACCAATCCATGAGTATTTTATCATTTTCTGTGGGGATTTGATTTGATTGCCATTGGTAACAGTGATTGCTGATGTCAATAGTAAAGGGAAGTTAAAATTATTGAAATCACTTGTCTGATACTTTTCGAGTTGTCAAGTCAGTTATGACAAGTCGTGAGTATAAAAAATGGCCAGTGGCACATGGTTTATTCCATTTATTTTTGGGACTTTCGTGATGAAAAGCCCTTGGTAACAAGGTAAGCTTTCGACTTGTATATATATTTTCACGGCTATAGCCCCAATTACTTTTTAGGGTTTTTTTGTACAGCATAGTTTTACATACAAGTTTTTACAATACTTTTTTGCCAAATGGATATGGTTTAACAGTTTTTATGGGTGATGGTAATCGATGATAGGATGATCATGACAAGATTTTGAGAAGCCTCAAATGTTGGATGTTTCCTGTATGGGGTATATTTTTGTAAAAATAGCTGACAGACTATTGTTCTCCGTTCATGGTTGTAGAAACATCTCGTATCTCGGATTGCGTTAACGTTACAGATCGACAAGAGCTTTAACCGGCGTTTTCAAAGGACGCAGTTGGACTTATGTTTGTTGGTGACAACTGTGGAATGATTCCATTATGGACAACGACTCTCAACCGCATGGCTGATTCTTGTTCCACAAGACAGATGTTGCTTGTCAATTAAGCCAATAGACGTTTAATAGTTTGGACACTAACTGCAAGTAACGTTTAAAGTTTTATTTGTTTTCATCTGAACTTTAAGGAACTCATTCCTTTTATATCTTAATGTTTTAACGTTTAATGACACAATCACTTCTATAATTCACTATTTAGTAACTTCACATTCTTATAAAGACCTCTATAAACTCACAATTTTATTATTACATTCTTTCAACTTTGTAGAGTTGAAATATTAACTTTATTATGGCATATCGCCCAGAAATTATATTTCAACTTAATCTTACTATATAAGAGATACTTTTGATTTATTTGGTTATATCTTGTTAATTATTACAGTTTGTAATGCTGTAACTGGTATACCATTTACATGTTACTAAAGATTTAGTTTATTGTATATAATAATTTCAGATAGTTGATAACATTAGAAATTGTTAAACATTTCAAATTAGCCAACCATTGATAACTGATTATCAGTTCATAATTAGAGTTGATCACCTCATATTTATTGAGACAGGTTATTACACCATCTGTTCAAGGTACCATTACATTTAATTAAACTGTATCATTGGCAATAAAATGTGTTTTATTTGATTCACAAACGTAAAAGCAAAACGATATAAATAACATATTTGATAAGTTACAATGACTTATTTATTTACTATTGGTTCCTTGATTAATCAGTAAAAGTTTCTTGAATGTCCTACTAATCAAGTGGCACCTTGAAAAAATAATACAGGACAAGCTTTCAAATATTCCTCACTAACTCACGGCCTTATGCTCTCCGGCGAGAGGAGAACCTTTGGCAATGTAACCTCACTTCTTGTAGTAACAACAGGTTACAACGTGTTATCGCAAATCCCACCATTTTCGCCTATGACCGCATCTCGTACGACCGGATCTCCCACCGCTCCAAAAATAATGCTTTGGAAATGTTTGAATCCGGTAGATTGTTTCGTTTAAGGAAGGTTGCAAGTGGTTTTTAGATGCAATAATATCACTAGTTCACAGTTCAAGAAACTGTTACCTCAATAAAATAAAAAATTATTTTGTGCTGATGAGGAGGTACAATGATTTCATAAGCGTTGTGAAGTTGTAGTTAACCAAACAATTTATGGAAACGAGTTGTAGTAAGACAATCTCAAGATAATTACAAAATGGTTCTGTATATTTTCTGATGCTAAGATTCATCAAACGAAATGGTAATATTTTAATAATGATGTCATCAATCTTTACCCATTTGAAATGGTGAAATTCTGTATTTTAATAATTATTGTTATACATGAACGACACTTTTGTCTGGTTAAGAACGTTGATTAATTACAGTTTCATGTCGAGAGAGAAATGTACATATAGAATTTTGGCAAAGGCAACAAAATGTTTTCACGCAAGTTAAACCTAATTGCTAAATTTCCATGGCTGACTTGAAATATTCGTAGTTAATTAGAAATAGGATGTTTTGTTCTTATTGCTGAGTTACTTAATGATAAAGTAACGTTCCTCAGCAACTAAAGGATGTTGTTAAGAGAGTGTATTCAGTTCAACCTCAGATGCAAGTTGGAAACTGTTGGATAACTTTAAACTACTCAAGTAGTTAGAATTCGTTTAACTTCCAATGTTTGCGGGAACTGTTCAGTATAGTTGTTGATATTTCTATAATAAATTGAAAAGTCGATATTGAATTATAAATCGGCAGTTTAAACTAAGGGAGGTGCTAAATAATTTTGTTTTATATAAAATTTAGTATACGTCTACTATAAGAAATATTTCTATTGTACAACTAATGATATCTTGATCAGTAGAATTACCGATATACATCTTTTAATAATTTTATAGCCTATATTTGAACCATGAATGTAATTTTTTGATTGTAGATTTTGAGAAATTGTTTAAATATGAGATAACAAATCCATTATCAACATATTCATCATTTCAAGGCTCGTTAATACTCCCAATAACAATGAAAGCCATAAAATACTTATCATCACAAAACTTTCAACTAACTAATCTTCAATAATATAATTTCTATACTGTTCAGTCTCACTATGATATTAATTCACTATAAGAATTGATTGACTTGACACAAGATTCATATTCTTATTCTCCTTGTTCTCTATTTTCTCATTCTCCTTTTCATTTTTCATCGCGTTATATTCGAGCAGACCGATTAGCAAAAATCACAACTCCAATGAAAAATTGTTGTCGTGGTTCCAAAAGACATTATTTTTGTACTAACACATATGGAACTTTATTTGTTGAAATATTTTGTTTTTGTAATATACCAAAAATGAGAAGCTTTAAGATATTCAAGAGATGAATTGCTTACTCACATTGAGTGATGCAGCCGTGGAGGAAGGTGTTCTTGGTAAACCACAAATCCATGAACTTGTAAAGGATCCTACGTTTGACCTAGTTTTTGAGGGAGAAAGAAGATACCTGCAAATGAGCTATTCATAAGTTCTAAGTGGACAAAAGAGTTTTACTGAGAATAATTTTACGGACATACTGTCAAATTGTAATGTCACGAATTCTCTCTAGACTTTATTAGACCTTCTCTTTGTGGACGTGAGAAAGTATAAGAATGATTCCATCAGGATGATTATTCGATGAAACGAAGATATCAGGATTATTACTTTGGAGGTTAGACGCATCTCTTGTTAAATCTTCTGGAAAACTAAAGTAAAGCTGAGGATCGTCAGCATATAGATGAGTTTGACATGATTGAATAGCAGATTGTGAACGAGACGTATATATTGAGAATAACAAACGTCCCAATATTGATCCCTGTGGTACACCAGATCTGAGATTTGAGTACCTTGAACTACAATAATTTATCGATACTTTTTGCCTTCTATCTCTTAAATAGTTAACCAACAATTCCAGCGCACTTAGAGAGAACCCTATAAATTTGAGAATATTCAACATTGAATCGTAATTAATTGTCTCAAATGCGCGGCTAAAATTTAACAAAATCAAAATTGTGTATTGTTTAACATCATATGCAGCTATTATATCGTCGACAATATGCAAAAGCACGGTAGTACAGCTGTAGCCTTTCCGAAAACCTGATTGTACCTCAGGTAATAAAGAATACTGCTGAGTATATTCTTTAATTTGTACTTCTACTGCTCTCTCAAATTTTGACATCGTAGGCAATATAGTTATACTCCTAAGTTCCTTCATTTCCGTTGGGTTCTGTAGCTTCGGTAACAACGTCACCACAGCACTCTTCCACACCGATGGAAACACGTTTCTTGTCAAGCAGAAGTTTATTATGTGAGTTATATAAGATACTATATGGGGACAAAAAAGTCTAGCAAGCTTTATATTTATAGCATCAGACCCCCTTGCGTTTGTTTTAATTTGCGATAAAGCTTACACAAAATAATCATTTATTTCTTCAAATTCAAAATTCCCATTATTTATTTTGTCATTATTGTAAAATTCTAAAACATTCTTGGACGATTTTATATCATTTTGTCAGGCTTGCATAATGTTACTGGTATTTCAATATTTTTATCATGAATTGAATTATGTGTTCTGAGTGTCCTCCATATTTCTTTTGTTGGCTTATTGTTAAACTGATATATGAAATATGCTTTTTTCCTTGCAAATACCCTGGTTAGTAAAATTACGCATTTACCTGTAAAAATTTAAATGTCTCTGTAATTTAGTTGCCTTAAAGTTAACTAAGGCCTTGTCCCTCTCTCATCATAATTTTAATAACATCTGTTATCCATGGTGCTCCCGCTTTAGTAGTTCTAGACGTAACCATAGGAATATGTCTATCGAACAAGTTATTTAGACGGTTAATAAAATATGATAATTTTGAGTCAACAATTTCTTGGTCGAATATTCGAAAAAATGAGGTATTCATAGGATCCGTTTGAAGAGCATTCTGATTGAAATTTTTAAAACTCCTATACGTACATATTTTTGGCATCGGCTAATTTCTATCAATTTTAAATTTACAATAAATAGAATGATCTGATATATTACTATGAATTATACCTTCCTCCACTTCTGCGTCAGATTGAACAATGACATAATCCAATAATGTCGCTGAAGTAGCCGTAAATCTTGTAGGAACATCAATTATTTGTGATAAACTTAATGGATCTAGTATTAAATAAAAATATTTCACTTCATTATTTTGTAGGTCGAGTAAAAATACAAACAATTTGTGTTTTTAAATGAAACTCAAGGTCTCTAGTTAATTCCACAATATAATACAAGTTATGTTTATTGTATAAATTCAAATATATAAGGAGAGTACTGGACTTACAGCATCTGAGAATCATATATCATGCTCTTGTAGAATCACGTCTTAGATATGGCATATTAGGTTGGGGAGGAACTGTGCCTACTCATCTAGAGCAGGTTGAAATTCTACAAAAAGAAAAATTCTAAAAATAATGCATTTCAAAGATTTAACCTATAGGACAAACCAACTTTTTAACGAAACTAATATAATGTCCGTAAGGCATCTATATATTTCTAGTTTTGTTGTTTACTTATTTAAAAATCGCTCATACTTGCAATCTCCTGGTCACCATTATCATACTAGGAATGAAACAAAAGATTTTGTCCAAACCAACACAGCGAAAAAAACAGTAGGAAGTAGGTACTTCGAATTCATAGCACCCCGTTTGTTTAACTCTCTTCCAGAAACGTATAAGACTCATATAAGGAGATTAAATTCTATCAGTTGGCTAACGAAAATATTTAAAAAATATGTAAAATCTCTAGAAACTAAGGATATTAATAAAATTATTGATTGCTAAGATGAAAAGGTATATATGTGTATAAGGAAAGTTGAATTAACATTATGTTGAGGAAAACAAAACTGGCAATTAAGTGGCGACATATGGGATCATTGTGCCTATGTTCATAGGTCTTAATAGGTTACAGTGATCCAAAATAAGCCACAATAGGTAATTAGCCTCCCATGTTTATTTACATTTTTGTAAAGAAATTCGTTCTACATTTTCTATCTGTGTTAATTTATTGCAACGTATTTTTTCTTGCTGTTTATACATTGGCTTTAATAGTTTTGTAATTCCAAGATATTATCTTTTTGATGAATTGTAATTGTAATTATTTGTAAATAAACATATATAATAATAATTCGTCCTCACCCTTGTCGGGTTGGGTTTGACTTCGTGTGTCCCGACCCATTGCAAAAAAAATGAATTCGAATTTTGCTTGAACGGATAGCCCAACAGAAGCGACGTTTATTACCTGTCACTCTTATCAGGAATCTACAAGTTTCCACGAAATTGTGTGCACTTTTTACCTTCAATTTTAACTTTTATACGCAGCACTGTGAAACACGTCTACTCGATACACATCACTTACTGATGATACTCATTGCTCACTGATGAAATTTTGGTTTACTAGCACGATACAGCCTCCGTAGTGTATACAAGTCACCAATTTTTTGATAGGATTTGGTTCATAATATCTCTCAAATGAACCCTAATGATTTTCAGCTCTCCAAAGTCAGTACAACGGGTCTCATAAATCCATATATACTAAATTTTTGAAGACATTTTGGTGTCTCACAGAGACACCACCAAAGCCAGTACAAGGGGTCCAGTGAATTCAGATATTCCACTTTTTTGGTAATTTTTGGTTTGCTAACTTGATACAGCCTCTGGAGTTTTAAGTCCGGGAAAGTTAGTTTCAATCTTCAACCCTTAATTGGTTGCTGCGGCGTAAAAAGTACGCCAAACGAGTTTAAACGCTTGACATTTTCAAACCAGCAATTGGCCGACGGTGATCGCCTATGTAACCTCCCACCATAGTGTCTTCTAAGCACAAGAGAAGTGGCGATCCCGTCAGTTTTGATTTAGCTCTTTAGCAGGGAGTTACTGTGAGTAATGTACTAATTGGCGTACCAAATACGCCACGCGGACGTTTATGTTTTTTATTTTTTATTATTATTTTTTTCCAAATTGTGAAATTTAGGCTAAGACACTCCGGGATTTTTGTTTTGCAGTGGCGACCTGTTTACTGAACTGCAAAAGAGTTGATTTTTGTTGCTAATTGGCCAAAGAAATAGTGACAAATAACCATGTAAGAGTTAATTCAATTAATGTTTTTCATTTTACAGTAATTTGTAATATTGTTATAGGTGGTCGGCTAGAGTAGGTAAAGGTTTGACGGAAGCTGAATTGGAAGGAGAAATGAAAAAAATTCATGAAGAATGGGATGAAGAAATAGTGGGAGGCAGCGATGACGATGCATCTGACGATCTTATTGAGGATAGCGATCACAATTCAGAATAAGAACAAGAAGGAGACGACGAGGACCAATTATTTCTGCTTGAGGAACAAACTGAAGGTAGGAAACAAAGTGTAGGGAGGGAGCCAATCCTGACTAGCCGAGACAAAAAAATGTTTTGGAATAAACAGCCAGTAAGAAGCAAATTTGCTAAACATGCTGCTAAAAATATTATAAAAATTTTCCCTCGAAGCCTAATAAGAAAGGAGGAAGTATCCGATGAACTCAGTATATTTTCCCATTTTTGTACTCAAGAAATGATAGAGAACATTTTAACTTATACAAATGCTTTCATTCGAAGTACCCAAGATAATTATTCCAGGGTAAGGAATGCAAAAGAAACAAGTAAAGAAGAGTTATTAGCTTTTTTTGGAATGCTGTATCTTGCAGGGCTTAAAAAACTAAGTCATACCTCTTTTGAAGAAATATGGGCTACTGACGGTACCGAAATGACCATTTTCCCGGCATGCATGGGTTATAAAAGATTTTTGTTCATCCTTAGATCATTGAGATTTGACAACAAAGATGACCGTCTGCGAAGAAAGCTAGAGGACAAACTGGCCCCTATTACAGAAATCTTGGACGAATTTGTAAAAAACTGTTTGAAAAATTATTCACCAGGGGAGTACATGACAATTGACGAGACGCTGGTTCCTTTCCGCGGCCGTTGCAGTTTTATACAGTACATCCCGAACAAACCGGCAAAGTACGGATTAAAAATATTTACCCTCTGCGATTCCAATATGTTTTACGTGTCCAATTTTGAAATTTACTGTGGCAAGCAACCTGCAGGAAGACATGAATTATCTAATTCTCCAACAGATATTGTCCTTCGATTGGTAGAGCCGTTCAAAAATAAAAATAGAAATTTGACCACAGATAATTGGTACACCAGCTATCCACTAGCTCAGACCCTTCTTGAAAAAAATATTACGTTTGTAGGCACTCTAAAAAAGAATAAGGGGGAGATCCCCCCCGATTTATTACCAAATAAAAAAAGACCGACACACTCGTCTATATTCGCATTTACCAAAAATACAACATTGGTATCTTATTCTGCAAAAAAAAACAAGGCTGTCATTTTACTCTCCACTATGCATTCTAACGATAAAGTGGATTCACAAACCCAGAAACCGGAAATCGTGCTATTCTATAACTCCACCAAGGGAGGATAAATCAATATCATCTATGATATTGATTTATCGAAACAATTGTCATTTTTCAGAATTTTCAATAACTAGTATTATATTGTGGAATTAACTAGAGACCTTGAGTTTCATTTAAAAACACTAATATGAGCATATTCCACGAAGTAAGGGTCGAGACAGTCAATTTTACTAAGGATTCTACATTTCTTTCAAAAGTAGGAAAACCCACTTTGAGCAGTTTTGTTTGAGTGGCGTACAAAGTACGCCATGCAACCAGTTATGTGAAATAAAATGGTGCAACCAATTAAGGGTTGAAACCGTTTAATTTTCATTTGATTGAGGATATTTCAGCTTTTTTTTCTGCATTTAAGCCAAATTGAATTATTTATCTTCGATACTAAATGTTAATTCTTCAAATAACTTCGTGTAATATTTCCTGAGTTTGGAGCAATCGCCTGTAATTTCAATTAAGTTATTACAGTTAGTTTGAAAGGTTTATTGAAAACAAACTATTCATTCACAACAATAACACTTAAATTTATTAACCGTTCAAAAAATAGGTGTAAATATCTAAGAGGATATAAAGATAATGTTAAAACTTCTCAAGTATTGCGATAAAATAATTCACGATTGTTATGTTTCAGTGAAGTATGTTAGTTTTAGATGGTTTCTGTTTTATATTTCATGACTGACTCGACTGTATTTTTGTACGTATCTTTGAGTCTGGCTATAAACTCGTTTTTGCGAATGGCTGGCTTTTTGTTATTCTTAACATCTAGCTGTCATTTTAAAAATATTGTTGAAACTATTTCTGAGTTATAATAATAACGGTATAAAATAGAAGAAAAATACATTTCAAATTTAGTTTATTAACGATGAAAAGACGATGATGTTATTTTAGCTACTTTCCTGCTTCTCAGAATAAATATTAATTTACCAACCGTGAATACAATTTATCCTCAACAGCTGGAGTAATTTACAGCTAACGGGTTGGCAAAACATCAAATCAACTGGTGAAATTCCCCAGTTTGTTTTGACGTTGATTGACATTCGATCATCGTCTAATATTTACAAGTTTTTTTGGTGCTTTAAAATTCATTGCTTCTTTAAGATGAGAATAACAGTTCTTTTCATAACTAATTATTTAGGCAAATCTGCAGTGTGTGGTTAATAAAATGCCGAAGCAGCTGAGCAGGGAATGTCAAGAGATGGTAACATCTTTGTTGAGCTATTTTGAACGAGAATGCCGAATTGGGGGCCCGCTTCTCCCGCTTACTGCTGTAAGAGACGTAAGTAATAGTATTCGCTATTTGTATTCATCATTATTAATATTATTGTTACATATTTAAATATAAATGAATAAATGTTTTCAATGTTAGGTTAGGTTAATCAAACTTGATAATATATCATTCTTTCATAAATATAGGTGAACAGCCTAAAGGCCCACCTAAAAAGGGACAACGCATAAAACCTACTGTTTAAATTGATAACTTTGATCAAAATGCTTTCCGAAATGTTATATACGAAATGTATGGAAACAGTGAGTATATTGAACTTACTGTTTTATTTTGTTCACAATTAACTAACACAATATTTTTTCAGAGGAACACATCATTGAAAACTTTAAGAGACAAACTCCAGGAGCGTGAATTCTTTGATGGTTGTTCAACATCACTCTGGAAGATAGTGAAAAATATTGGATTCAAATACCAAAAAGATTATTCTCGTCGTGGTTTAATGGAGTAGCCACGTATTGCATTAAAACGTGTACAATTTCTACTCAAATATGTCAAGATAAAAAGGGAAGGTTTATATCAATTTTTGTTTTTAGATGATACATTGATGGTTAAAGACGGTACTGTTGGATGTTCTTGGCAAGATTCGAATCATAGAAGCGTGAGAAAAACTAAAATTGGTGGTCCAAGGTAATTGAATAATAAGATTTAGCAATTAATTTATGATGTACTTACATTCCTCTCATTTTAAGACCTTTTCAAATATTTACAAGTGACACTATTTTATTTAAATCTATATAATTATTAATAGTTGCTTTGAGCTATGCAGTCTATCTAGGAAACCTAGTAGTAATTAATTATTTCCTTATTGTAGGTATATAGTATTGCATGCTGGTTCCTCTTCTGGATTTATTCCTGGAGCAGGACTGGTTTTTCTTCCAAAAAACTAAATGGTGATTACCACGGTGAAATGAACCGAGAAAATTTTTGCACTGGTTTGAATACCAGCCTTTAGTGAACTTGAAAGAACCTGCCACAATTGTAATGGATAATGCAAGTTCTCACAGTACAGTGATCAATGGAGTACCAACAACAGCTACCAAAAAGACTGATATACAGAACTGGTTGATACAAAATGATGTTTCTTTTGAAAATACTTTCCTCAAAAGCCAATTATCGAATTTAGTACAAGGATAAGTTGATAGAAACATTTTTCAATATACAGGGTGTCCCGGGACTAATGGGAAAAAAGTCAGGAGCGTATAATCTGAGCCAAAATAATGTTAGTACTTCATATAAAATTTTTCTATGTAGGCCCTCGTTTTCGAGTTATAGGCCTCCAAAGTTTTAATTTTGAATTTAGTTTTTATTTTTATTTTTTTTACTAGTTATTTGATCTTTGTAAAATTTACGGCAAAGCTATAATCTACGTGTATGTTGATTTTGGAAAAGTAAACAGATTTACAGTAGTGCCTTGAAGCCAGGGACGGAATACTCGCAATGGTTAGTGATCCAAAAAAATTGCAGGGATGGCACACCCTGTATTAAATTATCGAAATTGACTTCCCCACACATTAAGCTAACGAAAAGGTACTTTTGCTGGAATTCGATAAAATGAGCCGTTTGGCTAATATTTACAGTTTTATTAATGCACTACGTACAAATTTAGCCAACTAACTTATTAATACGATGTACTACAAAAAAATAATTTGATGATAGCAGATGATAAAAACATTAAGAACTTATTTAATGGGAATTAAAAAGGTACGCAGACAACGTAATTAGTTGCTTTTAATCAAAATTACGAACACAACATTATTAAACCATTAAGAAAACCTCATAAAACACAAGTTATAAAACAATCGACTGAAACTAATTCCTAAACAACAAAAACTAACGTTCTTCTAATAAATGTTCAATATGAGCTCCTCCCACTTCCACGCACATTCTAAGTCTACGACGGTTGTTTCTTTGCACCTCTAATAACATTGCAGTGTAACACATTTCTGTCTATTAAATCTTGCCTTGTTTGCACAGGTGTTGCGTTTACCTTACTTTTGAGATAACCCTAGAGAAAGAAATCCATAGGATTAACATCTCCTGATCGCGGTAGTCATTGAAAAGGGCCTACACGACCAATCCATCTATTAGGAAACCTTGTGTGTAAATGCTATCGTACATCTAAACTGAAATGAGGAGGGGCCCCATCATGCATGAACCATAAATTTCTACGAGTTTGTAGTAGCACATCATCAAACAGGTTCCATAACTCATTTTGCAAAAACTCCAAATATCTCTGACCGGTCAAAGTATCGTCAATAAAGTATGGCCCTATCAAATGATTGCCAACTATTCCTGCCCAAACATTAACCATGAATCTATGCTGGCTCCTAGTTTGACTAATGCCATGTGGATTCACATCATCCCATAAATGCATATTATGAGAATTTATGACTACATCTCTGTTGAAACCGGATTCGTTCGTAAAGAGAACGTTACTTATAAATGTATTGTCTGCTTGTTCTTGTCGCAGAAACCACTGGCTATACTCAAGTCGTGAAGGATGATCAGCCACTGTCATACTGTGTACTTTTTTCATGTGAAAAGGATATAACAGCTGTTCTTTTAGAACGCGATGCACAACTGATTTCGAGACGTTATGTTCTCTTGATAATTTTCGTTAACTCGTTGATGGTTCATTATCAACTGCATTTAACAAGTCTTGTTCAACTGCCACAGTACGTACGCTTCGTACTGGACCTTCTCCACCTTTTTTTTGGCAAAAAACGTCCTAAAATTTAAAACTTTGTTTTGTATACATGGAAAATTACTTTTACTTATTCATACCTGTTTCTCGTAACCTGAGATCAATACGCTCAAACATTCGTCTGTATGGGAATGCTCTGTTTGCAAAATGTTCTGCATAAAGCCTTCTGGCCTCTAAACAGTTTCGAGAAACCAGTCCATACATTAAATTCATATCTGCGTGAATGTACGTAGTGCATTAATAAACCTGTCAATATTAGCCGAACGGCTTATTTGATCGAATTCTAACAAGAGTACCTTTTCGTTAGCTTAATGTGTGGGAAAGTGTATTTCGATAATTTCATACAGAGTGTGCCATCCCTGCAAATTATTTGGATCACTAACCATTGCGAGTAGTCCGTCCCTGGCTTCAAGACACTACTGTAAATCTGTTTACCTTACCAAAATAAACATACACGTACATTATAGCTTCACCGTGAATTTTATAAAGATCAAATAACTAGTACAAAAAATGAAAATGAAAAATAAATTCAAAATTAAAACTTTGGAGGCCTATAACTCGAAAACGAGTGCCTGAATAGAAAAAGTTTATATGAAGTACTAACATTATTTTGACTCAGATTATACGCTCCTGACTTTTTTCCCATTAGTCCCGGGACACCCTGTATTACGGTATTACTTAGATAACTTATTTTGTTTAAATATATGCGTTTTTGTAGGAATAAACCACCCACAGTATATGAAGCTGACATATTATCTGAAAAATATGGTCACAAAGTGTTTCGAGTTCTCCCTTACCACTGTATGTTCAACCCAATTGAAGATATTTGGGGCACAGTTAAAATTTTTTATAGAGATCATGTGGGAACTGATGGTTCTTCAACAGAACAAGCAATAGTTGTAGGGAAAACGAAAAAGTGACTCCTGATATTTGGTCAAAGACAGTAAAGCACACTGAAAAAATTATACAAGATGGGTGGGATAGAGAAGTAGTATTTGATAGACAGCATGTGCCTCCATTTATTATTAATTTTGAGGGTAGCGATGAAGATAGTGATGATTTTGTAGTGGAGTGGTGGAAATCTTGTGTTCTATTTTTTGTTTATTTTCATCCAATTTGCTTTATTTCCATCTTTTCAAAATCACTATTAACTATTATTGAATTAATTAGGTACAGGTATTTTATAATACACAAATTAAAACAACGACCACAGTATCTCTACATAAATAATACTGATAAAATGGGAGATTTTTTATTTTTATATCTTGTAACAAAATTTTTGTTTGTGTATCTATATTTTTCTTTCCCATTCTATTTTATAGATATATAGATATTGTATAAAGAAACAATATTTAAATTTGCATGAAACTGATTACATCTTGTATTGATTCATTTTAACGTAAACCCTCGCAGTGTTCTTGAAGATGGTTCTATAGAGTATAGAATAAGGTATAAGGACCTACAGTTCGTCATTTAACCCTCTTCTATGTAAAATAATTGAATGTTAATTCGAATATAGAATGATTGGTTACTGTTTCTTGTATCTTATCCATAGTTTTTCATGAATGAATATTTATATTAAATTAATCGTGCCTATCATACAAGCCTTTTATTTTTAAATAAATATTTTTGACTGACGCCCTACGAGGCACGGAACAATGAAAAGGAAGAACTGTCAATCTAAAATCAGATTGACTTTTCTAGTTTTCGTTAAGTAAAGGAAACAACTACAGCTTGACAACATCACAATATTTTGTTTTGCAACGTCATCGTATTTTTATCGTAGATAAACTATATATTGAAATTGTTATAGTCTACCCTGAAGTAGTTCAGAATAGAATATGTTAGTCCATAGCTATATTCATCTGAACGATTATTGTATCAGACTATTAAAGACATAGACCAACAACTAAAATGGATACTTGTCATCTCATCACATTTGCGTACGTGGATTGACCGATTTCAAGCGTTAATCGCTTCATTCTTCTTTTTTCTGCTGAGCAATAATTTCGCACCACTTTTCACTTTTTCGCCCAACCTATCTAATATGCGAGAAAAGTATTGGTTTACCCCAAAAAAAGTTGGAATTTTGAAAAAAACTTTTGAGTTATTTCTACGTTTTCTATCAACAACAACACGAAAAAACGGTTTTCAGAAAAAAAATCCTGTGTGTATGTCGTCGTTGTCGTCGGCCACTTTTCCTTACATGTCTTGTTAGCACGATACAGCCTCCGGAGTGCAATAAGTCACCAATTTTATGATGCACTATTGTTAAGGACATGTGACAGAGGAACCCTATCAGTTTTCAGCTCACCAGGGCCAGTACAACGGGTGCTATGGTACTTGAAGTACGACATTGTGTCATTTTTTGAAAAATTTCAGTTTGTTAGCACGATACAGCCTCCGGAGTTCAACAAATCACCAATTTTATGATTGAACGTTAGTCAGGACATCTCACTGATAAACCCTATCGATTTTCTGCTCACCAGAGCCAATGCAACAGATGCTACAGTACTTTAAGTACGATATTATTGTCATTTTTGGAGATGTTTCAGTTTGTTAGCACGATACAGCCTCAGGAGTATATTCAAGTGACCAATTTTATGATTGGATATTATTCAGTGCGTCTCAAAGATAAACCCTATTGATATTCAGCTCGCTAAAGCCAGTACAACCGGTGCTATGGTACTTGAGGTACCAAATTTTTGTAATTTTTGGGGAATTTTCAGTTTGTTAGCACGATACAGCCTCCAGAGAGTAAACGATTGATTAATTTCATGATTGAATATTGTTCAAGATGTCTCACAGATGTACCCTATTGATTTTCAGTTGACTAGAGCGAGTACAGCGGGTCCTATAAATCCAGATATACTAAATTTTTGGTTATTTTAGGAGAAATTTCGGTTTGTTAGCACGATACATCCCCCGAAGTGTATACGAACAACAATTATGATAGAATATTTTTCAGGGCCACAGATGCGGAAAAGTAAGTTTTAATCTTTAAAATCGTTCATTTTTTCATAACTTCCAACTTAATGTGTTAAGAATGCAAGTGGCGTCGAAGAGTTTCTATTCGAAACATGTTTATCCTATTATACTTTTCTGGAGATGTATATAATCAAATCGGTGATACTTATGATCGAAAGATTAATTTGGTTCAAGATTAAGATAAAAAAATTCGTTCGATTAACGCTCACGATAGCGATAAATATTGTACTATACGGAAGCGGATAATTGTAACATTGAAGCACCATGTATTTAGTCTCAGGTGCATGGGATTAATCGGCAGTGGTTATGATCGCAATCAAATACCCGGATTTAGTGGTTAGAGCATCGAACCGTGTTCGACCAAATATATATATATTTTGGATTTTCATCGTATCGGACGTGCTAATAGGCAGACACAGGAAAATAAAATAAAACAAGATGCAACAAGGATTAACTATCAATATTCACCAATTTATTTCCTGAAATTGATTGGAGTTTAGTTTCAGTATTAAAAGAATTAAATGTACACGCCGCCACATGCAGTCAACTCATTCTAACAGGTAACATTATGGAGTCATTAGCCTCTTTATTGAAAGCAATTTGAAATGATTTATTATTCATATATTCAAAATATATATTTTTTATTAATGTTTTTTTTCTCAGATTGAGTGGATCTATTGGGCTCTATATAAAAATAGATAAGTTATTTTAGTCAGTCCTCACATTTACGCAATAGTTCTTGAAATAATCCTGGAACTCATTCAGACATTGGGTACACTTTTATATCCTTTAATACCATTACCCAATGAACCGTATACCAATATGGATTTTAAAATCAATTTTCCACGCTCTAACTTTGAATTTCTCATTATTTTTCTTTTTCCAAATTCTGCATCCCATATTCTCAACAAAACTTCGTTACCAATCAATAATAGGGATGTTCACAGTTGTTATAAATGCATATGAAAGTATGTTTTACATATGACAGAGTTTTCAGAAACCTGAAATGCCATTTTAGCAACTCAATTATTCGTCTTAAGTGAAATAAAAGTAATTTAAATTGCACGATTTATTACCCTTTATCACGTGAAAGCGAACACCAATCAGTGCTCGAACAAGTTGGCTTATTTCTAATAACTGTTTTCTTGAAAATTTGTTAGACCAACGATAATATTTTACGATTTTTGTCACAATGAGACTGGATCCATCTAAAGAAATAGTTTTTACTTCCCGAAGATTGATTCCATGATGGTGCGAGCTTCTTAGCTATACTCTGTTTTTAAACTAAGAGGACCATTTTAGGAAACCTAGATAAGACCACTAGAAATCACTAAAAAAGTTACTATATTGGTTGCGATGACTTAAAATACTATAGTCTAGGAAAATCAGACCCAAAATGATCATTTCGCGTCATTTGCGGGGTAACGGCTGATACTTGGTAAAAAGTTAGTAAAAATGGTGTATAACAAAACTTAACTGATGCGACCTCCCAAATTGGATCAGAACATTGTTTATGATTCGATTTACACTCATTTTTCATGCCTTTTGTAGATTTTTCAGGTATATCTTTTTTCTCGTGCATAGTACAGACAAAAAGTTAATTACTTTTTCTTTCCTCTTTTAAAGACCTACAATTCTAGACCTTAAACGTGAAAAAATTGATTGGGTCAAAAGTCATTGGCAAATAAACAACTGATAACGTTATTGTTAATAAATAAAAATATAATGAGTATTTTTTACACTAACACTTTCACATCACGCTTATCTTTTCTCACTCATTAAAAAATGATACTCACGAAAGATGGAGTCTGTAAGTTCACTAGTTTATGAATTATGGCCTTATAAACAAATTAACTAAAAATTGACTTGCAGAGTTCTGTCAGCTATGCGACCACGCTCCAATTTTTTCACTGTTAGATTTCATAATAAGACATCGATACCCATCATTGTTTTTTGAAAAAATAAATGTTTGCAACAACGCGATTTTTTTTCATATTTGGCTTAGTTGCATAATTAATTTGACACTATATCCGCCGATTTTTGTCGAGAATTAAGTACGCACAGAGGAGGGGCATGGAAAGAGCTTTAATAGAAAAAAAAATACGTTAAGATTTATTGACAAACGGCTGAGTTACGGACAATCGAAGTCGGAGGCCTGTCAGTCAACAATTTATGCGAGTATCGAAAAACGAAAAATATCCCAAAAATTTTTAATCAATGTACTTTTATTGTTCGAAATAGCGAGACGTCGCGTACATTGCAACCCAATCAAAAAAAAAATCGAAAGTCAGCAGCGGGCGAATATTTCGGCTGGCTACTGCGTGGCAGCGGAGTGGGGGGAACGCCTAGCTTTTCATTCTATCATAGTCCGTATTTTGTGTTGGCAATCGTACGGTGAACCTCAGAGAGTGTAGTCGAGCTTTGTTTTAAATACTCGCATAAATTGTTGACTGACAGGCCTCCGACTTCGATTGTCCGTTACTCAGTCGTTTGTCAATAAATCTTATCGTATTTTTTTTCAATTAAAGCTCTTTCCATGCCCCTCCTATGTGCGTACCTGATTCTCGACAATAATCGGCGGATATAGTGTCAAATTAATTATGCAACTAAGCCAAATATGAAAAAAAATTCGCGTTGTTGGAAAAATGTATTTTTTTGAAAAACAATGATGGGTATCGATGTCTTATTATGAAATCTAATAGTGAAAAAATTGGCGCGAGGTCGCATAGCTCACAGAACTCTGCAAGTCAATTTTTAGTTAATTTGTTTATAAGGCCATAATTAATAAACTATTGAACTTACAGACTCCATATTTCGTCAGTATTATTTTTTAATGGAAGAGAATAGATAAGCGTGATGTGGAAGTGTTAGTGTGAAAAATGCTTATCATATTTTTATTTATCAACAATAACGTTATCAGTTGTTTATTCGCCAATACCTTTTGACGCAATCAATTTTTTTTGCGTTTAAGGTCTAGAATTGTAGGTCCTGGGAAGAATACATAAAAATATTTAACTTTTTGTCTGTACTATGCACGAGAAAAATGATATACCTGAAAAATCTACAACAGGCATGAAAAATGAGTGTAAATCGAATCATAAACAATGTTCCGGTCCGATTTGAGAGGTCGCATAAGTTAAGTTTTGTTGTACACCATTTTTACTAACTTTTTATCAAGTATCAGCCGTTACCTCAAAAATGACGCTTACATACCCAGATTTCCTGGACTAACTAGTAATACTAAAATTATATAGTCTGGAAATAATAAACTAGAAACTAAATAATAATCAACCTAACAGACATACAGTGAAAGAGCGAATGCATATTATGGAAAATGAAAAAAAAATAGAACGAATCGTGAAATTAAATCTATAAAGAATTCCAAGGACGTCGACTATGTTTGTAAAAATGTTAATAAGAACACTTGTCAAATTTGGTGGAACATGAAATTTCAAGTTTTGAAAAGTTTTGTATTTATTGATGATTCAAATTTCAAAACAATGATTCTTATTCAGGATAAAGGAACCACAATAGACAAAAATTGCATTATTCAGAGAGCAGAGGATGCTTGTTTTTCGAAAATTGAGCTATGTGAGAAATGAAGATCAGTTGAATAAAAAATTTGTTTAGTATGAAGTATAAGGAAATGTTGCGTTGCAAGTACAAGAACTTATTTGACTTATAAATACAACAAATACCTTTTTGTTCTGGACATAAATCATAAAAAATATCTGTATGTGATTCACTTTAGCAGAATAATGTATTTGCCATCACTTCTTCCATTGATTTCTCATTTGGATTGTTTCATAGCAAAATCAGGTATCTATAAATAAAAGGAAATTCCCAAATGGTATGAAAAAGGGCCTTTTTTCAATAGATAACCTGTTATAGTTAATCCTAATTCTGAAAACAGTAATTTCCGTACTCAGACATCAGATGTGGTATAAAAATAGTTGAATCATTGGACTATTCGCATAATTTTTTATCAAACATTATTGGTATTCAAGAACTATTAATTACATTGTCTATTATTTGTTTAATCAACAAACACTAAATAACTTTATATGAATTCATAAATATTTATTCACTCAGAATCTGCCTCACTGTCATCACTAGAGAAAGAGACAATTATCGGTTCAATAAGATCATCCACACTCCTATCTAATTTGAGCAAATTATCTTCTTCTTTCATGACATGTGCAACACAATTTTGCCAGTGAATGTTTGTCACATTTTCCAAGCCTTGCATTAGAAGATCCTTCACATATTTTAGTTTAAAAGAAGTATCTTTTTCTTCTTCCACTGCTTATACATTAGTGGATGTTTGCGATCACATGTACCCACTCTTCTTCATTTCTGATGGTGCTGAATAGGTCTTCTACTGTTCTCAGCCCTGTCCATTGTCTCACGTTCGGAGCCATGACATCTTCTTCCTGCCGACTCGTCTCCTCCCCTCAATCGTTCCCTCGATTACTAATTGTAGGAATTGGTATCATTCATTCGGTATTATGTGGCCTAGATTTGTTGTTTTTCTGCGCTTGATGGTTTCCAGCAATTCGCGTTCTTAGGACCCCCTCATTCGTTTTCCTGGCCGTCCATGGGACTTTCAGTATTCGCCTGAAGGTCGACATTTCGAAGGCTTCAAGTCTATTCATGGTGTTTGTTTTTGGCGTCCTGCCCTCCATACCGTACAGTAACACCGACCACACGTAATATTTTACAAATCTTATTCTTAGGTCGAGGTGAAAAAAGGTGTTAGTAAGAAGTTTCCTAAATTTCATGAATGTGCTTCGGACAATTTCGATTCGGCATTTGATTTCCATTTCGGACATCCAGGTTTCACACAGCCACGTACCTAAATATTTAAATTTATATACTCTTTTAATGGGGCATCTGTTGTGTGATAGGCTAGCATTTTCATCTTCTTCCGGCTTGCGAGAAACTATCATGAGTTTTGTCTTCTTGGTGTTGATATTGAGGGCCATGCTTCTGCAACTATCGCCCACGGCGTATCGTGCGTATCGTATGTTGTTGACCCACACTCCGTTCACCCTAATACCCAGGCTGCGCTCCTCGAGTGCCTTCTGGAAGATGTTTTTAGACTATAGATTGAAGAGGAGAGGAGAGAGAACGAATCCATGTCTGACCCCTCTAAGGATCTTTCATGGTTCTGTGTGTTCATTGCCAATCTTGACATCGGCTGTTTGGTTGCAATATATATCTATCCTCACAATTTGGATAATTTTGTGGTGCTGAACCTTGTTGAATGCTTTCTCGTAGTCGATGAAGCATAGCAGCCTCTGAACATTGCAGTTCTGTACTAATACTTGAGTTGCAACTATAGCCTCTCTCGTGCCTAGTCTCCTTCTAAAGCCAAACTGTGTGGATCCTACATCTATTTCGCACTTTATAGAAATTCTCTAGTAAATAATCTTGGGGAATATCTTTAACGTATGGCTCGTTAGACTAATCAGTCTATGACCCTCCCACTTCGTTGCATTGTTCTTTTTCAGCAAGAGGATATAGCATGATGTAACCCATTTGGCAGGGAACTCACCCGTGTTATATATTTCCTTAAAAAGTTTGTGAGAGGCGGAAATGCCTTTATCGTCTATCTATCGTTGGTATTTTGAAAGTTTTATATTACAAGTTTGCTCTCCTGTTTTTTCTTCCTACTTCCTGTTTGAATTATTCAATATACAGGGTATAACAAAACTTATTATATTGTTTTTCATTTTATTACCTAATTTTGTTTGTGTTTATTTCATCCTATTGCAGACTTATTCGAAATAGTTCCGTATTCTTCTACTAATGTGAATTAATGTATATGGATATAAAATACAGAGTTGGTCATGTGGTTATTTATATAAATAATTATTTTTAAGATTCATTAGACACAATAATATATATTCAGATCGAACTATAATAATATCAAACTGTATATTCTTAGATTGTAGCTATTTTTGCATCATATCTTTCTATAATGAAGATGTTGGAAAGTTTTCTACCCCACGGCTTTGGTAAGATGCATTGTCCATTACAATTACATCACTGCCTGGTAATTTTTTTAGAAATTCTGGAAACCAGTTTACAAATATCAATCCATTCATATCCTCATGATAATCTCCAGTTTTTTTTATTTTCAAATATTAGCAATGCATCTTTAACAAATGCTCCGTGCTGAAATCCCGCATGAAGGATTATTAAACGATTGCCTTTTCCAGATGGATTTTTTCGAACCTGTAGACAATCCTTTGATTAAAGCATTCCTTTTACATCGATAAGATGTATCATTGACAAATCATCAGGAACATGGTAGAGGTTATCTTCAGAGATACAGGTGTCCAGATATTAATTTGCAGCTACAACCCCCGTTATCAGTATTCGATGAAGACGGTGCCCTGCTATTTCCATAAGATCGGAAAGTGTAGAAATGGGGCCAGTTGCCGATTCAAACATCCAGTCTCGGCTACACAGAAGTTCCAATAGGAACTTCCATTTAAGAAGGGGGTAATGTTACGAAACAGCACACTGGTATAGTCTCTAAATCAGACCCTGTCTCAAAGTTAAAATTATGGCGGATACGCACTGTTTTTTTTAACTGTTTACGACTATATTATCTAAACATTGTTTTTGTGACCATACTTATCTAGAAAAGGCCAGAACCAATTGTTTTTGTGCGTGTAAGCCGCAATCCGGAATTTACTAGTAAAAAAGGCTTTAACATATAAGGGACTGATCAGGAAGAGTTAGTTAGTTTTATAATTTGACATCGTGAGATAAACAGTAAATAAGTGGATATAAATTAAGTGATTATATAAAATAATTCAAGTGAATATACTGAGTATATATAAATTAAGTGTTAGTGATTAGTTTAGTGCTTAAATAAATTAAGTAAGTGAACCTACCGTGTGTTTAAAATTTATCCCACCCGTTTATTGTTTAAATAAATACCAAAAAAACATTACACTATGAATTGAAAGCTCCTTTATTTATTTTATGGCATGTACTGAGAAAATACATTTTTTTAGATTTTCACAATTTTACAGTCACTGTATCTAGAAATGATGGCATGATTACAAATCCTAACTTGTTATTGAATCATTTCATGAGTATATCTTTCTGATAAACGCACAATGCACAATCTGGGATTAACACCAGTAACCTCCTTTACAGCATAAGAGTCGGACATTGTTTCTTGAACTAGTTTCACTATCTTCTCATTTTCCTCTTTAGATTTGCATGCAATGAGAATACCACCATCTTTGATATGTTTAGCTTTAGTCAAATGTATGCTATTATGAGTTGGATTATTATTACGCATTAGCTCAGATTTCGATTGTTTTATCTCCTGGGCCCTGTTTTTGGGTTGTTCTATCACTGCAGGCAAAGTTTTGTTCAGCAAATCGAGTCGTTGGGGGAATAGTCACAGGTTCTTCAACAATTTTAGCAATATCAGATTTCAATGAGCACAATTCAGCTTCAATTGAACGAAGCGCGTTGCTAACTTTTTATTCTAACAAGCTAGTATTGTTTATAGAAAAACAATTTTTCGTACATTCGTCGCATCTCCACAAGAGTCCAGGAACAGAATTTAAGACATCCAGTATATCTACAGTTTAGGAGACGCATACAATATGAAACTGCTTTTTGCAGAATTCGCGAAGCGGCCGGCCTAATTGAACATATCGTACCAGAACAGGTCTCACAATTGTTATTGACCATCGTTTACATTAAAAATTCATTAAAAACTTATGAAAATAATATCAAATTATAGCCCAATTTGTAGGTACACAAATGAATCAACAATATCACAAATGAAAAAGTAATTGTTCACAATCAATATTGAAACTATCATTACAATTATTACTTTCTCTAATTCATTATCGGCAGGGTAATATTCTGAACAACTCTTTTACCGCACTTTTAATTGTATGAATCTATCAGTTTCCAATTACTATATAAGTTATTTAAAATTAAAATTATGTTTGAATGACATTTATATACAATCTCCATCCAATCAGAGATATTTTAAGTATTAAAAATTCTCTCGCTTTTGAAGGGTCTCCGCTTACAGAAACTAATACTCTAAGCAGTATTATTCTTTTTTCCTAATTAAGCTGAGAGACTTGTCGTTAGCTATATCAACTAACTTTTCCATAAGCAATAGGGAATGTGATTACTTAGTCTGTAGGTTTTTGCTTCTAATTAAAATTTAGCTACAGGGAAGCATACGTTTCCTTAATTAAATAACGTAACATTACTGCTCGTTCTTGATTAATTTTATAAAAAATAATTGTTTAGTAACTGCATCCGAATGTACCTACATAACGGATAACAAGAAAAATATAATTTTGAGAAGAAATACGGAAATTATTATTTTTAAGTGAATGCCTTTTCGAACAAATTTTGTGAACGAACTGTGATTGAACTTGAATCAAGATATCAAGATAGAGTGGAAACAATGTTAAAATGTTTGTAGGACAGAGGGAGAAACAGGAGGGGACGGATTAGATTGGTTAATAATGCAGATGGGGATGGATTCGTTTGGCTTGTGGTGGCTATTTAGCAAGTGCCCCTAGTATCTACTTCTTAAACCATCGAACCATTAATCTTCGGGAAACACTTACCATCTATTCATTAGGGTTAAAGGAATACCATCGTTTATCAAAACTCACTGGGAGAATATATTTGAAACTACGTATACAATTTACTGACCATGTGTAACATACACTATAAACATTTGTACTATTAATAATAATCTAAAAGAGAAATAAATTATCTCTTTATATATAGGAACTTCTATATAGGTATTGTTATACCAACACAGTGAAAGATTTTTCCACCGACCTTGTTGACGCATTATTTATTTATAAAACAGTCGTGATTCCTTAATATGCCACTAATCTTACTACATCTTACTAATATTACTACATCTTACTAATATTACTACATCTTCAAGTTCACTGGCCGCTAGCAATATTTGAAATCAATATCTAATTAAATCTAATAGTGTCTTTTAGGATCGTCACATTATCCCCTCATGGAAGAGAAAAGTTATCCCTGATAAAATTTCGATACTATTTATAACGTTAACAGTTCTCGCATTGTTTATTTATTACACTAATTGTCTTGTTTTTGAACACTGCTTGTTTGTTTACTATCTCACATCACTTGATTACAAATATCTTTGTTATGGTATTTATACAATCGATTTTTGAACGGGCCTAAATAAAATGGATCGAACTTATTTTTTTCTCCATTTTCCAGAATTACCGAATCCCCTACCCTAAAGTTTACGTGTAACGATTCCTTTCCGCCTTTATTTACTATAATTAGCTTATTTTTTATCAAAAACTGCTTGGCTCTTCCATTTGCGTACTGTAATTTATATCTCAATTCTTTATCATACCCTTCAAGATTATAACATGGTTCTATTTCTACTTTTAAAATTCTGGTATTTTGGGTTTCCTAGCATATAACAACTCAAAAGGAGTGTATCCGTTATACGCGGTTGGTGTTGTATTATAACAATATGCAAACATTTTTACAAATTCACACCATTTATCTCTAGAATCTTTAACAAAGTTTCTTATGTATTCATTGAACGTTCTATGTAGTTTTTCACAATTGCCCATTGCTTTGTGGTGATATGCCGTTGAAAAATTGTGTTTTATTTTCAAAAGTTCCGCTAAGTTCTTCATTATTTCGTTTTCATATTCTGTTCCTTAATCTGTCCTTATTTCCTTCATCAAACCATAGTTTGGTAGGAAGTTGTCAAATATAGCTTTCGCTATTATGGCTGCCTCTTTGTTAACGACCGGTATCATGACCGCGTATTTTGTTAATTCGCATGATATTGTGATACAATAATGGTTCACATTGTTACTTTCTACAAAATGTCCTATTGTGTCTATATACATGATATCAAACGGTTTCATAGATGTGTCCGTGATGACAAATTTCTCTTTATGACTAGGTTTTGCTTTATTCACTTGACATTCGTGGCAATTCTTTACATACTTCCGTACATCTTTCTCCATGTTTTTCCATCTAAAATTTTCTCTCAGTTTCTTTAGTAATCTATTGTTCCCTACATGTCCTCCAAACATTGGATCGTTCCCTTCTTCTATAAATTCTTCCCTTGTGCACTTTTTGAATATATAATCATTTGCATATATCTTCATTCATTTTACTTCAAAATTTTACAGAGAGCTCCTCAAGTTTTTCCAACGTTTGTCCTAAGTCGAAGTTGTAAAGTTTCACTAAATTTCAATTTATATTTGATCCGAATGCTCATCCTTAGCGGGATACGGTTATTATCAAAGTGTAAAATGGGTAATTTATGTGCCTCTAGATTACTTGAAACTTTTATTACTGAAGGTTTTTCTATTCGTTGTTCCTCTGTTGCCTCTTTATTCTTTAGATCCTTTCCTGATCGAGCGTTCTCCCTGCGCGTTTGTGCTCTTGTAATTGCCAAGACATGTGAATTATTTATGTATAAATCCTTGAGTTCTTCTATGGATATTCTTGATATACTATCTGCGTAGTCCGCTACACCTTTAACGTACTGTATTTCAAAATCGCATTCTTCCAAATCAAGTCTTATTCTCTTGAGTTTCGATTTTATTTACCACTTGGTTGATTGAAACTTTTATCGCTGAAAATTTTATCCAAGCTTTTCGGATTAGTTTCGTTATTTTCCCTATATGTTGATTTATTCCATCCTGTATGTATTTCTTACTGATTCTTGTTTTCTTCTAGTTCTTTCAGACTATACAGGGTGCGGCAGCTAAACGGTCAATTAGAACTATCTCGAAAACTAAAGGTATCTGGATTATGAAAATGGGCATGGAGGGTTTTTATTAATGAGCTATTTAATGAAAATATTGCAGTCACCATTCTAGTTCCGGAGGTTGCACATAACTTTGTAATTTTTAATGAAAGACACTGTATATTTTTCAACCTCAGAAATATTTTCGTTATTCTGAACATTTTTTGTTAATACTTTTCGATACCTATTTTGAACCGTCTTTGCGTTGTAATGTTTTTTATATGAAAATTGCACTTTTTTACCATGTACATAAAATTCAATATCCTCTAATGTAATTTGAATAAGAGTTCAAATTTCTTAGGAACTATTTACCACATACCGCTTTATCGTGTACACTATGTAGTTACCTTTTTTATTATGCAGGGTGCTGTCAAAATTCGAATAAAAACGGAATCCGCCTGATTTATTTTTTTCAAATGGGACACCCTCTATGTGATTATTTATTTTAGAAGAATACGTTGCCCACTATAGATATGTATTACTATTCTCTATATCTATCCCCTGCAGTGTTCAAATAAATCAGCATTATACATTTTTGTCACAAGAAATTCATTTATCAAGTCGCCTATGGAATATTCTGACAAATGTCAGTTATTGCTATGTTTAGTAGTTACATTGTTGTATGCCGTTGTGTGAAAGGTATAATAATAGTTTCCCTTTCATCTCCTTGACAAAATAATATTGGCACATTTAGGATATACAAATGATGATTTTTTAAATTGAATTGTGATTCACGGTGAGTATAACAGAATAGTATCCAGAACTTGCCGTGTGTTTGCTGAGAGATATCCTAAAAGCCTCGACCAAATCATAAAATCTTCGAGGAGTAGGCACATTGCTTGATGAAATATTTAACGATAGATGAATAGCTAATAAAGGTCCGTTTCTCTGGCCACCAAGATCCCCACAATTGTCACCATTAGATCACTATATTTGGGGATACGGTAAAAATAACGTATACTCTGAACCTGTCACTACTAAGAAAAATATCATAAACAAATTCCTTCACGTTGCCAACGAAATTGATGGAAAATCACTATCAAGAGCTACTAATGAGAATCTGATTGAAAGAGTCCATAAATGTTTGGAAGTTGATGGGCAACATTTTGAACATTTGTTTCATTAACAATCTAGTGCCTCAATATCTTTGATAGTATCTGTATAATTGTTCAATGTTTAACTTAATAAATTAATACCACATAGCGTATAAAATAATTTTTTGTGACCAAAATGTATAAAGCTGATTTATTTGAAAACTGCAGGTGATAGGTATAGGGAATAGTAATACATATCGATAGTGGGCAACGTATTCTTCTATAATAAATAATCACATACCTCCCTTTTGAAAAAAAGGAATTACGTGTAGAATGTGGATTCCGTTTACATTCCAATTTCAACAGCACCCTGTATAATAAAAAAAGTAACTCCACAGTGTAAACGATGAAGTAGTATGTGGTAAATAGTTCCTAAGAAATTTGAACTTCTATTCAAATTACATTAGAGGATATTTAATTTTATGTATATGGTAAAAAAGTGTAATTTTCATATAAATAACATTACAACTCAAAAACGGTTCAAAATAGGTATAGGAAAGTAATAACAAAAAATGTCCAGAATAACGTACATATTTCTGAAATTAAAAAATATACAGGGTCTTTCATTAAAATTTACAAAAGTATGTGCGACTTCCGTTATAACCGTAAGTAGAATGAGGACGGCAATAATTTCATTAAATAGAATATTATTCCAAACCCCTTCATGACCATTTTCATAATTCAGATACCTTTAGTTCTCGAGATATTTCTAAATGACCGTTTATCTGCCGCACTCTGTCATTTATCATTATTGTATTATCGATTATCTTAGCTTTAACGCCATTTTCTCTCGCCTGTTCCATATATCTTATTAGCTGTTTTCTCTGTTCCAGTATATCTTTTGGGTAATGGTCATCAATATATATCTTTGTTCCTTTTAATTCATTCGTTTCTTCCAAAGTTTCTACTTTCTCATTCACGTCTTTCATCATTATTAGTACTGGCATATTTTTGTTACTGTTTTGATTTCCTATTCTTTTACTTTTCAAGATATCTGATTTAACATCTACTGTGTTATTAACCTTTTTTATTGAATCTTCTAATTTACTTTCCAGTTGTTCATCATCTTCTTTGCTTCCTTCTTCTATACCATGTATTATCAAACTCCTCTCTCTAAAATTTTTCTGAATCTGTGTCATGTTTCCTTGCAAAAATTTTGTTTTTTCCTTGAGTTCCATATTTTCCATCCTTCATTCGTAGTATTCTTTCTTTAACTGTGCTATTTGTCTGCTCATTTCTTCCATTTTTCGTTCTATTTCGCATATTCTTACGTTTTTGTTGTTCTTCCAGTCATTGTAATTGCCTTTCCTGTTAAATTTTCTCTCATTATTGTAATCTATGTATCTGCTATAACCCTTTCCTGGGTTGTATGGTCTGAATATCCTTCCTGCGGGGTTGCCGTTGTACAATCAGCTGTTGCTACCTCTCCTATGATTGTTCCTGAAGCTAAAATCTGATTTCCTGAAGAAATTCTTATTGTCCTTCATGTGTAATACTTGTTGTTGACTTACTATGCCTTCTACTGATACCACCTTAGATAGTACTTCTTGTGTGTTTTCGAAGCTTCCCGCTGCTATGATTGTTTTCGTTGCGTCCGCTGTGTAGTTCATCGTCATTGCCGTAAGCGTTACTTCTTTGGTGTATTTTCAGTTAGACGTTCAGGCATTCCTTCCAACACGTATTCTGCCTGTAGCTTATCTGCCAGTTTCTCTATTTCTGTCGCGTATTGCGTTATATCCTTCCCATTTCGCCTTACTTTATTAAGTTTCGCTGAGAGAAGGCTTGGGTTGTCTCCTCTTATTCCTGATTTGAGTTTGTTCCTAATTTCTGTGATAGAATTTTCTGTCGTTATCAGGCTTCTAGCTTTTCCAGTTAGTCTTGTTTTAAATTAACAGAATCTCATTTTTTTCATTACCCGTCGCGGTTATTTGTAACGAATCTAATGAGTCTAAAAACGATTGTAACTTGCTTGCTTCTCCGTTGAATTCAGTAGGTAATACCTTACTCGCGAAGTTGAAAAAATCATTTATACTTGTCGTCATTTTCAACTGTTTGCTCATTGCTTGTAATACACATGTATCGATCTCCTCAAATATAGTGGTAGGTATTTTATCAAAACAATTCAGCGCTTGAAATGCCCTAACAGTTTTATCCCTAATCTTATCCGAATAATTTTTACAACTTTCTTGTTGTACTAAACTTAAGTTTTTCCAATTTTTACCTATCAACTTAGCAAAATTATTATAACGAATTATTATACTATTAATTACTTCAATGTGTTTATCTGGATTTTCAGAAGTTTCCTTTTTCAAAACCCCTTTTCCCTGTTTATTTATTTCTTCTACGATTGCCTTTAGCTTATCTTCGAAATCTTCCCACGTTATTGACATTCAAAATATGTACCATTCGTTCATAAAAATAGAGTGCATTAGTACTTTCTATTTTATACAGTCAAAGTTCCTGACGTCTGCTTCGCTGCAATGCCTTGGTCGATGTCTCATTTTTAATGCCCTTCGATGCGTTTTCCATAGGGACCACATGAATTTTAGTATGAAAGTTACCGTTATTATGTACAATAAAACCATTATCTGTATTCTAAAATTATCTTCCTGAACCATGACATTATGGTTTACTGAACCAGTTTCTTGTACCTCTTGCTTAGTATGTGTACCACCCATAGTTTTGCTCCTCCAAGGTCCAAAACTTGAATAAAAGACCATATACCTTCGCTGGTTTGGACTACCATCAGTTCGCAGGATAATTCATTATTTACCATTCATTTTGGAGGATCGCCATGTGGTGGTTATTTAGCAAGTGCCCCTCGTATCTACTTCTTAAACAATCGGACCATTCATCTTCAGAGAACACTTACCAATTATTCATTAAGGTTGAGTAAATACCATCGTTTATCAGAACTCACTGTGACAATATATTTAAAACTACGTATACAGTTTACTGACCATGTGGAACATAAACTATAAACATTTGTACTATTAATGATAACTTGAAAGAGAATTGAACTCTCTCTTTATTTATAGGAACTTCTATATAGGTCTTGTTATACCAACACAGTCAACGATCTTTCCGCCGACCTTGTTGACGTATTATTTATTTATAAAACAGCCGCAATTCCTCAATATGATACTAATCTTACTGCACCTGGTCAGTGACCTTTAAGTTCACTGGCCGCTAGCAATATTTGAAATTAATATCTAATTAAATCTAGAGTGTCTTTTGGGATAATCACAGGCTAATGATGCCGATATGTATTGGAAAAGTAAAAACAGGCAAATTTCGAATGAATGAATTTATTTACAGATAGTCGGATTAATTGGGGAAGTTGATTGAGTAGAAATCTGTGAAATATCAATGGCCATGAATCCTCTTCCTCCTAGGGTATCAAGATGGATTAGGAACCGTATTAAACTATCTATAGGTTAGAAAGAGAAACAGAAGGGGACTAATGGAATTGGTTAATGATGCAGATATTTATTGGAGAAGAGAGGACAGGTAAAGTTCGAATGCATATATTTATTCACAGATAGTCGGATTAATTGGAGAAACATGTAGAAGCAGTATGGTCAAAAAAACGAGAAAACACGTTGAAGCGGAATGTAACGAAAAAAATGGAATCATGTAAATGAAGGGGTAGGAAATATCTACCAGCAAATGAAAGAGTACATGGCAAAATCCACAGATCAGTCAGGCAATACAAAATCATGGACGGATCATCCATAGGCGATAATGTAATGAGATAATCAAAATATATAAAACAAAATAACTACATATTTTTTATGAACATTTTTATGATCATCAAATAATGTAAAATAATATTCGTATTTTGTTAAAGATACCCCCAAACTTTTACATTTTCTAAAAATACATCTGCATATTGTCGGAACTTATGTTTACATAGCATGAACTTATACTTATAAACTATTCATAATTCATCACTACTAAAACTTTCCACCATATTACAATTTATACAGGTTTAAATAACATATAAAATAACTTCCCGAACTAGAGTTTCTAACAGAATCAATGTTTCAAAAAATGAATCTGTACTTCGTCTCAAACTTTAGAAGCAGAAAGGAAAATTGTAATTGTTTCAATTAACTTCCTTCCCGCTGTGAAGGAATTATTAAGCGAAATAAAAGTGAGTTCTTGGTGCTACAAAGGTGAACTTCAATAAACAAAATATTAATCCCAAAGTTATGAAGAAATACATGCTTTTGCTTGAAATTTCATTTAGAGATATTTAAGTTTGTGAGGTGGTGGAGTAAATATTTGTACGAGAGTTTGTTATTTTGTCACAACCCCAAATACAGAGTCTATGTAACTGATTAAATTAGTATAAACAAACTTCTAACTTGTTATGTACTCAATTAATTTCAGAGGGTCACAATGCGAATATAAGATAATATGGAACTAGATGTTTTAGTTTCTCTTACGTCTTCTCATCTTTTTGGCCCTGATACATTTGTAAATGCATTCAACGAAAATTTACATTGCCAATTTGAATAAAATTCGTGATGAGGAATTTCTATTATCGTAATGCTCAATATATTATATAATCAATAGTAGTGCTATGTACACAATGAAAAAAGTGTGTCCTGACTTGGAGAGTGATTTGATTCCGGGATTTTACTATTGAATAAAAAGGTCAAGGAACCTATTCCTAATTTTGCGCGGAAAACTGGATTGGAAGCTCGGATAATGGCATTCAACTGAACAAATTCGAGTGTAGCAAGCTACTTACAGAAGGTCTATCAAGATGATGTTGTTGATAACCATCCTGTAGTTTCCTGTACTTCAACAATAAATGGGAGCGTTGATGTACTGAGGAAAATTGTTATAAACAATCGTCCAATCATTATCAAGGAAGTTGTTCATCACATGAGCTGTGGTATGACATCAAAGGAAGCTCAGACTTGCTAAAAAAAGTTATAACTGGTAACGAAATAATATGATATGGTTATGGTGTCGAAACCAAAGCTCCATCCATTATAAAATGCCAGAAGATTCACATGTGAATGTTTCGATCATGTTTACTCCAATTCCAATGGTGTGATGCATCGTGAATGTGAGTGATTGTCACAAGGTGCTCTGGTCATAAATAAAAGTGTTCAATAAACAACGTTTATTTCACAGATTGAATCCCCTTTCAACAAATACCTGCGCCACTCATGATGGCCGCAACAGCATATGTTAGGTATTTCAAGTGGCGCTTCGAGAGGATATTTAACTCCCTTAACCTCAAGTTACATACACAATTTCCAAAAGATAAGAACGTCTGGTACTTGTCATTAGTCGAAAAGTGATTTTTTCTTCCGTAGCCACCCCGCTTGTCTAAAAGACAGGAGTAGAGCGAGAACCTCGTGAGACGAAGTACCGTTCCGTTTACTTATCTGTATAATTTTGAGGACTAGGTGTTCGATTTTACCTTTCCTCCTCCGACGTTTATTAATTTCAAGTGAATGCGATATTCTCTTAGTAAGCATCGGGTTACTCATAATATGGTTCTCTATAAACAGTTCCATATCATTTTAAATAAAGTTAACGGTTTTTAAATATCATAACAAATTGTCACTGAGTAAATAGTTTTGTATTAAGTAATGTGAAATATCACTTCCTGTTAATAGTTAATATAAGTGTCAAATTTTCACACAAGTTTCATTTGGAGAAGGAGGAGAACCAACTCTCACAATTATGTGGATATTGGTTAACAGTTATTATTCACGATCGTACAATAAGTTTGAAGGTATGCACTGTCTGCATGAACACAGAAAACGCTTTTATTTGAAGCAAAAGAATGAATGGTTTTGGCATCACGATAATGCTCCAAATAGCACGTTATTTTTCAATCAAAAACAATACTGTAAGTATGACTCAGCTACCATATTCATAAGATTCAATTTACTGCAACTGTTTCTGATTCTCAACAAATTCGCATTCTCATGCTAACTATTTCATTGTGCGAATAAAGTGTTATTTAATTTTTCCATTATCATTAAATATTACTGTGTTTTGTAAACAATCAATAGAGTACACTCATTGATTATACAATCAAGAACTTAAGTACTGACAAAATCGTATGTGTAAAAAAAGCGTATGTGTCAGTTTAAACATAACCTAGGAAATCAAAAATAGAAGGTACGTCCAAAAATAGAATTACTTAACATAAGATAATAAAACGGCAGAAACTTTCCGTTCAAATAAACGATACTGACATAAAAAAGTGACTGGAAGAAAAGTGGAGTTTGTGATAACGACGATGCATAACACAGCGCTGATATTGTAAACGCTAATCTGTCAAAGTCCACCTCAGAATTAAACAGCATTAAACACAAAATACTCCAATTAAAATAAAAAAAACAAGGACTACCTCAAACTAGTATATATTGAAGACGAGGAGATAAACTCTAAATATAATAAACCAAAACCAATAACCGAACCGGCCAATATTATCGCAATTCCAAAAAAGTGTCTGGAGTCCGTTGACGTCGACAAACTCACCAAATGTTAAGATATTTTGAATAAAATAAACAAAACGAACATAGAACACGTAACGACATTGATAATCAGGAAGTACGCAAAAAAGGAGTATATAAATCGAAGAAAAGAATATGGTAAACGAAAACAAGTGTACAGAGAGCAGGAAAAACTATATAGAAAGCCAAGAAAAGTGTCTAGAACATAAACCAAAGCTAATAAATTTTCCTGCAGAAGCTCACGAAATCAGTTCAGACCTATTTATACCCTCTTGTCGAAGATTAAACGGTAATATAACATCTACTCCAGAAAAAAGACTAATTCTAGATAAAAATAATGAAACAGTCAAAAATGGAAGAAGACACAATAGGTTATCAGTCAAGTGATTATATACAAAATAACGACCAAAAGACGAATAAAATTACAATAATACGGGCCCAGCTTCATAGACCAGCTAACACAACCTGAACACAGGGAGTGGAAAACGAGAAGGGAAATGGGGTGCCACAAATAGAGGATTCATTCGTTTCTCAATATGCTTAATTAAATAAATATAAAATCATGAAAGCCAAAAAATTAAATACGAATAGCGAAGACTTAAACAAAATAATTACCAACCCAGAAACACCACATATTGAAGTGGGGGAAATCACCCCCACGGGTTACGAAAAACCGAAAAAATTCGTTGAACTAAATAATATTTTCAAACGGAACATACAGAGAACTCAAATGACTGAAATACAACTCATTATCCGAGTCGTTCGAAGATAAACCACTCCCAAAGCCAGCGAAAAAAAACGAAAGAAGACGAGATTCCGGAAATTCGAGGAACCAGATTCCAGCTCAGATGAGAAAGCCACTCAAGACGCCAAAAGGAAAAAAGAAACAATAACACTGAAAAAAAACAAGCCACGCCCCCTTGTCCGTCCATTGTAATTGATGGAAATGTACAAGCGCATAAAGAAATGGTTAACATTCTAAAGGAAGAGATTAAGAAAAATTTTGAACTAAAATACACCGCCAACTCCACTATGATTTTTAAGAAGGATGTTAATAATTCCGAAAAATTAAATCTAACATTGAGGGAAGGAAAAGTGCCGTTTCATACATATAGCAGAAGAGACGAATAACCCCACGCGTTTGTACTCAGAGTTGTTACCGAGGGTTTACAGTTGGCCAACATAAAAGAGGAACTACTAACCACATACAAAATTATTATAAAAGATATTTATAGAATGACGACGAAGGGTAGGCCGCTAGATTACGTTAACAAAACGGTTAGAATAACCCAGCACACAAGAATCCAGTGTGAGCATCGAAGACAAAAGAAGCCGATAATTCAATGCCACATTTGTCAGCTCTTGGGCCATGCAACGTCAAACTGTGGCAGGGCACCCAGATGCTTGAAATGCGTAGACCAGCATTTAACCACAATACTACCTCCAAGACTATTTGGAATGGAATCAAAAAAATGAAAAATATCCCTTCCAGACACATACACGGTATTCACTATAATGAAAAATGGATAACAAATCCTACTGAAAAAAGTAACCGTTTTGCGAAATTATTTCATTATAAATCTTCTAATTCATCCTACAACTCAAAATTCCTAAGAAAGAAAAAAGAAAGCGAAAAATACAATATCATTTTTACTACATACTCTGTCTCCTATAACACCCCGTTCCCTCTACAAGAACTCCATCCTGTCCTTTGCAAATTTAGGAACTCCGTTCCAGGCCCAGATGACATTTTAATACCAATGATACAAAATCTACCAATACTCATTAAACAGGAAATCTTGAATTTCTACAATCATTTATGGACCAATCGTAGATTTCCCTTATCCTAGACTCACTCGATTATAATACCTATTCATGAACCTAACAAACCCAAAAACCTCTTAGAACGTTTCCGCCCAATATCACTCACAAATCATCTATACAAATTATTAAGAAGAATTGTTAACTTTCGACTATCGTGGTTCCTAGAATCCAAGGGTTTACTGAATAGTAATCAACTCGGATTCAGACCCAAACGATCCACAATAGATTATCTGTCTAGTCTCGAAATGAGCATACAAACATATTTTCGCAAACAACATTACCTCATAACAGCTTCTTTCGGCCTTTCTTATGCATATGACACATGGAGGAACAATATCATCTATCAGCTCAAAGACTTCGGTCTCAACGGAAACCTCCTCATATTAATTACAAACTTCTTAAAACAAAGATCCTCCTCTCCATGAATCAATAATCACGAATCCATCCTCACCCTCCTCGAAAATGGAATCCCCCAAGGTTCTGTCCACCCTCTTCATTATATCTGCCAACTCTATATTAAAATACATCCCCTCTTCCATATTCTACAGAATGTATGCCGATTATCTAATAATTTATCATTCCTCCTCCACTTCCAAAACATCTGAAAGACAAATTCTAATTTGCATCTACAACCTATATAAATGATCCCTAAACACTGGATATTCCTTCTCCACTTCAAAATCCTCCATCATTCACTTCTGTAGAAAGAGAATTGTTCAAAACTCAATAATGATGAAATTCCCATAAAAGATAACATAAGAATAGTAGGCTTATATTTTGACTCATATAAATTACCTAAAATCCATAACTCATCACCATCATGAAATCCCTATCCCATTACACCTGGGGTTCAGACTACAATTAAAATATATCGAACGGTAATTTTACCAAAACTAATGTACGGTGGAATAATTTTCGATTCTGCAAAACCATCATATAAAAAATGGCTCAACCCAATCCAAAATCAAGCCCTCAGAATGTCAATAGGAGCATACCGAACTTCATCCATAGAAAACCTACAAAGTACCACTAACTCCCCTTCCCTAAAGAACCTCAGACAAATCCAACTGATAAAATAATATGTTACCGTGAAACAAAGACTTTTCATCCAAAAAACTAACAACCTACTGTCTCCTTCCTCTCCAACAATGCGAATCAATCCCACCCCCGGCTCCAACAACCGGCGAAACACACTTATCAACAACATAAATATCTTTATCCCAAACGTCTTACAAATAAACTTCAACATATTTCCTCCATGGACACTTTCCTTTCCCATTAATACATCTATGCTTCCATTCAATAAATCTTCCCTTCCTAATTCCTTCTTTACATCTCACTTTTCACAACTCATCCACCAAAAATACAATCAACACCTCTTAATATTCACAGACGGTTCTAAATCTGAAAACGGAGTTGGATCTGCTTTTTATTTATCTTACTCCTCTATGAAAATAAAATTTCACCCTAATAATACAATCCTTTCAGCAGAACTCCTCGCCATTCGCGAAGCCATAAAACATATTTTAAAAAACAAAGCACATCTATCTCTAATAATCTCAGATTCCCTTAACGCACTGAAGCTTATACGAAAATTTACCCCCAATCATCCAATTTCTATCCAAATATAAGATTTACTCTATATCTCAAAACTGAGAAATCTAGAAATTAGCTTCTTTCGGATCCCCAGTCACAAAGGCATAACAGGCAACGAAAGAGCAGATTTCCTTTCTAAACAAGCAACCACAGATGATTCCACCTATCCTAATCCTATACGCCTCAGAAAAAACTAACAACTTCCTCTCCCCTATCAATCGACATCTAATTCAAAAAGATTGGCACGCTACTAACGATAAAAACAAATTATACGATGTGAAAAACAATTCCTTCGATTCATATGATTTACCTAGGAAAGATAATGTTACATTGAAATGAATTGCCATAGGTCACACCAATTTAACCCATTATTTTCTTCTCAAAAAGAAACCTCCTTCAATCCGTCCCTTTTGCACTTCCCTACTCTCAATAAACCACATAATCATAGATTGTCCAAATCTTCAAAACAAAAGAATGAAACTCAAATTCATTCAAAGAGATCATGTCTTCAAATTTAACAGCAGCCAAAAAGCTCATTCCACATATAAAAGACATCAATTTATACAACAAACTCTAAAACATATAACAAAAAATGTTTCTTTAAAAATTTGAAATAGGAAAGAATTTATAGGTTCTACTTACTTCAACATAAAGCATAAAAGTTAAAGTAATTTCACACAATGCATATTCACAATAAAAACTGTTATGGGTGCTAAATGACCAAGATGTCGATGCACCTTATCCTACCCTTTTATTGACACATTTTCTTGGCCTTCAAATCTTCTTTGGTTTTGGATAGTTCTTGTCCATTTTCCTGACTGCCTTTCTTTCGTCGGTGTTGTCGGTTTCCATCGGTTGCTCTTGCATTCCTGCCAATCCATCACTGACGTTTGAGGTATCGGAGTCTGAACTGCCGGCACTAGTATGATACTCAGATTCAACTACAGAAAAATAGCTATTGCCAGAATTACTACTATTACTAGTTAGTAAGTAGCGGCTCAATAACAGTCCTCTTTAGATATGAACTCAAAATAAACACAAAGCTATTTTACTGATAGATGAGTTGGAATTGTTATCATTGACTAAAATCTAGTCATGGTAAAATTACTAAATACTAAATTCCTATAATTCTAAAAAAATTTACAATGAAAAGACAATGACGATGCAAAACAAAATATTGTGATGTTGCCAAGCTGTAGTTTTTTCCTTTACTTAACGGAAACTAGAAAAGTCAATCTGATGTTAGATTGACAGTTCTCCTTCCTCATTTTGTCGTGCCTCAAAGGGCGTAAGTCAAAAATATTTATTTAAAAATAAAAGGTTTGTATGATAGGCCTGATTAATTTAATATGAATATTTTTTCATGGAAAACTATGGATAAGATACAAGAAACAGTAACCAATCATTCTACGAGGGCAATTCAAAAACTAACCTCCGGTTGATTGAAAAAAATACACCAAGTTAAGTAAAAATATTTTAATATATACATCTTACAACTACATCTTTGCACTATTTTCCGACATAGTCTCCATAACGATTGAAGCACTTATCGTATCTCTTCACAAGCTTTGAAATTCCTTCTGCATAAAAATCAGCCGCTTGTGCCTTGAGCCAGCCTGTGACCGCATCTTTGAGCTCTTCGTCGTCATCAAACCGCTGGGACCCGAGCCATTTCTTCATATGCATGAAGAGGTGATAATCGCTTGGCGCCAGATCTGGGCTGTAAGGTGGATGGTTGAAAACGTCCCACTTGAAGGACTCAAGAAGGGCTGTTGTTCTGCGAGCAGAGTGAGGACGGGCGTTATCGTGCAAAAAAACGATACCGGAAGTCAGCATACCACGGCGTTTGTTCTGTATAGCCCGTCGTAATGTTTTTAGTGTTTCACAGTACACGTCTTGATTAATGGTCGTCCCACGTTCCATGAATTCAACCAACAACACCCCTTTGGCATCCCAAAACACCGTTGCCATCAGTTTTCTGGCAGAAAAATCTTGCCGGGCTTTTTTTGGTTTGGTAGGCGAATCTGAATGTGCCCACATCTTTGATTGTTCTTTTGTCTCAGGGTTCACGTACTTAATCCAGGTTTCGTCACCGGTCACGATTCTGTTTAACAATGGTTCTCCTTCGTCCTCATAACGTGACAGAAAGTCTAATGCAGAGGCCATTCTTTGACTTTTGTGGTGGTCGGTAAGAATTTTGGGCACCCATCGTGCACAGAACTTACGGTAACCCAATCTTGCTGTCACTATCTCGTACAAAAGAGTCTTAGAAATCTGTGGAAAATCAGTAGACAACTCCGCCATTGTGAAACGTCGATTTTCACGAACTTTTGCATCAACTGTCTGAACGAGTTCGTCAGTCACCAAGGATGGTCTACCACTCCTCTCTTCATCATGAACGTTTTCTCGTCCACTTTTAAATAAACGTACCCATTCACGGACAACTCCTTCACTCATAACTTTTGGTCCGTACACGGCACAAAGCTCACGATGAATAGCTGCTGCAGAGTATCCTTTGGCTGTAAAAAACCTTATAACAGCACGCACTTCACATTTGGCGGGATTTTCTATTGCAGCACACATTTCAAACTGCCACAAAAACTAAACTAGCGCAGGTACGATGTTCACTCGACTACGGCTTGATGCCGACTGACCTGCTGAGCGTGTGAATGCACAGATGGCGCGCTACTCCCCCCACTACCCGCACTGTGACCAATCGGAGGTTAGTTTCTGAATTGCCCTCGTATATTCGAATTAACATTTAATTATTTTACATCGAAGAGGGTTAAATGAGGAACTGTAGGTCCTTATACCTTATTCTATGCTCTATAGAACCATCTTCAAGAGCACTGCAAGGGTTTAAGCTGAAAGGTATCAATAAAAGCTGTAATCATCTTCATGCAATTTTAAATATTGTTTCTTTATACAATATCTATTATACAGGGTGTTCATTTCAGGACTTCACACCCTAATTTTCTTGAAATATGTGTATTTAAGAAAAAACTGGGACACGTCAACAAATATATCGAAGGGGACAATTTTTTATCATAAAGCAACGCGCCCCCTTTCATCCCCGCCAGGGGGAGTTGCCAACTTCAAAATCTTAAATAGTAAGGGGTATCCAGTCATACCTCATTTTGAAGGTCTTTTTAATCTCTATACGTCAGCTTTTGTTTTTTTTTAATTGATCGATTCGTTGTCGAAATATTTAGAAAAATCTGTTTGCTGCTTCGTACCATTAAAATAAAAACTACAATTGTTTATTCTCATTCCTTTTATCAAAACTAAATTACAATATTGTACACACATTCTCAATTTAATGATTGCTCAAACTGTTGCCTATTGTTAGCCAAACAATGGTATAACCGCTGTTCAAATTCGTGACGCACATTTTCAAACACTTCTGTTCGAATTGCTCGACATTCTGCAGTAATCCTTTGTCTAAGGTCTCCTATATTTTGTGGCGGGGGTGTGTATTGTTATTCCTTTCAACTTTTTTGTTTAAAAAAATACAAAAAAATATTTTTGATACAGAAAATAAAAGACATGATACCTATTGAATTGTTTACCATACTTACCAGTTGTGTGAAAAAGCAATTCATTAAAAATGGTTCACACTTTAGCTGAAAAAGTTGAAAAAGTGTTGATTTACGGCGCCGAAAACCAATGTGCTCGACGGACTGCTGCAATATTTAACGAAAGGCACTCAGATAAGAACACCTCTCATAGGTATGTCCTAAATCTAATCGCCAAATTTACTCAAACAGGATCTGTTGCAAATTTAAAACATGATCAGCCAAGAGTTTTGAATGAAGCCACTCAAATTGGAGTGACAGGTTATTTTGGTATGAATCCTAATACTTCGTTACGTAACATGTCTGCTGCAACTGGAATTTCCTTAGGCTCTGTCCACAAAATTACAAAAATTAATAAACTCCATCCCTATAAAATGAAAGTATGTCAAGAGTAAAGTGAAGACGATTTTGACAGAAGAATTGAGTTTTGTGAACAAATGACTACAATTATTAATAACAATAACGAATTTTCAAAAAATATCTGCTTCACTGATGAGTGTAGTTTTTATTTTAATGGCTTTGTCAACTAACATAATTGCAGATATTTGAGCAATGAAATGACCATGTATTTGTCGAAGGGCATACCCAGCATCCCCAAAAAATTAATGCATGGGCTGGTATACTAGGAAATCAAGTAATTGGTTTATTGTTTATAAATGGAAATCTAAATGGTGACATGTACTTGAATATGTTAGAAAATACGATCAATCCGTTAATTACCGAAGCAATTGAAAATCAACTGGATAGAGATGGCAACAACTTTCTTGACGAAAATGAGTTTTTTTTTCAGCAAGATGGAGATCCCCCCATTATGTGCTTCCAGTCCGTCAATGGTTAAACAATGTATTTCCCGGAAAATGGATAGGGCGAAGAGGACCTATAGAGTGGCCAGCTAGGTCGCCAGATCTAGCATCATGTGATTTTTTCTATGGGGACATTTAAAATCAGTTTTTTACACACCCCCGCCACAAAATATAGGAGACCTTAGACAAAGGATTACTGCAGAATGTCGAGCAATTCGAACAGAAGTGTTTGAAAATGTGCGTCACGAATTTGAACAGCGGTTATACCATTGTTTGGCCAACAATAGGCAACAGTTTGAGCAATTATTGAATTGAGAATGTGTGTACAATATTGTAATTTAGTTTTGATAAATGGAATGAGAATAAACAGTTGCAGTTTTTATTTTAATGGTACGAAGCAGTAAATAGATTTTCCAAAATATCTCGACAACGAATCGATCAATTTAAAAAAAACTAAAACCGACGTGTAGAGATTAAAAAGACCTTTAAAATGAAGTATAACTCGATACCCCTTCCTATTTAAGATTTTGAAGTTGGCAACTCCCCCTGGTGGGGGGTGAAAGGGGGCGCGTTGCCTTTATGATAAAACGTCGTCCCCTTCGATATATTTGTTGACGTGTCCCAGGATTTTTTCAAATACACACATTTCGAGAAAATTAGGGTGGGAAGTCCTGAAATGAACACCCTTTATTATGTTAAAAATAGAATGGAAATGAAAAATATATATACACAAAATGTGTTCCTCTGAAAAAATAAAGTGTTAGTTAATTGTCAATGAAATAAAATAGTGAATTCATTATATTCACTGTTCCCATACATTTCGTAAATAAAATTTCGGAAAGCATTTTGATCAATTTCAACAGTAGGTTTCATGCGTTGTCTCTTTTTAGGTGGGCTTTTAGGCTCTTCAACTCTATTATGCTTGGCGTCAATACGAATAACAGTGGTAACGCTAAGTTGTGAAGCTTCTGCAACTCTCTACAATATAATTACTTCAATTTATGAAAGAATAACATACTATCAAGTTTAATTAACCTAACCTAACATTAAAGACATTTAATCATTTATATTTAAATATGTAACAATAATATTAATAATGATGAATACAAATAGCGCATACTATTACTTACATCTCTTACAGCAGTAAGCGGGAGAAGCGGTCCCCCATTTCGGCATTCTCGTTCAAAATAGCTCAACAAAGATGTTACCATCTCTTGACATTTTCTGTTCAGCTGCTTCGGCATTCTATTAACCACACACTGCAGATTTATCTAAATAATTAGTTATTAAAATAATTGAGTGAATGAAAACGACGAATACTCAGTGTGTATTAGTTTATTACTATCAGGCTAAGCGCTTTCGGCTGTTAAGCCATTATCAAAGCCGTCGTCATTTAAAAGAGTAGTTGTCAAAGCCATCAAGCTGATCAAAAACAATACTCAAGATAGAATCATCGTTATGATTGAGTCATTCGAATAAAAACATTAAAATACCCTATTTTAAGGGTGTAAAATTATATTCACATGATGTAAATTCACTCAAAATTAAATTTTAATTTTGAGTGAATTTACATCATGTGAATATAATTTTACACCCTTACAATAGGGTATTTTAATGTTTTTATTCGAATGACTCAATCATAACGATGATTCTATTGTAACGAAGTTACATTTTCAAAGACCGGGCAAAAGCACAATCTTCCGTATAATATAAAATAAAGCGTTCGAACACCGTATTTCTCCGTCCGTAGTTTAGTTTTCCGTTTAATAAAGACTCTTTGTAAATAAGTAACTTTTGGTTTCTCTTCTCTCCAGCTCCAATTACCAGTAAACCTCCGTAAATAGGTAAGAACGTTAAGCAGCTAATACCCAGGTTACGAAGCCGGGGAGGCAAGTAAAATCTGCCCGACCGGCCGCAACACTTTCGTCACCACCATAAAGTGACCCCTGGAGTATTTTAATTCTTCACTGACGCTGCCCGGTGCGAGTGGAGCATACCACTTTAATAAACTGGCGCCCGAGGCAACCCGTCACCTGTAGTTAAGGCGCCAACCCGTCAAGTAACGACGCAAGAGCGTTACACTATCTTGAGTATTGTTTTTGATCAGCTTGATGGCTTTGACAATTACTTTTTAAATGACGACGGCTTTGATAATGGCTTAACAGCCGAAAGCGCTTAGCCTGATAGTAATAAACTAATACACACTGAGTATTCGTCGTTTTCATTCACTCAATTTGCATCTAGTGTGTACACCATATCCACAGGCATTTCTAATTAAAATTATTGTTTTTTTTAATCTTAAAGAAGCAATGAATTTAAAAGAACCAAAAAATCTTGTAGATATTAGACGATGATCGAATGTCAATAAACGTCAAAACAATCTGGGGAATTTTACCAGATGATTTGACAACGTCTTGAAGTTTTGCCAACCCGTTAGCTGTAAATTGCCCTGGCTAGAATATATATATATATATATATATATATATATATATATATATATATATATATATATATACATATATATATATATATATATATATATATATATATACATATATATATATATATATATATATATATATATATATATATATATATATATATATATATATTGAACCAGATATCATAGATCGTAAGAGAATTAGTACTATAAAAATATGTTGCTAGTATTAAAATATATGAAAATAATATAATTTAAGAAAACAGGTAAAAAGGAAACACTTTTCGTAATTTAAACAACATATCAAGTAAAGATATATTAAATAATAGCCTAAAACAATATAATAAAAAAGGAATTACCTCAATAATAATACAAAATATAGAGATTGCCTAACCAATGTAATGATGTAAATAAAGTTGCCTAAGACGAAGATTATTTTCCATAACATAATCAGCTGTTCATCTGAAATGAAAACAAATATTATTATAGTTAATTCATTATAATCATTAATTTAAGAATAAGAACAAATGCAAATATTGAATAGAATATAATTCAATAGATTTCATAGATAAACAAATAATGACATATAGACAAATAACATAAGAGAATTTATATTTATAATTAATATGAGTGTAACAGTGATATATTATCAATAATAATATTGAATGTTGTACCATGTAAATGTATCTATGTATAACCAATTTTAATTTATTTGTATGATGAAAAAACTCATAGGAACTCTATAAATGAACTAATTATGTAGAAGAGTGTATGTATGAAATTTTTTTAATAAGTGATAGAAGTTTCAATTATCTGATTGCAAAAGACAATATCTTATTGGTTATAAAGTATGACAGAACCAATTGTGAATCAATAAATAAACTTTGGAATAGTGACCTGAAAAAGAACAAAATACTGTTTGTTGAAAAAAGTAGAGAATCGAGGGGACGCTTAAAGAATAAGGGAAGCTGGTCTCAAGAAGCGAGGAGTGTGTGTGATGGTGTTCCTGGAATTTCAAGATATTCCCGGTTTAAGACATTTAAATCTATAAAGTACTATTAAATACAATATTAGTAATACTCACAGTCAATTGTATCAAGTTTTTCGGCAAGAATCTACGAAATTTTCATCAATTTTGTTTTTTTGGAGCTTCAGCGGAGTGTTCCTGGGATCCAGAGACTTTCATCCCAATTCAAGAGCAACAGGTCAGTGTTTTAAAATCATTATTGGCCAATAATCAGTGTAAAAACTCAAAATACCCAATTAAGTACTTAATTTCATAAATTGATAAACTTTTGCAAATATGATCGATCTAAAAAAGAAAGAAACAGACTTTATTATTAATTGCATAAATAGTTAAAATTAATAAAAGGCCGAATTTTATATAAATTAAAATATGTACTTACGCCATTTTGTAATTGCATAAATCTGGTGATTGAAATTCCATAATGTAATAACTATGCCCATCTGTATATAATTCCTATATTTCTATCTATGTATATAACAATTTTATTTCCACAGCAATTTGTATCATATATAACTATGATTTATATATAAATTCTTTTATGTTTTTTATGAACCATTTACTTGTCTGCATCGTCAAACAAACTATGTTTGTATAATATGAATAGATGCTTCTTACGTATCAGAATTGTTCGTTTTATGTTAAAGCGCATGACTAGTTTTTCACGCATGCGTATTGAGGAAATTATTAAAATAAATAAGTAGATACAATATAACCATTGGCGTCGAATATTATTTTTATCAAATATAAAATATTGCATTGAAAATTAAATCTATTTCAAATAATGTGTTTTCTTTTTATTTAAACAATTATAACAATACAATAAGCCAGGACTCAAAGAGAAAAAGGATTTCATGCTCCCGAACAATCAAATTAAAATGAATTACCAAACAAATATTAAAAACAAACTGAGCTAGCCAAACTAAACAAAAAAATCTAAATAATAAACATATACATTTAAATAATTCCTAATCTAAAGTAAGTAAGTATTTATCAATATTAGTTAACAATATATACATATATATATATATATATATATACATATATATATATATATATATATAAAAAAGACCAAGAACCAAAAAAAAAGAAAAACAATATATAAAGCATGGGTGAAAATATGCTAACATACAGAAACATTAATGATGAATACGAAAAAGAAGATGTGGTATATATGAAGTTATATTCAAAAGCCTGTCGTCAACAATGTAAACAGAAAAACAGAAGAATCTTCCTTTTAAGATGTAAAACTGATAATATAACACCAAATTTTCTTAAATTTAAAGTTAATCACATTACTTTCAATTGTAAAAACCTTGAACAGAAGTTCAAAAAAGACATAACGAATTTTATTCAAAAAACTATCAACTTATTAATCACTGACACAACAAAAAATCTTATCAATATAAAGAACGAAATTTCAAAATTGGAAATTAAACTCAATACTATTTTACCAGAAAATAAATTAATAGAATTTATGAATAATGAATCAAGAAAAAATGAAATTCTTTTCCGAAAAATCAAAAATAAAAACATAAATAAAATTGAAAAATTGAAGAATAGAACTCATACCAAACACAATTATAATGATTCGTGGTTAGAAAATCTCACTGATATAGATATTCCCGAATATGTACACGAAATTCTTAGTCTAGGGCCAAATTTTGCTGCTCCTTTAGAAAATGCGAACGATATACCTATCCCGGAAATAATAAGCAACATCGAGACTTCCCTCATAAATCTTAATTCGGAAACAAAAGATAATTTGCGGTCCCAATGTTGCAACATCATAACAAATCATAAAAATAATTTTAAGAAAAACTCTAGCATTCAAAATAGACAAAATAAAAAATTTACCAACAAAATAAAAAAAACAAAATCGTTTCTAAGGCAGAATAAAAATATAATAGTATTAAAACCTGATAAAACTAACAAAACTGTAATAATGTTTAAACACGACTACCAAGAAAAAATGTATAACTTACTCAGAGATGATACTACTTATAAACAACTAAAGAACGATCCTACAAATATATACCAGAAGAAAAACAATGCATTAGTAACAAATTGGGAAAATAAAACATATATTTCTCCAAACACAGCAAAAAATTTGAAAATACAAAATTCGCTTCCACCTAGAATCTATGGCCTACCAAAACTGCACAAAGAAGGAATACCACTTCGGCCGATTGTTTCATGTATCCAATCACCTTTCGAAAAACTATCCAAATATCTTAAAAAAATTCTTGAAAACATTGTTTACCAGAATAAATACTACATAAAAGACTCGATGGATTTCAAAAATAAAATTAAAAACATCACAATACCAGAAAATTATATACTAGCATCCCTAGATGTTAAATCATTATATACGAGTGTTCCTATAAGTTTAGCAAAAAATATAATAATTAAAAAATGGAATCAGATTAAAACTTACACTGATATACCTATGAGTGACTTCTTAGAAGCTATAGAACTCACTCTGAATTCCACCTATTTTTTGTATGAAGAGACGTTTTACCAACAAATTGAAGGATGTGCCATGGGGACCTCGATTTCTAGTGTCATTGCCCAATTAGTTATGGAAGACCTTGAAGAAACAATACTGACCAAAAACTCAATTCAAACACTATTTTTTTACAGATATGTTGACGACTGCATATTAGCAATTCCAAAAAATACAGAACATTTGGTCTTGCAAGATTTCAACAATTACCATGACAGACTACAGCTCACCATTGAACTAGAAGAAAATAATCAAATTAGCTTTTTGGACCTTACCCTCCATCATACAACTAACACCATAAAGACGGAATGGCACACAAAAGATACCTGGTCTTCCCGATATTTAAATTTTAAATCACAACACCCTCTAACACACAAAAAAACTGTCATTATAGGACTCGCAGATCGATCAATAAATCTGTCCGACCCCGAATTCAGAGAGAATGCAATAATAAAAGCTAAAGATGCCCTTATACTCAACAACTATCCCACAAATTTGATAAATAAGATATTTAAAAAACGTTTACATATATTTTATAACCATAATAATACAAAAACTAAAATAGACAATAAAACAAACCAATTCCTCACTTTGCCATATATACCAAATTTATCAGAAAACCTAAAAAAGACATTTTCGCACCACAACATACATGTTGCTCATAAAGGGTACAACCTACTAAAAACCAATTACACCAATCTAAAAAGTTCAATCTCAAAAGAAAAAAAGAGCAATATAGTGTATGAAATACCATGTAAAAACTGTGAAGGGGTCTACATCGGACAAACAAGTCAGTATTTGAAAAGCAGAATAAATAGTCACAAATATGACAAACGAAACAAAAACGGCACTCACTATCCATGTTTCAGAAAACCAGCACGAGTTTGATTTCGAAAACACAAAAATTCTTCGAAGTGAAAACCATACAAAAAAACGCGAAGTTCTGGAGATGATAGAAATACAAAGAAAAACTAGTTCCGTAAATTTAAAGACTGACACAAAAAATCTTAGTAAAATTTATAATAACATTATAAAAACTTAGAAATATAGAGAAACACGTGGCACATTCCAAATATAATAAATTTATTACCACTCCCTATATAAATATAAAATCCATTTATTACCACTCCCTATATAAATATAAACTTCAATTTAATATCAGTCAACACAAAAACGACACATTAAAACCTCGTTACGGCTGCTTTCATTGTATAGAACAAATACTCGTATATTCCAATACAAATTTTATCAATGAATGTCATATTTTTAAAATGTTCGTTTTGTTTTGTGGTGTGAGTTGTATTCTATTATGTGATGCATCCTAAAACATCTATAAAATATATTAAATAATCAAATGAACGTTCTGTCGAAGGTAAGATTTATTTGTTTTGTTTTTTAAAAATTCTTTCTGTAACTTGTACCATTTCTTTTAGTTTTAACAAAAAATTTTATTTCTGATGAAGGTCATGGAAGACCGAAACGTAAAATAAAAATGTATTAACTACTAGTCAAATGTCTTTAAAAATGGTCCTCAATCCCAAGAATATAAAATAACAATATATAAGTAAATAAAAAAGACCAAGAACCAAAAAAAAAGAAAAACAATATATAAAGCATGGGTGAAAATATGCTAACATACAGAAACATTAATGATGAATACGAAAAAGAAGATGTGGTATATATGAAGTTATATTCAAAAGCCTGTCGTCAACAATGTAAACAGAAAAACAGAAGAATCTTCCTTTTAAGATGTAAAACTGATAATATAACACCAAATTTTCTTAAATTTAAAGTTAATCACATTACTTTCAATTGTAAAAACCTTGAACAGAAGTTCAAAAAAGACATAACGAATTTTATTCAAAAAACTATCAACTTATTAATCACTGACACAACAAAAAATCTTATCAATATAAAGAACGAAATTTCAAAATTGGAAATTAAACTCAATACTATTTTACCAGAAAATAAATTAATAGAATTTATGAATAATGAATCAAGAAAAAATGAAATTCTTTTCCGAAAAATCAAAAATAAAAACATAAATAAAATTGAAAAATTGAAGAATAGAACTCATACCAAACACAATTATAATGATTCGTGGTTAGAAAATCTCACTGATATAGATATTCCCGAATATGTACACGAAATTCTTAGTCTAGGGCCAAATTTTGCTGCTCCTTTAGAAAATGCGAACGATATACCTATCCCGGAAATAATAAGCAACATCGAGACTTCCCTCATAAATCTTAATTCGGAAACAAAAGATAATTTGCGGTCCCAATGTTGCAACATCATAACAAATCATAAAAATAATTTTAAGAAAAACTCTAGCATTCAAAATAGACAAAATAAAAAATTTACCAACAAAATAAAAAAAAACAAAATCGTTTCTAAGGCAGAATAAAAATATAATAGTATTAAAACCTGATAAAACTAACAAAACTGTAATAATGTTTAAACACGACTACCAAGAAAAAATGTATAACTTACTCAGAGATGATACTACTTATAAACAACTAAAGAACGATCCTACAAATATATACCAGAAGGAAAACAATGCATTAGTAACAAATTGGGAAAATAAAACATATATTTCTCCAAACACAGCAAAAAATTTGAAAATACAAAATTCGCTTCCACCTAGAATCTATGGCCTACCAAAACTGCACAAAGAAGGAATACCACTTCGGCCGATTGTTTCATGTATCCAATCACCTTTCGAAAAACTATCCAAATATCTTAAAAAAATTCTTGAAAACATTGTTTACCAGAATAAATACTACATAAAAGACTCGATGGATTTCAAAAATAAAATTAAAAACATCACAATACCAGAAAATTATATACTAGCATCCCTAGATGTTAAATCATTATATACGAGTGTTCCTATAAGTTTAGCAAAAAATATAATAATTAAAAAATGGAATCAGATTAAAACTTACACTGATATACCTATGAGTGACTTCTTAGAAGCTATAGAACTCACTCTGAATTCCACCTATTTTTTGTATGAAGAGACGTTTTACCAACAAATTGAAGGATGTGCCATGGGGACCTCGATTTCTAGTGTCATTGCCCAATTAGTTATGGAAGACCTTGAAGAAACAATACTGACCAAAAACTCAATTCAAACACTATTTTTTTACAGATATGTTGACGACTGCATATTAGCAATTCCAAAAAATACAGAACATTTGGTCTTGCAAGATTTCAACAATTACCATGACAGACTACAGTTCACCATTGAACTAGAAGAAAATAATCAAATTAGCTTTTTGGACCTTACCCTCCATCATACAACTAACACCATAAAGACGGAATGGCACACAAAAGATACCTGGTCTTCCCGATATTTAAATTTTAAATCACAACACCCTCTAACACACAAAAAAACTGTCATTATAGGACTCGCAGATCGATCAATAAATCTGTCCGACCCCGAATTCAGAGAGAATGCAATAAAAAAAGCTAAAGATGCCCTTATACTCAACAACTATCCCACAAATTTGATAAATAAGATATTTAAAAAACGTTTACATATATTTTATAACCATAATAATACAAAAACTAAAATAGACAATAAAACAAACCAATTCCTCACTTTGCCATATATACCAAATTTATCAGAAAACCTAAAAAAGACATTTTCGCACCACAACATACATGTTGCTCATAAAGGGTACAACCTACTAAAAACCAATTACACCAATCTAAAAAGTTCAATCTCAAAAGAAAAAAAGAGCAATATAGTGTATGAAATACCATGTAAAAACTGTGAAGGGGTCTACATCGGACAAACAAGTCAGTATTTGAAAAGCAGAATAAATAGTCACAAATATGACAAACGAAACAAAACGGCACTCACTATCCATGTTTCAGAAAACCAGCACGAGTTTGATTTCGAAAACACAAAAATTCTTCGAAGTGAAAACCATACAAAAAAACGCGAAGTTCTGGAGATGATAGAAATACAAAGAAAAACTAGTTCCGTAAATTTAAAGACTGACACAAAAAATCTTAGTAAAATTTATAATAACATTATAAAAACTTAGAAATATAGAGAAACACGTGGCACATTCCAAATATAATAAATTTATTACCACTCCCTATATAAATATAAAATCCATTTATTACCACTCCCTATATAAATATAAACTTCAATTTAATATCAGTCAACACAAAAACGACACATTAAAACCTCGTTACGGCTGCTTTCATTGTATAGAACAAATACTCGTATATTCCAATACAAATTTTATCAATGAATGTCATATTTTTAAAATGTTCGTTTTGTTTTGTGGTGTGAGTTGTATTCTATTATGTGATGCATCCTAAAACATCTATAAAATATATTAAATAATCAAATGAACGTTCTGTCGAAGGTAAGATTTATTTGTTTTGTTTTTTAAAAATTCTTTCTGTAACTTGTACCATTTCTTTTAGTTTTAACAAAAAATTTTATTTCTGATGAAGGTCATGGAAGACCGAAACGTAAAATAAAAATGTATTAACTACTAGTCAAATGTCTTTAAAAATGGTCCTCAATCCCAAGAATATAAAATAACAATATATAAGTATATACATATATATATATATATATATATATATATATATATATATATATATATATATATATATATATATATTAAGTTTTCGTAGTATGAACAGAAATATGCGAAAAAAATGAGTTTGTCAAAAAATCTTCCAAATATAAATGTTTATTATCGAACACAATTTTGAGATAATAGAATATGATGGGTATAGCTAATGAACACACTTATCTGAATATCAAATTCAACATGTTCTTATACCATATGAATCTGAAATGCTGGAGAAAATGAGGCTATTTCATTAATGAAGAGAATTGTTTATTAAAATCTGAGAGCAGAACCTGAAACCGAATAATCTAAAATTCCGTCTTTAGTACAAAGCATGCATTCAACAAATTATTGCCATTGCCATTACTATGATTATGCTATGCCGTTTTCACGCTTCCTTCCTAATACCTGATTTCTAACTCAAAAATTACACTTCGAAGGTGAATAAAGGAACAGTTTGGCAATATTAAGTTCGCGCTCAACTTAAACGTGGAATTAAAGTTTTTTCAATTCCGTACTCTCCGTTCCTTGTCTGCACTAATGGTAAAATAAGAAAGCTGCAAAAACTAGAAAAATACCTTACGCCCGAAGGCCTCGGTCCAATCAAGGCAAGTTCTGATAAAAAGTTTTTATTGTTGTAGCGTAGAACGAGGTCCGCAATTAGGAATCTGCTGACGACTCGACGAGGACGCCCTCTGTGCGAAACAGCCGTAACTATATTTCGAAAAATAACAACTTCAATATAGGAAAGGTTTGATTGGCATGTTTCTTAGAAGTTTTTCCCGGAAAGCATTTAGATTAGAAGGAAAATGTGAAAATGTATGAAATAATGGTTTAACTTGAGTTGTAAGTATTTATAATTTCAATTTAATGTCATATATTATTGAACCGAACAATAATTAGATCAATGAATAGTTATCTCACTTAAATATCACGTGAAAATATTCTTGAATTTTTCCTGACAATATAAGGTCTGATAATTTTGAAAGTTTAATTTATTTCTAAATAATTAGTGCGTATCAAAAGCATCCAAGGCTGTGGAATAAGAATTTATTATTATGAAAACACATCTCTTAATCTAATTAATTGTTACTGCACTAAGAATATACTTCATTAGACAGTAATTACACTATATAATAACAAAGTGAGTGGGAAAGCTGACTCAATAAAAATTTTATAACTTTTGTTTCGCTTTATGTATTTTGACAAACTTAATATCATTTGAAAGGGAATTAAATGGCTAATAAGACATTATAAGTAGCACAAAATTTCCACATCCGAAAAAACATAAAATAAGATGGATGTCGCCTGATAACAAAGCAACATCTCAAATAGACCATATATTAATTAATAGGAGAAAACAAACATCGATAAAGGACGTGAGAACATACAGAGGAGCATGTGCAGACTCCGATCACTTTCTTGTTATTGCCAAAATAAAACAAAAGAATTTAAAAAAACAACAAGGGACAGAAATGCATTAGATGGAACATAACAAAGCTAAGCGAAGAGAAAGTAAGGAAAGAATTTGAAACACAGATAGAAGAATTACTAAGCAAAATAATAAAAAAGGAAGACAACGTTAACTCACAATGGGAAGCTATAAAAAAATCCATTCAAATAACAACTGAAAAGCACACAGGCAAAATGGATATAGGTAAAAAAGGAGTGGTACAATGATAGTTGCCGTGTAGCAGTAGAAAAAAAAAAGGAAAAAATACAAAAATGGATAAGAACAAACGAAATAAAGCACAAGCAAGAATACATAAAAAGCAGAAATGAATGTAACAAAATGATAAGAAAATCAAAGTGAGAATGGATGGATAACAATATAAAAGATATAAATCAAGAAAGAAAGATTTGTAATACCAAGAAATTTCATAAATATATATATGAACAAAGCCGAACCTATAAGGGCAAAACGAAAGGTATGAAAAACCGATATGACAAAGTCATTGAAGAAGAAAATGAGTACAAACAAATATGGATGGATCACTTTAGGACGTTACTAGTAGAAGATTCAGACATTGAAGAAATATCACAAGGAAAAACATTGGAAGAACCTACAAGAGCAGAGATTATGGAGATTATTAACAACAGCCGAAACAGAAAAGCTCCTGGAAAAGATTACATATATATGGAACTGATAAAGTACGGAGGTGAGAAGCTTCATGATGTAGCATACCAACTTATAACAAAAATATGGAGAGAAGAAAAAATGCCTATAGAATATGAAATAGGCCAGATAATTACAATCCACAAAAAAGTTGACCAGCATGAATGCCAAAACTATAGAGGTATTACATTACTGAATACTGCTCATAAAATACTATCAGCTACAATTAACAGAAGGCTTAGAGACACCACAGGAAATACTATAGGACGATATCAGTGTGGATTCGTAAAAGGAAGATCAGCGGTGGATGCCATAAATACACTGAAGCAGATAATGAAAAAAGCATATGAACATCAAATAGAACTGGAAAGGTTATTTGTAGAATTTCGGCAAGCTATAGATTCAATACATAGAGGCAAACTTTTGTCTGCTTTGAAAGAACTAGGCATTAATGATAAATTAAGAAGGTTGATCAAGATGACTATGAACGATAAAAACAGAAGGAGGAGAAACTGATGAGATAAACACTAATGAGGGTGTAAGACAAGGTGATTCGCTATCTGCAACATTATTAAACCTAACACTTGAATATGCAATGAGACGAATACAAAAAAACAATCTCAGGACGAGCGGAAGACAGATAATTGCCAATCGGGACGATATAGTAATCATATCAAAGACAAGAGAGATTCTGGAAAACACAATGAGGGAAATCACAAGTGAAGGAAGTATGATCGGATTAGAAATAAATGCAGATGGAACAAAAATAATGATTTTTGGTAAAATAAATCAAAACAGTGCAATAAAGATCGGAAATTTCGAATTTGAAAAAGTGGAGAAATTAAAATACTTAGGTGTCACAGTAACAAACACTGGAAACAGGAAAAAGGAAATAGAAGAAAAAATCATTAGAGCTTACCATGCCAATAAAAAACTTCTAAAAAACAAATTAATTCTCAAGACAAACCAAAATCAATATTTATAAAGTGCTAATAAGACCCGCCCTGTTGTATGCTGCTTAAACAATGACACTAACTAAAAAGGAAGAATACGAATTGAGAATAATAGAAAGAAAGGTAATGAGAACAATATTGGAACCAATCAAATTGAGAGATAACGAGTACAGACAAAGAGTGAACTATGAAACTGAGCAAAAACTGGAAGAAGAGGACATAGTAAGGAAAATAAAAAGGCAGAGAATGGAATGGTTGAGACACATATATAGAGCGGAAGAATAAAAAATAATACTGCAAATGATACAACGGGATCCTGGGGAAAGAAAACGTAGGGGTAGACCTAGCATAAAATGGCTGGAATAGGTTAAGGAAGATATGACAAGAGCCGGAATTGGAGGATGGAAGGACAAAGTTAAGGATATGATGCTATGGAGAACATTGACAGAGAAACTCTAAATGGAAAAACGGGGATTGATCCACCCTCAAAAAAATGTATCTAGAAAGCGTGAAGTGGCGAAACCCCAGCAGGGGTTTCAAGTCATTATATATATATTAAGCCAGTCCTCTAGTATAGATAAATATTCATATATTAGATTGAATTAAAAAGGAATTTTTTTTTGTATATACGTATGGTGTATCATTAGACACTACCTAATTAAGAACAAAATTTAACATAAAACGAATGAATGACTTAAGCAAATGTATTATAAAATATTGAGTACATCAATTTAAGAAATGGATTAAGGATAAGGAATAGAATGGTAATGATAATATAGAAATTAATTCTTAAGAAAATGTTACCTTCACAAATAAATCCTAAGGTCAAGTCAATGTCAACAATTTTCATTAAAATCAATCTGAACGCTGCTATGTCCACACTTGAATCGGGAAAAGGATGTTAATTTGTTCAAAACCTAAAATAATAAGAATTAATAATCAAATCACTAATTGATTAACGATATGCAAATACAATAGAAAGTTGCAATTTGAAAAAAGTAATTTATAAAAATAAAACTGTATGAAATATGACATTCGGAATAAGAGCCATATTGTATGTCATAGAAATCTAGTAATCAAATCGAAATCAATGAAGGAAGTGATTGAATCTAGTTATAATATTGCCAACCTAAATTCAATGAGTTGGAAGTTAATATAAAACAGAGAATGTAAATTTGAAAATAAGTTAGAATTTATATAAAGCTAAATTAGTGCTAATTAAAGAATTAAAAAATAAACAGTTCCATATATATAAATCATAAATTTAGATTGTAGAAATTGTATATTAATTGTAAACAAATTTACTAAAAAAAAAGGAATTACAAGGATTGAAACCATTGTAATACATGTAAAAGATTATTTATATATTCTATAAGATATTGTTAAACCATTTATACAAGTGATTTCACTCTCCAAGACTATTTTAATTGAAGAATTCAGTATTTCCATAAAAAAAACATTATCATTGACAATTGTTGAATAAAATAACAAATTAGGAGGCTGTGTTTTAGAGATTGTAAAAAGGTTGTTGATTTTTAAAAAAAAAGAGAGTCGAGAGTTAGTTGGGGAATGATGAACTGGGATGTAATTCTCTGAGAAGATTTTTGTAAAAACTTTAAAGTAAAAATAATAATTTTAAATCTAAATCAATAAAAAATTCACAATATTAATGTCGATTAACCCCTGTGAAAAAGTGAAACGTGCCGAACGAGTATTTCTTGGGTAAGGAATACCTAAGAAAAGAGACGAGATGTTGCAGGTCCACCACGCCGAGAATGGAATATAAGGTCTGTGTTATTTGAGTTTTTTTAATTTGGAATTCCAAACAAACAAAGAAAAAGTGAACTTTTGAAATTAATTTGAACATTTAAATTTGAATAATCTAAAATTGGCCAAAGAAACTTTAAAATAATCAATACCAAATTTTATCCATGGATAATTAAAGAACTCTAATTTTCTGCAACAATAATTTTAGATATTAAATATGTACTTACTTGTAAAAAGTTTTTCGTTTGTAAAATAATCAAAGTTCACACCACTCATAAATGCTTTTCTAATCTTAATTTCCGCTTTGCATGCTGACCTATTCTTATAACTATCAAACACACACTTAATTCACAACTTGAATTATATATGTAACTGTTTAATATAAGTTTTCAACCATATTATTCTAGATGCACTAAATTGATGCACATTGAACTGTTAAACGTTTGCATCCTCCATGTTAACGGTGTACTATAATTTTGTGACGACGAGAAACGTTGAACCGGAAGAGTTGCTCCGTTGCGCCGAAGCAGCTACTATAAGCGTTCAGTGCGCATGACCATCAAAGAATACAGAGGAGGTTCAGGAATATTTGTGTGTGTAAAATTTTGAAGATTTCATCAACAATTTATTAAAATATTTTTATTTAAGTGTTGGTATTTTTCTTATTCCAGTCAATGTCCATAACACTTTTCACGAACATTGTTTAAATCATTCATTCGATTATCATATGGTGAGATGATTGAAATAAAGATATATAATTTATTCAGGAATAGACCTATCACGAAATCATAATAAGTAAATGTTCATATATGTAAAAATTTTTTCTAATAGGTGTCCAGGACTCAAAGAGAGAAGTCTCATGCGTCCGACTGCAATATAAAATTTAAACAATACATACAATTAAAAAATTTTCATATAATCATATAGGGCTAGCCGGAGGTAAAAACGGGTAAATAAAGGTAAATCATATAAGTATAAATATTAAAATATAAAACATATCCACTATAATATATATATATATATATATATATATATATATATATATATATAATAAGACATTATATCATTAACGAAATTGACTGTCTCGACCCTTACTCCGTGAAATATGCTCATATTAGTGTTTTTAAATGAAACTCACGGTCTCTAGTTAATTCCACAATATAATAAAAGTTATTGAAAATTCTAAAAAATTGACAATTGTTTCGATAAATCAATATCATTGTCAGAATGACAGAAGTTACATCTCATTTTATGCCTACCTGATGTTTAGTAGTTATTTTTGGCTAGACCAAGAAGTAACCTATCTTGTGATTGGCTAAATATATGTTCATAGAAAAAAGAAGAAGATGTGATATTATAAATATTGAGGCTTAGATATTATTAGCCCTATGGTGATATCCTGGATATCATTTTTCCAATTAAGATCAGTATAACTGTGCAATGATAGTGTGGCATTTTATATTCACATAATTTGGTATTACCTTTTTCCTAAGGCATTCTAGGTTAAAAAAAATGTTTTGTGATGCTTTGTAACGTTTTTGTAGTAACTTTTGATACAATTATATGGAACAGTTAAATTACATAAAATAACGAAACCAATTAGACCTGTAGTCTCTTATGTTAATGCTCCTAATAATATATTGGCAAAGAAGCTCAACAATATACTCAATACTTACGGATATGAATCTCAGTACTCAATTAGAAATTCAATAGAACTAATCAAAAAGTTCAAAGCAATCCACTTGCAAGATAACTATAAACTCATTTCGTTCGATGTAACTAATATGTTTACTAAAATTCCTCCTAAAGGATGTCTAATACTTGTAAGAAAGTTACTAGAAGATAAAAATTTTAATCCAGGAATAATATCAGATATACTTAATTCATTTGATGTATGCATTAATCAGAATTATTTCACTTTTGACAATAAGATATATATTCAAAATGAAGGTTTACCAATGGGAAGCCCTATATCACCTATTTCAGCAAACATTTTTATGGACAATTTAGAAAGAAAGATCTTTGAAAGTAATATTTTGAAAAATATCTTATTTTGGTATAGACATGTAGATGCCATATTAGCTTGTTTTATGGATAGTGAACGACAATTAGATGTATTTTTCAACCACATCAATCATTTACACCCGAAAATTAAATTTACATTAGAAATTAAAAAAAATAGCTCAATCAATTTTCTTGATTTGAAAATTCAAAGAGTTAATAATGTACTTTATTATTCAATTTACCAAAAATTAACACAGACTGATGTGACAAATCCATTCAATTCTAACCACCCTATGTCACACAGACTAGCAGCATATAATTCAATGATACATAGAGCTTTCTCAGTTACTATGAACAAATGTAATTTTGATAGAGACATTAATACAATTAGACAAACAGCAACATCTAACGGTTATCCATTAGATATGATAAATAGGCTAATTAGTAAAAAAGAAGAAAAAGTGGCATTACAACTAATATATCCTAAACAAGCTGATGAAAATAAAAATTATAAAACCATCGCATATGCAGGAAATATTTCTAATAATATTTCAAAGATAATATCTTCAGCAACGAATACAACAATTTTTTTTAAAACAGAAAGTAACGTTAGTACGAAATTGTTAAATGTAAAAACAAAAATACCACTATTAAAGAAGTCAGGTATATATAAACTCAAATGTCCAGAATGTAATGCTGTCTATTTGGGTCAGACTCTTAGGAATTTTGAAATACGATACAGTGAGCACTTACGAGCATACAGATTAAAACAACCAGATAAATCCCACTACGCAAAACATCTACTTGACACCAATCATTCATTGACACCTAACACAGAACTAGAAGTGCTGCATATTTGTGAAAAGAAACAAGAACTGGATTTCCTTGAAGAACTGGAAATTAGAAGACATTTAAGAAACCCACAATATGAAGTTGTCAATGAACAGTTAAATCTAGGGAGTTCTCCACTAATAAACTGTCTTCTTAAGTGATAATTATAAAGATCAGCAGATATAGTTTTCCTGGTTTTCTATATCATTGCACAGTTATACCGATCTTAATTGGAAAAATGATATTCAGGATATCACCATAGGGCTAATAATATCTAAGCTTCAATATTTGTAATATCACATCTTCTTCTTTTTTCTATAAACATATATTAAGCCAATCACAAGTTAGGTTACTTCTTGGTCTAGCCAAAATTAACTACTAAACATCAGGTAGGCATAAAATGAAAAGTAACTTCTGTCATTCTGACGATGATATTGATTTATCGAAACAATTGTCAATTTTTTATAATTTTCAATAACTTTTATTATATTGTGAAATTAACTAGAGACCGTGAGTTTCATATAAAAACACCATTATATCATTGTTTCATTTTAGTGGTTTTAATGGTCGCTAGGTGGCGGTAATTGAACCAATGTTTTGTTTTCAACTTTTCTTAGGAATTTGCAAATGCCATGCTATATTTTTTAATCATTTATTTGGAAGATGATGGAATTTAATATAAAATGGTAAAAACCGCATGTTGATATCTATTTTCTAAGATACCAGAAAAAATAGGTATCTATACAAATGGGATTTCAACAAACTCATTATCATTTTAACAATAACCATCAATTAGTTACATAATAGAAAGACATACCACATTGACCTAGTTAAGGAACCTGAAGATATTGCTCGAAATGATTTCCATCTTTTTTATGCAAATATATTCAATTTCTGCGTTGTAGAAATAACAGCAATTTCCATTTGAGCCCTGGGTATACTGTCAATTGCGTCTTGTATTAGTTGAATTAGATCAGCTCTATTTGCAGGTCTTGTCTGAAATACTTGTTAAAGCCGGCATTTTCTTCAGCCTGACTTTGACACTTTCGAGAATTTCTTAAACTTTCTCTTTGATAACCTTTTGATAGTGGATTGGAAATCTCAAAACAAACGCTAGGCTTGGGTAAGACTAACTTCTAGCTTGGATGATCGATCATTTATTTAAAGCTGACAAAAAAGTTATACATTATATACAAAATTGCTACGCCCCTTATTTATAAATAATTACATGTAGTCATTATCCACACGATTGAATGATATTACTTATTAATATTGAGCAAAGTAACGCTCTATGTAGGTGTAAATATTGGTAGACACTGACGTTTATTTCTCTCAAAACTGCAACAAGTTGTAGAGGGACAGACACGGCCTATATAAATACATTAAAATAATCATTCGGACGTGTTCTGAACATACTCTCGCCTTGTTGGAATCCCTGATTTCAACACACAACAAAAAAAAACAAATAAAGGAATTAGTATAACTATGATACTTCCGCTAGGGGACAGACCTCCTAGTTACAAGAACATAGTGTGCGAACTAACAACGCACAAGAGCTCTTAGATAAATTGGCAGTTGACAGACCTTTACAGTAGGTCTGACGAAGACACCGTCTTTGTTGCGAAGTTTGATGGCACGAACCCTTTGGTCAGGGCCACGTATAATTTCCATAATACGGCCTAAAAGCCACTTCAATGGAGTAACGCCATCTTCTTTCAGTAATACTAAATCATTGACCTGCATATTTTTGGAAGTATCTAGCCATTTTGGCCGATTTGGCAAACGATTTAAGTATTCGATAGTCCATCTCTTCCAAAAGACTGCTGTATACGGGAACACCTCTGCCAGAACTTAAGTCTATTTTCAGGCAGGTGTGTATTGTCAATTTCAGGGTAAGAAGTTAGACTATGACCAATTACAAAATGGTCATAGTCTCTAAGTCAGTTGGGTAACTGGATATAGGACACAGAGATCTAGAATTTAGGATGGCTTTAATTTGATACAATATTGTACGCAACTCCACGAATGTGAGTTGAGAATTACCGATAATCCGGAAAAGGTACCTATTTGCTCCTTTTACCGCAGTCTCCCACAGGCCTCCCCAGTGAGGACAATGGGACGGAATAAATTTCCAGTAAATGCTGTTTCCGGATACAAAGATTTTTAGTTGTTCAGACAACTTGGAGTTAGCGAGAAATGTGCCTAGTTCTCGGAGGTGGTTTCTAGCATCTACGTAATTAGTAGCGTTGTCGCTATAAATTACAGATGGAATTCCTCTACGGGAAATGAAACGTTCCAATGTCAATAAAAATGTATCAGTAGATAGAGAAGACACAAGTTCTAAGTGCACAGCTTTGGTAGCCATGAACACGAAAACAGCCATATAGCACTTAATGCTTGGAGCTTTTCGGAGACGGGAGGACCTTATGTTGAAAGAACCACCGTAGTCGACCCCCACCTTCTCAAAGGGCCTAGAGAGAGTAACTTGATCTGACGGTAAATCGGACAAAATTTGTTGAGCGGCTATTGCTCGAAAACGAAAACAGGTCATGACACTCAGGAATAATCTTTTTTACTCCTCGGATTCTATTAATTGGCCTATATTTTAAGCGCACATTGCACATTTGTAAGGACAGCTTGGACACCAGCGTGACCCAATCTTATATGCTCTCTCTCTCTCTCTCTCCCTCTCTCTCTCTCTCTCTCTCTCTCTCTCTCTCTCTCGAGCAGGAGAGAAATCGCATTATTTCTAGCACAGGTTGTTTCTGAAGCTCGGTGATGTCTGCGTACCGCAACCCCCCCCCCCTACACAAACGAATCCTTGCTCATTTGGGAAAGGATTAAGAGCCAATATGCTCTTGTTGAATATAAGCTTGAGGGATTTCAGTTCAGATATTGCCTTAGGAGAACATTGGATCTGCAAATTTCGAAGAACCAGCACTAATACAGAATTTATTTCATATGTGGATAAAGGACTGGATACTTTATTCTCTTTGCTCCTGAAGTTTGATACGAATCGTAAAAAATATGACACTATGTGTAGCAACTTGTTGAAGGAAAAACATTTTTCAAACAATTGACTCCAAAATTTATTTTTTGAGTCAGTACTAGCAACTAGTACTTGGAGATACCTTTTGTTCAGGCACAACGCTTGGAGGGGACTTACGGAGAAATTTGGACAAGTCCAAATATACTTCGGATAGAAAATCAGGACCACACTATCAAAGCTTGGAATTAAGTATGTCGGGAGCCAATACTCCCCTGAAAAGCGGGTCCGCAGGATTTTTAGTAGAGCGAACATACCTCCATTGAGCTTGTGGCAGCGACGCCTGAATTTGAGTTACTCGGTTGGCCACGAAGGTGTGCCAACGAGAAGGATGGGACTGAATCCAGTACAAGGCTATCTGAGAATCTGTCCACAAATTTATGAACTCAAAATCCAATGAATTGCCAAACATTTTAAGGATTTTTTGAGTGAGTTTGGTAAGCAACACCATTGCACACAACTCAAGAAGGGTAATCGTTTTCTGCGGTGCGACCCTGGATTTGGATGTAAGTGACATGGAAGTGATAGAATTTTCGAAATAAGTGGTTTTGAAATATAAGCAAGCTCCATCAGCTCGTTGATTACTATCTGCGAAACCGTGAATTTGGATATTTACAATGGACTGACGCGAAAATAGACATCTAGGAATTTTCAAAGGCTTCAAATATTTAATGGAATCCATGAATTGTTTCCACTTTTGACTTAATTCAGTAGGGAGCGGTTCGTCTCAGGAAAGTTTAATTAGCGAAAGCTGTTGTGGGAAGATTTTTCCTACAACTGTGTATGGACCCAGCACACCTAACGGATCAAACATTTGAGCAGTGATTGACAAAGCCTTTGCGCTTGGAGGGAATATCATCGTAAGAAATGTTCGATAAGGAAATAGCAAAATTGTCTGAAAAAGGAATCTGAGACAATCCCAACACCTTGTTTGAAATGTCTTCCGATTTCATTTCATATTGATTAGGGTCACACAATTTTTGCTTCACTAGTGAGTAATTGGACAACCACTTGTGCAGATGGAATCCAGCAGAGTTTAGTAAGCTGTGGAGTTGGGAATAAGAGTCCTCCAACTCGGAAAGTGAATTTGTACCATGGAGTACACTGTCAACATATGCTCGCTCTAACAGTGCCCTTTGGGCTAAAAGAAATTGATTTGAATGAAATAAGAGCTCCTTCAGAACTCTGTTGTTGCCAGAAACGACAAGGAAGTAATTCCGTGAGTTACTGTGGAAAGCTGTATGCATTTAAGGTCTTCTTGTGGAGAGTTTTTCCACACGATGTTTTGTAGGTGAAGTTGAGATGAATTCATCTTGACCTGGCGGTACATTTTCTGAATGTCACAGGTTAGAACATCGGGATATTGTTGAAAGCGACATAGGATATCATACAAATCTGGTTGCGCTTGATAGCCTTTGTGAAGAATATCATGTAAGGCCGTAGAAGTTTTACTAAAGGCAGCTAAAACTACTCTTAGTTTCGTGGTTTCACTGGAATCTTTGATTACACAGTGGTGTGGAAGGATGTATTTAATCTCAGTAGCTTTAATGTTAGGATCAAAGAGAACATACGTGGCTTGTTCCAATGACACGTATTCATCAATAAACTCTTTGTGAATAGAAAATAAGTCTGGATTATTTTAGAAACAATTTTCCAAGTTGCAACATCGCCTTTGTGTGATATTGAAGGAGTCGCCGAATGGAGCGTTCTCGGCAATACACTTAAAAGGACAATCAACTTGGAAAGTACCATCAGTGCATCGGATATATGTTTGAACGAAGTTTTGTTCAGCAAGCTCTTCTTCAGCGGATAAGGACTTGCATTCTGAAAGTTCTTCGACGTCCCAGAATTTCGAAAGAATTTTGTCTAACGAGTCACCATGCTTGTAAGTGTTTTGACAAAAAAGAGCAACTTTATTGTCTTTAGAAGCACTTTGTGGAGGCAATTGTCCTCCAATTACCTATCTAAGCCTTGTCAGCTCGAGAGTAAGAAGTTTGAGACTTTCATAATCGGCATCAGCGCCCAAAAGACGGGACCGGAAGTCGTGCACAGAAAACTTTGAGTTTATAATCGTCCTCAGTATTGGAGAAAATTACAATGTCTACAATTTTGTGAAATTTAGGAGTGCATTTAATGCCAGAAAATTAGATTTGATTATCATGAGTTTTGAGATGCATCCTTCTTACGAATTTTTCAGAAGCAAAAGAACATTGGCTGCCGTTGTAAAGAATTATTCTAGCCTTAACACGGTTACCACTATCGGGAAGAACATGTACGACCGCTGGGGCCAATAGAACTTCGGGATCTCCTCCATCTACAAAGAGGGGGGATGAACCCGAGGGTGGAGAAAAATTACCGTGAGCTTCAGGCTCGGCATTTAGAAACCGTACTGCATCTGCAGCATTAGGAGTTGTCGATTGACGAGACTGTGCTCGCCATTTCTGATTAGAATTGGAATATTGCTAGGAATAGCCCCGTTACTATATTGTGGACTGGAAAATATGGCTCAATCCAATTAAGAGCACAGTTGATTTAAGGCACTTTTTCACGAATTTTAGAACACAATTAAAGCACGTCTCTTTTCTAACGTTTCTTAAATAACGAATATTATCTATCTTCTCTAAAATTTTAAAAAATAGATCATAATCTCATTGAAGGTACTATATTGTTATAGTGTAAAATACCAAGGAGATTCAACAGCATCATTTATTTCGATTCAAACCACGAGTATTGGGTATTTCCCCGTCTCGTTAAAGGGATTATATTTACCTATTGTAAAATACGAAGAAGATTGGAATATGGTCACTACTCTAGTGTTTTTATGCATTTTACTTCGATTTATATGAAAATATGCAGAAAGTTGGTAGTTGCATAAAATATGGAAAACAGGCTTTGTGCATATTTGCCTGAGTCTGATGATCACTCATCTAACTTTAGGAGATCGTGAAGCGATTTTTTATGGAAGAAGGTAATTGGAAGCTACTTATATAATATTCATTCAATAATTTCTAGGATATTCTGTTTTATTTTTATCTCAGTAATGAAATACCGTAATTTCGTTGGTGAAATAACTTAAATGGAAAACCAATATTGAAATACGATACTCATCCCATCAACAATTTGCCAACTAAAATAAACTTTCCATATTCACATGACTAGAGAGAGGTTTCAGAAACTTCAGAACAGAAGCAGGTTGTAGAACATTGATAAAATATATCTCCCTTTGAACAAATATAATATATTAAAAGCATTGTTCCATATCCTCAGATTAGACCATGATAGGCCGCTTTAAAATTTATATCCATCTAGATACAACTTACGGAAAGTCTGACTAATATTATAGTAACCCTGGAATTAATGCATGTAATATGTTTTATCATCTATTTGGAGTATAGTCGCTATTAAATTGAGGCAGTCATTATAAAACTGACCGTTACAGGTGAACGTTATATACAATTTTGTTGCACAAAGTAATAATAAATATAATATCCAAACTCTTTGTTCACCACCTCATCTTCTTCAATATCAAAACTGTTGACATCACTTAAACTATTATTATTTCCGACTTGCACTATCAATGTTATATATATATAGTTCCTACTGTCAAAAGCACCGGTGAGCAACGAATTACACACGCGTATTCTAATGGTTATAAAAATCGCACGGCGTGCTTTTTTTATACACGTCGATATAAAAGTATTGAACCTTTAATTTCCTAATGATGATTGTGTTGGTATATTCATCAAGACGTAAGAATAATCAAAAACAATAATTTATCTACATTTTTATTCAAAACATCCATAACAATAATGCTAATTTAATCAATTTAAGGAATATACAGTACATCACAAAATTGGAGCCCGTTAAGAAAGATTGACAAAAATGTTAGTCAGTTAATAACAATTAAATATTAATACATCAAATGTTGTAATGTTTTAATAGTATAATACACCAAGGTGGTGAAGAATGTCATTAATGAATGGGCAGAAATAGGGAGATGGGTCACAACCAGAAGAAGAGCATGGAGATATCAAGTAAATAGAATGAACGATGATCAAAAATTGGCGAAGAAAGAGAGATCGACTACCAGTAGAATAAAATAAAGCTAATAAATTGAATAACTGTGTACTAAAAATACTTATTTACTTAAGTCTCAGCTTCAACATTAATTTTGCGAATTTCCCTTTCGCTAATGGCTTGGTTCCCAAATCGGCTGGTTGTTCATCTGTGGTTAAAAATTTATATTAGTAATAACCTTATTTTGAATGTTTTATCTGGTATATTGCTACTTAACATCAATGTGTTTGATCATTTTATTATTCGTTGGATTGCCTGCTATGCTATACTTACATTATTATATTTATATCGGCTGAGGATTTATTCATTTTATACTAGTGTTTTTAAATGAAACTCAAGGTCTCTAGTTAATTCCACAATATAATAAAAGTTATTGAAAATTCTACAAAATTGACAATTGTTTCGATAAATCAATCTCATCGTCAGAATTTTATACTATTTGTTAATGCTCTTTACCACTTTGCTTCGCGCGTGGCTTTATCAAGAACCATGTGTTCAGCTTCAGTTGAGGATAAAGCTACTGATTGTTGTTTCTTCCAGGGAACAGTGCCATCATTAAATACTTTGAATATGTATCCTGCGGCACTTTTTCTATCTATTTCACAGCCAGCGCAATATGAATAAGCATATCCAACTATTACATATATCATAATGAACTTCTGTGCACGTAAGGTTTAAATGCATATTAGCTTTAAGGTATCTTAACACTCTTTTTAAGTTTTTCCACAACTGTTTATTATTATTATTTTGACGGCTCAAAATGTTCATTGCCGCAAATAGATCAGGGTGTGTGCTCAACAGTAAGGAACATCGGGACTGTAGAGCACGTCAGGTACTCTTTAAATCTTTGGTCAGAGGTCACTTTCATTGTGCCCTTTTATTGGCGAATACTGCACAATCATTCTTTACAATTCCAATGCGTTAAGGAGGTTTCATTGTGGAAAATGAACTGAACACTCCATCACTATTCACAATATGATCTCTTGCACCAGAATCTAGAATGAATGTTATTTCATTTCTACTGCACTCTGCCGTCGATTCATCTCTTCCTGCCATAAACGCGAAGCTATTCTCTCCTGATGAAGAATTTGGACGCACAGTCTAGATCGTTTGGATGGTTGGACTTCTACCTTTACCTTTCATCCGATTGTAGGAACAGCAATCCATTTTTATGTGATTTCTTCTCTATAATGATCACACTTTATATTTGAGCATTTGAATGGAGTTTCATAAAAGTTCCTTTTGTTGCTATTTGAGAAAAGTTTTTTTTCCAAGAGGGCTGCTTACCATTCTTCCTTTTGAATTCAAAATTTCCTGGATTGAATACTATTGAATACTCCTTTTCTTACCGTAAAGGACCTTGTTGTTAAAATTTTCCTGCCTTAATTCTACTTCGTAATCTAGCAGCCTTGTTTTTACGAACGCGATATTCAAGTTTTCTTCTCCCAAGGTTTCTAGAGCTGTGACTAAACCATCATATGAGGAGGGTAATATTAATAATAGGTAGGACATTTTCTCTATGCTCTAGCAGATATGAGTTCCGACACTATCTCATCAAAATGTGTGAAATGCTCTATCAAAATTTAATTACCTTATAGCTTAAGGCTCAATTATTGCTTTCTTATGGCTAATTGTGTAGCTGCCCTTCTTCGCTTATACACTAAATCTAGTATACAGGGTGTTTTCAAATGATACTTAGAACGTTTGCATGTAGATACCTCTCGTAAAATTGGACAAGATGATATAGGGATTGAGGGGTCCAACCCATTTCCTTTTCGAAATACAGGGTGTTGAAGCTATGAAAAATGTAATGTTTTAATTTCATAACTTTAAAATGGATGAATATATTGATCTGACAGTTGGCAGGTTGTTTTTAAATATAAAAGGGCATATTTTGATGGAAAGACATGTTTCAACTCTTGATCCAGTGGTGTACATTTGGAAGAATATGTCACCTTCCCCCTCCCATTTTTTACGCCACTTGCATTTGAAGCTATTTTTATTTAATTTTGTATTTCTTAATACTTTTCACGTGAAAAACGCATGACCTTTACATATCAAAAAATTTGTAGTTTTCAAAATATTCGATGTTTTTATGAAGTCTGCAAGATCACTTTTTGATAAAAAAAAATATTTTCTTGAATGTTTTTTAATAACTACCAAACTACTAATGGTTAGAATATGTAACAGGAACTACTTTGTGAAACGGCAATGCATATAAAACATTGAGAGAGGATTGTTGAAAATACTTTTCCAAACTTGTGATTTTTTTAACAAAAGAATTAATGACAATAAAATATAAGATAACTACAAAGTTGAATAATATCCCATTCAAACATAATTTTTAACTAAGCAGCCAAAAAATTACATTTACACATAATCTGCAACGTTTTCTCATTGAAAATCGCATACCTTGGAAATACTGGCGATTGCCGGAAATAATTTCTGTAGCTGCATGGATTCTTGCTATCAGTTCCTCCTCCGTTTCTACTATTGTATCGTAGACTAGGGACTTCATGTAACCCCACAGAAAGAAATCGATTGGATTTAAGTCCGGTGACCTCGCAGGCCACATATTGGGTCCACCTCGCCCTATCCAGTTGTTTCCGTATTGTTGGGTTATAAGTTGTCTGGCGGCTAGAGAATAATGTACAAATGGCCCATCGTGCTGAAACCATACATTATCCATATTCGCCCTAATATTTAATGGTACAACGTCGTTTAATGAATCAGGCAGGGTTTCTCTCAAAAAATTACAATAAATATTACCATTGAGTTTATTAGGTAATAAATATGGACCCACTATAAAATCTCCAAGAATGCCTGCCCACACGTTAAGCGAGAATTTTTTCCTGAAATCCACGTTGTCGAACAACATATGGATTTTCGTCATCCCATACGTGGCTATTCCTTGAATTAAAAATTCCCTCACGTGTGAATTTCTCTTCATCAGTAAATAGAACAAGTTCGGTAAAATTCCTATTTTCTAAACATTTTTGGGTGTACCAATTGGCAAACTCCACTCTTTGAGGATAATCTGTTGGTTTAAGGGCCTGAACTTGGGTATATTCATAAGGATACAACTGCTTTTCATTCAAAATTTTCCACACAGTTGAGTTACTTACATTTAAAGATTTTCCAATGGTGCGAGTGCTTAAATCGGATCTTTTTTCAATACGGTCTAGAACAGCCTCCTCTAATTGCACAGTTCGTATAGTTTTTTTCTACCGCAATCTCCTGTCAATTTGGAAAGATGTTGTGAGACATGGAAATCTAGGTCGATTTAGATATCTTTTTCCATACAAGAGCTCGGACCGTCTACTCCGTATATTAGTTGCATATCAGCCATTTCTTCAAAAGTATAATCCATCATAACAAAAAGTGTGAAAGTTGCACAAACCAATTTAATTACAAATAATTCATTTTCGTTTTGACGTTAAACAAAATGACATTTACCATTTCAGTATTGACATCCATAACCTACTATACGGAGGAGGCACTGATAGCATGAATCCATGCAGTTACAGAAATTATTTCAGGCAATCGCCAGTCTTCCCAAGGTATGCGATTTTCAATGAAAAAACGTTGCAGATTATGTGTAAATGTAAATGGACAAAATTTTGAACATCTTTTGTAATTTGTTGGCTGCTTAGTTGAAAATTATGTTTGAATAGGTTATTATTTAACTTTGTAATTATCTAATTTTTTATTGTCGTTAATTCTTTTGTTAATAAAATCACAAGTTTGGCAAAGTATTTTCAACAATCCTCTCTCAATGTTTTATATGCATTGCTGTTTCACAAATTAGTTCTTGTTACATATTCTAACCATTAGTAGATTGGTAATTATTAAAAAGCATTCAAGAAAAAAATTTTTTTTATTAAAAAGTGATCTTGCAGACTTCATAAAAACATTAAATATCTTGAAAACTACAAATTTTTTGATATGTAAAGGTTATGCGTTTTTCACGTGAAAACTATTGAGGAATACAAAATCAAATAAAAATAACTTCAAATGCCAGTGGCGTAAAAAATGGGAGGGGAAAGGTGATATATTCTTCCAAATGTACACCACTGGATCAAGAATTGAAACATGTTTTTCCATCAAAATATGCCCTTTTACATTTAAAAACAACCTGCCAAATGTCAGATCAATATATTCATCCATTTTAGAGTTATGAAATTAAAACATTATATATTTCATAACTTTAACACCCTGTATTTCGAAAAGTAAATGGGTTGGACCCCTCAATCTCTATATCATCTTATCCAATTTTACGAGAGGTATCTGCATGCAAACAATGTAAGTGTCATTTGAAAACACCCTGTATATCTAAATTTTGTAATATAGATTTTAGAACATTATTATCTTCAGGAAAACTGAGAAATGCGTCAATCAAATATTTTATAATAGTATTTCATGCATCAGTGCTTTTCTTATTTCATTCGGATGATGATTTTTCAGGAATATCCTTATCGATAACGTTTAATACATACAATTCGGTCGGTCAGTAATGCTCTGATACGGAATTTCCACGCACTATATTTCTCACCATGGAATGCGATAATGTCCCTATTAGAATTTTTGTTGCCCACGATTCTTTCTAGGAATTCCATAACAAAGTGAATTTATTTTTATCTTTTCCGTTAACTAATAACGAACTACTCAACTATATCTATATACACTATTTATAAGCTAACGTAGTGGAAGCTTGCTTGGCCCATAACCTATTGGAATATTATTGGGTTGGGGTTATGAAATGAAACTCTTTACTAGGCGGAAGTTTCATACATTAGAATCAACTGAACTCAAAAAGGAATGATTCTCAGGCTACAGTTCCGTGGAAAATTCCGTATGTCCGTTTACCCAAAATTAGCCGTCTTAAACGTTTGGCAATTTTTAGAATACAATCCTAAAACAGTACCATACCGAATGAGGACGAATTACGGGCAATTGGCTTCAAAAAAGGTTGCAAAAATATTGTGAACTATTATAATGTTTTATTCATTGTTTTATTTTGTTTTGATATTCCAACAGCTTCTCTGGTAAAACAAGGTATAGGCTATAAATACGAGGGAGAAATTAAAAAGAAAATTGCGTCTTTTGTATTGTCATGTGATATTACAATCTCATTCATGAAACTAGAGTCCAAATTCATGAAACGAGTCAATAATGGTCATTTCGCATGGCTTGATAAATTCTCGTTAAGTTAAGCTTTCGGTTTATCCGTGCTTTGCCATCAAAAATATATTTTCTCTGTTCTCAAGAATTTTTTTAAAAAGTGTTTTGGAAATACGTTACACCACATTAAGTGTAACTTTTTATCAAAACATTCTTCTCACAGTGCCATATCCGTGATCGGATGTTGGCGGCCACTCACTTCTACCTGTGTTGTGCTCTCCAGTTACCATAGATAGAAGGGAACTACAGTTTAACCACAGATTCGAACGTCTCCGCAAAACATTATATTGTCCGAAAATAGTCACAGCTGTCAAGTAGGTTACTATAAAAATATTAATCCAGTATTCGTCGCGCCATCTATATACTGGAAACTTAGCAGACGATATGTACTGTATATTCTGTCCTCTAGGCATCTATACTGAACTGGCATGCCCCAATATTGTACGCAGCCGGTTTTACTCAGCACTTTTGACATATGATCGATCAATTGTGTAAATTGTAAACAAACGAAGAAACTTTATGATAATAACAGTTCAAGCAATCTCAAAAGATTTGATTATGAAGAGGTGGTTAACAAGGAATTTGGATATGACATATATTATTACTTTGTAAAACAAAATAAAATAAACGGTTTTAAGGATTAAAACTAACTTTTCCGCATCTGTGGCTCTGAACAATATTCTATCATAAAATTATTGTCACTTGTATACACTTCGAGGGATGTATCGTGCTAACAAACCGAAATTTCTCCAAAAATAACCAAAAATGTAGTATATCTGGATTTATAGGACCCGTTGTACTCGCTCTCGTCAGCTGAAAATCAATGGGGCATATCTGTGAGACACTTTGAGCAATATTCAAACATAAATTTGGGCACTTGTATACACTCTGGAGGCTATACCGTGCTAACAAACTGAAAATTCTCCAAAAATAACAAAAAGTTGGTACTTCAAGTACCATAGCTTCCGTTGTACTGTCTTTATTGAGCTGAACATTGATAGGGTTCATCTTTCAGACACTTTGAATAATATCCAATCATAAAATTGATCACCAATATATAGTCCGGAGGATATATCGTGTTAAATTTTTACAAAAATGTCGTACATAGAGTACTATAGCACCTGTTGTACTGGTTCAGGTGAGCTGAAAATCAATGAGGTTCATCTGTGAGATGTTGTGAATATTATAAAATCATTAAATTGGTGAATTCTGGAACTCCGGAGGCTGTATCCTGCTAACAACTTGAAATTTCTCCAAAAATGACAAAAATGCCGTACATAAAGTACTACAGCATCTGTTGTACACCATTGCCAAAAGGGTTAACGCGTCTAGTCTAAGTACTACCGGATTATCATTGAACGACATTTAAATCCAACATTCTAACTGGATTTATTATCCATTATATTACGTTTTCGCACACGAAACATTGTCTGGTCGAGTGACATTAAAATGATGTACCTACAGGTATTTATCAATTCTGAACAACGTCATTTACAAAAATTTTTTGGCGTTCCAATCCTTATGATGACGTTGAATCATTTTAGTTGAATACGGTTACGTACGAAACAACTGTCGCTAGTTTTCAAGCTATACGTTACCTTTTTGAGGTTTCAAAGGAATGCGAGCGTGATTTTCTATTAAATTCGAACATAATTCGAGACGACATGAACGTAGATGATCTATTAACATGCTTAGATACTAGAGACAAGTCGAATACATATGTAGTAACATTAATGAAATTTTATTTAAACGGGGGTTTGAATCAAGAAAATTGAATTCAAATGAACTGTACGTTATCCGCAATTTAAAATACGAAAATACGCTGGTAGATTCACTCTGATAAAAAGCAAGAAAATTCAATTTTGGGATTGTCATGGAACAGCTCGCTTGATATTTTATCATATTTTATTACACAAACGGGGATAATGTCATTCTTTCCAGTATTGCTACTATCTTTGATCCACCTTGCATTATCGCGAGGAAGGTGCTTCTACAAAAATTATGTTGCGAAAAATTAGGCTGGGAATGTCCGACCCCTGATCACATACGTATTTCTTGGTTGCGTTTTTATAATTTACTATTAGCCAAATAGAAGGTCGCTCCGAATAAGCATTTTACAATGCCACGATTAGAACTATTATCGGCATTAATAGTGGCTTACTTGTTAAAAAATGTGTCAAAATCAAGTATCATTCAAATTTACCAAAATTTTTGCTGGTCTGATTTCAGCATGCAGCGAACATAGTATCGAAAGGGTTAACCCCACAACAGTTATACTCTTCTCGTATGTGATTCTATCCTCCAGAGTGCCTGCAAAGAGATACTTCGCATTGGCCAAGCACATAAAACACTAATCATAGATTTACCAGAACTTCGTACCACATTCCTTTCTTCATTCATGTACTCTGAGATTCTTAAAAACCAGATACTCGAATTCTAATCTGATGGTATATGAGGTTGAACAGAGTCTTTTTCCTACGACCACATATAAAGTGACATATATCGCACTGTCAAGTTCTATGGAAAGTGGCCTTCATTCATACGCGTACGGAAAAAAACTTATCCATACGTGTACGGATGAAAAAACTGTCAAATTGAATGTTGAAATGCTAGTCTATTTACCCCCCAAATTTATGTATATGTCAAATGCGTATTTCTTAAGTTGATTTGGCCATATGATATAATTTATTTATTAAATTTAAAATTAAAAAAAATCCACCGAACCCGGGTTCGAACCACCTTACTGTTTGTCAGAAATCGAGTGTAAGGATGCTTAGCCCGCTCGGCCATTATATCGCTGTTACGTTGCGTTCTTATCAAAGATACTTATAGTGCTAAGAAATTATACACTACGGTTTATTTATTCTTAAAAATAAAGTGTGTTTACATCGACATTTCTTGGACTTTCATGTTATTAAAACAAAAAATATCCGTTTTCAATTATTAGAAGCATAGTTTGAACCATGAATCCTTGAAACAGCGAATTATTACTTTCAATCCCCTACAGGTAGGCAACATGATAAACGTCGTGCTAATAATTTTTTTGAAAAAGTAGGCGTCGAACAATTCATGTAAATTATCAAAAGTTTTTTTTACAGTGATTATATTAGAATTATATGTTGATTATCTCCGTACAGTTGTACAATATTTCATAGAAACCTAAAGAAACTATGGATACGGACGACAGTAATAGCGATAGTGAATGCACTTCGCCAGAAATTGTCGAAGCAGCAAAAATAACATGCTTGAAAATCCTACCTACAAAACCATGAGCCAGATATGAACGTACATATGAAGAATTTATAAACTGGAGAAAAGATGAAGATATCAAAAGTTCATTTTCAGAAAATGTTCTACTTGCATATATGGATGATTTATCCAAAAAAGTACGGCCAAATACATTGTGGTCAATATATTCTATGCTGCGTACTACTTTATATATAAACCACAAGGAATTTTTAAAAAGATAGAATGATGGTTATAAACCAAAAAATTCGTCTATCTCAACCACCTTGCAAATTAACGATCTCATAACACCAGCTCTTGACGATCAGTTTTTATTCATTAAGGTGAGTTTCAAAAAGTTGTGTATTGCTCACGTGCTTTACTAATAAGTGTTGTATTAATTTATAGGTAGTCCTAATCTTTGGAATTAGTGGAGCATGCCGCAAACAAGAACTAGTAAACATTAGTGTAGATGATATAGAATATCTAGGTTCTGCAGCGATTATTGAAATTTACAATACAAAAAATAAAATTGACAGGAAATTTAATGTAACAGATATATATCATGAAAAATATAGATAATACGCTGATTTAAGACCTGCAACACATGAGAAAAGATTTTTTCTCAACTACCAAAACAAAAAATGTACCAAACAAGTTGTAGGTATAAACAAAATAGGTTCTGTATCTACTGTAGTTGCCAAATTTTTAAAACTAAAACCTACACAAGTCATTGTCTTAGAAGATCATCCGCCATAATATTGGTTGATACAGGAGGAGATATTACAACTCTTAAACGACATGGAGGATGGAAATCATCTACTGTCGCGACTCGACTACCAATAGAATGAATAGTGCATCCAAAATTGTAGACGCTGTGCAAGGAGGATCCAAAGATACTGCAGAATCAGCGATATTAGAAAATATTAATCAGTATCTCTCAACTTCGAGTACAATTACGAGTAACATCCGAGAAAATATCGAAAACAGTTTTGCTCATAAACCATTGCAATTTATAAATTGCACTAATAATAATTTCACTTTCAATTTTTACAGTGAATCAAATAAATAATTAAATCGCAATATTTATGTTACAAAAACAGTTTTATTTCTGATGTTCTGTTTCCAATTGTTGTTAGTTGTTAAAATAAATGTTCGTAATAATTTGTGTACCAATATTTATCCTAACTTTTTTATGAAAGCACTCTTTTTCAACGCATAAAAATCACAATTTTCTGGGCCACTTTCAAAGGTAAGTAATCAAAACTATATAAAGTAATTACAAATACACATAAATAAAACCTCTCACATCTACATAAAAACGCAAGATTCTACATGCCTGATTCAGTAAAAGTATATGGCGTGGTCGTAGGAAAAATAGTGTACATAACTCGTGCGAAAGTGATTTTCACACTCGTGGGATTGTATCACTCGGCTTGCGGCTCGTGAGACAATACTTCCCACTCGTGTGAAAAATGTCACTTTCCGCACTCGTCACGTAATATACTATATTTTATTATTAGGATAGCTCGAAAGGATTCCTTCCCTTAGAATTATCTCATTCCTACCGAAGGTAACGAGCTGCCATTCATGGATCAAAATGGTTTGATAAAGGTATGAGGTAGATTGTCAATTTCGGACTTTCCGTATTCACAGAAGCATTCCCTATTACTTCGCACTAAGCATTATGTTACTAAATTAATATTTGGATATACACATAAACAGTTGTGTTATGCTGACCCTCAGCGTCTATTATCTACGATGAGAGACGCTTTTTGGTCTGTGTCAGGTCGCAACTTCGCGCGAAAAATTATGAAGCACCTATCATAGCTTGTCATTCTGGCGGTAATAAATCAACCAAAAGCTACATTTAGTGTTGTAAGAGTTGGTTACACTGAGCCGTTCTGGTTGAAAGATAGACGGGATCGAGGGTGCAAGGCTATCAAATGTTGGTTAGTACTATTCGCAAACTTTTTATAATAATGTTCGATCGATTTAATTTAATATTTAGCATTTTTGTGATAGAAATACTAGCTACGTTTATTTGACTACCGTATCTAGGTAGCCTTTCCAATTTATATTATTTATAGAAACGTTAATATTATAAGTACAATTTGGTACTTGACTTTGTAATATAGTTGTACTTTAGCGGGATTTAAATGCCAACAATCTTCCTGAATATACCCTTTTCTTCCACAATGACTGCATTCTTTTAGTTTTGCTTTCGCACCACCGAAGCTTGAAGTTTTGTAGTCCCTGGTTCTCTGTCTTCCACGTTCTCATTTAATCCAGAAGGTCCCGCGTTTGAGTCTCTAAAGAAACAATTTTGTGAGAAATCTCCACTTTTTTTGCAAATATTACACTTTAATAAATCATCTTTGGATAGTCTTTCACGTTTTTGTGACAATGGCGGTGTATTTTCCAATTTACATAAAAACCCTTGAAATAATTCTCCTGGTGTTCTAAATAATGCAGATTTTGCTGTTGTTTGATGTTCAATGGGAAGTCCATCGATATTACGAAAAGTTGAATTAAGATCAGCAATACCACACTTCCTAATTAGCACACATTTGGAATAATAGTAATGTAACATTGTCTCGTAAGGTTGTTTTTTTCTTGCAATCATTTAGGTTATCCATACAATTTTCATGTGGAGGAAAAGCTCGTAATAATTCAGTTTTTCACTCCGTTCACGATTTATTATATTCTTGAAGACCGATATACCAGACTTTAGCGATTCCTGACAATTTTGACTGCATAAAATAAGATTTTGTTACATCATTCCATTGATGAATTTGTCCAAGTTGTTCAATCTTATTTAGCCAATTTTGGTCGTTCATATCACCAGTTTCGGGATCAAAAATTGGTACGATATCAGTACATACGCCATACATTTGGAATTTCATTGACACCGAACACAAAACTAGAATTACTACATATTTGTGAAAAAAAAAGCTGGAGAATTGGAAACTAGGAGACACTTACGAAAGCCACAATATGAAGTCGCAATCTACAGATAACTATAGAGAGTTCTCCACTTTTAAACTGTCTTCTAAAGTGATGATATAGTTTTCCTGGTTTTCTATATTATTGCACAGATATACTGATCTTAAATGGGAACAAGATATTCAGGATATCCCCATAGTGCTAATAATATCTAAGCACTGATATTCGTGATATCATATAATCTTTTTTTTTCTATTAATACATATATATCAATGACAAGGTAGGTCACTTCTTGGTCTGTCCAAAAATAATTATCAAACATCAGGTAGGCATCAAAAGAAATGTAATTTCTATCATTCTGACGCTGATATTTAGTATCGAAACAATTGTCAAATTTCGTAGAATTATTAACGTTTTATTAATATAATATGAAATTGTCAAGAAACAAATAGTTTCATTTAAGACAAATGTTATTCTGTTAAATTAATATCGTTTATAAACATACCTCAAATTTTATCCAGTTTATAGTTACAGGCCACTACACGCAAACATTCTCCCTTACTTAAATACATGTATCGCACTTGGAGAATGTGTTTTCTTAAAAAATTCCGGAAACTTATCAGACGATAGGTGGTTCAAATCTCAACATTCCATACAAATAACTAACAGGTTATAAAATATAAATATTACTTTCAGCTTGTTTATAAATATGACCAGCGATATTTATCAGCAAAGGTAGACATAAACACGCATTCCTTTTTTGGAACCGTACTGCTATTCACATACAATTCACCTTATTACGAATATAAACTTTTATTAATGAATTTGTGGAATTATTTATCAGTACATACATATCTCAACAAACCTTTGAATAACTTCGCAGCTTGAAACAAAAGATACGTTGTGAATAGATAATACGAGGAGTGCGTGTAACGATGTGAAAACCCTAATAAATGACTACACATGCAAAAATTTTGTACACTGTCAGTCGTTGCATGACAAACTATTATATGAGATAACAGAATTTCTAACACGTAATTAATGAAGCTTTAATATCATCGTGGAAGTGTCCAAATTGTTTGAGAATCTTGGCACACCGAGCTCATTCAGCACACGCATTCCATGCCGAGATTATATTATAATTTTCTGGATAATAAATTATTCCTTCACAGTCTGGCTTAAACTTATTTCAACGGGTGAACCTGAACTCGGAACAAAAGCGGAGGTAGATATTAATCATGTACATATAATATACGTAGGTACTGTATAAATTTTGTTTGATAAGTATACTCAATTTAAGGTTGACTAGAACAAAGGGAAAGCTTTCATTCATTCACTTGAAATACGAGCATATTCATATGACACATAAAACTCTCTTTTCTGGTTTTACTCTCATCCTTGTACGTGTTAATTTTCACCTACATTATCACTACGAGTCCATCAATCTCAGTAGTAATATTTTTGAACAAGGATTGAAGGTATTGAAGCAGTTTCATTTGGTTGTATACAATTTAATAAGGATTAATAGTATTAGTGAAATAAGTCATATTGATTTTTCCATCTTGTACTTTATCAGCCATCATTTTAACGAATATTTATAAATTGTAAAGAAAACATGTCTAAATCGATTATAGATTTTGATAGTAAAAACAGTGAACAAAATCCTCACCACAATACTGAAGAAAATCTGACCAAAGATATTGAAACAGACGATATATTCTTTGAACCATCAGAATCGAAAATATTGAAATCTGATTCAGATTCAACGGAAATTAACACTAATAATTCAGTACATGATGTGATTTCAAAAGAATTCGTTGAAATTAAAATGAAATTCAAAATAATTTAGAAGAAACACGTCAAATTTTCATATAGTTAGTAATTATGTTGTGTTATGCAAGGGATTTCAGGAATTTTTAATAAATAGTAAATGAGTTATGTTAATATTTATATGTATAAAAATCTTCATTGGTATATATTCTAATTTCTAATACTAAAATGTTATTCTCATGCTTTATATACGGCTTTAGAAATGAATGGTTTATTGTAATATAAACAGCCAATCGTCGACAAAGACAATATTTATACAGTTCATACGATAGAGAGATTAGTTTCGCTAGCAACCCGGAACGAGGTAGATTATGATGGGGATAAAAAACGTCAATGCGATTTTAAACGTCAAAGAGCTGGTGATATTATAATTTAACTCGTAAATAAGGACGATTCAAAAAGTTTATATTTAAAGCACTGCAGAAAGAAATTCAAACCAATTTTATAATAATAATAGTGATTGTATATCGAGGGGAAAAAAGTCATGCGGATGTAAAAAACGTCAAAAAAGAGGCAAGTGATATTGTAATTTATTTCGACAATAAGGAGGATATGAAACGTTTATATTCAATGAACAAAGACATTTAAACCAATTTCATAATAATACTAAGAAGATAGAAGATAATCGTACATCCAGTTGAAGGATATATATTTGGGGAGGAAATTGAAACATTGCGGGTGAATTTAAGAATCGTCAATAATATTTTGGACACTAGAAAAGAAAGAAATTGAGAACTAAAGATTAATTTGAAGTGAATAGAAACTTAGAAAATAGAAGGTACCGTTTTAAAATATTTTATTAAAGATCTCTAAAATTTCATTAGGCTTTTATTTCTAAATTGAGGAATGCATTCATGCTGAGTAATTAATCAAACTTTTCAATTGTCATAAAAAATTGTATTTATTTATACGTAGCACATTTTCTGTTAAAAAACTTCTATACCTGATTAAAAAAAAATCCTGAAATCATAAGCTTGTTCATTTTAATTTCACAATCCAATAATTAGAGTAAATTTGAATGGCGCAATTGAACCCTACCCTTTGACCTACCCTTTGATAGAGTTGTTATACATGCTTAACGATTTTTTTAGTTTCAAATAATGAATAAATATAGAAACCAATACAATGTCTTTAAAACTTTATAAACCATGAGTTAACATTAGGTATGTTATAATACATTATATTTTAATTTTTAAAATCAAGCAGAAATTTCAACGCACAAGAAAAACCGACCACTGTTTTTATCTAGACAAAATCGGATAAAAGTAAGCGACCATCCAACAACTTTTAGTACAGGTGTTGAGGTTTGTCAATAAACGTTAAAATGTTGTCATTTGAACTATTAAAATTGAGGTGTCTTATTATTAATTATTATTAAAATTGACAAAAAATGTGACTAAAAATGATGTGACAAGACTTATGTTGTGAGATGCCTGTAGAAAATGTTGACCCAGTCGTCAAGAGTAATGCGGTATGTTATGTACAACTCGTCAATGTCGGCAGTTCAGCCTCAGAGGCTGTTACTACTCATAGAGAAAAACAGCATCCATCCACGAGCTGTGTTACCAAATGTCAAAGGTTGATGTAGTACCGGCCTCGACGCTGAGCACCTCTCAAATGGCTTAACTCAAAACCATCACGATTTATGGCAGTTCCACTCTCCCGATAGTACATGTTTCTCATTAAAAATCCCGCGAAGTATCCAGTATACTCTCACTATGTCAGACACCACGCCCAGAACCCGCAGATGTTGTTTTTTCCTTTTCACAAGACACTCCTTTCAGAGAAGTCGATTGCTTTGTTGATTGTAATCAGGTACCGCAGTCAAACATCTGTCACCTGTCAAGACACCGATTCCCATGTGTCACTGTCAAAATGTAGGTTGATATAACCATGAGGATCGCCCCATTCAAGCGCCAACATGACTCAGTCAGGACAGAATGGAAGCATTATGTTATCAATGATTGGTACTAGTTTTAATTCAGTATTGTATCAAAAATTGTTGTATGGAAGCAAAGTTAGAAGTTATATGTCAGATTCGGAAGTTCCAGAGCTGAATTAAAACTAGTACCAATCATTGATTACATTATGTCCTGACTGAGTGAGAGTCATGTTAGCGCCTGAATGGGGCGAGCCTCATGGTTATATCAACCTACATTTTGACAGTGGCACATGGGAATCGTTGTCTTCACAGGTGACAGATGTTTGACTGCGGTACCTGATCACAATCAACAAAGCAATCGACTTTTCTTAAAGGAGTGTCTTGTGAAAAGGAAATAACAACGTCTGCAGGTTCTAGGCGTGGTGTCTGACATAGTGAGAGTATACTGGATACTTCGCGGGATTTTTAATGAGAAACATGAACCATCGGGAGAGTGGAACTACCATAAATGATGATGGGTTTTGAGTTGAGCAGTGTACATCTTCTTTGTTATTTACTATGGGTCGAAAGGTTCATGGCGGGGGGGCTATATGCGCCTCCGTGTCGACCTTGGTTGTTGTCTTGAAAACTCGGGATCTTCCAATTGAAGGCACAAATGAGATGGAGTTTCGACGGTTCCAAATCATAAATTCATTGGTAAAGTTGTAAGTAGCTCCTTTTGATATGAACCTGGATACATTTTGATGTAGAAGCCAAATCTTGAACGTTTCGTTATTTTATGTGATGGAACTGATGAAAACGCAATTTATTCGGAACGGATTGAACTAGAATTTTTTTTTCCTTTTTTTAACATGCCATTATTCAGTGCCTCTTCGCCAATATCTAACAAAAGGCATATGTTTCAGCGACTTTTACAGCTGATAACTTCGTACTGACATTGCTTGTCGTGTCGCAGCCGGTTAAAGTTTGAATAGCTGGTAAAGCTGTTAAAACAGTAGGTGGCACTCTGTCTTCAAAGTTATGTATGGGATTGTACCTCGATGTTTCTCTTCTCCATAAGCAATTCATAGTCCTTTCAGTCCGAATCTTTCCCACTTTTGTAGGTAGTGATAGAGTGCACAAACAAACACATCGGTATCAGTAGAACAAATAACCACGTTGCTTACTTTTGAAGTCAGTGTCATGTGTGGAATATGGATTAACATCCTCTCATCTGCTTCTTTCGTGATCCGATTCCAAATAAAATTCTTCCTTCATTATCCCATCTTGGTTGATCACCTTTTGTTATACCACCGAGATAAATGGGAACAGATGCAGCGACATAATCTCCTTTTCTCGGCATCCATTCAACAAAGTATGTAACAGTTCTTTGTTTTTGGACAAGGCCCAGTAAGCGTCAGTATATACAGGAAGTCGCGTACTGTTATTTGGGAATACGTATTTTACATGTTCATTTGGACCTCTCAAACCCTTTTACACATTTTTCCTCATAAACTTCGAAAACGATGTCGATATAACTGTTGCCTTGACAGAAGATTGGGTAGTTAAAGAATTTGGGGGTGTGTGTAACTTTTTTTTCAAGTCCATGAACCAGCTGTGATTTATCAGTTTTTGTCAGAAATCCATTTCCAGTCAAAAACAATGAGGTAGAATAGTGTCTTGAATGAAACTCACGGTTTCTAGTTAATACCAGAATATGATAAAAGTCATTGAAAATTCTAAAAAATTGACAATTGTTTCGATAAATCAATATCATCGTCAGAATGACAGAAGTTACATTTCACTTGATGCCTACCTGATGTTAGTAGTTATTTTTGGCTAGACCAAGAAGTGACCTAACTTGTGATTGACTTAATATATGTTTATAAAAAAAAGAAGAAGATGTGATATTACAAATATTGAAGCTTAGATATTATAAGCCCTATGGTGATATCCTGGATATAATTTTTCCAATTAAAATCAGTATAACTGTGCAATGATATAGAAAACCAGGAAAACTATATCTGCTGATCTTTACAATTATCACTTAAGAAGACAGTTTATTAGTGGAGAACTCCCTAGATTTAACTGTTCATTGAGACAATTTCATATTGTGGGTTTCTCAAATGTCTTCTAATTTCCAATTCTACAAGTAAATCCAGTTCTTGTTTCTTTTCACAAATATGCAGCACTTCTTGTTCTGTGTTAGGTGTCAATGAATGATTGGTATCAAGTAGATGTTTTGCTTAGTGGGATTTATCTGGTTGTTCTAGTCTGTATGCATACAGATTTGACCATTCTTTCTAATGTTTTTGTTACGCAGGGCATCAATGAAATAGGGCGGAATGATAAATACGAATCAAGTCTCTCAAATGGTTTTAGGATAAGACATATTATTATTTCTTTTAATTTTTCTGAGTACTCTTGGTTAACCCTTCAAGCATTAAATATATCTAATAACAAAAATTTGGCAGAGGTAGCCATATTATATAACATTCTGTACCTGAAGTGATCAGTGCCCGGAGGCATATTTCAAAACTGCACATTGATACGAAACCAGTAGCTAAATGCGGCGCTGCCATTTGCTGGATTTCCACTGTCATTCCCTATGCGACTGCGACCGTTTTTATTCGAATGCGATACATCAATTGGTTTTATGCTGTCGCTGCGATTATGGAATGACAATTACTAAATTATCTATTAATTTATATTTAAGTAAAATTGCTATAAATATTTTTATGCAGGGTGATCCCATGGTATTGGAAATTTTTTTTGCAAAATGCTATTATGAAAAGTAAAATCTAATTGGAGAAAATTGACAGCAAGGAACATTTTAAATTCGACTTATAAAGACGGTAACTACACAATACAGCCAATGGCAGCGCAGCATTTAGCTACTGGTTTCGTATCAATGTGTAGTTTTGAAATATGCTGCCCGGAGCAATGCTGTTAGTACTTTTTAAAGCTAGTTCTAACTCGGCCATTTGAAAAGGCATAAACAAGTTATCGGACTTTGACTGAAAATTGAAAGATGGGAAACTAAAGATGTTCGGAACGAAGGGTGGCGCTAGATGATCCAAACATTCATCAATTATTTCTGGAATGATAACAGTTTTCTTTCTAGTTAATTTTTTATTACTGATAGATTTCACTTTCCTCCATATTTCAGTCAAAGATGTTCGTTTATTTAAACTACTTGAGTACTCCACCCAACACTGTTCATGTTTTCATTTGAAAAGCTTTGTTGCTTTGGCGGCTGTGTTTTTCTAAGTTAAATATTTGTCTAAATTACCTAGGTTTTTATATACCAGCAAAGCTCTTTTCCGTTCGTTAGCGGCGTTAGAGCATTGATCATCCCACCAATAAGGTCTTGAGGTGGATGATTTGAATCCTTTTTTGTTAGGGATTGATTCATTAGCAGCATTGGAAACCATTTCAAAAAATGTATGTACTTTATCATCATTTGAAATTGAATTTGTATCCGAATGGTTCAGGTGCTGCTCTGAAACACGTTGAAACAATTTCCAATCTGCCTGAAGATGGTTCCATTTCGTGGATGGAGGAATTGCGCAAGGTACAGAGTTTGTTTTAATTTTTATAATAATTGGGTAGTGGTCGGACCCCATAGCATCTTGTGTAACTTCCCTGTTGATTTTATTGTACATTTGTGGTGATGTTACAGATATATCTACTGCAGATGGATGTTGGTGTGGGAGAGTAACTTTAGTTAGAGATCCATCATTTAATAAAACCATGTCTAGGCCATCTTTTGCCTGGGATAATATTACACCTTGACGATCGTCAGGGTGAGGACTCCATAAACTAAAGTGAGCGTTTGCGTCACCGCAAATGATTATTGAGTACGAAAACTGCGAGAATAGATTCATCCAATCCCGTTGATTAGTAATTACGTTAGGTGGCTTGTGAAATGAAACAAAATTTAAGTTTGCATCGTATATTTCTATAGCATAAACCTCTAATTAGCTATTGAATTGTTGATTGACAACAATCTCCTCAAAATTCAAGTATTTTGCTACAAAAATACCAACACCTTCATAACCGTTGTCACGGCATCTTAATACAGAGCTGAATCCTCAGTTATCCATAAGTACGGCAGTCTCCAATTATCAGGATTCAGAGTAAATAAACAGCAGCCTTCTACAGATTTTTCTTTGTTTGTCATCCCGTCACCAATTGGTTTTTTTCCAATTCACTCGTCAAAAAAATATATTATCAAAGAACTAAGTTTTAAATTTCACAAAGGGGGAAGTCTGCCCATCCGAAAATATCCTATCCATATACCAAAAGCTATCCATTTCAGGCGTCGTAGAAGCCAAAAAGGTAGGAGTAAACATAACTTTTATCACATTCACGAAAGTTCGTTTTAACAAAATCAAGTTAGACAGCGAAATTCCACTCGATTTTCATAATAGGGTAGATGCAGGCAGCCAAGGCGGTTCAGAAGCTATGGAAGATGCGAGCAACGTGCCACCCATACTGAGGGTAGCACAAGCGCAAACACTAGGGGTAATTGTTTCAACTTTAGCCGATTTCACAGGTAGAGATGCGGCAAGGTATATACACAAAAACTCGAGTTATGGGAGTTGGACGGAATCGGAAACATTAACATTTTTAAAATATAAACTCGCGGGCGCAGCTCATGATTTGTTTAAAGCCAACTCAAGGTTAGACACAGTTTCATATTCAAAATTTAGGGAAAAATGATTACGGATATTCGTTCCAAGAACTCCATAGCATATTGGTCGATGCAACTAGTTCAATGCTACCAGCGACATGATTAAGACGTAGCGTCGTTCTGTACCAGATTAAGATTAACGGGAAACAAAATATTAGAAGAAAACATCGAGGGCGCAAGTAGAGAACAAATACCAAACATACAAAGAATAAATACTGCGGTCCTAGTAAATCAAAGTAGAGTTAAGAAAAGATTTATTAAGAGAGGTAGGTTTTTACGTTTTGCACAAAGACGATATGACACTAGAAGAAGCGGAAGAAATGGTTAGCTGTCAAGAAACGGCGGTAACTATGATTAGCGGCAGAAGCAGCGGCCACTAAGTCGCATTTATGAGTGAGCAAATGAGGTTCACAACGCGCGGAAGGTGGAACCACACTTCGGAGGAATGTAGGCAGAACGCAAAATGTTAATTCTGTGGCAAACAAGGTTATTGGATGGCTTACTGTGGGACGAAGGAAGCAGAAGAAAAAAAAACGAATATATGCGATCCGTCATCTTCCAAAATATATTCGTAGAAAATTTGATTCAAATTTCGCCAGTAGTTTCAGCATAATCGTAAAAAATGGATAAAAGAATAATTATCTCAACATCCTGTATCTTGAAAACGGATGCCCTTACGAATTTTTTTGCTGGGCGTACCCAACGGATTTTGCAGTATTCTACCTATCCTAGCAGGGGTGTCACCTTTTTTAAACACCCTGTGGATATGCTCATAGCCTTTCCTAGCTGTCTAACTTAAATTCGACGATCATCCAGAATCATTTGGTAGATTTTTTGAACGTTGTCGCTGGCTGTCGCAGTTTTTTGGCCTTCCTAAACCCTCATCAACAGTCAAGCTAGTATAACCACGTTTACATTCAGCCACCCAAAATTTCACGTCGGTAAATAATAGCGAAATCTCTTAATACAGCGTCCAACTCACCTTTTATTTCCGTGGGTATGACAGTTCGGGACTAAATATAATCCCCATTTTTGTGAAAACAACACAACAACATACTTGAGTGATTGTCAAAAAAAACTGACCATGCTATTTTTGGACAACTTACCCAACTTCCCAGGTAACCACACTGTCGAAAACGACGTCAAAAAGACGGCTGTTTTTGGACATTATTGGTCTAGTACGTCTAATGAACATAAATTGGCGTCATATAGATGTCATAATGTATCACGTCATATAGACCTGAATTGTGGACGTCTTATAGACGTCTAAACATGGACTTTTCTATCATTTCAAAGATCTCTGCGTAAGATAAGAGGAACATAATTTATCATTAAAAGAAAACAGATAATGGCACAAAAAACTCTTTTTTGTAATTTTTGGTCTGATCCGACTATTAACCATAAATTGGAGTCATATAGTCATATATATTCAAGTCGTCATTTATGTCTGAATTGTTTTTAATTTCATTACATTTTTTGTGCTTTAAATTCTTATTCAGATCAATGTTTCATGTTTTTAATTTGGAAGCTTGATCTATTGCGAATTGAGTTGGCCAATAGTTGAAAAAGTATTCGATTATATTATACGAAATTATTTCAAATATTGCTGCGAATTCCTACTGCGCATATTGTTCGTCGGTTCTAGCGTCGATAATATTCGAATTTCGGTCGGTACTTGAAGCGCCATTGTGTTTGACTACGTTGCCAGTTGTTCTTCAATTTCCGAAATTTTAAATCATTGTTGACTTGAGAAAATATGTAAATACAGATATTTGAATTTAATTTGATATTCCGGAAATTTTAAATTTTGCTAACATGAAATAAAATGTAAATAAAATACTACTTATACGTATTATTATTAGATATAGATTAGATACTACTTGTGAATTTCTTTTCTGGCAACTCTGTATGCCAGTAGGCCAGCCACGCAGCCGCAGTGGAATTGGAGATCGGACGAGATCTAATTCCACGGTTGATCATCCTGCCATTTTGTTTGTGTTTTGTTCTTCATAAAATACTCGTTGTATGGTTTGCGGTTTTGGCTTTGTCGTGTCATAGTGTGATTGTATAGGTAGATGGTAGATAGAACATGAACAAAAATGTATTGTGTTATACAACTTGATGAAATTTGCGCCACTGTACATGAGAGTTGGCTGACCCGTCTATTCATCGATAGAAGAAGCTTGCAAGGATAAGTAGAAATGCAATGAAGGTCCATCTGTGCAGTTATGAAACGATAGATGTCTTGTCAGCTGAAGTCGTGACCTTATATGGTATTGTTACATCGAATCATCATCGGACGATCGACTACGTCATAATGCTGTATTGAACTACTGGACACCGCATAGCTTCATTATACACATTTTATTTTCAGAATGATATTAGACTTCATATTGTTAACTTCAATAAATATTTATAACGTGTAATCATTATAATTATTTTTTTAAAAAAGTAAAGTTTTAACTTGAAAACATAAAGTAGCGCAGTCAGTAGGATCCAAAAGGATTCTCATCGTGTATTATCCTTCAGTTTCTACTGTTTATTTGGAAAAACCTTCATCGCGAAAGTTTCCAAATTTTGACCAATCCGAAAAGTGCAAATAAACGTTTGAGAAGGTTACGGTGCCAATCCAGAGAGTGCAGTCCATCGAGGATCAATAAAAATCATCGCAATTTTACTGTAAATTGCTCATATTATTTATCCTATTATCTTTCTTAGCCTATGTCATTCTCCTCATCTGAAGATTCCATAGTGGAAAGCGACAGTGAGCTTAATATTAGTATTGAATCAAATTTTAATTTTAATTCTTCTGACGAAGAAAAAGAAAGTTTAGTTTTAGAAGTTAGTTCTCTTTTAAATAATTTAAGCATTGAAGAAAATAATTAATCTAATGATAGTCAATTAAATTCAAGAATGTCTGTTCCCAAATTTGAAATTAAATTATTAGGAATTGTACCAAAATTTGATGGTAATCCGCTTGAATTAGCGTCTTTCTTAGAGACGAGTAACACTTTAAATAAAACTTATTGGGATTCAAATCCCGCAAATGCCAATTGCGTTCAAAACATTAGTTTAATTTTCGGAATATATGGAAAATTAGTTGGAAACGCGAGAGAAGTTTACATTATTTGCATAAACAAAGATTGGGATACAGTTAAAAGCACTCTGGTAGCTCACTTTGGCGACGAGAGAGACGAAAACGGATTACTCTTTGATCTAGATCAGTTGAGACAAAATTCTAACGAACCTGCTCTTAATTTTTACACTAGAGTAATGTCTAATTTGAATGCACTCCATAATTACGTTGCTTGTCATAAAACTAGTCAAGCTGGCGTAACCGTAAAGAAAAATTTTTACAATACACATGCTTTAAAAATATTTCTGGCCGGTTTGAAAGAACCTATGGGCTCCACAATTCAAACTATGAAACCCGATACTCTTGCAACAGCTAGATAATTTATTATAGTTTGAAATAATATCCGTCACCTTCAAAACTGAAATAACGAAACTTTTAAGAATAAATCATATTCCAAATTTAATCAAAATTATAAAAATCAAGCTAATTTTAATGTCCCTAACTTCGGTCAAAATTTAATGCCAATACAAAATGTTTCAAATCCATTTCCCCGTGGACCAATAAATGTTCAACCCAGATCCATCCCACATAGATTCCCGACGAATAGGCAAGTTTTCGGTTCTCAACAACCTTCAAGAACACCGAGTAATGTGTGAAAACCTAATTCAAATTTCCGTCAGCTCAAACCAACTCCTATGAGTGGCATCTCGTCAAATATATTTAACAGTCCCAACTTTAATCGAAACCAAAATCGATTTGCACTTCCCCCTCCACAACAATACCAACCATCATAACCCAGATTCACTTCTGAAGAACTGCACATTGTCGACCATACGCAATATTATGACTATTATCTATCAAACACTCCTTACTACCCTTATGAAAATAACATGCTCATCCAAGATAACGTTTACGACCAAAATTATATTCCTCCCTATGAATTTAATGACTATGTAGACACCACAAATTCAATATCTGACAATCCAGAAACACAAAGCAGCGATGAACAAAATTTTCAAGACGCTCCCGAACCAACAAATCAGACGTAGACATTTTTTCAATTTACGACAAGAAAGATCTTCCATACATAATAATTCCTGATCCTTCCTTAAAATTATTGATACCGGAGCTTCAAAGTGATTTATAAACCCCGAAATTGCTAAAAACTATTTCCCAAATTATATCTATAAAGAACCAATTACCATCAGCTCAATCTTCCAACTACTAGAGATTTTTGTGCTTAAATTCCAGCTTTTCGCGAATTCAATTCAGATAAAATCATGAAATTTTTTTTTCTAAATTCCACCATTTCTTTGACGGCTTGATAGGTTACGAAACTTTGAAGGATTTAGAAGTACATATTGATCTAAAAAATTCACTTTTAAAAACACAAAACGCAAACCTACCATTATCTCAATACTCATCTAAAGGCAAACTTTTATTTTCCGCTCATGTTGAACCCAATTACATAGAAACCGCAAAAATACCTGTCAATATACCAAATGGTACTGTTAGAATTCCATACACTGAACTATATAGTTGTAGTATCAAAGAAGGTGCCACTTTCTCAAAAAATGGATATGCCTCAGTTGATATTATAAATCCCTCCAAAAATGTTCATGATGTCTTTCTGTACAAACCCATAGTTGTAGAACCTTTTGAAGACAGTTACGAAATCTTCCAAATTTCTGTTCAAAGCCCTACCGACGATCATCCCTATAATTTCGACATTGCCCAATGCATTCGAACTTCTCACTTAAATTCAGAAGAAAAACTCGAAATCGAAGAACTCTGTAAACCATTTCGTGACATATTCCATAAAGAAAATTCACCCCTATCCTTTACCAACCAAGTCAAACATCGAATTAAAACTACAGATGAACTTCCAGTCTATACTAAGTCATATCGATACCCCTACATCCATAAACCTGAAGTCGAACGTCAAATTAACGATATGCTAGAAAAAGGGATTATTAGGCCTAGCGAATCACCTTGCACATTTTCCATATGGATTGTTCCCAAAAATGCTGATGCATCTGGAAGAAAGAAATGGCGCATCGTCGTTGATTACCGAAAAATCAATGAAAAGACCATTGACGACCGCTATCCCATTTCAAACATAACTGACATACTTGACAAACTTGGATGCTGTTATTATTTCACCACCTTAGATTTAGCCAGTGAATTTCATCAAATTGAAATGCATCCCGACGATGTTAAGAAAACCGCTTTCAACGTTGAAAATGGTCATTTCGAATACGTCAGGATGCCTTTCGGTTTAAAGAACGCCCCTGCAACATTTCACACAAGGTCATGGATAATGTACTAAAAGAACTCCGTAATAAAATTTGTTTCGTCTATATGGACGGCATAATTGTCTTTTCAAGCTCACTCCAAGAACATATTAATAATTTTAAAAGTGTTTTCCAAAAGCTTCGTGAGAGTAACCTCAAGGTTCAACTCGATAAATCTGAATTTCTTAGAAAAGAAGTATCATTTCTAGGTCATATTATCACCCCTCAAGGCATCAAACCCAATCCTGATGAGAAAAAAACTATTGCCAATTACCCCTTACCCAAAAACCACGAAAGACATAAAAGCTTTCTTAGGCCTTCTCGGGTACTACAGAAAGTTTATAAAAAATTTTGCCAAATCCACCAAACCCTTTACAAGCTGTTTAAAAAAAGGCGCTCACATCAATATACGTGACCCTATTCACATAAAGACATTCGAAGATTGCAAGTCTCTTTTAATCAATGAACCCATTCTTATCTACCCCGATTTCACCAAAGAATTCATTTTGGCCACAGATGCAAGTAATTTCGCAATAGGAGCAGTCCTCTCCCAAGGACCAATTGGTGGAGACAAAGCCATAGCATATGCTTCTCGTACACTTAACGCTGCTGAACAAAATTATTCAACAATTGAGTAAGAGTTATTAGCAATAGTTTGGGGTACAAAACATTTCCGGCCATATCTTTTCGGCAATAAATTCAGAATCGTCACCGATCATAAACCTCTACAATGGCTAATGTCTCTAAAGGAACCGAATTTCCGACTTGTCCGTTGGAGACTCAAGTTAGAGGAATATGACTACGAAATCGTATATAAAAAAGGTTCTTGCAACACGAATGCGGATGCCCTTTCCCGTATAGAAATTTATCCAATAGATAACGAAAATAGTTCCGTCTCTGATCTACCGACAATTTTTCAATAAATGAAAGAATTTAATGAAACTAACGCTACAACCAAATCAGACTCTCAATCTCTCGTCACCGAAGTAGATTCAAATGACGAGAATGACGATCAAACAATACACATTAGTTTATAAATTCCAACACTTGGAATCGAAATAACCGAGAAACCATTGAATGTATTTTTAAATCAAATAGTAATAATCAAAACTGATCAAAAACCTCATCAAGAAATTAAAAAATTATTCGATAACCCTGCAAGAACCAGATGGTTCTTACACGTGAGTGAAAATTCTTTTGAAAATCAAATTATTCAATTCTTAAAAGACTATGCTGTTCCGAAGAAACGGTACGTCTTTTATTTTCAGAACGATATCGATGAAATTCTTCTTAAAACCATGTGTAGAATAGTTCCTGAGACCTTTAAAAGCTCTGCATTTATCTTAATCAAATCAAATATTATACTACATGACGTTAAAATCGAATTCCAACAACAAAAACTTATAAAACAACTTTGTGTTGCTTTACAAATCACAGGGGAATTCACGAGACTTCTAACCAACTAAAAACCTAATTTTATTGGCCAAAACTAAATAACGACGTAAAAGACTTTATAAATAACTGTTCCATTTGTCAACAAGTTAAGTATGAGAGACACCCACCTCTAATAAAACTTCAGCTAACCCCAACTCCAAGAAAACCACTCGAAACGTTACACATAGACACTTTTAAGTTTGACTATACAATTACCATGACAGTATGTGACAGTTTTAGTAGATTTGGACAAGATTACATAATTCCAACATTATCTGCGATTCACATCTATCAGTCATTATTACAATTCATTTCTACGTATAAAATTCCAGAAACCATGGTATCTGATAATGGCACAGAATTTACTCAATCCACTCTCAAATGCTTTGCTAAATTATGTGGTATTAACTGGCATTACACTCTTCCACATAATCCTGATAGCAATGCAATCGTAGAAAGATTTCATTCTACAATATTAGAATACATGAGAACATTATCCCTATCAAATCCAAAATTAAACCCATTCGAAAACTGTCCATTTTGGGATACAATAACTCAATTAACTCTGTCACCAAACATGAGCCTATTGACCTTCTTCTAGGACATCTTCACTTAAAAGATCCCATCGTAATCGACGACGAAGCTCAACCAGATAACATTAAATTGAATGAACATAAAGAAACTATGAAACAATTATATGACAGAATACATACCGACACTAGTAACAAAAAACAAAAAAATATCGAAAAATTAAACGAAAAACGTACAGATCCCCAGACATTCCCCCCGGCACTACCCTTAATAAGAAACAATCGGAACGACAATCTAAAACTAAACCTCCATATAAACCCGAACACATTTTGACATCAAAAGATATTACAGTAACGACTTACAAAAACAACTATCATAAACAACTATTTAAACCCGTAAGAAAACTAATTAATGTGACTTCACAGGATGTTGACTCTTCAGATAGTGACGAACCAGAAGATACAGATTAAATCCTTGAAAAGTAATCCCGGCATCCTATCTTTCGAACTAGGACCAGCTAGGGTAAAAATCGCTTCCCATACATTTCTACGCTATATCCCTACAAACCCCATCCGAAATCAAATTACAAATCTAAGTTTACAATATTACTCATTAAACAACTTATTCAATAAGACGAACCATATTCATGAACATTCTTTGAAAAATGTTATAAACAATTGCAATTTGAAGTTAATAGTATAAATGTTGAAATGAACTCCATATTTCCACCTAATCGAATTAAAAGAGGAATAATCAACCCTCTTGGCTCGCTAGTGAACCTCGTTACTGGCAATATGGACCAAGAAGATGCCAACAAAATATACGTGAGTATTAGCGAACTGCAAAATGATCAAAATAAAATCATTAGAGAAGTAAATTCACAAATAACTCTTAACAAAAATCTTATGGATAGCGTTGATGAATCAATATCAATAATTTCAAATAATCAGCTTCTAATATCCAAGAAAATTAATGAATTAGGAAAAGCACTCAACGAAACATCTCATGATTATTCACACTATATAGAATTTCAAAAAATTTTTAGTCAAATAAAAATTTATCTGGACTCTATGTCCAGCTTTCTTAACCATATCGAAAATGCAGTAAGTTTTGCCAGTTTAGGTGTTCTGCATCAAAGCGTAATCTCCCGTGAGGATCTCAAAGAATAGTCCAAATTTTATATGACACATACACATATGATCAATTATTATCCAATAAAAACCAAATATTAAAATGTTATGCTATTGTTAATAATAAAGTTTATTATGATAAAGATAACATTATATTTTCACTAGAATTTCCACTGGTCCATCCAGATGTATTTACCTACTACCACTTATATTCCGTACCTAATATAAATAACTCTGTCCTTATTCCTCCTTCTACTTACCTAATTATGAGCAACAACCAATATCAGTATCAAGAAGAAGAATACATCGATCTCCAATTCGTCTACTACTGTAAAACCAACAGGCTACAAGTTACCAGAGAAACAAAAGACTGCATCACATCTCTCCTCTCAGTCACATCATCGCCAGAGAATTGCCAACAAACCGCTGTAAAAGTCTCCAAACCAATAATAGAAGAAATTAACGAAAGCCATCACATTGTAATATTCCCATACTCAAAGAAAATACAAACAAATTGTGAAGAATCAGAAGTTTCAGTCTTACAAGGAAGCTACTTATTAACAATCCCGCCAAGTGCTCTATAGCTACTACAAAATACACATACGAAAACGAAAAAGATATCATCCAATTCCAATTTTGAATATCCAAGAAATTCAGCTAAAGAAAATCAACTTAGACAAACTTCATAAACTGCAACTTCAAGAAAACAATGCAAATCCGCTTGATGAACTCAAGATGCCTGTGACCTTTTCTCGAATTGCTATCAGCTCAAGTACCATAATCTGCATACTTCTAATCTGTTATTTCCTATTTAAAAATAGAAACCTTATGAGAAAGGTTTTTCAGTATAAAAAGAAGCCTACCAACATCGATCCAACTCAAGTGGTTCCACCCTCACTTCACCCTTGAGTTTTCTTTGGGGATGGAGGAAATATGAAACGATAGATGTCCCGTCAGCTGAAGTCGTGACCTTATATGGTATTGTTACATCGAACCATCATCGGACGATCGACTACGTCATAATGCTGAATTGCACTACTGGACACCGCATAGCTTCATTATACACATTTCATTTTCAGAATGATATTAGACTCCATATTGTTAACTTCAATAAATATTAATAACGTGTAATTATTGTGATTATATAATTTTTAAAAAAGTAAAGTTTTAACTTGTAAACATAAAGGTGTCTATATGTCGAGAGCAAGGTAAATCAAGATTTATTGTACTTAAATGATACATTATGATATAAATGTTTAAGGCGGCAAGTTACTAATAACTGCGGTGAAACAAATAAAGGAACAAAACAGACTAGTTTTTGCTTGAACTGACAAAATAAAAAAAAATTTGAAAGGGCGCGAGAGACCGTGTACCTCAAGAAGATATGTAAAAGAAAATTTTCCGTTAAAACTTCCTCTAATAAACAAGGACCATCTGGAGTTATTTGAAGAATTCTTTAGTAAAGAAGAAAACTTGCAGATTCTGGTAATTTTTCAGTTTTCTAACTTTAGTCAATAAATAAAAAATAATGAAGATTGTTGATATATCATGAAAATACTTTTCTAAAATATTTTTCTTTACAATATATCAGAAAAATGAGTTATTTTTAATTGGAGAAATAAAGTGTTCCTACCTAACTTATTTAATTCTAGGTCTCATATCTTGGATCACTGGGAGCAAAGAATTCAAAATTCAAGACTCATAATAACGGCATTGATAAAATATGAATGCCTTCAATGTTAAGCTATTATGTGAAAAAAGGAGCATTTCATGAGTTAAATTTGAATAAATCAGTAATTAGTAAGTAAAGCTACACCATATACGATACGATCCATAACTCCATAACGGTTCATTTTATGAACATTTCATAGGAGTTCTTTTTTGTGTGTATGTAAAAAAGTCATTATTAAAAACAACTTTCAATTATACAGGTTGTCCCAAAAGAAACTTACATGTCAAAGATATGTTTTTTTTAAATGGGACACCCTGTATATTCTTGACCTCTTTTTTGAATGGTCAACGAGCTGATTTCAACGATGTATCATACTTGATGTCTGTTGTATAGGAATTAAAGAATCTACAGCCAACTGAAAATCATATATAAGCTTTGGTTGCTGTAGTGGCCACACGGTTGAAATTCTATAAAAACGGCTAAAATATACCTATTCTAACTTTTAGATTTCTATGCTAAGATACAAAATATTATTCGATACAGTGTGATCAAAAATCATATCAGATTTCAATTTTTGATCACCCTGTACCAAATGTCATAGAATAGAGGTTAAAAAGTTAGGATAGGGACATGTGACCCGTTTTTCTCAATTTTCTACTATTTGGCTACTTCAGCGATCTAAATTCTAAAAAATATGATTTTCAGTGGGATTTAGATCCTTTAAATACCATACCCAACAGACATCAGGTATGATACATCGTTGAAATCAGCGCATCGAGAGGATTCTAAAATATACCGGATGTTCCATTTAACAAAAAAAATATTTTTTTGGGATCAACTGTATAATTGGAAAGAATTTGAAATTATGGCTTTTTTGAATATACACAAACAAGTACTCTTATGGATCATCTCGTATATGGTGGCATACCCTGTATTTTTTTCTGTTTCTGTTGTAAATAAAAAATAATTTGAAAAAGTGTGTTTTTATGATTCCTGTGTATATTTACGGTAATTATCGATATCAAGCCAACGTCATTTTAACGTCGAAAATAGGTCGCATCAAGGTCTATTCTATAGATCATATTGACGACAAAGAGGCGTCACTTGGACGTCTAAAATAGGTCCCATTAAGGACTAACTAAAGACCAGGTTGACGTCTAATTGGCCAATAAAAATGAGGTCACCTTGACGTCTAAAACTCATCGGAGTAAGGTCTACCTAAAGATATTATTGACGTTAGAAAAACGTCATTTAGTTGTCTTACGTCTTTCAGACGTCCATTTTTAACGTCTTTTAGCCCAATATGATGCTGTCGTCCAGACGTCATTTAGACGACAATGGTTACCTGGGTTAGTTGAAACTATTCAGACAATGCTCGTATAGATATCATGTTGGTCTTCATAACACTCATTTTCATGTTTTCCAGTATTTTCCAATAATTGTTAGTTTTCAGTCATGCTTCCGACTTATATTAGAAGTAGAGGGCTAACATACGAATATTTGTCGATGAAACCTTATATGAAATTAACATATTTTAAAATAGAAATAATGTTGATATATGATATTCAATATTTTTTCGATAAAACCTTGCATGATGTGAGCATAGTTTAAATGGAAATAATATTCATATAAAATAATATTGAATATTCAATAGAAAATGCTGTATCGCGTTGAACTTCGATACGCTCAATGTGCTTACTCGACAAAAAAATGAAGACCTGACCTTCGCCAAGGGTTAAAAGTATTGAAGAGACTTGAATCTATACAACAAAACACTTTTCTTCCAGTTGAGAAGAGGGACTTTCACAAGAAATTATGAATGCACACGCGAATATCGTATTATAAGAAGCCGTTTTGTGTGTGCGGTCGGCATATTTCATACATATTTATCGGTTATGTCAGCTTCGTAGATTTATGAACGCCCGTAAATGGAATATGTCACTCGCAAATTGAGTCTATTTGCATCAACTCACGGAAACTGTATACAGTATACGTATTATATGATTAATACCGACCTATCCTTTTGTTTCGCGTCGAGATAACTTTCAACTAGAATTTGAAGCAACCATTTATTTCCTACGAAAATTTTAACATGAAGTAGTTTTCTGCAGCTTTCTGAATAATGCGAGATGTGAATATAGGATCACTGCTAAATATTTCCAATGGAAGAAATCTCAACAGTACTGACAATAAATTGAGAAACATGAGTATATATATAAGACGGGAAAATTCATTGGTCAAATAACCAGAAACTGAATAGGAGGGTACAAGGTAAGAGTTTTCAGGTGTAAAAACATAATTTTTTATGATTTTCACCGAAAAAATTCTATTATCCACTTGTTGTGTATATTGAAGGAACTTATTTGTCAAAACAATGTGTTATTAATAAAAAATATCTATTATAGTGACTGATATTAATATTTATTGAGAAAATTGACAATATCAACAAAATTATAATCAACTGGCTATATTTTTTTTCTCAAGCCGTCTCGATTGGGAGTGGATCTTGTTGATATATCACGCTGTTACCAAACTTTTTTTTGATGAGAAAATATAGGTAAAAATGTATCAATAAGGGTGTCTTCCCAGGCGGCTTCTTCTTCGAGATAGTTGTCTCGTTACATTGCATTCCTTGACTCCCCAAAATTTTGACATTACATCGTGTAAAGCTTTGTTGGTAGCTACATTGCAAAAAATCGCATTTTTCTTAAATCAATTTGACATGAAACTACATAATCCAATTCAGTCTCCTGTAATACCGTATTATTGTGATCGCAAGAAATTTTACCGTTTCGAAGAACATTCCAAAATAAATCTGTCTCGACAGGTTTGGATAGATAGAATTTGGGATCAGCAAATATCATATATTTTGGAATATTCAGCTTTGTTGAATCTACGTTAAATCCCAGTTAATTACTTGTTTTAGTGAGTAAAATAGAACTAGCTTCTATTTTGGTGAAATTTGTGTGAAGGGATCCTATTCCGTAAAGGCATTAATTTGTTGCTACTGGAATTGAATATGCAATTCCATGAACGGACATCATGAAATCAACAAAGATTGCGATCCGCAGTCTAACACGATGCAGTTGACCATTTTTATAAAAAAATTCAATAATTGCGATGTAGACATGTTAAACATCTCCAACAAATTCTAAAATCTCTCAATCCCAAGCTATTAATCTTTCAACACTTTGGACAAACCCTATACTTCCAGCCGCCCCCACACCACCCACGTCGGTGTTGCAGGTTTTTCTGCGGTTTTCCTGCATACTCTGTGAATTTATTCACTAGCCAAATGGACCGACGAACGACGCACCCGCATTTTTAGATTTTTGATTATTATCATTCCACCAACCACCGTAAATAGTCCCAAACCACCGAAGGCACGCCACCGCAACTTTTCATCAAATTTCAGCAAATCATGATACTCCATACAGTTTTGAAAAATGTCTCCTATACAGTTTTTTCTCGAAAATTCCAAAAACCAGTAAAAATCCCAAATCTCTAATATTTCATAATATTACTTCTTAAAATATCGGAGACATTTTAAATTCAGTGAATAAGACCCAATTCTCATCAAATAATTTCTGACACCTAGCCAACTCAACACGTATATCTATGTATCGGTAACGATACATGGTTCGTCTTCTACATTAACACTTTTTGTCACACCATCTCCGCACACTTTTTGAACTTCGCTGCTTCCAAACATCATCCCCCGACACCCCCCATCACATTACAACCTCCAGTTACTTTCTAGCGAAAAGCCCATCCAATTACTCTCAATTCCATACACTTTTTAAACAAATTTTCCTAGTCACTTTTAAAAAATCTTTTTACTAGACACATCTTCAGCCCCCATTCCCCCATTCAATTTCTCAGTCAACGCGCACTAAACCATCCAACACAGCCCCAACTCAGCCCGGAAGAGGGAATAAATCCTACACCAGGGCACCACTCTTGAAAACAAAAATTCCACCCAAAAAAACAACAAAAATTCATTACGAATTTCTCTCTCTTTTTTTGCGATGTAGAAGAAAATATTAAAGACGGTCCTGGAACTTGAAAATCGCAACTAAGCACTGCTGCACTTTGAGATTGATTTGTTGTATTAGCGGCGCTGGATGCGGCCGAATTGAGTAGGTCGTCAGCGTTTTCTACAGGGTGTTCTTGAATAAATTATATTGAGCCTGAATCAGTTTCTTCATTTCTAATAAAGTTTGTGGAATAGAATGCAAGGGAGTATCGGGCAAAGCCTCACACTTTTCACATGCTCCAAGTTTGAATCTTGTTAAAAAATGACCTTCTCGTAGACATTTTTGACAGTGTATCTGTCTTTTGTCAAATTCCTGCCATCGCTCAATGATAAGATTGAAAAATTTGGGACATGTGTAAATAGAATGATATTCATTGCAAAATGAACATGAAAAGTTTGTTGAAATTGACAAAACTAGTAATTCGTTTTTTTCTCTCAAATCTCGGTGCTTTGGAAACCTATCTGAAGTTTTTTGAGATGGTTTCATGAAATTCCACCTGATTTTTGAGAAACTTACAAAATCGTCAAAGTCTGGATACTATTATCGAGTTTGTTTGTGATCACAAAATCAAAAGTATAGCCCAGTTATTAACCTTTTGTGTTAACCGCTCAATAATCGCGATTTTTCTGTAAATCGTCAATAAGCTTTCGAATTTTAGAAGATTTTCTTTATAAACATTATTGTGAAAAAATAGCCTTTCACAACAAAGTGTCTCCAACGTTAGTTTAAAGTTATCTGAGCAAAATTCAAGATATTTTATTACTTGAGCTGCGTCACCTTCGAGTGACACCCGCAAATAATGGTATTTTTGTATTGCTCCAAGTTTGTCGTTGTTGTGGATAAGCGATGTAATAGTGTCGTGGAATTCAAACCAATTCTCGAGGAGCCCTGATACTTTGGCAGTGATATGACTGGCAGTTTGATTCCCTCTAGATTGTTATTTGAAACATGTGATGCACTCGCTATAGAAGACTATTCAGAATTATTAGAAATACTGTTGGTGGTTTATTTTTACATTAATGCATATATTTAAACAAAACAAGTTATGTAAGTATAACCATAATATATTGAAAAATGTTTATATCATCTTACGTTTGTACTAAATTCAATAACTGGCTCTTGATTGAAGTAATTTCAGGAGGAATATCATTTTGTATCAACCAGTTCTGTATATCAGCCTTTTTGGTAGCTGTTGTTGGTACTTTATTGATCACTGTACTGTGATAACTTGCATTATCCATTACAATTGTGGCAGGTTCTGTCAAATTCACTAGAAGCTGGTATTCAAACTAATGAGAAAAATTTCTCGGTTCATTTCACCGTGGTAATCACCATCTTGTTTTTTGGAAGAAAAAACTAGCCCTGCTCCAGGAATAAATCCAGAAGAGGAACCAGCATGCAATACTATATACATACAATAAGGAAATAACAAATTACTACTAGGTTTCCTAGATAGACTGCATAGCTCAAAACAACTATTAATAATTATAACGATTTAAATAAAATAGTGTGACTGGTAAATATTTGAAAAGGTCTTGAAATGGGAGGAATGTTACATCATAAATTGGTTGCTAAATTTTATTATTCAATCACCTTGGACCACCAATTTCGGTTTTTCTCACGCTTCTATGATAAGAATCCGTCTTTTAATATCCAGGTCTCATCCAAAAACAGAAATTGATATAAACCTTTTTTATCTTGATATATTCATGTAGAAAATGTATACGTTTTAATGCAATATGTGACAACTCCATCATCTTTTTGTTATTTGAATCCAATATTTTTCACTATCTTCCAGAGTGATGTTAAACAACCGTTAAAGAGTACACGCTCCTGGAGTTTGTCTCTCAAAGTTTTCAAGGTTATGTATTCCTCTGAAAAAATATTGTGTTAGCTAATTGTGAATAAAATAAAACAGTAAATTCGATATACTCACTGTTTCCATACATTTCGTATATAACGTTTCGGAAAGCATTTTGATCAAAGTTATCAATTTCAACAGTAGGTTTTATGCGTTGCCTCTTTTTAGGTGGGCTTCTAGACTGTTCACCTCTATTATGCTTGGCTGCAAAACGGTTAACAGTGGTAACGCTAAGTTGTATAGATTCTGCAGCTCTCTACAATATGATTACTTCAATTTATGAAAAATAATATATCATCAAGTTTAATTAACCTAACCTAACATTAAAAATATTTAATCATTTACATTTAAATATGTAACAATAATATTAATAATAATGAAAACAAATAGCGAATACTATTACTTACGTCTCTTATATCAGTAAGCGGGAGAAGGGGGCCCCCATTTCGGCATTCTAGTTCAAAAGAGCTCAACAAAGATGTTACCATCTCTTGACATTTTCTGTTCAGATGCTTCGGCATTTTATTAACCACACACTGCAGATTTGCCTCAATAATTAGTTATGAAAATAACTGTTTTGTTAATCTTAAAGAAGCAATGGATTTAAAAGCACCAAAAAAACTTGTGATTATTGTACGATGATCGAATTTATAAACGTCAAAACAAACTGGGGAATTGTACCAGTTGATTTGACGTCTTGAAGTTTTGCCAACCTCTTTAGCTGTAAATTGCCCTGGCTGTTGAGGATAAATTGTATTCACGGTTGGTAAATCAATATTTATTCTGATAAGCAGGAAAGTAACTAAAAATGACATCATCGTTTTTTATCAACAGTAAAAACACAAGAGCTTTTTTTTTATCGGATAAATTTCTCTTTGCAACGAAACAGTTTTGCCAATCACTAATTTTACGAGAAAAACTGACATGATAAAATCGCGACACCGAAGGTGGAGCGATTTTATCTAATGTCAGTTTTTCGAGCAAATTTAGTGATTGGCAAAACTTTGAGTCAAAGAGGAATTTATCTAATAAAAGAAAAGCTCGAGTGTTTTTTGGCAAGATAAATTAACGACAGAATATATGGATGAACAACAACAATAATTGCGACTCATTGTCATTGTGTAAAAGTGACGTCCGCTTACTAGATATTGAGGAAGAGAAGTTTTTATCGCGATAAAAAAGGATGCACCTTTTTTATCGATGGCAAAGTGACAATAACATTTCCAGGTATATGACATTTTAACATTGGAGTTAATTTATCGTAAATAAACCATATATTGACTGATATGAACATAATTTTAGAAAATTGACATTATCGTCAAAATTAAAATTAATTGTCTATTTATAAAAAAATTCTTCTCAAGCTGTCTCGATTGCAAGTGGATCTTGTTGAAATTCCACGCTGTTGCCAACCTTTTTTTTCAAATAAAATATAGGTGAAAATATTGTGAGGAGTGAACATCACTAGCTTAAGACGAGTATCATCATTATTTTCAGTTTTGGCGAACGATGAAGCTCATTATGAAAAGTTTTGTTTCTTCAAAACTCCATAAAATGATATAGGCGAGTGAATACTGCCAATCATTATTATTTCAATCAACGTCTTTACAACAGTGGACCGACACAATTTTATTCAAAACCTGCTGTATAAGTAATATGTACTTCTTTTCAATAACAAACATCATCCAACTCTATGCTGTGGCTTTTATTAATTAAGTTGGTTCAAAGGATGTGAGTTCTCACATGATGGAACTTGCTCAACAATAAAGGGATCGATGGAATATCGCGATGTCATAACCAATAGTTTTGTACAGAGTCTTGATTTCGATACACCTGTTTAATTGTTAAAGAAACATTTTTTCAAGTGACTTCCAACTGCAACATGTGAGATACCAGAGTCATGCAAAACACAACAATTATTTCGGATAGATCACACATAGTTTCCTGAAAAATATGTTCAAAGGTTACTCAATAACTACATTTTTCACTGAAAAAAAACGGCCAGAATAGGTTCCTTGAAACATGATACTTCAGCAAGATGGAACTTCACCTAACCAATTAGGATGGGCAAAAATACTCAGCTCCTCTTGAATGTCCAAATTAGCGGTTAATATTTATTGCGCACAATGTGAAATGAACTGCTACCTGTCCAATCTTCATAGGTTAGACAGATCGATTACATGACCTCGAGTAATAAAGTTGATGCTTGATCTGTGATAATAGTGGAAAGTTGATTATTTGTCTCAATAAAGAGAGAGTACTGTTTCATTAATATTTGTTATTCTTAATGTGGCATGTACATATCGAATATTGTCGTTAACGTTATTGCATGTTTTATGAACGAGTATGTTCAATTAAATTTAGCAGGTTCTGTTCTTCCCTTATTATTCTCTTTTCTTGTGGGTTTCTTCTTTAATAATCTATTCTATATATTATCTTTATTATGTCGATAATAATTATCTGAAGAAAACCATACTTTATATGTTTTGAAGTCATGTGTGAAAAATCTATTATATTTGTCATATGAAAGCATTATGTTTTTGTTTTAGAAAGTATGACATCGCGGGCGTAAAAAATTCTAGACCTTGTTACACAAGGGTCAAAGAATTGACTCGGAAGCAATATTGCAATTTGGTTCCTAATAACAGTATTGCTCTACCGATTACACAAAATGATTCTACCCCAAATATGTCCCTTATTACAACTTCGGAACCAGTAGTTGACACATTTGATATAGATGATATGCCCATGGTACTAGTTGATGATTATTCTCAAATTCTAGATATTGGAATAGATAATGTTAATCCAGATCTTCCACAAGCTGATGAAAAAATTGATTGTACTGTTGATGATATTCTGAATTCACAATCCAGTACCCAGTGTAAATAATGATCATCTTTGAATCAATGATATTGATTATCAGCCTAAGAACCAACCCATTTCTGATCGTGATGTCGGTTAATTCCCTGGTAGTGAGCACGTAAGGGAAAGTGATAATTCCCGAAACTATGCTGAGATGAAAATCGATAGCTCTGAGGAAGTTGTTGACGCTGACGTCCATGGTGAAGAACATAATAATAATTCCGATGACAAAGTAAACAACAACACAGCTGCATGGGATAATATGAATGAAGGAACGAAAAAGAAAAAATATAGCAAGCAGAAATGAATGGTGAAAAGTTAAAAATTAACAGCTCAATTTACTCCCCACCCCTATGTATAAAAATACCGTATTACGCTCTGATAGAAAGTTATCTGCGATATAGAATGATAATATCGACATTCTGGAAATAACTCAAAAATGGTTTTTGAAAATCATGCTCTCAAGAAATTTCAGATGTCCTTCCGACTGTAAAATAATGGATATGAGTCAACTCCATTACTATTGTACAATACTCTACTATAAGAAAACCAATGAAAATATACCAAAGACCATCACATGATTACTCGACTCGTAACAAACATCTTCATTTGTTACCATCAGTAAAAAAGGCAATATTTCAAAGAGAGAGAGAGGGAGAAGTTCGTAAATGAATTTTGTTGGACTGAAGTTTTCTTGGTTGAGATTGTTCTTTTCTTGTTGGTGCCCTGGTGTAGGATAGGTTTCCTCTTCAGGGCTGAGATGGGGGTGTGTTGGGTGATTTAGTGCGCGTTGACCGAGAAACTGAGTTGGGGTTGAAAAGGTGTCTAGTAAAAGAAATTTTTAAAAGTGACTAGGAAAATTTGTTTAAAAAGTGTATGGAATTGAGAGTAATGGGATGAGCTCTTCGCTAGAAAGTGACTCGAGGTTCTGTTGTGTTGGGGTGTGTCTGGGGTAGATGTTTGGAAGCAGCGAAGCTCAAAAGTGTGCGGAGATGGTGTGTCAAAAAGTGTCTAGGATGGGAGTGTTAATGTAGAAGACGAACCATGTATCGTTTCCGATACATAGATATATGCGTTGAGCTGGCTATGTGTCAGAAATTGTTTGGTGTTCTTTACTGAATTTGAAGTGTCTCCGATATTTTACGAGGTAATATTGTGAAATTTGATGAAAAGTTGCGGTGACGTACCTTCGGTGGTTTGGAACTATTTACGATGGCCGGTGGAATAATAATCCAAAAATGCGAGTGCGTCGTTCGTCGGTCCATTTGGCTAGTGAATAGATTCACAGAGTATGCAGGAAAACCGCAGAAAACCTGCAACACCGACGTGGGTGGTGTGGGGCGACTGGAAAGTACAGGGCTGGTCCAAAGTGTTGAACAAATTAATGAGAGTTGTTGAAATGATGGTTATTTGAGTATAGAATGATTATATTAGAAATAGTGCTATTTCGGTGCTAAGTGAGAGATATTGAGAAAATTGTTATTGTTCTGAAGAATAATATGAGAATGGTGAAGTTGTTATTCGAATTATCGGATTGAAATTGGGGATTCGTCTAGATAGTCTATGTATACGTCTGGGATGTCGTCGTAGGCCGTGACTAACCAGCGTAGAGAAGGAAATGGGAGCTTCCTCTTGGGTTTTCTACCGAGGGGCCGTCTGTTGGCGATCCACGGTGTACGTAGGGTGTCATTGCCCGATTCGATAGTGCGACTAACGTATCAGGCTTGTAAATTATTAAGACCTAGAGGAATTGGCTCGATGTCAGTGTTGACATAGACGGTGGCGCTGGGGGAGTATGGTGCTTTGTATTGGCAGTATCTAAGGATTGACTGCTCACAAGTTAGGAGTTTTTTGGCAAGGTGGTCGGGAAGGGTGCAATAGACGTTTGCTCTATAGTCGATTATGGGGCGGATGTATGTTTTATACGTATGAAGTAAGGTGGTGGGGTGAGTGCGTCCGAAGCTGCCGCCGAGCACATTGAGAAGATTTACTCGACGTCGGACTTTATTTAAAGTGTCAATGAGGTCGGCCATCCAGTTGAGAGTGTGAGTAAATCTCATTTTCAAATAAACGACTTCCCTGCGGATTTCGAGTCGATATCCTCAGAGCACAAGACGGAAGTTTGTGGGTACAAGTCGTTCGCTCGTGGTATAGGGGTGTTTGAAAACAATGACTTGGGTTTTTTGAGGGGTTGAGAGTCACCTGCCATTTCCTGCACCAATTAGAAAATTGATACAGTAGATTTTGGGATCGAATGTTGAGAGAGCGAATGTCTGTGGCAGAAATGATTAGTGCGGTGTCGTCCGCATATAGCTGGATGTTATCACGGGGATGTCGTGGAATTGGTGCATCATACGTATAAATTATGTATAGTAGAGAAGCGAGTATCGAGCCCTGCAGAACACTAGTTTGGGGTGTAAAAGAGTCGGATATGCTATAACCAACTTTGACGCTGATCGATCGGTCGGTGAGATAGGAGTTAGTAATTTGACGATTTAATTTGGCAATCGGATGCTCAGTAGCTTTCTCACAAGTCCGGCGTGCCAGTGTTAATATAAAACCTTCTGAACGTCCATTAGGATGTCGGCAGAACAGCGTCGTTAATTTAAAGCTCGGGTGACGATTGTTTGAAGGTTGGTGGTGGCGTTCTGACACGAGTGGCCCGGCCTGAATCCGAATTGAAATGCTGGAATTATATTATTTTCGGCACAGAAGTCCCAGATTCCTTCCTTTAACAATCGTTCAAAGACTTTACCTAGGACGCTGATTAATGAGATGGGCCGGTATGATTCAGGCTTTGTGCGGCCTTTGCCGGGTTTGGGGATAAGAGCTACGTTGGCTGATTTCCAACAACGAGGGAAGTAAGAAAATGCCAGGCAGGCGTTCAGCAGGGCGCAGAGCAGTGGAAAAATCTTTTCTGGCAGGTTTTTGAGTGCCTGTCTCGAGATTCCGTCGTGCCCTGGGGCACTGTTTTACCCCGCTCGGCACGCCAGCTGAACTCATTCGATTGTGAAGGGTGTTAGAAGTGGAGAGTTCTCATTTAGCGGAATATGAACATGTGAGCTTCATGTTATATTGCGGGTAAGGAGGTCTACTTCGGTAGCAAAGCCCCGAAGAAATCTTGGATTGTCAGGTGGTGAAAAGACAGTTTGTAGGTTATTTTTGAAGGCGGTGGCTTCGTCTTCGGAGGTGTAGATCTTCTGTCCTTGCACTTCAAGATGTGATTCTACCTTTCTCTTGAAGCCGACTAGGCAGTTTAATTTATGCCAAATCACGCGCCCTTGTCTAAAGTCCAATCCGGCTGTTTTGGCCTTCCATTTTATCTACTTTTTAGCATTGATTTCGTACCGAACCTGGGCGTTTAGACGGTTCCATTGTGTCTTGACAGCGGGGTTTCGAGTGCGGACGTATAACCTGTATAACTGTCTTTTATGACGAATTTTGTGGAGAATCTCAACGATCGTACTCATTTATGGCTCCAAAACATGGGCGTAGCCAGCGAAGGTCAGGGAGAGGCAACTTCCCCCGCCCCTTGGAAGCAAAGTAATTTGGATAGTTTTTAAATTTTAATAAACAAAAAATTAAATCTAAAATACACATTTTTCTCTGTTCTGCACATTTTTTTTGTTATCTGTTTTATATATTTTGTTTGTTGTTGTGGTCACTTGATTGCTTTTATTAACATTTTGAAATCAATTAATGAGTTCTAATAAATAACATTATTCGCGTGTCCTGTGTCACTAAAATATATTTCATCAGCAAAAAACAAAGCTGTTTGATAAACTGACATACTGCTAAATATATATATATATATATATATATATATATATATATATATATATATAATATATATATATATATATATATATATATATATATATATATTATTATTATATTTTATATATTTATATATTTATTTTTTGTTGTTGTTTTATGTAGATTAATAAACAATGTTGTTCGGCTAGCTCAGGGTAAATGTATCATAGTTGGGCATGAGTACTCCTTAATCTCTTTGAGTTCAGGTCTAAAGTTTTTTTTTTTATGTATTTATTATTTTGTTTTATATATTTTAATAAAGAATTATTTGTTTTTATCTATTATTTAAAATAAAATTTTACCTTGTATAAATTTATGTTGAGACGCCTATGTTATTGATTATATTCCTGTTTTTAATAGAGGGTATAGAAACAAAAATGAACACTATAATTATATATTGTCAAAACTACGTTGGAAATTGGAAAAGAAATACATGTATTAATATAAACAAATTTAAAATCAAAATATTGGAACAAACAACTAAAATCTAATAATTCAACAAATAGGTACCTTAGCGCAAATTTATATTGTTTGAAATAGCCAAAATTTGAAATTTCAAATTGGTTAACACTAACCTTTCACTAACAATGATGTCTTCTGGCACCGACGATCACCAATATCCAATACCACCACCTCTCATATTAATATGTCAACTGCATTCACTCAACCTGAACTCCAGCTTGACAAAACTTCTCCAGGTAAGTCTTGAAATTCTTCACCGTGTCCCGTTTAACGTTTCCATTAGCTTCTAAATCTTCTCAACATACTTCTTCAACTTTATTTAACTTTTTTCCGTTACTTTTCTTGAGTTTTATGAGAATTTTATTTTACTACGTCCTCTCTCCAAAATATCATATATCATCCCTCTTATTTTCCAAAATAAATAACCCTCATTTCTCCTGTCCGTTTCCATGGACAAAACTCAATATCCCACTAGATTTTTTTAACAATAATTAAGAAATCAGAGGTTTTCATTCAATTTCATATTTTTCTTAACTATTTGATGATATTTAATGCTTTGTTTATTTCCAAAATAATTTAATTCATCTATTTAAAACTCTACTTTTCCAAAAATATCCCTATTTATAAAAAAAAACATCTGATTGTATAAAACTATTCCATTCTAAATGAAACAAAACTACAGTCTCATTCATCTGAAATACATATGCAATCCTTTTCCAATTATATTAGGATTCTTCCACAATTAGTGTTCATTATAAACGCGGACTTAAATTTCTATTCACAAAATTTCTTTATATGTTATTTTACATCCTCGCTTTATACGCTTGTCAAAATTATATAGATCTATGACAATGAATCCTGTCGCGCACAACGAAATCTGTCGCTGATGTTTCATGTTTTGAAATTATCTGACACAATCTTCAAATGTGGAAAAGTATATTGGCCTTCTGAGGATTTGGAAGTTAGTTTAAAGGGGACTTGCGTGCTTCCGGAACTTCTCTGGCGTCCTATTTTGAATCCCACATAAATATAGAAGAATCCACTCCTTGTTCGACTCGAATTTAGTCGACTGACGAGCACAGATTGGTCTACGGTGCAATAAACGAGCACTGAGGTAGGTATTGCGGTGAGAAAAAGTCTCGTTATGCAATTTCAACATTGTTTTAGGTTGTTCTAGAAAGTTTGCTCTCTAGATTTCAATGATCGCTATCTTTTTCATATTTTCATTATGTGTGATTATTTTATATCTATAATATATTATATGTATGACGAAACAGTGTTCACTCATTTATCGTTTACTCCGCCATCAATTCTTCTATTATAGTCACATACTATACACGCATACACTCATATTTCGAATAAATGATTATTACAATTAACAGTATTTCATATAATATATTGCAATTTTCCATTAAAAACACAATAAGTTTTTTTCTCCTGTAAAAAATACCTGCCTTGCACTTAGCAGGTATTGTCAGATCGACGACGATATACAAAGCATTGATTTCAATTCAAAGAAGTTTTTACTAACTGCAGGGCCGCTATTGTGATAACGATGATATAATGTGATTGTAACTGTATCCATGGCTTCTAATGCGGGGATATATAAATTTCAATATTAAAAATTCAATTAAACCTTAATGGAATATAACTCAAATCCATTAGAGTGAGCTGATGTAGCATCAATTTCAATTTTATAAATTAGTAACTGATCCCTGGTTATCCTTAAGGAGATTTTAGTTTCAGGTATATATTTTTCAGTAATATTATAACTATAGCTCGCACGGATTATTTTCCGTCATCATAATTGAAGACACAAGTGGATGAAGGGTCTATGTGACATTTTCATATATTTCAGGTTTTCTGCATAAATGGAAGTTTAAACTGCCCAAAAATGTCATGAAACATGTTTAATACAATTCTGGTATCAATTAACGAAAATAAAACTTGATGAAAGGTCTATGTACCATTAAACGTCTAAGCCAGCATGTGGATAAAGGATCTATGTGCATAAAAGTTCACATAGACCCTTCATCCACAGTAGTGTTGGTTAAAATGTGTACATGGATCCTTTATCCACTCCAAAGAGCAGCAATAATCTGGAGGTGTCACTGTTCACATATACTTCCAAAGTGGGGTTAGGTATTTTAAATTAACGTTTGTTTTTATTTTAAATGCATAACATTATTTGCATAATAAACACGGCTTTTCAACGAGGCTTTTTATATTTTTAAGGAGTTGTTTTAGCAATAAAAGAAACAATTTTGAAGGTAGACTCTGTATGGTGAAGTGATTTTGGTGTTGGTCTAGTGATATTTTGTGTAGTTTTATTATGGAACCAAACTTGGTGTGAGGTTATTCATGATATGTCCGCCAGAAGCAGACACATTGCCCAGCTTGGGCGAAAAACTGCAAATTCGCAGTCAGGTAAGATTCTCTAACCCAATATTTGATAAAAAAAATATTTGGGGTCATGCTGTTTTATCACACATTTCATATTAGTGAAGCTAATATATTATGAATGTGTATTTAAGTACTATAAAACGCACGGTTTTTTGTGTTTTAGTACTTTAAATACTAGTTATTTATACTATACTATTCTCAATATCCCCAAAACAATCAAAATTGGACACTGAACGTCAGTGGAGAACACTATCACCAGTACTAGAGAGTATTCCAGATTTGAATAGTAAGTTATGATTTTTGAACTTTAAGCTGTGAATTCTGCTTTTTTACAAATTGTGACTCTTGCAGAAAAGTAATGTGATGCAAAGCTAATAATAATAATAATAATTGGTATTCTAAAATACTAAAAGTTTTATAGAGTTCTAAAAATATAACAATCGTAAAGCTTGCAAAAGTTCGATAATAAAATCCTTTTAGGTCTAGAAATCATTAAAGTTTATATAATTAATTCAGAAATATATATATTTTCAGATGGAGAACGTGAATCAGAGGAAGAAAAAACCTACACCGAGCTACAAAATTTGTCTGGTAAAAATAAATTACTCTTGTATTAAGTATCATCTCTTTTAAAGACAATATATTTATTTTTTCCAGATTTATCTGTTGATGGTTCTTCTGATGACTACCTTCCAGATTCTTATACAGACAGTGAAGATTCAAATGCATCCTATATTGACAAGGTTCAAACATCCAGGCAGTTTTATGTAGATTCAAGTGGTTCGCCTGTCGCTGGAACTTCCAGAGCTTTCCATTTAGGTTTGATGAGTCCTATAGTTTCGGAAAATACTGACTGTCCTGATTCGAGTAACCACAAGCATGTAACTGCAGACGATACCTTATTTCCCGATCAAGCTTTTCATAATATCAGTCCACAGTCTCATACTGAAAATGTGAAGATTGCTTCAGTAAAAAAGAAGGTATTCGAATTGCCCGAAAAAAACTACAAGGAAAGCAGGAAACAAGGAAACTACGTCCTGACATTTGGAAAAGAAATAAAGCAGCTTTTTGTAGAGAGTATGGTCAAGCCTACACTTCACAGAAGGGAAAGAACATGTCTGCCAAAGTTCCGGAATTGGGATCATTATGTAAAAAACAAAATTGCAAGCTGAAGTGTGATTACTATTTTGATGAAAGGGCTAGAAAAGAAATTTTTCGAAAATATTATGCCCTTGATATTAATGCAAAGAAGCTGTTCTTTTTAAATCAATCCGTATTACGCCAGTTCGAAGACACAGGAAAAATATAACTCGAGCTAAAACCTCATCATTTACCTATACTTTAACTTATCATAAAACAGTTAGGACTGTATGTAAAACAGCATTTTGCTCACTTTATCAGGTATTAAATAAAAAAGTGCAAATCATCCAGAGGAAATTGAATTCTGGTACCTCTGCCCCAACACCTGACAAAAGAGGACGTCACGATTCGAGACCACACAATTGAAAAAGTGGTGATTGATAAAATCAAAGTCCATATATTATCATTTCCTTCTGAACAGTCACACTATTCAAGAAATAGAAACGGCAATAAAAAATATCTTTCTTCTCTTCTTAACATTTCAAAAATGTACAATTTGTATTTGGAGCTGTGCAAAAATGAAAATCTCGAAAAAAAGTTTTTTGTCACTAAGAGCTTCTACTCAAATATATTTTCAAAACACTTCAATCTCTCGTTTTGTCTTCCGAGAAGCGACACTTGTAGCACATGTGATGCCGGGCTAAATACGGAAGAGCACCGAGAAAATTACAGATATGAATTTGAACTCCAAAAACTAAATCGCCAGTATTCACGTGATAATGATAACATATGTTACTTGACAATGGATCTACAGCAGACCATGCCGCTGCCGAGACTCACAACATCCAAGGCATTTTATCTTCGGCAAATGTGGTTCTACAATTTTGTCATCCATACCATTACTTCTTCAGGTGATAGAGCGTATTTTTTTACGTGGACCGAATATATTGCGACTAAAGGCAGTTTAGAAGTGACCAGTTGCCTTCATACTTTTGTACAGCTCCTTAATAGTCGAGAGTCTAAGATAAAGCACCTTATCATTTGGTCAGACTCTTGTTCTGGCCAAAACAAAAATTTTAATGTAATATGCCTTTACCAATATATGATTTACAAAGGATATGTACGGATGATTGATCACAAGTTTCCAGAAGTTGGGCATTCCTTTTCAGATTCTGACCGAGATTTTGGTCGCATAGAAAAAAACCTAAGAAAATTTGAAACAGTTTACAGTGCAGACCAATATCGGGAGATAATAAAGTCGTCAAGTAATAAAAATTCAGTCGTTGTCAATATGGAGAACCATTCTAAAGACACATCAGTGATAGAAAAGTCCATGAACTCACTTAATAAGAAGAAAAATATTCTGGATGCGAAAGTTTGCTTAAGAGATCATATCAAATGGATAAGGGTTCAGGAATATGGAAGCTACATGTACAAAGACACTCTAGACCAAAATACACCATTTCTTGAGGTCAGTATCCTGAAAAACAGACACAATGAAATTGATAAGGAGAAGTTCACACTGGAGGTGATTAAAAACAAGAGGAACAGATTATCAGAAGAAAAAATAGCGAATCTAAAAGAGCAGATCAAGTTTGTTCATGAAGAATACAGGTACTGTTACGAAAAACTTATGGACGGCCACATGGAAGAAAATAAAGATGTTGAAAAAGAAAAAAAGAGAAAAACTTGTTAATTTTTTTGTGTTTGTAAAGTTAACTCATTAACATATTATAACAAAACCCTTCATCCATTTTCAGTTGTTCTTGTTTTTCCATTTTTGTTTAGTTGATAAAGGGTTTATGTACCTTTAAGTTCAATTTTTGTTATTAATATCTAAATATTTTCATTTTTGCATATGTAAATAAAAAATATTAAAATATGTACCTTAAGAAGATATTTATTTTATGTACCTAAATAAAAACTACCAAACAAAAAACTTTAACCGCATTTGACCACACACTATCTGATTGTCACATAGATCCTTCATCCACTTGCGTCTTCAATTATTATCGTGATTAAGAAGCAATTTGTTCCAGTACACGACTTTCTCAACCACTATACTTTATGTGACCTTATTTCCACATTTTTATTTATTATGTATAAACAAGGAGTAATCACAGTTTGTAATTTAAGCCAATTGCAATGTTGTTTATTTAGAACTAGTATTCAGCTTACAAAGCAAAACTTACAAATAATATGCTATAATGATATAGTATTGCACTCTGTTATTATATGCAATGTTCGTTTACCTTTTCATTTCCTACAAAATCACATCAATTGAAAGCTGTCAGTTTTTTCATTGCATCCATAACACTGGTTCACAATTCCTCCATGCACATTGAAAAAAACTTATGTGGATACGTTAATGAATCTACTTAAAATCTGAAAGTGTTAGTAGAAATAATGTATCCCGTCACTTTTTTCTTTAAACTACAGACTTAGAAAAATTGACTCGAATGAAAGGATGATCATAAAAATATTTTGATGCGATAAATGAATTGTTCCTCAATAAGACTGTCAAAATTATAGTAAATAAATTCATGGTTGGTCTAGCTCTTGAAGAAGAATATGTTAATTGATAAATTCGAATGTGATCTAGAAATATGATGTTTTCTCCATTGAAACCGTAATTTATTAGCTGATTTGTTATAGATTTGCCTTTTTTATGTCATTATTATATTCTGCCCAATTTTATTGTTGCCCTATAAGTTTAATATGTTCAAACACATCTATTACTTTCATTCATTTTTTAGTTGAGGTTTTCATGTTTTTCCATTTTCCAAATAATACTGTGAGCTCAGTTATGGTTATTTTGCTTCAAACTTTGTCGTTTGATATCTATTTCTCATTTCGACTTTCATTCTTCCATCTTGTGTTATATCATATCCCTTCCATTACCGGATCTCTGTTTACCTTTTTTCTATATCGGCTGGTTACTGCCAAAACAAGGTAACTCCATGATTCGAAATTTCGAGAAATCTTCGTTTAAAAATATAAATTGAAATAAAAAATCGTCACACCTTCAAAATGATTTATTAATTGAAAAAAATCAAAGTAAGTGACTAAACAAAAGAAACATTCTTTATAAACATTCCTAAGTATAAAGAATTTATTTTTTCGGTGAAAAAAAGTTTATAGCACTTTGAACATCACTATCCTGAACATCGGGTAATCTTCCATGTTCTTAGACGTTGGTAACGACGTATAATACTGATGAAAATTATCCGGGATGATCCGTGATTTGCAGAACTTCAGCAAATTCTGCTTATTCTGAGTACTGATAGGTCAAGATTTAGAGTATGCATTTTTAAGTCGATCTCAGTGAGATTAATGGGGTGGCTTTTACCAAAAACGTTGATCTCTTTATAAACTGATTTATGATCATACCTGTATAAAATAATACCTGGTTTGGCTTTCAAATATTTCAGGCATTTTATTTTCAGCCAGCTGACTTTTCCCCTTTAGTGTTTTTGGTTTTATTCCTCATTATTAGTTTCGAAAGCTCTTCCAAATCGAAGATGTCCTTATACTTGAGCTCTTCTACTGTAAACGGCTTTTCATTTGACCTAGACGTCCTTGCCATACGGAAAATATTTAGCCAGTCAAGCATAGTGTAAACTGGAACATATTTTTTTTGACTTTTACATAGCGCTATGCATGCTATCTACATCCATACAGCTGTGTCCACTCTCTAGGAATTTCTGTTCTATCACAGATAAGTTGGGATTTCTTCGAACCAAATACATCAACAAGGCACTTATATTTTAATTACGGTTCTACCCACTGCAGGTATCAGAGAAGAAAGAGAGAGAGAGTTCTGTTACAACCAAAGGGAGTTTACCTATAAGTAGTAAGTAGTACATTGGACTAACTTCACTACTTAGAATCTGCAGTACGCATTGAAGGTCAAAAGTGGAGCAGACGAAGTTAACTGCTCGATGGGCTCTCTCTTTATCTTCTATTTGGCTCTGTAGCAATCGTTTTTTCCGCACAATGTGACTCTCTTAATTTTCTTTAAGTCGTTCCGTTTTTCCCAAATCAGCTGTCTCATTTTGTGTACAAATCTGATATTGGTTTTTTTTTTGGGGTAAAAAGCGACATATTGTAATTCGTGCAGAATATTCTCCTGTATGTTATGATTGATACCGGCTTCAGATTATATTTCTCGCATATCTCCTTATACAAGTTATGCATTTTTGCAATACTTAACTTGCTATTAAGATATTGCCTCCTCGAACATTTCCGCGTGTAGTGAGATTCCATCACAGGAAAGCCTTGGATATGATTTTTCAGCATCTCTATATCAGAATCCTTTATTGTAGGGTGCCTTTTTACCTTGTTCATTGCTGGCAAACAAGCCTCCTTCACCTTTGAATTTGAATGCATGTTCAACGACTTCTTTGCTTATACAAAGAGTCCCTGCAGACTCTGCTCCTAATATGTCATATTCAAGAAAGCAGCGTTTAGAATCCAGTCGCGGCTTCTTAGTACATCCTGGAGTTGATCTTCTTCGTTCAGGTGCATGGCTCTCAACCCTGCTTAGAATGAAATCGCTGATTAAAATCGGTTGACCAATAGTTGTCACATATCATATCTCTTGCAACTTGATTCAACTTATCTGTGCATTTGAAGCGACAGTTAGAACAATCAATGGGTTTAGGAGCCTTAGTCTCTAATTTTTGGCGATTTTTAATATTCTTCTTCCATTTACTCGGATCACATTTTTTCCAGCGTGTTCTAGATGTCAGATCTTTTGGCCAAGTATTATGTAAATCACCATTTTTCTCTACATTATCTGAAACAAAAATAAGGGTACCGAGTTGGAACTTACTTCATAATATTATTTTGAAAAAAAAACGTCAAAATTAGATAATAAAAAAAATATACCTTCTTCTGAAGAACTGTCTGATTCTGGCACTTAATCTTTGTCTTTTATCGAGGAATCGAAATCGTCTAAAATTGCTGCCAATCCATTACATACACGCTCTTGTTCGGGCTCTAGTTGGCTAATGCTGTTTCCTCTATATTAGTATAGCATTCTTTTGAGGTACTGGGCCAATTATGTGAGTTATTTACCGGCATTTCGTCTTCTAACAAACGAAATGAATAACAATGATGAATGTAAACATTCCATTTAATAATAATAATACACTTACCATTATTAGGTTCAAACACCATTTTCGTCATACGGGAACTACAAGAAGACATTTTTAAATTAATATAACTACTTGAAAATCTCAAATTTTTCACACTCCGACAATAAGTGCACGCCACAAAAGAAATTTTTAGTTTATGTTTATACAAAAACTTTAGACAAATCCGAACAGCTGATACAAAATCACGTGTGTATTTCCGAATTTTATACTGCCAAAATAAACTAAGTGCCAATTATTTTACTGAATGTGATGAAGATTGTGTATTTTGCCGGAAACAGTACACCAAAAACCAGATATCTGGCAGATATCTTAGTTTCGCATGATAAAAGTATACTTAAATTTTTTTCTCGCAGCAAAAACAAGCTAACTGACTTTTGTCTTGTTTTGGTAGGACTAGAAGGTTTCAAATGATGAAATACTTTTCTATTTCGAGATCCAACTGTACTTATCTCGTTTTAGCAGACTAAAAGTTGTAAAAATGGAGTTGGGTTTTTTGGACCACTTGTTTTGCCTACCTTAACAGATTGTTTGGATTTGTCAGGTTTTGTCAGTATGTTTTTCGAACATTTTTTAATCCAAATAACTCCGAATTGAGAAAAAGTGGAGTTACCTTGTATTGGCAGTAACCCGTCGAATTATGTTTTGATGGAAATTGCTACTTATCTTGATATTGGGCAATGTTATAGATTAATTTCTTCCAAAATTTTTCTATTCTCACTCTCATTTTGGTCCTAGGATCATAATATGTATAATTTTCTTCTTCCCATGATGGCTTCTAATTCTCATCCCTTCTGTATTTATCCATTCTTTTGGATCGTTCATTTTAGGGAAAATATTCTTCAGTCTCTCCTGTTCCTGAATGCACTCCTATTTTCCAAAAATTTTATACTTTGTATTTGATCATCTCTCCTGTTCGATGAAGTTTTCTCTTGTTCCAGTTCATTCAAAACTGGAAAATGTTTTACAATAAAACTCGATATAAAAAAGCATAATATATTTCTGGAAAATACGAATTTGGGATAATAAGGAATCTAATCAATCCGTCTGCAACTTATTCCAGTTTGACTCTATCAATTTATATTTACTTCAATGTACTTGCGATCCAGACCATTAACGTTAATTGACTCGTAATGTAACAAGGATTTTGAGGGCAAGAGACGATGATATGTCAAGTGCCACCGTAGATGACCTTACAATTAACCCATCATAGATACACGTACTTACTTGAATAGCTAGAGAAGGGAATAATATATGAACGTGGTACATGTCCACTATTTATCCATGTTCATATATTCTAGGAGAAGCATTCTCTAGATGTTAATTGTTGTTCAATTTGGATGAATGTTTTGAAATTTCCGCAAGGAAAGTTGTCATGTTTTGGAACATCAATTACGTATATAGTTCCATACTTGGTTTTCATTGAATGTGGACTACTTATTATGAATATTGGAAAATGATTTCTAAAGGTGCATAACGCAAGAAAATCTTAGAAAATTTGAAACATTCGCGGGAAAAATGTTAAGCGTTTTTATAAAAACCCAAAAACAAAGAAAAGATGCGATAAAAAACACTAACATAATACATTATACACAACATAATAGCAAGGATTCAAATACATGAACTCTAGATACAACATCACGACAGAACATAAGGCATACGAAAAAGAAAGATATTAGTCCTTTTGCACAACGGTAAAGATAAACACAAAAGATAGTGTATAGAGGTACGATTATATACGATAGTAGAAAAGCATATTCTACTAAATTATGAGACAGAATGCATTTGTAACCTAACACAATAGTTGACAACAAAATGTACAAAATTCTTAAGAAATTTTTTGATATCAAATCAAAATTAAGTTAAAAGGAATAGTCACGTCAAGAAATTTCAATCCAAAAACAATATAGAAATACGGAATTAATCAACAAACTAATCAGAATCAATTTCTGATCTGAGTCGCAAATTATAATCATGGCCAGATAAATTCGTATCAACAGAATGTTAATCATAAATCTTACCATCAGGAATATTTTCATCTACGTCAATAAACTGATTCTTCAAATCTGTAACATGCCAATTACATGAATCGTTACCGGAAAGGTATTTTAAATTATACACTAACTTCGAGACCACTTTGTTGACAATACAAGGTATGTACTTAGGAGCAAATTTAGCTGCAAAATTGTTAGATTTTGATGAAAGAACATAATTCTTTTTCCATAACCTGTCACCAACATGAAATTGCAAATCTCTCTTTTGTAAATTGTAATGTTTTGGATTTTTTTCATATGCATTCCTTTACTTTATACACACCTCAACTAAAAGTTTAGGAAGTGTTTGAACATCATTAAATAATTATAATTCTTCACCAGTGTTAATAATGTTATTCGCGTTTTCAGAAATTGCAACATAAAAATCTCCACTTAACAGCACGTTTCGAGCAAAATTCAGAAAAGCTGGGGAATAGCCCGTAACGTCATGTATCGCGGTTCTAATTGCTTGTGCAACATTATGTAACGAAGTGTCCCAGTTATTGTGAAACGAATTTTCATGAATATAACACCTTAGAGCGGTAACAATTGTCTTATTTGTTTGTTCTGTGTGATTTGCTTGTGGAGGATAACGAGCGTTATAAAAAAATGTTTGCACTTTGTACTGTGATATTAGTGTTTTTAAATGAAACTCAAGGTCTCTAGTTAATTCCACAATATAATACAAGTTATTGAAAATTCTAAAAAATTGTCAATTTTTTAGAATTTTCAATAACTTGTATTATATTGTGGAATTAACTAGAGACCTTGAGTTTCATTTAAAAACACTAATATGAGCATATTCCACGAAGTAAGGGTCGAGACAGTCAATTTCATTACTGTGATATTAGATTCTTAAAAAGAGAAGAAGTGAAAACAGTACCATTGTCAACAGAAAAGATTTGTGGAACATCAAAAGAAGAAAAACTTGATTTTCTATAAACTTCACAATGCCCTTAGCAGTTGCGTGTGGCATTGGATGAACAAGACATAATTTTGTAAACCAATCGGTAATTACTAAAACAAATCTGTTACCAAATTTTGACTTTGGATATGGACCTATGAGATCAGCGGAAATCCATTGCTGAGGAAAATTAATAGCTTTGTATTGACCTATAACACCAGCTTCGGGTAGATTTTGAGTTTTACAAGAACTACAAACAGAACATTTATTAACGTAGCGAGATACAGAACTTCTGAGTTTTGGCCAATAATGAATTTCAGATATACGAGAAATGGTTTTAGATATGCGTGAATGAGTACTTAATTCATTGTCATGAAATAACCTTAATATGTCAATTCGATTGGTGGTAGGAATAACATTTTTCCAATTAGATAAATTACTAGATATTGGATTAGACGAAAACATATGTTTATACAAAACATTATTGTCAACCTTAAATGTGGGATATAAATCGAGATTATTCTAAACCTTCTCAATGAAAGAAGTGTATACCAAGCATCTGGTTTAAAGGTACTCACGTCAATAACAAAAATTTCAGATGAAGAACAAGACAAAGCATCATTGACTACCATAGTGGTACCTTTTCTGTGTCTGATTTCAGAATCAAACTGGGAGAGCCTAATAGAAAAGCGTGATAAGCGAGCTGAGGGATTAGAAAGTTTAGAGAGATATTGCAAAGAAGAATGATCTGTCTCAAGAGTGAAATGAGTGCCTTTAACATAGCCTCGGAATTTTCAACACCAAAAATAACTCCTAAAAGTTATTTTTCTGTTGTACTGTACTTTCTCTCAGTTTTATCCAAAGTACGACTTGCATAAGCAATAGGGTGTTCGAGACCATCGCATTCCTGATACAGGATTGCACCAAGACCAGTTTCGCTAGCATCAGTTTGAATGATAAAAGGTTAAGAAAAATCAAGGCTTGCAAGAATTGGATTAGAAGTAAGACGTTTCTTAACTTCAGTAAAAGCATTTTCAGCTTGTGGAATCCAAGAAATGTATTGGCCTTTCTTTCTGCCATGAAGAAGATCAGTGATTGGAGACCAAATAGTAAAAAAGTCTCTAATCTTAAGAGATTCACGACAAAATCACATTTTTCTTGATTGACAGTAAGATTGGCTGCATTTAGCATGAGATACAATTTATTGAGAGTTTCCATATGAAGCTCGAAGATAAGAGTAGCGATAATAATGTCATGTAAATAACGAAAACAATAAGAATTGTGTGTGGGTATCACAGCCTCCTTTTCACTTTTCCTTGATTTTTCTTCTTCTTCTGCGCATGCCTAGTATGGTTCTATGTATGTCATATCTATTCTTACTGCTAGCACATCTGCTATCTTTTCACTCTTAGCTACTCTCTTCTTCAGTCTTCTCTGTTTTTGATAGGCCTAGTATGGATGTAGGTTTGTCACAACTATCTTATAACTTCACAACCACATTACTTCCTTTTCATACAATTTTGGCATAGCTGCCATCTTTTCTTCTCTTTATAATCTCACTCGGTTTCCTCTCTTCTGTACATGCCTAGTATGGATCTAGGTTTGTCATAACTACCTAAACACACTCCTTTGATTTCTTCTCTCCTGACTACAACTTCTGGCATATCCGCCATCTCTTTCTTCTCTTTACACTCCCATTCCGTTCCTTCTTGTACATGCCTAGTATGGATCTAGGTTTGTCATAACTATCAAAAAACTTCTTAACCACATTGTTCCCTTATAACCTAGCTATGTATGCGTCATAGTTGGGTTCATCAACAATGTTCTTTGTCTTGTAGCTCTTATCATATTCTGTCCTACCCTTTCACTCTTAACATACTCCTATGAATTCTTCTCTTCTTATACATGCCTAGTATGGGTCTAGGTGTGCAACAATTAACCTAAATTGAACAATCACATTGTGTTCTTGACGCCGGGCTATGTATGGGACATAGTTTGGGTCATCAGGTCACAATCACTCTACCATTTACAACTAATTCATATGGGAGGCCATCAGAGGTTGGGTTTACCTTGCCAGCGTACTTTTCCACTTTCGTCATTAAATTATGTAAACTCCTCTATGGATCTATTTACAACTAAGTTTTTAATTCATGATATCTAGCATTTTACACATACAGGTTTACTGCGCTTGTTTCCTGACTGGCTGGGGAATGGATTCAACCCCAAAGTCATTTTTCTGTAGACAATCAAGGCTGGGGGGGAGGAAGGTGTTTTCTATTCATCTAAGTTAGATGAATGTTGGGAAATTTATTTAATTTGAATGGAGTTTTTTTATTTTTTGAATTTTATCACATCTTTAACTTCATTTTTAAATTTAAAATAAAAGTAATATTTGAAGTTTCCTCCAATTTTCAGTTCGCTATATGATTTTTCTCATCCTTTTAAACATCCATTCGATTCAATGTTCATCACACAAACACGTTGTATTGTTACACACTTGTTGTTTTCACGCTTGCTTATTAGCCACCGTATATTAACGTTAAACTTTTGATCGGATATCGTTCAGGTTACACTTCTGAATGGGACTTTTCATGATGTAAAATACACTTGTACACCTTCCTAAAGGGGTATTTTAATGTTTTTGATCATTTTATTGTAACAATGACTCAACATCATACATTTCTTCATTTTTATTCGCTGGATGTTTTTTGACACCTGTTATAGGATCTTTTCTATGAAGTAATTTCAACTTTTTCAAATTGTTTTTTCAAATTTTACAAATATTATGATTTTATAGGACAGCTTTGAGAATGGCCTAATGACCGAAAGCGCTTAGCTGCATTTTAATAATAAATACACACTGAGTACTCGTCGTTTCATTCACTCAAAAACAATAAGGCCTAAGAGAAGAATCTATAACTATGTCCATTAGACGAGCCATAGTTTTAGGAGCAATAACTAAGCCAAAAGACGTACACCGTACACAGCGAAAGCTGTTTTCGATCGGGAGGATTCAGAAAGGGTTATATGTAGAAAAGCCTTCTTTGAATTGATAGACGTAAGAAATTTTGTGTCTCGTAATTTACTAAGAATAATATCGACTTGCGCCATAGGATATGAATTAGAAACGTTGCCTTGTTCAATTTTTGACCATCAAAACAAACACGATATTCTCCGGATTTGTTGGGGCCAAGCCAGAGAGGTGAACTCACGGGGAGTTGGATTGCTGATTGACTTTCGAGTTTTAACATCTCATCTATTTCATTTAAAAGAAGTTTTTGCATGGCCGGAGACAAAGAATATTGACGTTGCGCAATTGGATTCGTATCGCCAGTGTCGATAACATGTTCAACGAAATTAGTTTGGGCCATTCGGTCTGAAGGAGCAAGTGTAGAAAACAAAGCAATAACTGAATTGTGTTTTTAACATAAGTAGAAGACAAAAGAGAGTAAGATAAATCATGAAAATTAATGTCTATTTTAAATAGACTCAAAAAATCCATGCCCAAAATAAAAGGATGATTAATCGAAGGAATAATCAGACTTTTAATTGTTTTTGTGACATTATTTACAGTAACGGGAACGGTAATAAAACTCATAAATTGCTGTGGTACACCATCAGCAGTGGTAAATCTTATTGAAGCACTCAATAGGTACGTGAAGAGAATCAATAAGCGAAAACCCTGGGTTTCCAAGAGTAGTAGAATTGCTTCCGGTACCAACCATCGCAACAACATCAGTATTCAAAATCATGATAACCATATAAGGACGATTATCATTTGGTTTCTTAACAAACAAAGGAAAAATATCGGTAGTAACAGAATTGACAATATTCTCAGACAAAGAATGATCCACAGAAGTGGGTAACATAGGTAACAGGCACATCAAAATCAATACTACAAACATCATTAGATAAGTCAACATCCGGTACAGGATTGACAAGTGAACCAGTACAAGAAGATAATTACTGTTCGTCAAGATTCACAGAACGATAACATGAAGACGATAAGAAATCTCTGACAAAACTAAGATAAGCTTGCCATTCAGTTAATTTTGACTTGTTGACGGTTTGCTAGATTTGCGTTTTGAACTTCATGACTTTACTTCCGAAGTGGTTGGTGCTCGACTGGAGACTATCGTCAGGTGTACAGGACCATTCTTAACCTCGTTTTTTGGATTGCAAGAACTACAATTTGGTTTTGTAGTGTTTCCAGCACCACAATCATAACAAAAAATAGACTAAGGAGAACGACAATTCGTAAAAATATGAACAGTTCTGCCTCAATTACAACATAAACTAGAGGACAAAACGGCAACTTCAACCTAGACCTATCATAGAAGAAATATGAACAGTAACGGGCTCATTCTCACCCATAGTTCGATTCAAAATCTCTAACTCTAAATGTGTTTCATAACTATACTGAAAAAATTTGGTTTTAATTTAGCAAAAATATTAGACCAAGTACTCAATTTACTACGATTATTAAGAAACCATGTAAAAGCACTGCCTCGAAAGAACCCACAAGACTGTAAAAATAATTCAATATCAGAAATATCTCTAGAAACTCTAAGTAATTCAACCTTTTAAAAAAAAATGGAGTGATTCATTATTTCCAGAGAATGAAATATTCCACTTGTACACTGAATCATGACGAGACTGTGGGACTGAAGGGGAAGACAAAGAAGACGAAGCAAGAGAAACATGATTATTATGTGACTCTTCACAATCAACTGAAATGAAAGGAGTAGTTTCCATATCAAAATCAGATTCAAGTAAAAGTACATCCCCATTCAATGAATTTTTAACTTGAAATTGTTGATCATCATCAGGGTCAATATTTGATATATTTATTCTATTAGTTAAATGAGTTAACCTGGAATTGATTCTGCTAAAAACATGTTCACGTTCATCTCCATTGGAATTACTTATTACTTCACTCAAGTCTTGAATAGTGTTACGAATCACTCAAAAGTATAACTGTTTATTGGCAATGAAAAACTACGATTAGCTTTTTCCTAACATCACTCGGCCTTGGGACTCTCCTCAGGTGGTGAATTCGGCCTCAGTTACCCTATTTTTTATTACCTCAATTGGGATAAGGTGAATCGACAAACAAAATTTCGGGACAAATGAATTAATTTAACACAAAAATAAGTTTACATAAGCCGTATAATCTCAATACAATACGAACAAGGATCATTTATTACAATAAAAATGTTCAACTCAATATTCTATATCTACCAAAAATAAGTTAGGGACTTATCATGGGAAGACTCGGGTCGTACAGCTCGCAGCAGTAATCACGGGTTCTTGAGCCGTCGGTGTCTGGACTCTGGAGCTATATGGTCCGATAGAGTAGATCGCACAAAAAGTATTTTTTAAAAACTGGATGTTAAACTGCTTCTCAGCGAAGAATTAAACAGCGACGATTCCTAGAATTGTAGTTCAAATTTATATTTTACGTTGGTAAAAAGGATCACCAATACGTTCTTAATATTTGAAATAAAAGGATTTGGAATTAGAGGTGGCAGTAGCCGACGAATAAGTAACGCTCCAAAATAATTAATGAAACTAGAAACATGCCTCAGAGACATGGTACAAGAATAAAACATATTAGTCAATTTCATTAGTGTTTTAAATGAAATTCACTGTTTCTAGCTTATTCCATAATATAATGAGAAATGTTGAAAATTCTAACAAATTGACAATTGTTTCGATAACTAAATATCATCGTCAGGATGACAAAAATTACATTTCATTTGATGCCTACCTGATGTTTAGTCGTTATTTTGGCTAGACCAATAAGTGACTTTGTGATTGACTTAATAAATGTTAATAGAAAAAAGAAGAAGATGTGATATTACAAATATTCAAGCTTAGAAATTATTAGACCTATGGTGATATCCTGGATATCATTTTTCAAATTAAGATCAGTATAACTGTGCAATGATATAGAATACCAGGAAAACTATAGCTGCCGATCTCTACAATTATCACTTAAGACAGTTTATTAGTGGAGAACTTCCTAGATTTATCTGTTCATTGACGACTTCATATTGTGAGTTTTTCAAATATCTTCTAATTTCCAATTCTTCAAGGAAATCTAGTTCTTATTTCTTATCACAAATATGTAGTACTTCTAATACGGTGTTAGGTGTCAATGAATGATTGCTGTCAAGTAGATGTTTTGCGTAATGGGATTTATCTGGTTGTTTTAATCTGTATGCTCCTAAGTGTTCACTGTCTCGGATTTCAAAATTTCTGAGGGTCTGACCCAAATAGAAATCATTACAGTCTGGACATTTGAGTTTATATATATATATATATATATATATATATATATATCTGATTTCTTTAATGGTAGTATTTTTGTTTTTACATTTGACAATTTTGTACTTACGTTACTTTTTGTTTTAAAAGAAATTGTTGTATTTGTTGCTAACGATATTATCTTTGAAATATTATTAGGAATATTTCCTGCTAATGTGATGGTTTTATAAGTATTTATTTCTTCAGTTTGTTTAGGAAATATTAGTTGCAATGCCACTTTTTCCCCTTGTTTATTCATTAGCTTATTTGTCATTTGTAATCGGTAACCATTGGATGTTGCTATTCGTCTAATTGTAATAAATTGTAATAATCTCTCTATCAAAATTTCATTTGTTCATAGGAACTGAAAATGCTCTATGTATCATTGAACTATATGCCGCTAGTTTATGTGGCATGCGGTGATTGGAACAATATGGGATTATCACATCAGTGTGTGTCGGTTTTAGGTAAATTGAATAATCAAGTACAATATTAACTCTTTGAATTTTTAAATCATGAAAATTGATTGAGGTATTTTCTTCAATTTCTAATGTAAATTTAATTTTTGGTGTAAATTATTAATGTGGTTGAAAAATACATCTAATTATCATTCACTACTCATAAAACAAGTTAATATGTCATCTACATATCTATACCAAAATAAATCATTTTTTGAAATATTACTTTCAAAGATCTTCCTTTCTAAACTGTCCATAAACATGTTCACAAAAATAGGTGGTATAGGGCTTCCCATTGGTAAACCTTCATTTTAAATATATATCTCATTATCAAAAGTAAAATGATTCTGATTAATACATACATCAAATAAATTAAGTATATCTGTTAATATTCCTGGATTAATATTTTTATCTTCTAGTAATTTTTCTACAAGTATTAGACATTCTTTAGGAGGAATTTTAGTGAACATATTGGTAACATCAAATTGTATGACCTTATAGTTATCTTATTTGATTAGTTCTATTGAATTTCTAATTGAGTATTTAGATGCATATCTGTAACTATTAAATATATTGATAAGCCTATTTGCCAATATATTATTAGAAGTATTAACATAAGAAACTACAGGTCTAATTGGTTTCGGTATCTTATGTAATTTAACGGTTCCATATAATTGTGGACAATGAGGATACTTATGTATGATAGACCTCCTTTCGTAATCACTTAAAAGATAATTTGAATTATCAACAATATCCCTTACATTATTAGAAAACAGTTTTGTTGGGTTTGCTCTAAGAACGTTTACATTGCTAGATTCTATAAAGTTATATATGTTTGAATTATAATATGCAGTTGTCAATATGACAGTTGTGTTCCTCTTGTCATATTTTGTAACTAATAGGTTATTATCTTCTACCCTCTTTTTGATTGTATTCAAAACTGTAATGTCATTTTTTGTTTGACGTTTAACTTTTGAAGGTTCTATATTTTGGATTGAATTGGCAATTTTTAATTTCTCATAAAGAAAATTATTTGAATTAGATTTTAAAGCTATTTCTGACTCTGTACCTATAATTCGTTTAATATTATTCGTGAATTTTTGTGGTTCTCTGTACTTGAAACCTTTATTTAAAAATTCTATTTCACTATCTGTGAAATTAGTGTCTGAAAGGTTTTCAAATCGTGGTGCAAAGTGTGTTGGTATGTAGGTACTTACAGTTTCATGATGTTTAGAGTACTGAATTCTATGTTGTTTGTGTTCAAGTTTCTGTAGCTCCATTTATAGTTTCTTAAATTCCTTATGATTCATCGTGCTGACACTTTCTCTGATTTTGTCATCTAAACAGTCAAATTCTACTGGATGTAATTGGATCGTGAGTTCTGAATGTACAACTTTCATGTAGTTGTCTAAGAAGTCCCTCACTTTAAACCATTTCTCACATTTTTCTTTGATCCAAACTCGTTGAGCACATTTTATAGCTTTTTGTGATTGCGGTGTTTTAGTGTGACATTTTGTATTCACATAATTTGTTATCACCTCTTTCCTAATGCATTCTTGGTTGAACCAAATGTTTTGTAACGTTTTTGTAGTAACTACTGTTACAGTCGTGTCAAATCTTCTCTCAAAGTTTATTTAATGAAATTTACTGTCTCGACCCTCAGTTCGTGGAATCTACTCATATTAGTGTTCTAAATGAAACTCACTGTTTCTAGCTGATTCCACAATATAATGAAAAATGTTGAAAATTCTAAAAAATTGACAATTGTTTCGATAACTAAATATCATCGTCAGAATGAAAGAAGTTACATTTCATTTGATGCCTACCTGATGTTTAGTAGTTATTTTTGGCTATACCAAGAAGTGAACTAACTTGTGATTAACTTAATATATGTTAATAAAAAAAAGAAGAAGATGTGATATTACAAATATTTGAGATTAGAAGTTATTAGACCTATGGTGATATCCTGGATATCATTTTTCAATTAAGATCAGTATAACTGTGCAATGATATAGAAAACCAGGAAAACTATATCTGCTGATCTCTACAATTTCCACTCAAGAAGACAGTTTAATAGTAGGTGTCAATGAACGTTTGGTGTCAAATACGTGAATATATAGATAATATATTTTTCAATAGGTGGATTGGCAGATGAGGTTTTAGTGTAGATCTCCTGATCCATCTACAGCAGATTTTTTTAGTGGGGAACCTTAATTAAGTCAAAAGTTAACAGAGTTAACAGTTCTAATAATATTGATGATCTAAAATAGAAATTTATTCAATTAACGCTGATACCCTGAATTTTGTTTCAACATCACCTTGCGTATCAACAAGAGGCAAATAGTTTGCCATTCGAGCATTTAATTTAATACTTACACAGGTTTATTTAGTCTTGTTTACATTTCTATAAGTTATATTATTATGAGAGGAATATCATTTATTCATCTAATATACGGATATGTAACATAAAGGAATATGACAACCGTTCACACAAAAATGAGTTCTTTTTGATGGTGTTATCAAAATAGGGTATTCCTATTTAAAAAAAATGATGATGGCGTCATAACTCGAACAGTGGTGACGTCGTCGGAAATATGAGTACACCAAACAACGAGCAGCTGAAAAATAAAATCGACGTATCTGCGTGCTCACTGTATAACAGACGTACGGTATATCTTAGTCGCACACTTTTCCCTACTGATAATATCAAATTTTGTATAGTGACTGGAACTGAACTTTATACTATCTCTTTTTATATTGATTCAAAGATTCAATTTTGGCTTTATAGATAACACAGCGAAGTCCGCGTTTAAGCCAATCGTATTCCTTGTTCCTTGTCATTTACGACGAGCTCTTCTATATAGAAAGGAATGTTTTAGCTTGTTTCAATTGTTTTACATTGAAAAAAAAACAGCATCCCACGTAATGCGGTATTTTACAGGTTCTTCAACGTTGTTCCTCTATTTGAGTCTAATTCATAGATACATTTTCTCGTTTATTTTATTTTTAAACTACTTCCGGTACGAGTTTCTGTAACATAAGTGAATGCCAAGATTTGCTTCGTTTGAGAGTAACTAGCAAACCTAAATATCCCCTTTTATCAAAACATTTCCTTTAATTAACTTATTTTTCTATCCAAAGTTGTATTATTAATGCATTTTATATTTCAAAGTGAGAGAATAAAACACCTTCTATTTTGTTTCAAAGAGGAATTTCGTTGTCTGATCCAATTTAAATTACAGTAGACTCATAATTTGTTTGTCTTCTTATATCAAGAAATTCTCTCGTGTCAGTTCTACCTATATTTTACTTTACACTGCAGTTGTTTCTTAATTAAAGTTTACATATATTCTGGAACAGAAGGCAACATATTATAGTTACACAGTCAACACCGCCAAGGCAAACGACTCATTTTACAATGATGTTGAAATTCATGTTAAACGATGTAGTTCCAATTGTGATCAAATAATTACTGGGATATTATATTCGATTACAAATTGCTTTACTAATGAGAACGATGCATGCCGAACAGAAAGGTTTGACAGATTTGATGGTGGAAGTAATTAATTTGAACGCGTTATTGAAAATTAGTTATAAAAACAGGGAAACTTGACATATTTGTATTGAAATTATTCTCTCGTATCTGAGAGATGATTTCAAACTTATACCATGAAAATATCAATTCAGTATCGGAAGGGAATCAATATTGCAACTTCCATACAATTGGAAGTGACAAAGTCAATATCAAAATGCTGTGTCCACATTCCACCAAGGATAACATATATGCATAATTTTTATATTGGAAGTGTCTTTTCAAATTCATGAAAAAAAGCTGTTTATCCCAGACAATTCCGGAAATCAATATTATATGACCCTCACTGAGGCACTGGAAATAATAATCGATTGACATATAAAACATTTTACAACTATGAACAATACCCAATTATTCTAATTTATTTTTGTCTTGGTGTTGACTGACTACAAAAACTCCTTCGATAGATTTTCTCTCAGCTATGCTTCTTCTATATCATCCTTGATTCTGGATCAAACCATTGTGCGATTCTAATTCGTCATTAAAAGGTTTAGCTGAAAAATGTTCTTCATGATTCAATTTTTGAGCATCTTCTGTTCTTAAACCTCTGGCCTCTGGTAGTGATACAGTGAAGACATCGTAATATCGCTCTCTCAGAAAAGTGCAAATTTAAGTGGTTTAAAATGTTCGCTGAGATCTGGAACCTAGTCAGATAAGTAATTATACATAAAGGTACACAATAGAAACGATTAAATTACTAAATTACTGCAATTAAATCATAATCATATGAGAAACGGAATATTGAAATAGCATTACTAAAACAAGTTCCTTACCTACATAATTGATAAGATAATGAAATCAATACTAAAACATTAGCGGGTAGATAAAACTTTGCCAAAATAAATTGAAATTTAATAAAATTTTAGAAACAAATTTAAGAAAAGATAATAAAACTAATAGTAGGTAGTTAGGTAGGAATAGATTCAGCGGGTGTGGTTAGTTCGTGTGCGGGCTGAGGGCTGAACTAAGAGGTACGTCAAGCTGCCCCCCCCCCGGTAAGATTTTTTCACCAAAATGCTAGCACACTTAAAGGGCACCTAGCACAACAATTTTTATAGCTAGCACATCAACAGCTCACAATAAAAATGCATTTGAATTAGGGGGGGGCAGGTTGGAATTTTTTCGCCAAAATGCTGGCACAGATGAAGGACACCTAGCACAACCTAGCAACAACCTAGCACACCATTTTTTATAGCTAGCACACCAACAGCTCACAATTATAATGCTTTTGAATTCGGGTGGGGCCAGGTTGGAATTTTTCCGTCAAGATACTGGCACAGATGAAGGACACCTAGCACAACCTAGCACACCATTTTTTATAGCTAGCACACCAACAGCTCACAATAAAAATGCTTTTGAATTCGGGTGGGGCCAGGTTGGAATTTTTTCGCTAAAATACTGGCACAGATGAAGGACACCTAGCACAACCTAGCAACAACCTAGGACACCAACAGCTCACAATAAAAATGCTTTTGAATTCGGGTGGGGTCAGGTTAACGCTAGCCCCCCCCGGTTGGAATTTTTTCGCCAAAATGCTAGCACAGATAAAGGGTACTCAGCACAACCTAGCACACAATTTTTTATAGCTAGCCACCAACTGCTTACAATAAAAATGCTTTTGATTTCGGGTGGGGCCAGGTTAACGCTAGCCCCCTCCGGTAGGTATTTTTTCGCCAAAATGCTAGCACAAATGAAAGACACCTAGCACAATTTAGGACACCATTTTCCATAGCTAGCCCAACAACTGCACTTTTGATTCTGGGGAGTGGGACGGAGGTCAGTGAAATAACGCTATACTCACTCGATGAATAAATGAATGGATAAATGAATAGGCTGAATATATATGTAAATCGGCTGGTTTAATTGTTTCTCACTGTAGTTACGAAAATTTTTCGGAACATTCCACTCATATGGTGCAAATTCCAAATGAAGCAGGATCTTTTCGGAGATAACTCTCCGGCAGGGCCGATAATTTCCCTTTTAAGTCCGTATCTAAGTAACGTCTAAGTAACAATAGTTGTTATTATCATAATTTTGATTTAAAATATCATAAAAATGTCACGGTTTGGAAACGATTCTTCAAGTTTAATCCAAAAATAAGTGACTGATAATGAACCAAAAAGGGTGATTAAATACCATGTAATGTTGTTTAAATAATATAAATTTCGCATTAATACAGTTTTATGTCGTCTAATCGAGAAATATTCTATCGAATTACACTCGTGAAAATAGTTAGATCATTAGTCTCACTTATATAGTCCATGTCGCTTGTAATATTATTAGAAATAATACATATTAATACAACCATCAGCCCGTCGGAGAAACCCTTTCTTAACCCAAACATCTGAATCGGCCGGTTTGGATGTACCTACAAGAATTTTATTTACTCTTAAGACCCATGAAAACGGTATTATAAAAATGATCAAATTTTAACGATAGACTTGGTTTAACGACCTTTTTAAAAAGTCCGATGAGAACTTCAGATGGATTATACCTAGTTTCTAGAAAAATAAAAATACCTATGTCATCAATATTGCTGCCTTCCATTTCATACTCATATTGTAAGAAAGCATAAAAAACTTAGTCCACTTTCTTTAGTCCGCCAACTTTGGTAACCTGCCATGCTGAATTTAGAATGACGCCACATACCTAATCATGAATTGACACGCAAACTACACTTATATACAGAATTTCAGCTCAATCGGTTGAAGATATCTGCTTCAAAACTGAGTTGCAAGATTGCAACCGAACAAACCTACATTGCCAGTTATATACTAAAAACTTTGATATGCCACAGAAATATTTGAAGCTCTGATTAATCGGCTCTAAGAATTAAAAACTGCACGTTCTAAGTAAATTTGGGAATTAAAAAAATCTGATAGTGAAATGCAAGTGACAGTAGATAAGAAACAAGATATATTAGAAGAAGAACCAACAATTGAGGAGGTCAAGGAAATAATAAATGAGAGCAGAAATTGAAAGACCCCCGGAAAGGACGGAATAAACATAGTACTAATCAAATATGGAGGGAACATTCTACATAAAAGAATATATTACCTTATAAGTGTTTTGAATGGAACTCACTGTTTGTGGAACTAGCTAGAAACAGTGAGTTTCATTTAAAACACTAACATGAGTAGATTCCACGAAGTGAGGGTCGAGACAGTTAATTTCAATATATTACCTGATTAAAGAAATATGAGAGAGGAGACCAACATGAATGTAAAAATTACAGAGGAATCACATTATTAAACACTGCGTACAAAATACTATCCACGTTGATTAACAGAAGGCTTGTGGAAAGTACAAGGGAAGTGATAGGGCAATATCAATGCGGCCTCACAAAAGGCAGATCAACAACTGATGTTATTCATACATTAAAACAAATAATGGGGAAAGCACATGAATACAGATTAGACATAGAAATGCTCTTCATTGACTTTCAACAAGCCTTCGACTCAATCAAAAGAAGTTAACTCATGACAGCATCAAAAGAGCAAGAAGTAGTCGCAAATCTGAGAAGGCTAATCAAAATGACCATGAATGTGTGAAGGATCAATGTAATAACGTAACAAGAAGAAACAAATCAATTTAGGATGAATAAAGGGGTAAGACAAGGTGACTCTTTGTCCACAACGCTATTGAATCTATGATTAGAACACACAATGAGAAAATTACACAAGGGTAGCTCAAGGTCAAGTGGCAGTCAAATAATAGCCTATGCGGACGATATCGTGCTTGTATCCAAAAGAAGAAGAATCATGGAAAATATGCTGAAGGAGATAGTCACAGAGGGAGGAAAAATGGGGCTAAAAATAAACGGAAGTAAAACCAAGCTAATAAGATTTCGGAACCTGAACCAAAAAGGAAAAATTAAAATCAGCGACTATGAATTTGAAGAAGTTGAAAAATATAAATATTTGGAGGTTATGATTAGCAATACTGGAGATAGAACTACTGAAATTGAAGAAAAGATACTCGCTGCAAACAGAGCATATCATGCAAATGAAAAGCTACTTAAAAGTAGAATTTTAATGAAACAAACAAAATTAAATATGTATAAAACGATGATAGGGCCAATGAAGATGTAATCGGCAGAAACAAGGAGTTGAATGGCTGGGACATGTATGGAGAGAAGAAACTAAATCAGTAACCTATAATATCTTGCTGTGGAATCCAGGGGGAAAGAGGAGACGCGGTAGACCCAGCTCAAAATGGCAAAATGAGGTGGAGGCAGACTTTAATAGAGCAACTGGAGAGAGAAAGCAAGAAATAGGAAACTATGGAGAGACATAAGTGAAAGAATTTGAAGGCATAACGGGGACTGATCCACCCCAATTAAGCGGATCTAGGAAGCACACGCGGCATAACCCCACATGGGATGTCATATTATATATATATATATATATATATATATATATGTATATATATAGATATATATATATATATATATATATATATATATATATATATATATACATATATATAAAACTGGTGAATATTGGGGAAAGCAGCTTTCCCCAATATTCACCAGTTTTATTCCTAACAGTCAGCAAAGACTATCTATATATATATATATATATATATATATTATATTTTCTGTTTTAATAATAATATTTGCCCCACGTTTGGGTGACAAATTATTTTATTTCGATATTTTTATGATTATATTATGACTTTATCTATATGGACTTTTAATTTGTTGATGTCACAATTTATGATTGTAACTACACTCTTGTGAATATGCCTTTACCATTGAATATAACCTATTGAAATTTTTGACAGCAGTTGTCAAATTAATATGCCCGGCTCAGATGAATATTAAATTTTATATTGTGAAAGATAAATCAATACAAAATCGTCTTACTCACTCTTATATCAGGGAGGGATCAAAGATTTCAAATATTAATTCAAATTTATGAATTTTTAGAGAATTTTCCAAATTACGTATCACACTATTCCAAATCTAGAGTAACTGTTTGTTCAATATACTATAAGACAATTAAATTATCTTATGACAAATATGATTTTATTGTCAGGAAATTAACCAAAGGTCACTTATTATATCAAAATTTCTATAGCCTGAAAATTATCAAATACAATGAGGAATGTATATGAAATGAGTCCCAAAGAGTGATTGGAATTCAAATTTATATATTATATTATCAAATAACAAATTAAAAGAAATTAGAACTTTTCAAAAATATTATAAACGCAGAAACAAAGATAGAATTTTCTATCAACCTTAAAATTAAAACAACCTATAATTATAAATCTACTCGCTAAATAATTTGTCAAAGTTCAAAATGTTTGATTATATACTTGATGTATATCAATCTCAAAATACGCAAATTTCCGTTTAAATTGTCTATTCCAAAATTATCTTCGCTTGACGTTGAATTTCATTTGAGTAACGTTACTGTAATTTCAATCGAATTTATTACCATAAGATGCATCTAATTTTGAAATATTTTTAATAGAGGCCTATCAATTCTGGAGAAATAATGTAAATAAACTGGACATGACTCACCAACTAGGTACTGGTTAGCTGGTTCGTATTCTAAACCGTGTTAAGAATTCAGGAACAACTTTCTAAGTTAATAATTTAAAAATCGTAAAATCACCCGCACTTCATCGATGCGATTCGTGGCGAATTATACACGCACTGGCTCTAAAATGCAGGATGTGATGTTCTGATAATATTCATATAAATTACTATGATATTTTTCAATAAATTTGAGGCAACTCTTATTTTGATGTTGCCTCGTGGGGATATCACAATCAACTAACTCAACTTTCTATATAAATAATTCTCCTATCCTTTGGTTACCAAAAAATTCTTTTTTAAAAAAAATATAAATTTACGTTTTCCTATAACAAAGAGAGATTTTCATTATTTTAGCATAATTGCAATTTTGCTAACAGAGACATCTGTATTCTTGTTTTCAAATCGTTATAAAGTATATTCTGCATTAATGTCATCCGAAATTGAAATGTCAAAATTTATTTGTATATTAAAACTTTAAAATTATTGATAATACTATCACTAGTATTACATCCAAATATGCTAATTTTTCCTTATTTCAATATTTTCTTTAGAATTGAGATAGAGGATATGTATTGAATCTTGTATATAATTATAATTTATCTTTCAAATTGTCAAATATCGTACTAATATCTTAGTAACATAGTCATGTCTTTCAAATAATTATTAACATATCGCTAAAAAAATTATCTTCAAACGTATTAAGCTATCATTCCTAATTCCCATAAAACTTATTAAATCAACTATATCTATTAAAATTTCACGTAACATAATATCATTCTAAAATTTCCTATATACATGTTGATAAATTTTTTTAATGATCTCAAAGGTTTCCAACTCTGTTCTACTCTGTCTAAACATTTACATGTTTCAGCATTTCTCAGTATTCTTTATTTTGATAATCCATATTTTCATAAGGCAACCCTTAGTTCTTTCGAAATTCTTGTCTCATACATATTTAATAATTCATTTAAATTTATAATATTCTTCATTACAATCTGTCCAATTTCCATTATTTTTCACATCTTCTATTTATTCTATCTCACGAACATAATTATTAGCCATTCTAATTTCTTTCTCACACAATCCTTCATATTTCATTAGCAAATTCTTCACTTTTCCTTCATATTCCTTATTTCCACTCATTAACTCCAATTCTACCATAATTCCGTTCCTCCTTATATTCCATAACTTCCTATTATCCTCTTCAGTTGCCAATACTTCCATATTTACCTCCTCGAATTCAATTATTTTACCATTTAATTCTATCTATCTCTTCACAATCAATTATTTCCTTATATTTCATGAATTCATCAATAACTATGTCTGTTTCTAACTTCTTTATCAACAATGCTTACATATCAACTTCTTTCCATCCTTTAATTCAATCTTTTGTATCATAGGTTTGCTGAGTTCATATAACTTCCTTCCGTTTGCTCCTATAAATGTTATTATTTCATCCTGTCCATCTATTTTGTTGCTTAATTTCATTTCGATTTTCATTATCATTTCTTCTATCAAAGTTTCTAAAATCTCTTCTATTCTCAAAATACCTATTGTCATCAATTTTACCTCCATTTCCATATATTCGTTGTTCATTTCTGTAACTTCTATTTTCACTTCCATAATTCATATCGACATGTCTATCAATTCTTTTATTATCAAACCTTGTTTATATAATTTCTATTTACATATGTTTTTAAATATTACTTGTTAATCATAAACCTTTTATTTACATATCGTTTATATATACATCCCTTACCATGTACAATTCCCTCTCGTTTTCTAGATTTCGTTCCTATAATCCTGTCATATAATTCAATTTTATTTTCTTTTCCTAAACTTCGTCTTATTCTCTTCTCTTATTGTTTGATTCTCTATGGGTTTCTGTAGCTTCTTTCTGTCCTTCACCATATTTTTTTTAAATTTGAAGTCCCATATCTCATCAATTTTTCCCAATAAATGCATTGAAATTTGCATCTCAAATTCTTCCATATCATTGGAAGTAATTTTAATTATTTTCTTCTCCAATTCCTTGTTAAATAATTTATCTATATTTTCAGTCCTTTTAATACATGTTCCTGTTCGTTCTTCTATCCTCCATTTAAGTCTTTAAATTTCCCATTCAAATTCTGTTCATACATTTGCATTACTTCTTCATTTGTTGGTCCTTGTACTTTAATAGCCTGCATCTCTTCAATTATATTCTCATTTTGTTTCTTTACTTCTACTTGAATAACTCCAGAAAAGTTTTCTTCTATACATCTTCCTATTTCTTGAACTTCTTCTACCACCTGTTTGTTAATATCTTCCCTGATTTTAATGCCAAATTCTTGAATTTCCGTGCGTAAATTTTCATTCTGGCCCTACATATCTTCTTTCACCTTCTCAATCTGCTTCCTAAATTGCTCGTTCTCTTCTTTCTTGATCTCATTCAAACTTTCCATTTTCACCTCATCAATTTTCTCTTCTAAGTGATTCATGTTCCCCTTTATAGCATTCATATTCTCATTCAATTCTCCCCTCATATTATTTATATCCCCCCTCATATCTTCCTTCATACTATTCATATTTTCTTCAAATTTTCTGTTTATATTCTTTTCAATATTATTCATATCTCCCTGCATATTATCCATTTTTCCAAATAATTGTCGCATCATTACCATCATTGGATCATCTCTACTTGTTCTTCCTTGCGCTTCCTGTCTCTTATCCTCCTGTTCTGCTGCTTCATTTCCCGCTGTCATATCTCCTTCTGATTGTTCCCTTCCTTGTTCCAAGTACTGCACCTGAAAGAATCCTCTTCCATGTGTACTTTTTTCCCTTTTTCCGTCAGATCCACTTTCAACTCCTACCAGTTCACCATATATATATATATATATATATATATATATATATATATATATATATATATATATATATATATATATACATATATATATACGGTATCCGCCAAAATAAATAAACAGTACCGAAACAGAGAGTGCTGTGGAGTTGTTTATGTAACATGGATTTGTCATATTTGACTTAATTGTCATTAGTTGATATATTAATAGTACGCTGCAGTTAAATTTGATTTAAAAATGGTTCTAACAACGGAAGAAAAAGTTTTTTTGGTACAGCATTATTTTCGTTTATACGGAAAAGGTCGTAATGATGATCCAAGCTTAGAACAGGTGTCAATAAAATATCAACAAAAATTTAATAAAGCAGCTCCTAGTAAGAGTGTGATGTTAGCTGTGGTTGAAAAATTTCGTCGCACTGGTAGTGTATTGTGTCAACGTCAAGGTTCTTCAGGTCGTCGAAAAACAGTATGCACTAACGAAAATGAAGCACGTGTTTTTAACCAAGTTGTGTAATCACCTCAAAGAAGTCTTGTAAGAACTGCATGTCAACTCAACATTAGTGAAACGTCTTTACGTCGCATGTTCAAATCAGTTGGTGGTTATCCATACCGTATTCAAGTTGGACAACGACTAAATGCTGCGGACAAATGTGCAAGAGAAATTTACTGTGGTCGCATGTTGAGTTTAATTCACGAAGATCCCGAATTTTTGAAAAACATATGGTTTTCAGACGAGAGTCACGGTCATCTTAGCGGCTATATTAATCGACAAACAACCAGATTCCTTGGATTTGAACGTCCTGATGTCATTGTAGAGAAACCACTCCACAGTCTTCGAGTTACCGTTTGGTGCGCGGTATCTGGTCATGGAATGATTGGTCCTTATTTCGTTGAAGATGATAATCAGAATCCACTTACTATCAACCAAGAGCGTTATAGAGAGAAAATTATTATACCTTTTGTGAGAGATCTAAATAACTTTTGCCGTGCACGAAATCTACAGTTTCGCACACAATGGTTCCAAGAAGATGGTGCAACGAGCCATACAGCTGTGCGCATCTTAGACTTACTCCGTCAGCATTTCGATAATAGAATAATTTCTCGGGGAACAGACTTCGAATATCCTTCTCATTCACCTGATCTGACGCCACCTGACGCATACATATGGGGCATAATGGAGGACAAAATATTTCACTCGGAAAATCCGCCGGCGAATATTGCCGAGCTACGGGAAATAATACAAAATATTTTTCGGCAGTTACATCAACCACTTTTTATAAATATGTTCATTGACTAACAAAATCGATATGAAGCTTGTTTGCGTCGAAATGGTGAACATTTTGAACACTTACATTACAGAAATTAAAAATTAATTTATATTTTTATATTCGGTACTGTTCATTTTGGCGGATAAATATATATATATATATATATATATATATATATATATATATATATATATATATAGAACAAAATTGAAAATATCACGGGGATTGCAGCCTAAATAATATTTATATTCTTGTTATACAAAACCGAGCGCTTTCGAAAGACTATTTCTTTCTTTTTCAAGGTTGCATGTTAGAATTATAAGAAATCAAAGAAAACAGGATACATAATAATCACATCCGAATTAAGTTAGAGCTAAAATCAATGCCTCAACATTGAATTAAAATGCAATAGGAAACCAAAAAATTGAAAAAGTGAACAAGTCAAAAATTTAAAAAAATTGAAACATTGACAAATTGCAAAATTGAGTTTAAATTAACAACATAAAATTAATACTTAGCTAAAATCCCTCCTGAAGGGAACACATTTTGGTTTTTTTAACTTCACCACTACTACATTTTGACAGAGAATATTTAAAACTGATTCGATTGTTTCAAGTGTATCTAGTTTTTGGATAGACAGTAATGTTTTTTACTTTACCATACCTGCTTTCAGTCGTATTCACTTCAAACGAGTTTGTTTTATTATATGTCAAACATACCAGGGTAGTTAGAAAATTGCAAAGTGGGATACCAAATGCTGCACCAAAACTAGCAATGAGATTAATATTTAAAATTTTGGATCTTGATGTCCAATTACTGTAAAAAATTTCTTCTTCTTGCAAAAAAATTCTTTTTCTTTCATATAACAGTTGCCTGCTGTTATCATTTGGTAGGTTATTTATAACAAGGAGTTGAATATGCTCAGAGCCACCAAACAGTATGAAGGAAACCTCTTGTGATAATAAAACTTACCACCTATTGGTGTTGCCTTCTTTTAACCTGTGCTTTTTTACTCGCGATAACTGCCTGGATGTGTTCACAGCCGCGGGACGGATGAACTGATAGTTCATGCTGTTTGGTGGCTCTGAGCATATTCAACTCCTTGTTATAAATAACCTACCAAATGATAACAGCAGGCAACTGTTATATGAAAGAAAAAGAATTTTTTTGCAAGAAGAAGAAATTTTTAACAGTAATTGGACGTCAAGATCCAAAATTTTAAATATTAATCTCATTGCTAGTTTTGGTGCAACATTTGGTATCCCACTTTGCAATTTTCTAACTACCCTGGTATGTTTGACATATAATAGAACAAACTCGTTTGAAGAGAATACGACTGAAAGCAGGTATGGTAAAGTAAAAAACATTACTGTCTATCCAAATACTAGATACACTTGAAACAACCGAATCAGTTTTAAATATTCTCTGTCAAAATGTAGTAGTGGTGAAGTTAAAAAAACCAAAATGTGTTTCCTTCAGGAGGGATTTTAGCTAAGTATTAATTTTATGTTGTTAATTTAAACTCAATTTTGCAATTTGTCAATGTTTCAATTTTTTCAATTTTTTACTTGTTCACTTTTTCAATTTTTTGGTTTCCTATTGCATTTTAATTTAATGTTGAGGCATTGATTTTAGCTCTAACTTAAGTCGGATGTGATTACTATGTATCCTGTTTTCTTTGATTTCTTATAATTCTAACATGCAACCTTGAAAAAGAAAGAAATAGTCTTTCGAAAGCGCTCGGTTTTGTATAACAAGAATATAAATATTATTTAGGCTGCAATCCCCGTGATATTTTCAATTTTTTTTGTTAATAGTTCAGCCGTGATTACTTGTCTATATATATATATATATATATATATATATATATATATATATATATATATATATATATATATATATATATATATATATATATATATATCTTTTTTGGATAGTTCTTGGGTATAGGTTTCTTGTGAATAATACGAAAATTTTATGACGACGTTTCGCCCATCATAGTAGGCTTTATCAAAATCTGTTTTATTTTGTGGAACAGTACCTACGGGTGGAAAGAATTAAAATGAAATTTGGTAGCTTACAATGAAGACATTCACAATTAACAATTAAAAATTAAAAGTCAAAAATTAAAAGGTTTTCTAGCTCACATGCAGGAATAAAATTATGAAATTAAGTTTTATTATGGTACGTACCTCGATGTTTACATTTTAATGGTAAAATTAGGAATGGAAAGAATGAAGGTTCTATTACTGTTTTCGTTTTTTTTCCTTTTTGAGTAAGTATTCTGGTTTATGTTACTTAGTTTTTCAATGGCAGAGAGATAAGGTGTATATTAATTATTAAAATGGAATATACGAGGTGGTCACAAAAATTGAAATAATATTCATTGTTTATTTATAGTATTAAGTTGTGATAGATATGGCTTAAATGATTTGTGTCTTGTTTATCATTGACAGTATGCTGTTCCTTTTTTATGTAAATCATTTCTTTCATCAAAAGTTTTTGGTAATTGTTATCTTGTGCCAGAATTTTAGTATTTGAAAAGTTAAATTCATGGTTTTGGCTAGATTCATGTTTATGTAAAGCTGTTGAGGCATTTTTAGTGTATTTGTGTCCGTTTAGCCTGTTATTAAGGTATTGTGTAGTCATTCCTATGTAGTTATTGGGGCAATTTGAGCATGGTATTGAGTAGACGACATTCGATTTCATTTTAGTTGGAACTTTACTTTTCAATGATGTGAACAAAGATGATAATAGATGTTGTGCTTTGTGACATACAATGATATCCTGCTTACCTAAGATATATTTCATTTTTTCTGATAATTCTGCTGTGTATGGCATAGCAATATATTTTTTTATGCTTTTATCATTTATCTGTTTTTTATCAGGTATGTTACTATTATATAATTTGTGTGTACGTTGATTTATGATTCTGTTTATTAACTTTGTAGGGAAATTATTTTCATGAAGAACCTTTTTTACTTTCTTTAAGATCTCGAATCTATATTCGGGTGATGTTAGAGTTAGCGCTCTATCGGTTAAATTTATGATAACACTGTTTTTCTGTGAATTTGGGTGGTGGGAATTATAGTTTAGGTAGCGACCCGACCAAGTGTTTTTGGTATACCATTTTGTTTTAAGTTCTTCATTGTTTTCTTGTCGTATGATTGTCATATCTAAGAAATTAATTTTATGTTCAAGTTCTGTTTCTGAAGTAAACTGAAGTTTGGGATGGAAATTATTAAAAGCGTCTAGAATTTCGTCAATTTGATTTTCTGGTACGGCAGTGATACAATCGTCGACATATCTTTTAAAAAATAGTATAGGAATATTAGTTTTGTTTAGAACCTTCTCTTCTAGGTATTCCATGACAAGTTGTGCTACAGTGGAAGATATGGGAGAGCCCATTGCACAACCATCTAACTGCTGGTAAAATTTGTTTTTATGTTGAAAATAATTGCTGTTTAGTGTTAGATTTAACGCTTCAATAAACATGTCTTGATTTAGAGTTGTATATTCTTTTAGGGAGTTCCATTTCTCATTAATGATGTTTGTTATTAATTCGTTCGGTATATTAGTGTATAGGGATATCACGTCTAATGAAACTAGTTTGTATGTGTTTGGTATTTTTGTTATATTAATAAACTCCTTGAAACTAAAAGAATCTTTGATGTAATAGTTATTATTTTTGCATGTTATTTCAGATAGACAGTTACTTAAATATTTGGATAATCTGTAAAAAGGTGACTGGATAGATGATACTATAGGTCTTAATGGAATACTAGGTTTGTGAAGTTTAGGTAACCCATAAATTTTTGGTGCCACTGCATTGTGAATCATTAATTTTTTTGCTTCATTTTCAGAAATCTGTTCTCTAGACAAGAATTTTTATATTAGTGAATTATTTTTTTCTTGGTATATTTTTGTAGGGTCGTTACGTAATGTTTTGTATGTTTGGTTGTCGGAAAGCAAACTATCCATCTTAATATCATAGTCATTTGTATTCATTATAACAGTTTTGTTGCTTTTATCTGGTTTTAAAACAGTAATATCTGGGTTGTTTTTAATAAAATGTTTGGCTCTGTTAATTTGTTTGCTGATTTTTCGTTGAAATTTATTAGTTTTTGTGTTTTTGTGTCTAATTTTGATTTTATGATTGGTAATTAGATTTACAATATTTCCGCGAATCGTGTCTTTTATTTCGTTTGGTTTATCTTTAATAGCAGATTCAACACAAGCTATATATTCTGTTATAGGTAATTTACTTTCCTCAACAACAGGTATAGAGAAATTTTCGCCTAGGGCTAAAACTTCAGCGACATCTTCAGGTATTTGTTTATTAGAAATATTGTCTACCCAAGATGAAACATTGATCTTATTACTAGGTTCTGTAACATTTGATATAATTTTGGAAAGTTTTTTTTGGTTAGTTGTCTTGACCTTATAAAAAGTTTTCTCGTATTTGACTTTCTCTCTCTGCATGAAATCGTTAAAAGTATCTAAAGGTAATATTTGTTTTATTTCTGTTGCTAGTTCTTCGATTTGAGAGTTAAGATTGTTTATTTTGTGAGTAGACTCGGTTATTGTGAGATTGAGAATTTTATTTTTTGTGTTAATAATAATGTTATTGAATTTATTTTCGAGGTACGTACCTGTAAAACTAATGTGCGACACTTTAAAATTAACAAAAGTCGGGTATACATCGAGATGTTTGCATCTTAATAAAAATATTCTTCGGTTCTTTTGTTTTGCTAGCTTGTTGTAAGAACCTGATAAAATTTTTAGCTTTTCAGCCAATTCCAGTCCATAGGTAGTCCGTATTGTTTGAAGGACAAATTAACAGAGCCAAACATTTTATTAAAAACAACCCAGATATTACTGTTTTAAAACCAGATAAAAGCAACAAAACTGTTATAATGAATACAAATGACTATGATATTAAGATGGATAGTTTGCTTTCCGACAACCAAACATACAAAACATTACGTAACGACCCTACAAAAATATACCAAGAAAAAAATAATTCACTAATAAAAAAATTCTTGTCTAGAGAACAGATTTCTGAAAATTAAGCAAAAAAATTAATGATTCACAATGCAGTGGCACCAAAAATTTATGGGTTACCTAAACTTCACAAACCTAGTATTCCATTAAGACCTATAGTATCATCTATCCAGTCACCTTTTTACAGATTATCCAAATATTTAAGTAACTGTCTATCTGAAATAACATGCAAAAATAATAACTATTACATCAAAGATTCTTTTAGTTTCAAGGAGTTTATTAATATAACAAAAATATCAAACACATACAAACTAGTTTCATTAGACGTGATATCCCTATACACTAATATACCGAACGAATTAATAACAAACATCATTAATGAGAAATGGAACTCCCTAAAAGAATATACAACTCTAAATCAAGACATGTTTATTGAAGCGTTAAATCTAACACTAAACAGCAATTATTTTCAACATAAAAACAAATTTTACCAGCAGTTAGATGGTTGTGCAATGGGCTCTCCCATATCTTCCACTGTAGCACAACTTGTCATGGAATACCTAGAAGAGAAGGTTCTAAACAAAACTAATATTCCTATACTATTTTTTAAAAGATATGTCGACGATTGTATCACTGCCGTACCAGAAAATCAAATTGACGAAATTCTAGACGCTTTTAATAATTTCCATCCCAAACTTCAGTTTACTTCAGAAACAGAACTTGAACATAAAATTAATTTCTTAGATATGACAATCATACGACAAGAAAACAATGAAGAACTTAAAACAAAATGGTATACCAAAAACACTTGGTCGGGTCGCTACCTAAACTATAATTCCCACCACCCAAATTCACAGAAAAACAGTGTTATCATAAATTTAACCGATAGAGCGCTAACTCTAACATCACCCGAATATAGATTCGAGATCTTAAAGAAAGTAAAAAAGGTTCTTCATGAAAATAATTTCCCTACAAAGTTAATAAACAGAATCATAAATCAACGTACACACAAATTATATAATAGTAACATACCTGATAAAAAACAGATAAATGATAAAAGCATAAAAAAATATATTGCTATGCCATACACAGCAGAATTATCAGAAAAAATGAAATATATCTTAGGTAAGCAGGATATCATTGTATGTCACAAAGCACAACATCTATTATCATCTTTGTTCACATCATTGAAAAGTAAAGTTCCAACTAAAATGAAATCGAATGTCGTCTACTCAATACCATGCTCAAATTGCCCCAATAACTACATAGGAATGACTACACAATACCTTAATAACAGGCTAAACGGACACAAATACACTAAAAATGCCTCAACAGCTTTACATAAACATGAATCTAGCCAAAACCATGAATTTAACTTTTCAAATACTAAAATTCTGGCACAAGATAACAATTACCAAAAACTTTTGATGAAAGAAATGATTTACATAAAAAAGGAACAGCATACTGTCAATGATAAACAAGACACAAATCATTTAAGCCATATCTATCACAACTTAATACTATAAATAAACAATGAATATTATTTCAATTTTTGTGACCACCTCGTATATTCCATTTTAATAATTAATATACACCTTATCTCTCTGCCATTGAAAAACTAAGTAACATAAACCAGAATACTTACTCAAAAAGGAAAAAAAACGAAAACAGTAATAGAACCTTCATTCTTTCCATTCCTAATTTTACCATTAAAATGTAAACATCGAGGTACGTACCATAATAAAACTTAATTTCATAATTTTATTCCTGCATGTGAGCTAGAAAACCTTTTAATTTTTGACTTTTAATTTTTAATTGTTAATTGTGAATGTCTTCATTGTAAGCTACCAAATTTCATTTTAATTCTTTCCACCCGTAGGTACTGTTCCACAAAATAAAACAGATTTTGATAAAGCCTACTATGATGGGCGAAACGTCGTCATAAAATTTTCGTATTATTCACAAGAAACCTATACCCAAGAACTATCCAAAAAAGATAAATATATAATGGTTTAAGAAATACTACAAATATATATATATATATATATATAGTTATACATTGTATTTTAGCGTGACTGACGAAGTAATAAAACTATTACGAAAGCTTTCACTAAATTAAAATAGGAGTTTAATTTCCAAGCCAATTGCTGCATCCTCACAAATATTTCTAAATTGTGAAATAAAGAGCTACTAATACGAATTATTATTATATATATATATATATATATATATATATATATATATTTAGTTAACATACAAGGTGGACTCCTCCCATGTTAAATCTGAGGTATAAGTGAGCTCCGCGGTAAAATGGGCTCCGGTATACGGAGCCCAGTTTACCAAGTCCTAAAAAAAGCACCAGCTACCTTATATTTATGTCTTGATTGATTTGGCATAGTTTTTAGAAGGAGCTAATTTTGGCCGTTTTCGTGAATTTGTATATTTTTGTAGTACGCGTGTATATTTCTAGATGGCGATATGTTGAAAACTTGATATACATTTTATGTTATATTTGTAGGTATAAGTAGGATCCGATAACTTTGGCACCACTGCAGTTGAGTACCCCATCACTGTAGCGGTCAGAGTGAGCCCCTTCTAGTATTATTCTACTAAATTGGTGAAGAATTACATCATCGGCTATTTCTTGTTACAGTTAAAGTATTATTCAAGAAAATCAAAGCTAGGAGTCTATTTTTAAATATATATTTCGGAATGAGATACGTATACCATACAAGGGCTCTCAAGTAATTTTAAACGATTCGGTAACGGGAGCTTTGGAGTTGGCTGTTTTTTGTTTTAGATATGAATGCAAATTATAATTACTTTAATTCATTCAGATAACATAACTCTGTCATTTTGAATCTTGAAAGTAATTTTAATAAAAATATTCAAAACGCTTCAATTACATTGTAGATCTTATTGACTCGAGGCTATAACAATTTTTATTATATTGTGTGAAATTAATAATCTTCTTTTTCGGCTTATAATTTTACTGATTTAATACAAAAGTTCTTCTTGAATTTAAAAATGGCTGAGTAATCACGACGTTTATTTCATTGGCTTTTTGTTCCTATTTAGGTTTGAGTTCAATTTGGCATATAGATTCTGGTTTTTTTCTTATGTTTATAGATTATATCTACCGGCTTTAATTTTATGGCAAGATAGACTGAATGAATATAACCAAATATTACGTTAATTACATATAGAGACTGTTGGACGATACCAAAGAAGAGGGACAATTACCTAAGCTGAAGCCTTCGGATATCCTAAAAATTTTCTTAGAAATACTCTAGTCTCTCAGACTTTCCTCAGGAACTAAGTAGACATAAGGAGGCATAATAGATCTCTTATGTCTCAGTGAATGTCACCCCAGTAAACATTCATACATACACGATACCAAAAATTATTTACTAAATATATCTAGTTTGCGTCCTAACTGAGCTAGAGTTTTTTTCACCTCTAGGTTTTATTTCTTGTACACATACGATGTAAACATCAAAAGTCTTTTACGCGATTTTCGTTTTTTTCATATAATTTTCATGCTAGCATTTTAAGTTGGCGTCCTGAAATTATGAGAATTTTAAGTGTTCAAACACAATAAAAATTCAATTTGTTTATAAATACCATAACAAGCATTATACTTGTTCAGCCCCAGTGTATTTTAAGAGCTAAAAACTTATCATGCTTAGCTACACTGATTCTTAAAATGGGAAATACTAAGAACAAATTATTAATTTCTGAAGGTTAGCATCCAAATTATAGCATGATCTTGATAAACACTCTTCTGTTTTTGTTGATTCGACATAATTTTGGGAATACTAATCTAAATAAAAATCGAGAGATTCCGTTCGAAGGCTTTGATAAATTGACTATTAATATAACATTCCATTGACCAATGAAATTTCATAAATTTTAAATTAAACTAATCGGAAATAATTAATAGCGACTATTGCACTTGAGCAAATATTAGCGACTACAGAAATAGTAACTTTCTTTTGGAAACGCTGAATATAACTTCAAATGATTCTGACAATTTTGGCAGTAATTAAATTGTCATATCATGATAGAATTTGTCCACGGCTGTTTGATAATTGATAATGTTTACATTGGAGCTTCCTAAGAATGATGACGTTCGTTATTCACTACTCAATAATAAGTATTGATGATCAACAAATCCCAGACAGGCCGTCGCAGGGTGAGTTGCCGCGATTACAATACAGCTGATAGCTACTATTTTAATTATTATACTGAATTAAAATCACCAGAAAGTTTAATATGAAAAACGAATCAGACGGTGAAATGAATGTTACCCCGCCGAACATAAGGGAAGGAGCACAAATATGTAGACTCATTAGCTTGTACCCGCGACTTCGTCGACGTAGATTGTCAAATTAAATATTATGCTGATATGTAACTTATCTTGCTACAAAAAATTCGTTGTTTTTTTTCAATTCAAACGAATTCAATATTTAAAACGAAGCAAAGTGGTATTTTATTATTATATATTATTGTGAATTTAAATAAATTTTTGCAATTATACATATCCACACATGTAGTAGTGTGTGTGCGCAACATAAATTTAGTTCAGCTCGTAAGTTTGAACAACTTCCAAACTGTTTACTTTTTTTAACTTTACTACTTCATATCTAGCAAACTAGTGTGAATATACCATACCAAAGTCCCAAAAAATGGATGCCTCTTTGAATAAAACAGCGCGATATCTTTTCAGTATATATAGCAGTTATTTCGGGCTCCAGTGTACATGCATGTACTGTACAAGGCACGTGGTTAGAAACATTTATTGTATAATTGTTATCTGTATTGTGTTAGAATGTCCACGATGAGATTTCGATTTAAGAGAATATTAAATTTGGCTTTAAATCGGGTTTCAGATTGTAAGTATTTTTACAAAGTTTAATTTATATGATACTGTGTGGTGACAAATAATGTTTATATTATTTCTTTTAGAAAATAAGTCAATTTTTCTGAAACATTCTTACATTGTTTTCAAGCTAAACAAAAGCCATCATATAACACATCCACAATGTTTTTGAAAAAGTATTATTTTTGTGGAAGATTAAAGTACCATATAAAATCTGCTATTACAAAGCTGGCCAGAATTAAATACATTGATAAAATATCCAATAATATCCAATGGAAAACAAAGTATTTTACTTCTTAAAACTTTTCCACATCGAGTCTACAACTAAGATAGGACGGCTGGCTGTATCTGCAGAACCGATAATCGTTGATAGAGAAATTACTGAAAATTGGATTTAAATTAAAGTATTATGTATTAGGGAATATCAACAATACCTCTTTGGTTATCATCAATAAATTCTAAATTATTTTGAATAAAAAATCCTCAAATAATGGGTGTACGGAAGGACAAAATAAATGAATGATTATAACCCGTGTATTTCAATAGAATTTGACAAAATTGGTTGATTTTTTTACCAAATGAATAACAAATCGGATAGTTTCAAATCTCTTTACGAAGATATTCTAAAATTTCATCATTTCAGTTCAAAAGGTTTAACAAGGTATTTAACTTCTATAGTGCTAAAGTGAAACAGAATTTTAATTTTTCTTACGAGCACGAGATACTTTTAACAAATTATGTAGCATCTGTATATGCTTTTTATGGGGTGTTTCATTTAGAATTGTCTATATGGTAACTGGAGGTACCTATACCTCCTTACCGATACCCAGAAAGTTTTATTATAAATATTATAAAAGGTTTTAATCCCGTTGTTTTGACACCTTCCAATATTTTTGTGCGTACTTGGCAACAATTGACATATGCATTTAGTGGTAACATATTTCCGCTATAACCAGAGGCGTCCAGTAGGATAGAATAAAAATAATAGTTTTTAATGTATATCATCTTAGAGTGAAAATTTGATAAACATCAATATGAAAAGATCATTCGAGATGGAATCAACTAAAACTTATAAATTTCATAACCAAATTAGCAAAATAGTGTTGACTAGTGCGAAATAAGAGATGAAATAAAATTAGGTATTATAAACATTCCATTTAATCTCGAATAACTTGAAAACTTCGTACTGTATCGCATAGAGACAGGAGGTTAATACTTACGTAGAAAGTAACAGAGTATCGAAAAAACATGCTGAAATCATTTTTACGATAGTGGCGTAGATTGTAGGGGGGAAAAGAAGTATTTATCCTTACCGCATACCTCTAGGGATAGAGGAAAATTATATTATACCACTAATTGAAGTATCCCAATATATAAAAAGTAGAAGGTGTAAAAACAATGGACTACAATCATTTAAAATATTTATGATATAACACCCTAGATCTCAGTAAGAAGGAATATTTTACTGAAGTGTACTCGAATCTTCATATTTTGTGCTAAGGTTTCTCCAGTTACTATATGGACAATTGTTAATGAACCACCCTGTATAAATATGACTGTTGTACAAGTGAAAAACACCATTTTTACGATTACGTCAAAATTTCACTAAATTATGTTAAATCTGACGTTTTTACGTAGATGTGAGAGGTTCTGTGTTTGCCTGTATTTAGTTTATGTAGCTTTAGTTACCTAGAACGATCGGCATAAATAATTCAGTAAAAAAAATGAAAAACTGTTCCCTGAACTTTTATAAGTGAGAATGATAAAAAGGTTTATGGTGACCCTGAAAAATATGGTGGGTTAAGGGTTGATGTATGCGGTTGGAAAGGAATGAAAAATAGTATTTCTGCTATTTACAGTGAAAGGTAAAGTCGTCCGAATAAATATCCAGTGGAATAATTGTAGATACTAAAAAAGTCTACAATTCTTCAAACATATGCTTAAATCTTCTTTTTCTGTGTTGTTTTTCTTTGTCGTGAAAATAATTTAATGTTGACGAAATTAAGTAAACGAGTATGTACACTATTTCATATATCAAATGAAATTATTTTAGTGAAAACAATTAATAAGCTTGCGAGATATTTATTTTTTCTGGTCTGAAACTGAAGTAAATTGAACTGTGAAATATTATGGTACAGAGTGACCATAAACATCCGTCTTAAGCGCAACAAAGCGGTAAAATAAAAGGTACTTTGAAGATAGGGCGTAGAAAAATGACTATTAATATACAAAAAAGTATGTTTGCCATTTAAAAAAACACAGTTATTACTATTATTCATTATCCAAAATTTACGTTAATTATTCTTCACCCTGTATAAAAAATTAAACACGTTTTTCTGGGATATTATTGAGTTACCTAACAGTGACCGATGTAGATGGTGGAAATTGAATAATTATAATTTATCATGAAATTTATAGTTTATAAATAACAGTCAAACGGGAATTTCCGTAATAAAATTATTATTATCTCGCCATGAGACTAAAGTATATTACTTTGTCATGATAAGTTGTTGATAATTATATCAGCAATTTAGAAAGTTAAAAATATACTGGGTTTTTTATTTGGAATAACGAAGTAGACTGCAACATAAGTATGAGTATGTATCAAATAAATCATAATATATTAGGGGTAAGCTGTTTTTACTTAATAGCCGATAAATATTGAACATTTTGTTCATAACTATTATAGATGAGAATATTTTCTTGATTCGTACTTTTTTCATAAGTCGGGTTTCAGTTTTTGAATTCACTTTTCATTCCGTATGCGATTACATCCTCTGGTGGTTACTTTCAATATACTTTTTTAATTTTGAAATGTAGAGTCATGGGTTATCTGTTTACAGAATACAGCAGGGATCTTTTAAATTTGCACACCGACTAAAGTTGTGCAGATTAATTATGAGTAATTAATCTCGTGTACTGACAAGAAGTGTGAATACTAAAACAATCGTTAAAATTCATAAAATTTAAAAATGGAAACTCAATTGACATAAAACATAAAATTGGTAGTTTTGACAAAAGTTTGATACTGTATTATTTTCATAAATGATTTAAATTGTCTAATTTCATAAAAGACATTGTTCGTTAGCACTGGACAATATCTCAGTAACACAGAAACATCTGGTTCTGAATATTTACCACCCGAGGAGAGTTTTTTTTCTAATAATTCAAATAGAGAAAACAATCTTTTTGACTCGTCAGAGCGTATCACGATCCTACAAAATAAGGTGCCGTTGACAGCCTATGCCGTTTTACAAAACTCTTCCTTGGATTTCCACTACAATTCCAAAAATGAAGTCGTAACACGTGATTTAAAACTGGGAGATTCTACGTTTTAAAAAAATAACGATTCACATATAGAACAGATGTCGTTTTCATTTGAATTTGATACAGTATGTTCTTTCATATCCGAAAATAATTCATCACTTAAAAAGTAAAACATACAGCACTGGATAGTTCAACAGAAAAAACCAAACCCCTTGGTTCTGATTAATTTAATGTTCAATGTTTTTTATTCTTAGACAAAGGTTCAAAACTACGAAAACACGCTTTGGATCAAATTTGACGTCATGGAGATTTTGTAACGATATAATTCCGATTAACGAAAACAAGAAAAGCAATGTGAACCGTAGTATTTCTTGTAAATTTTGCAAAGGGTATTATACCAAAAAGTCTTCAAGGCGGCACGTAAAAAAATGCCCTTCGAATCCTGATCTCAAAAAACCTTTAAGATCACATATCGAAGGTGAAACGGTTATGGCTGGTCCTTTATGCCTAAGACTGAGCGGAGTTCTAAACACGTTGACAGATATTTATTATTATTGCTAAAATAGACCTAACAATATGTACGATACAAGCCGTTAAATTGGAAAGTAGCGGTTTATCGAAGGTACTATTTCGTTTTGGTAAGCCTTTTTATTATTAACATTTTGCAGGGATGTTAATCCTTACCCATGCGGCATTAGTTTTAGACTGATTTTTGACCCAAAAATATGGATAGTTATAGGGTTAGTGAAAAAATATTTGAAATGAAATTCTTACTAGCTCTTATTTTTTGCTATTTTCTGCAATACTTTTTCATACAGTGTGAGACAAAAAATAGAGGACGGTAAATATTCCAAAGTTGCGATTATCTTATAAATGATCCTATATCTAGAAATTCCGTCGGTATATTTCTGCATTTTTGTGTTATTACTGTTAGAGTGTTAGTATTGTTACTTGTTAAATTCTTCTATTTTTGAGATATACATTTTTAAAGTTAGTGCCAATCAAGATTTTATTCACGTCAATAATTACCGTGTAATACAAAATACATAATATACTTAACTTCTTGTATATTATACAACTGTATATATAAATAAAAAGAGGCAGGTATTTAATGGACATTTTTAAAATAACATGCTAAATACATACAGTGGCTTCTTAGTTTTTTTATACTATATAAATGATATTTAATAGCTATGTGTAAAGAAATTCTGCGGTGTTTTTCATTTACGATTTTAGCCAAAATTCTTAAATGTTCTAGTTTTTGACACCGGAGCTATTGAGAACTTATTTATTCCACAGTTGATCACTCATACGAAGAAAACAATTTAAAAAGCGGTTAATTGATTCAATAATGGATTTGAATCACTGAATATTACTTAAAAAAATACCTTTGTTATGTGTTGAGCATGTTAATTTAAAAAATACCCATTAATTACTTATATAATATATTTAAGAACACTCTGTATAAATAAGTATATTTTTATATCATTGTGTGATCTACAATAACTGCATCTAAAATATATTTTCTATGTTGTATTACACGGGGAATTATCATAAAAAAATCTTAATTGTTCATGACTTTAAAAATGTATATTTTAAAAACTGATCATAGGCAAATCTTAAGAATTCAACACTTTCATTGAGTACTAAAACTAATAACAAAAACTTACAGACAATAACCACCAGTCTTAGAATTAAGCCGAGCCTGTCAGCAATTTAAGTAACTAGATCTTGTACAAATGCATATCAAGTTTCCAAGGAAAGATACCAGTCACCACTTTCCATAAAAAGTGCAGGGTCCATATTCGGATCAGCTATTAATACAAAAAGAATTAGTTGTGCATAAAATGGGAAGGAGAAAGTAGCATATTCTTGTAAATGCATCAAACAATTATGTAAATGTATATTTCCATGAAAATATATAATATAAGCTAGACTATTGAGATAATTTTCGTCAACAGGTTTTTATATGATATGCAAATATTATAATTTATAGGTATCATTACTTTTTAAATCTCTCATGTTATAAACAATCTCAGTCTCTTTAATATAAGTTAATTGTTTTTAATTTATAATTTTTATTTCTCATAGTTGTTGTTTCAAATTAACAATTGCAGTCTCAGATTAAAATTTGTTACGAAGAAAGCCGATTGCAATCGTTTTATAGCATGTCAATACCTAACTGGCAATTACACTTTTGATTGTATGTATTAACTGGCCGATAGTATATGTGGCATCGCCGCAAGGAGTCCATTTTACCTGAAATGTCTCATATACGGAGCCTACATTGCTTTTGAAGTATGGAAATATACACCAACGGAGCCTACCGTAACCGCTACATAAAACGGATCCCAATACGACGTCAACTTATATAGTTCTATACATGAAATATACGCTAGGAGCCCAAATTAGACTACAGGTATAACGGAGTTCACAATAGCCTGCAACAGTATATATATATATATATATATATATATATATATATATATATATATATAAATATATAAAATGTTACCTGACTATAATACTGAATAATCCTGTACGGAATTATTTATTTTTAATAACAAGACTAATACACTACATTGAAATATTTAGTCAAAGTGTTTTGAAAACTATTAATAATTATGCAGAACAACTAGCTATTCAAGCACCACAAATTCTCATCTCTCTTTTACGAGAGTTTATGGAATCAATCAGCTCAAAAAATATATTTTATTTATTATATGTATGTGATAGAATTATTTCCTATTAAACATTATCAAACTTAACAAAAATCATTAAATTAGGTATTATGGCACAACTCTGACCGTTCTATAACAAATTACATCTATTTTGAAAAATTGCATACTTACATTATGTTTAGATTAATAAAAATAGTTGTTATAACGTTGTGACACAAAAAAAATGACAAAGTCGAAGTTACTAAAAAGCTTAAATAAATTGATATTAAATTTTAAAATATTCTTTTCGTAAAATGAGACATTTCACACACAAACGGCAAATGCATCTATCAAGTTATTATATGAAACTAGTTATTATTTTTTTGTTGATGGTAGTTACACATTCCAATACGACAAAAAACCACGACAGGGGGGGGAAATGAATTGAATATTTTTATGTAGATATTTTTATGATAAAATTGAAGAATTATGTAATTCCCGAATCATATTGAAATTTTGTGTTTGTCAACAGACAGTAAAAAAGAGTAAATTCCACTAAGATTTTTTATATCTGATTTTTTGTTGATAGTATTTGGCTCCTGTGCGATGAAAGTCATTTCCAAAAAGAGTCTCTCATGACAATTATTTTCCATTGTTAAAATCTTTACATCAGAATAATTCATATGAGGGTCCTCAACATTCACATGTTCTGCCAGAGCACATCTCTCTGGATGCAGCCGAGTGTCAGACTTATGAGACGATATCCTTTGGGATAAGGTCCTACAAGTCTGGCCAATATATTTATTATCACAATCACTAGAAGGTATAGAGTAAACCACGTTTGAGAGAGCTAAGGTTGGAGTCTTATCTTTCAATTTGCTAAAAACAGATTTAATTGTCAAAACTGTACTAAAAGCAATATTAACGTTACTAAGTTGTGTAAAAATTCTACAAATTTTATGGCAAACATCCCTTATGTAAGGTATGGAACCATGAAAAAATGGACTATCTACTGCAACCACTCCAGCACTGGTTTGAACACTTTTAACTTGGTTGTTATTGTTGATATTGCTATTATTGATGGCTGATGTATTGAATAAAATGTTTTTACTAAAGTCCTAGGATAAGAGTTATCAATGAAAAGTTGGAAAAGGTGGTTTAAGTTCTCATCATGGAATGAAGGGTCAGAAATGTTTAATACTCTACTCTTCATTTGTTTCACCAAATTAACCTTCATATAGTGTTTATGATAGGACCAGTAACTCATGACGAGATTGGTTCCCGATACCAATCAATATACAACGTATTATCAATACGAATAAACTTAGTATCTAAAAAAGAAACAGAGCATTGGTCGTCTTCTACCTCAATGGTAAATTGGATATAGGGATCATAGCTGTAGAAAACAAATAACATTTCATCAACCATATCTCTAGGTAAAGCAACAATCATGTCATCGACATACTTTTCTACGAATAATAGGGTGAACGTTAAAACCGGGATTACAGTATGCAATAAGTCATCCATCAAATAATAAGCCATAATAGGGCTAATGGTAGCACCCACAGGTGTACCAAATTTTTGTTTATAAAAGTTGTTATCAAATGAAAAATAGGTGTTAATGAATGGGTAAGTTAATAATTCCATAGAAGTGTCTTTATCAATACTACAATGACTGCTAATATCTCCGCACCTCTTACTAATTGCTCTCAGTGCAGCGTCCAAATACACGTTGCTGAAAAGAGACACAACATCCAAACTTGCTATCATGTAATTATCAGGAATATGTAATTTATTGAATTTATTGAAGACATCAAATGAATCATTAATAAAATACTCATTATCTGGATTGTAACCTTTTGTCAAAATATCAGTTAAAAATGGAGATATTAGGTGTGTTGGAGCACCAATGCTAGCCACAATACGACGTCCGATAGAATTGGTTTATGTATCTTTGGTAATGCATAAAATTTAGGAGCAATGCGATTATAACACATCAGTTTCTTCTTCACAGCTCCCTCCACCTGACCTTCATCATATAATTTCTCTACTAGTTTATTACAACCGTTTTGAATAGAATTAGTAGGATCTTTATCATGAATTTTGTAAGTAGTATTATCGTTGAGCAGTTGTAGTGACAAATCAATGTATTGCTGTTTCTTTAAAATTACTGTTACATTACCTTTGTCAGATTTAGTAACAACAATATCAGGATTTGCCCTCAAAAACGTTCTAGTTTTGTACAACAAGCTGCGAAGAATCGACGAACGGCTATTAACATTAATTTTGTTATGTACATGGTTAGTGATGACGTTTGTGGTTCTAGCTATCAATATATTCATAGTGTGAGTATCATGTATTGAGTTAGTGACATAATCAACATCAGCTGAAAAACTCTTCCTATGAATATCCCTACCCAGTAATGGTTCGATACTAAACTTCGGACCCAAGGCCAAAAATTTATTAATATCATCAGGAATGAAATTGACTGTCTCGAACCTTACTTCGTGGAATATGCTCATATTAGTGTTTTTAAATGAAACTCACGGTCTCTAGTTAATTCCACAATATAATAAAAGTTATTGAAAATTCTAAAAAATTGACAATTGTTTCGATAAATCAATATCATCGTCAGAATGACAGAAGTTACATTTCATTTTATGCCTACCTGATGTTTAGTAGTTATTTTTGGCTAGACCAAGCAGTAAACTATTTTGTGATTGGCTTAATATATGTTTATAGAAAAAAGAAGAAGATGTGATATTACAAATATTGAAGCTTAGATATTTTTTTTTTTGTGTTTGAGCATCGACATCTAGGTCATTGTGCTCGTCGATATATCATTGGGGTAATTTATATTTTATAAAATAAATTTGTGGACTTTAGATGAGTTATCACCTGGTTAAGCTCGTCATTTTGGTTTCTAAGAATTTTTTCGATCTGGGGTATTTTGAGGAATTGTCTGTGAAAATTGAAGGCTGCACAAGTTAATATATGTTGGGTTGTCAGTGGGATGCCGCACTTCTCACATCTGGGTTTGTTCTTTCCAAGGAGGAGGTGTAAATGGGTTAGGTTTGTGTGGCCTATCCTTAATCGGCTGAGGACGACTTGTTCACGCCTTGTAAGAGTTTTGGGGTAGAACCATTTTTGTACGCTCGGTTTAATGTGTCTTAATTGTCCGTCATATGTATTCCATCTGTTCTGCCATGCTTCGTAAATTTTATTCTTTATATCCGTTTTCATATCCAGGAAGGTGTTAGGTATGCCTTTGTCAACTGTTCCGCTTGTGGCTTTTTTTGCTACTAGATCAGCTTCAGTATTACCGGTAATATCGGTATGCCCAGGTATCCACATTATTGAAATAGTCCTTTGCATACTGTATAGATGGGTTGATAATTCTTGAATGCGTACAACCCATTCATTTGCAAAAAAACGATTTTTTGTCGAGAGAGTGGCAGTTAAGGAATCCGTACAAACTAAACATTTTTAAAAGCTGCTCTGACTGAAGTACAACAACGCTTGCCATATTGCATACAACTCGGCATTAAGTATACTAGACTCTTGGTTTAGGGTCCAAAAGAAGGAATCTACACCGATTACGATTGCCGCCCCTGTTCCATTATCTGATTTGGAACCATCTGTGTAGATGACTAAATGTTCGTTGTATAGATCCATTTGTTCTAAAAATAGCGTTTGGTAGATCGATGGAGCGGTATCTTCTTTTTTGTATTTACTGAGAGATATGTTTATTTGTGGTAGTTTTCTTAGCCATGGAGGAGTGTCATACGTATAGGTCATTTTTTCTATTTGTAAGTTTATCCTGTACTCTTCAGATATGTCTGAAAAACGAATACTGGATGGTTTAGTTGAACTACGTCTTAGTGTGTGTGGACTGGGAAGGTTTGTGAAAATCTTGTTATTTAAATGGTTGGGTAACGTTTGTATTTTCACGCCATATGTTATGAGCTGCATATCTCTCCTTAAGTTTAGGGGTAAGGACGAAGCATCGCATAAGATTGCTTCTATAGGGCTTGTTCTAAATGCACCGATTGCATGTCTTACTGCGAGATTTTGGATTTTATTTAGCTGGTTCAAGTGTGAACGTCTTGCAGAACCATAAACAATACAGCCAAAGTCAATTTTGGATTGCACTAAAGTTTGATAGATGCGTGATAAAATTTCTCTGTCGGACCCCCATCGGATACTCGACAAACATTTGATAATGTTAATAACTCTTCGGCATCTGTTAATCAGATATTCAATGTGCGGTCTCCAGTTTAATTTTTGGTCAAGTATCATACCTAATAATTTTGTTTTATGTTTTATCTCGATATTCTGACTTTGCAGCTTTAGTTGTGGTTCGGCGTGGTCGGATCTTAATCTGCAGAAATGGATGGCGTGGGACTTCGAAGGTGAAAATTTAAAACCGCTGGCTCTAGCAGTTTCTTCTAGGCTGTTGATTTGTCCTTGTAATGAATTCTCAATTTCGGGAATTGAATGACTGTAAAAATAAATGGTTAGATCGTCGACATATAAAGCTGCTTTGGTGTTTTCTCCGATGTTACAAACGAGACAGTTAATTGCAATGGCAAAAAGAGTTACGCTAAGGACTGAGCCTTGTGGTATTCCGTTTTCTAAGGCTCGTGTTGATGAAAATTCATTGTCAATTCTTACACAAAAGAATCTTTCCGAGAGAAAATCATTTAGAATATTAGGTAACGCTCCACGGAGGCCCCATGTGTGTATTTGTTTCATTATTGCATATCTCCAAGTCATGTCATACGCTTTTTGCAAGTCGAACATGACTGCGACGAGGTGTTGTCTTTTAGAGAAGGCATTTTGAATGTCAGTCTCTAATGCGACTAGGGCATCTAGAGAGGAGTGATTTCGTCGACAGCCCACTTGGAGGTTTGATAGAAGGCCGCGTGATTCTAGCACAAAGGTTAGTCTGTTGTTCACCATTTTTTCAAATATTTTTCCGATACACGATATTAGTGAAATTGGTCTATAGTTTGTAGGATTTGTCATTGAATCTCGATTTTTTAAGATCGGGATATTGATAGCCGTTTTCCAGTTACTAGGGTAGGTATTCGCTGACCATATTTTGTTGAAGAGAGTTAAGAGTTTCTCTTTCTCGTTTCTAGGTAAATGAGTTATCATTCCATACATAACTGAGTCCAGTCCCGGTGCACTATCTTTGCAGGTATTAAGGGTGTTGGCCAGTTCGTCGAAAATGAAAGGGACGTTGTACGGAAGGTCTGCGTCATCGGTATTAAAATCCAGGTTGAGAGATTCTTCAGTAGTTTTTGTTCTTTGGAAGTCGGGGCAATAATTTTCCGAGCTGCTAATTGATTCAAAGTGGTCAGCGAAAACTTCAGCTATATCGTGGGGATCGGTTAAAAATATGTTGTTTTTTTCTATTGTATGGGGGGTGGTAGATTGATATTTGCCTGATATTGTTTTGATTTTTCTCCATATCTCGGATACCTCGGTGTCAGTTGTTGAGGTTGATACATATTCTTCCCATGTCCTTCTTTTGCTTTCTTTAATTAAACGTCGGGCGGCTGATCTTAGTTTTTTGAATTGTACTAAATTATAGTTTGTAGGCGATTTTCGGAATCTGTTGAGTGCATTTTTCCTTGCTGATATTGCTTCCCTAATTTCATTATTCCACCACGGTACCATTTTAGATAATATTTTACTTTTAGATTTGGGGATAGTTGCATCGGCTGCCACTAGAATAGATTTGGTCACTGCCTCTACCATTTCGTTAATGGAGTTACTCGAATCGGGGTTTGGAAGAGACACTATATTTGAGTAGTCAGTCCAATTGGCTTTTCCGGTAAGCCACCTTTCTGTAGAAAGTTTAACCTTTGTTGTGATATTAGTGGTAACAGAGATTGGGAAGTGATCACTGGAATGGAGATCTTCTAATCGGTTCCAGTGAAACTGATGGGTTATATTTGGGGAGCATAGGGTTAGGTCGATAGCTGAAAAGGAGTTTGAGCCTTGATTGAAATGTGTGGGCTTTCCATTGTTTAGAAGGCATATATTTGAGTCGTCAATAAATTTCTCCAAACGTTTTCCTCTAGTATCAGTTGTTAAAGATCCCCAAGAGGGTGAATGGGCGTTGAAATCTCCCATAATTATGCATGGGGTCGGTAATTGTACGAATATGTTTTCAATGTCATATGAGTTCCAGTTTGAATCTGGAAGATATATGCTGCATATGGCAAGCTTTATTGGAGTATCAATTTTAATAACCTGGTATTGAGGGTTACCCTTTTAGCCGGGATTTCTTCCTTTAGTAAAACTGCCACTCCACCCCTTGCTCTAATATTTGGTTTCACATCTTTCCTGAAAGTTTGGAATCCTCTAAAGGTAAAGATTTCGTTCGGTCTCAGGTGTGTCTCTTGTAGAGCGAAAAGTATGGGGTTCAAATTGCTCCTTATTATTTGCAGTTCTGGAAGGTGTGAATTGAGTCCATTACAGTTCCATTGAATGAATTTTGTATTATTATCCATTAAAATTGTGTAAAAAGGGATAAATAAATATGTGTATAATAAGGAAAATTGGTTGTAAATATATATTATGTGTATATAAATGAAATAATTTTATGAAAGAATAAATGATAAGGTTCAAAAAATATGAATCTTAGAACTATAAAATATCACGGGGGTTGATTTTCGTGGGTTTATGTGAAACTAGCTAGGTCAGGTTCGATTTCTGCGAGGTTTTTCTGGGTCTACCTTTCTTCCACCCGCGTTTTCTTTTTTTCTTTGTTTGCCCACCTGACGAAGTTTCAATAATGATCGAATCAAGATCTGAGCTGTATGTTCTGTTGGTGTGTTCGTTGTCTTCATTATTAGGGTTCGTTTGTGGCGTTTGAAAAGATATTGCGAAGAGTTCTGTGAGAGCTTTTGTTACGTGTGGAATTAAAGAGTTGGCCAATTCATGAGGGTTATACGGGGCTGGTTGGGTTGGTGGGCAGGATGTGGTGGCAGTAGCGTATGAAATATTTTCTTTTGGGGTGGAAATTATTACTTTTCTTCTGGCTTCTTGGTAAGATATGTTGTCTTTTACTTTAATTTCTTGTATTGCTACCTCTTGTTTGTAGATCGGGCAATCTTTCGCGCGTGCGGAATGTGGTCCTTTGCAATGTATACATGTTAATGGTGTTTCACATGCGTTACCGGGGTGCAATGGTTTGCCGCATACACATACCTGATCTTTAGTACATTTTGTCGCAGTGTGGCCGAAAAGTTGGCATTTAAAACATCTGAGGGGGGGCGGGATGTACGGGCGAGTTTTCAATATATAAAAAGCTATCTTCACTTCTTTAGGGAGCTTTGGTGAGTCGAAGGTGAGGATGTGGCTCGGTGTATCGATGATTTTTCCTTCGCGTTTGGTTTTAATTCTTCGGATTGCAGTTACACCTTGGTCTTTTATTTCTTCCAATATTTCTTCTACAGTGCAGTTGAGTAGATCGCGACAAGTAATGACTCCCTTGGATTGGTTTAATCCTGTATGTGGTATAATTTCTACTCCGTCGTCGAGGAACTTTGTTATTTGTAATAAACGCTTAGATTGTGCAGCAGAAGTTGTTTCGATTAATAAGCCGTCTTTAGTTTTACGCAAATTTTTAACTTGCCCAACTTGTCCATAGAAAAATTTGTTTATCAGAAAAGGATTCGTGCTTCCGAAATCCCCTACTTTTTTCCTTACGATCAGGAACCGGGGCGAAGCCGCCGTATCCCGATTCGTATTTGTTTGAGGCTGTGAGATAACGGCTACAGATCCCGCCTCATAATCTGTAACAGTTGTTTGGTTTTTATAGGAAGAGGTGCTCATATAATATCCCACGAGTTTGGAAGAAATAAAAAGTCGGCTACGACAGTGCTCCTTATCGTAGTAAGGCTGTTTACAAGTAAGGGTCGCCAGGTGCTTACAGGGAATCGTTAATGACCAACTCCGGGTGGTCATTCATCCATCGGCACGATGTCTCACACCTTAAGATTCCGGATTATTTATTGAGGTTTACTCCTCTAGTGGGGATTGGGGGGGGGGAGGATTAGGTGAGGACAGCGGACAGACCAAGAAAAAAGGGGAAAAACAGCAGACAGTTGGACTCTTCTGTCTGGGTTACCATACCATAGCCGAGGGTCCCGGTTTTTCGGCGCCGGAAACTCGCCGCCCGTCCCCCATGTCAGGTCAGGACTTGTCAGTGTGTTCAGATGTAACTTGGGCATGATGGATCTTCTACTGGTATTTGTTGGTGCCATCATATCGGCATAGATAGCCCCACCAGTGCCCCACTGACCATTTCTGAGCTGTTTTTTAGTTTCACTCCTCCCTTCCCGTCCTTACGGCTCGAGGAAGGAGGAAGTTACTGAGCCACTCCACCAACGACAAGGTCTTACAGCTCCTAGGAGTAGAGCTTAGATATTATTAGCCCTATGGTGATATCCTGGATATCATTTTTCCAATTAAGATCAGTATAACTGTGCAATGATATAGAAAACCAGGAAAACTATATCTGCTGATCTTCACAATTATTACTCAAGAAGACAGTTTATTAGTGGAGAACTTCCTAGATTTAACTGTTCATTGACAACTTCATATTGTGGGTTTCTTGAATGTCTTCCAATTTCCAGTTCTCCAAGGGAATCAAGTTCTTGCTTCTTTTCACAAATATGCAGCACTTCTAGTTCTGTGTTAGGTGTTAATGAATGATTGGTGTCAAGTAGATGTTTTGCGTAGTGGGAAACATTTTTAATAATTTTTGAAAGATAATATAAGATATAAGATAATATCTTCAGCAACGAATACAACAATTTCTTTTAAAACATAAAGTAACGTTAGTACAAAATTGTTGAATGTAAAAACAAAAATACCACTATTAAAGAAGTCAGGTATATATAAACTCAAATGTCCAGAATGTATGTCAGACCCTTAGAAATTTTGAAATACTATACAGTGAGCACTTACGAGCATACAGATTTAAACAACCAGATAAATCCCACTACGCAAAACATCTACTTGACACCAATCATTCATTGACACCTAACACAGAACTAGAAGTGCTGCATATTTGTGAAAAGAAGCAAGAACTGGATTTCTTTGAAGAGCTGGAAATTAGAAGACATTTAAGAAACCCACAATATGAAGTTGTCAATGAACAGTTATATCTAGGGAGTTCTCCACTAATAAACTGTCTTCTTAAGTGATAATTGTAAAGATCAGCAGATATAGTTTTCCTGGTTTTCTATATCATTGCACAGTTATACTGATCTTAATTGGAAAAATGATATCCAGGATAGGGCTAATAATATCTAAGCTTCAATATTTGTAATATCACATCTTCTTCTTTTTTCTATAAACATATATCAAACCAATCACAAGTTAGGTTACTCCTTGGTCTAGCCAAAAATAACTACTAAACATCAGGTAGACATAAAATGAAATGTAACTTCTGTCATTCTGACGATGATATCGATTTATCGAAACAATTGTCAATTTTTTAGAATTTTCAATAACTCTTATCATATTGTGGAATTAACTAGAGACCGTGAGTTTCATTCAAAAACACTATTATCAGGAATGTTCACATCAGTCAAGTTTTTTATCCAAGATGGTTTGACATTTAGAAGTTTATTAACTTCATTATTGTAAATTTTGTTGAACTAATTAATGTGAAAATTTCTTATTTTATGAAAGATTCTATTGTAAACTATCTGTTGCCTACTCTCAATTTTTTTTGAAAATCAATTCAGATGTTAAATTAATAATATCCTGTTGAAGACAAGATAAATTATTTTCTAAAGTTTTAATGAGTGTATGGTTAGTTGAAATCTCAATATTTGAAACTTGGTTAAAAAACTTGGCTGATGTGAACATTCCTCATAATATTAACAAATTTTTGGCCTTGGGTTCGAAGTTTGGTATCGGACCATTACTGGGTAGGGACATTTCTGTGAAGAGTTTTTTAGCTGATGTTGATTATATCACTAACTCCATACATGATACTCGCACTAGGAATACCTATATTGATAGCTAGAACCACATACCTCATTATCTACCATGTACATAACAAAATTAATGTTAATAGCCGTTCGTCGATTCATCGCAGCTTGTTCTACAAAACTAGAACATTTTTGAGGGCAATTCCTGATATTGTTCATGTTCCTTATCATCTTATCTTATATGAAGTACTTCTAGTTCTGTATTAGGTGTCAATGAATGATTGGTGTCAAGTAGATATCTGGCGTGGTGGGATTTATCTGGTTGTTTTAATCTGTATGCCCGTAAGTGTTCACTGTATCGGATTTCAAAATTTCTAAGGGTCTGACCCAAATAGACAGCATTACATTCTGGACATTTAAGTTTATATATATCAGATTTCTTTAATGGTGATATTCTTGTCTTTACATTTAACAATTTTGTCCTTACGTCACTTTCTGTTTTAATATATAAACTTAAATGTTCAGAATGTAATGCTGTCTTTTTGGGTCAGACCCTTAGGAATTTTGAAATACGATACAGTGAGCACTTACGAGCATACAGCTTAAAACAACCAGATAAATCCCACTACGCAAAACATCTACTTGAAACCAATCATTCATTGACACCTAACACAGAACTAGAAGTACTACATATTTGTGATAAGAAGCAAGAACTGGATTTCCTTGAAGAATTGGGAATTAGAAGACACTTAAGAAACCCACAATAAGAAGTCGTCAATGAACAGATAAATATAGAGAGTTCTCCACTTTTCAACTGTCTTCTTAAGTGATAATTGTAAAGATCAGCAGATATAGTTTTCTTGGTTCTCTATATCCTTGCACAGTCATACTGATCTTAATTGGGAATAATGATATCCAGGCTATCCTCATGGGGCTAATAATATCCAAGCTTTAATATTTGTAATATCATATCTTCTTTTTTCTATTAACATATATTGAGTCAATCACAAGATATATCACTTCTTGGACTAGTCAAAAATAATTAAACATCAGGTAGGCATCAAATGAAATATTACATCTGTCATTCTGACGATGATATTTAGGTAATATCGAAACAATTGTCAATTTTTTAAAATCTTTGACATTTTTCAATAAACTTTGGAGTTAACTAGAAACAGTAAGTTCCATATAACACACTAATTTTCTGTTCTGTTTCTAGACGTCTTAAACACGCTGTTCGGAACCCATCCACTCCTTATTTTCATCAGATAATATAAATTTACATAATTTCATATCTCAAAAACTATATTTCATAATAATTAGATGCTAATAACGATAATTTGAACTGCAGTGTTTCTTTCTAAATGTGTTACACCTTTCTCCAACCAATTTCTAATATTTCCTTCGCTTCAACCGAATTTGGAACAACATTCTTCATACAAAGGTATGTGATTATTGTTGGACTAATCATTCTGACGCTGACGTTGATAATGGGATGCAAAAAAATGATTCTTCTTTCTCAATGATCATCCGGATTTCACAATTATTCTATTTTTTTCTCACTGGAAATTCGTTTTTCTTTAGTTGTGTGCTAATGAGTTTGCATTCAAATGAATAACTTGGATATAACGACAGTTTTTGATTATTCGCAATAACTGCAAACTTCAGGTTAGTTTTCGTATAACAAACATCATCATTATAGACAACTTGATTCTCATTGTTAGCAGTCGTTATGTTCAGGAATTTATTTCATTTTTCGAACCACAGATAATTGTTACAAAACCTTCGAAAACTTTTGAAGACGATCCATTCAAATTCAAAAACTTCCATTCCGCTCACTGATGAGTACATTCTCATTATAGCAAGAAGAACAGATTATAATCTGCATGATTCGATCTAAACTTATGCATCAGTTGCTTTCATAGAGTGAATCTTGTTTGGGAACAGTCGACATGATTTGTGCGAACAACATTTGAACAAACGTTATGAAATTGCAATTGAAACTGATTAATGAATAATGAAATATGCACAAAGAACACGTTATAATGAAATAAGTTTGAAGTACACTCTGGATGAAATAGCTGAATATAGGTTATGTGGTATGTGATCGTTGAAATTGATTGAATATACGTGAAAGTTGGAACATATTCGTTAAAAGTTTGATTTTGCGATTGGGGAAAAAGATGAGAAACGTCGATTTAATTTTTCACTTGTACATTTTTAGGTGTACTTAGTTTTTTTATGAAGTCCTAACTGTCCTAGTTATGACGTCCGTATCGTTTTACATTGAGAATACCCTATATTGGTAATGCCGTCAAAAAGAACTAATTTGTCTATGTACGATAGACAAATTTTTCTCATGTTACATAATCCTATGTTACAGAAATATTATCTACTTCATACATAATAATATAATTATAGAAATAAAAAAAGGACCAAGTAAACCTACACAGTATTGTAATGTTTTTATTATTTATTTAATATATTAAGCGCCTTTTTATGGATCCTTCTAGATTGGACCTACATGGAAGTCTCTAGATAAGACTAGTCACAAAAACAATGGTGAAGAGTTCGCAGAAATCTCTGCGCTTTCGCCACCACTTCAACTTTCACCAGTGTGCTATTTCGTAACAATTCCCCCACCTTAAAAGGAAGTTCCTCCTGTAACTTCTGTGTAGCCGGAACTGGATGTTTAAATCGGCAATTTGACCCATATCTGCCCTTTCCGGTCGTATGGTGTCATGGTTTGATTTTATTATTAAACATTCGCAAATTATAATTCTTATCATTCTACTATATTCTCGATATATTCAAGTGAAATATCTGGTTGATTTACCCACAACTGTCTGTTATTATGCCCAGTTCACGTTTTCCTTCTGCAACTCTTTTAATTAAATCCTGATTTAACCTTTATAATTCAGTTATATAGATAACGTTTCGTTTTATGTTAGTTGCATACAGGCAAATGGCATTGTGTTTGTTGAAATCAACATTCTTTATTTTTACGAATCTATACGATAGAAGGTAGGGTTTTAAAATGAAGGAAATTGTAATTTATTATTTTGAAACCAAGCGTGTGTACAGGCCTTCACTGTCGTTCTACGCCTTCATTATTTACCAAGCGGATAAATTTTTGCCGTTTAATGTCCTTTTTATGTGAGTTATTTTTATCTGTGCCTGGAGAACGAAATTTGAGGAGAATTTTGATTTCTCTTTACTTAAAGAATTGTGTTCGACTGGTTGGAGATTTAGTACCCCGTATTTTATCACTTATTTGTGGATTTTGGGGCTCTTTCTCCAAAGTAATCTTCATGGATGTTTGGTTCCGTATTGGTTCTTTGGTTATTCACATGAAGATTTTTCTGATATTCAGTATTTGAGACCACCGAATACACACTTCTTTCAAACCCCTATAAACCATCTCAGGGTAAGATATTATTTTCTTTGTAATTTATTATTTTGAAACCAAGCGTGTGTACAGGCCTTCACTGTCGTTCTACGCCTTCATTATTTACCAAGCGGATAAATTTTTGCCGTTTAATGTCCTTTTTATGTGAGTTATTTTTATCTGTGCCTGGAGAACGAAATTTGAGGAGAATTTTGATTTCTCTTTACTTAAAGAATTGTGTTCGACTGGTTGGGGATTTAGTACCCCGTATTTTATCACTTATTTGTGGATTTTGGGGCTCTTTCTCCAAAGTAATCTTCATGGATGTTTGGTTCCGTATTGGTTCTTTGGTTATTCACATGAAGATTTTTCTGATATTCAGTATTTGAGACCACCGAATACACACTTCTTTCAAACCCCTATAAACCATCTCAGGGTAAGATATTATTTTCTTTGTAATTTATTATTTTGAAACCAAGCGTGTGTACAGGCCTTCACTGTCGTTCTACGCCTTCATTATTTACCAAGCGGATAAATTTTTGCCGTTTAATGTCCTTTTTATGTGAGTTATTTTTATCTGTGCCTGGAGAACGAAATTTGAGGAGAATTTTGATTTCTCTTTACTTAAAGAATTGTGTTCGACTGGTTGGGGATTTAGTACCCCGTATTTTATCACTTATTTGTGGATTTTGGGGCTCTTTCTCCAAAGTAATCTTCATGGATGTTTGGTTCCGTATTGGTTCTTTGGTTATTCACATGAAGATTTTTCTGATATTCAGTATTTGAGACCACCGAATACACACTTCTTTCAAACCCCTATAAACCATCTCAGGGTAAGATATTATTTTCTTTGTAATTTATTATTTTGAAACCAAGCGTGTGTACAGGCCTTCACTGTCGTTCTACGCCTTCATTATTTACCAAGCGGATAAATTTTTGCCGTTTAATGTCCTTTTTATGTGAGTTATTTTTATCTGTGCCTGGAGAACGAAATTTGAGGAGAATTTTGATTTCTCTTTACTTAAAGAATTGTGTTCGACTGGTTGGGGATTTAGTACCCCGTATTTTATCACTTATTTGTGGATTTTGGGGCTCTTTCTCCAAAGTAATCTTCATGGATGTTTGGTTCCGTATTGGTTCTTTGGTTATTCACATGAAGATTTTTCTGATATTCAGTATTTGAGACCACCGAATACACACTTCTTTCAAACCCCTATAAACCATCTCAGGGTAAGATATTATTTTCTTTGTAATTTATTATTTTGAAACCAAGCGTGTGTACAGGCCTTCACTGTCGTTCTACGCCTTCATTATTTACCAAGCGGATAAATTTTTGCCGTTTAATGTCCTTTTTATGTGAGTTATTTTTATCTGTGCCTGGAGAACGAAATTTGAGGAGAATTTTGATTTCTCTTTACTTAAAGAATTGTGTTCGACTGGTTGGGGATTTAGTACCCCGTATTTTATCACTTATTTGTGGATTTTGGGGCTCTTTCTCCAAAGTAATCTTCATGGATGTTTGGTTCCGTATTGGTTCTTTGGTTATTCACATGAAGATTTTTCTGATATTCAGTATTTGAGACCACCGAATACACACTTCTTTCAAACCCCTATAAACCATCTCAGGGTAAGATATTATTTTCTTTGTAATTTATTATTTTGAAACCAAGCGTGTGTACAGGCCTTCACTGTCGTTCTACGCCTTCATTATTTACCAAGCGGATAAATTTTTGCCGTTTAATGTCCTTTTTATGTGAGTTATTTTTATCTGTGCCTGGAGAACGAAATTTGAGGAGAATTTTGATTTCTCTTTACTTAAAGAATTGTGTTCGACTGGTTGGAGATTTAGTACCCCGTATTTTATCACTTATTTGTGGATTTTGGGGCTCTTTATCCAAAGTAATCTTCATGGATGTTTGGTTCCGTATTGGTTCTTTGGTTATTCACATGAAGATTTTTCTGATATTCAGTATTTGAGACCACCGAATACACACTTCTTTCAAACCCCTATAAACCATCTCAGGGTAAGATATTATTTTCTTTGTAATTTATTATTTTGAAACCAAGCGTGTGTACAGGCCTTCACTGTCGTTCTACGCCTTCATTATTTACCAAGCGGATAAATTTTTGCCGTTTAATGTCCTTTTTATGTGAGTTATTTTTATCTGTGCCTGGAGAACGAAATTTGAGGAGAATTTTGATTTCTCTTTACTTAAAGAATTGTGTTCGACTGGTTGGGGATTTAGTACCCCGTATTTTATCACTTATTTGTGGATTTTGGGGCTCTTTCTCCAAAGTAATCTTCATGGATGTTTGGTTCCGTATTGGTTCTTTGGTTATTCACATGAAGATTTTTCTGATATTCAGTATTTGAGACCACCGAATACACACTTCTTTCAAACCCCTATAAACCATCTCAGGGTAAGATATTATTTTCTTTGTAATTTATTATTTTGAAACCAAGCGTGTGTACAGGCCTTCACTGTCGTTCTACGCCTTCATTATTTACCAAGCGGATAAATTTTTGCCGTTTAATGTCCTTTTTATGTGAGTTATTTTTATCTGTGCCTGGAGAACGAAATTTGAGGAGAATTTTGATTTCTCTTTACTTAAAGAATTGTGTTCGACTGGTTGGAGATTTAGTACCCCGTATTTTATCACTTATTTGTGGATTTTGGGGCTCTTTCTCCAAAGTAATCTTCATGGATGTTTGGTTCCGTATTGGTTCTTTGGTTATTCACATGAAGATTTTTCTGATATTCAGTATTTGAGACCACCGAATACACACTTCTTTCAAACCCCTATAAACCATCTCAGGGTAAGATATTATTTTCTTTGTAATTTATTATTTTGAAACCAAGCGTGTGTACAGGCCTTCACTGTCGTTCTACGCCTTCATTATTTATCAAGCGGATAAATTTTTGCCGTTTAATGTCCTTTTTATGTGAGTTATTTTTATCTGTGCCTGGAGAACGAAATTTGAGGAGAATTTTGATTTCTCTTTACTTAAAGAATTGTGTTCGACTGGTTGGGGATTTAGTACCCCGTATTTTATCACTTATTTGTGGATTTTGGGGCTCTTTCTCCAAAGTAATCTTCATGGATGTTTGGTTCCGTATTGGTTCTTTGGTTATTCACATGAAGATTTTTCTGATATTCAGTATTTGAGACCACCGAATACACACTTCTTTCAAACCCCTATAAACCATCTCAGGGTAAGATATTATTTTCTTTGTAATTTATTATTTTGAAACCAAGCGTGTGTACAGGCCTTCACTGTCGTTCTACGCCTTCATTATTTACCAAGCGGATAAATTTTTGCCGTTTAATGTCCTTTTTATGTGAGTTATTTTTATCTGTGCCTGGAGAACGAAATTTGAGGAGAATTTTGATTTCTCTTTACTTAAAGAATTGTGTTCGACTGGTTGGGGATTTAGTACCCCGTATTTTATCACTTATTTGTGGATTTTGGGGCTCTTTCTCCAAAGTAATCTTCATGGATGTTTGGTTCCGTATTGGTTCTTTGGTTATTCACATGAAGATTTTTCTGATATTCAGTATTTGAGACCACCGAATACACACTTCTTTCAAACCCCTATAAACCATCTCAGGGTAAGATATTATTTTCTTTGTAATTTATTATTTTGAAACCAAGCGTGTGTACAGGCCTTCACTGTCGTTCTACGCCTTCATTATTTACCAAGCGGATAAATTTTTGCCGTTTAATGTCCTTTTTATGTGAGTTATTTTTATCTGTGCCTGGAGAACGAAATTTGAGGAGAATTTTGATTTCTCTTTACTTAAAGAATTGTGTTCGACTGGTTGGGGATTTAGTACCCCGTATTTTATCACTTATTTGTGGATTTTGGGGCTCTTTCTCCAAAGTAATCTTCATGGATGTTTGGTTCCGTATTGGTTCTTTGGTTATTCACATGAAGATTTTTCTGATATTCAGTATTTGAGACCACCGAATACACACTTCTTTCAAACCCCTATAAACCATCTCAGGGTAAGATATTATTTTCTTTGTAATTTATTATTTTGAAACCAAGCGTGTGTACAGGCCTTCACTGTCGTTCTACGCCTTCATTATTTACCAAGCGGATAAATTTTTGCCGTTTAATGTCCTTTTTATGTGAGTTATTTTTATCTGTGCCTGGAGAACGAAATTTGAGGAGAATTTTGATTTCTCTTTACTTAAAGAATTGTGTTCGACTGGTTGGGGATTTAGTACCCCGTATTTTATCACTTATTTGTGGATTTTGGGGCTCTTTCTCCAAAGTAATCTTCATGGATGTTTGGTTCCGTATTGGTTCTTTGGTTATTCACATGAAGATTTTTCTGATATTCAGTATTTGAGACCACCGAATACACACTTCTTTCAAACCCCTATAAACCATCTCAGGGTAAGATATTATTTTCTTTGTAATTTATTATTTTGAAACCAAGCGTGTGTACAGGCCTTCACTGTCGTTCTACGCCTTCATTATTTACCAAGCGGATAAATTTTTGCCGTTTAATGTCCTTTTTATGTGAGTTATTTTTATCTGTGCCTGGAGAACGAAATTTGAGGAGAATTTTGATTTCTCTTTACTTAAAGAATTGTGTTCGACTGGTTGGAGATTTAGTACCCCGTATTTTATCACTTATTTGTGGATTTTGGGGCTCTTTCTCCAAAGTAATCTTCATGGATGTTTGGTTCCGTATTGGTTCTTTGGTTATTCACATGAAGATTTTTCTGATATTCAGTATTTGAGACCACCGAATACACACTTCTTTCAAACCCCTATAAACCATCTCAGGGTAAGATATTATTTTCTTTGTAATTTATTATTTTGAAACCAAGCGTGTGTACAGGCCTTCACTGTCGTTCTACGCCTTCATTATTTACCAAGCGGATAAATTTTTGCCGTTTAATGTCCTTTTTATGTGAGTTATTTTTATCTGTGCCTGGAGAACGAAATTTGAGGAGAATTTTGATTTCTCTTTACTTAAAGAATTGTGTTCGACTGGTTGGGGATTTAGTACCCCGTATTTTATCACTTATTTGTGGATTTTGGGGCTCTTTCTCCAAAGTAATCTTCATGGATGTTTGGTTCCGTATTGGTTCTTTGGTTATTCACATGAAGATTTTTCTGATATTCAGTATTTGAGACCACCGAATACACACTTCTTTCAAACCCCTATAAACCATCTCAGGGTAAGATATTATTTTCTTTGTAATTTATTATTTTGAAACCAAGCGTGTGTACAGGCCTTCACTGTCGTTCTACGCCTTCATTATTTACCAAGCGGATAAATTTTTGCCGTTTAATGTCCTTTTTATGTGAGTTATTTTTATCTGTGCCTGGAGAACGAAATTTGAGGAGAATTTTGATTTCTCTTTACTTAAAGAATTGTGTTCGACTGGTTGGGGATTTAGTACCCCGTATTTTATCACTTATTTGTGGATTTTGGGGCTCTTTCTCCAAAGTAATCTTCATGGATGTTTGGTTCCGTATTGGTTCTTTGGTTATTCACATGAAGATTTTTCTGATATTCAGTATTTGAGACCACCGAATACACACTTCTTTCAAACCCCTATAAACCATCTCAGGGTAAGATATTATTTTCTTTGTAATTTATTATTTTGAAACCAAGCGTGTGTACAGGCCTTCACTGTCGTTCTACGCCTTCATTATTTACCAAGCGGATAAATTTTTGCCGTTTAATGTCCTTTTTATGTGAGTTATTTTTATCTGTGCCTGGAGAACGAAATTTGAGGAGAATTTTGATTTCTCTTTACTTAAAGAATTGTGTTCGACTGGTTGGAGATTTAGTACCCCGTATTTTATCACTTATTTGTGGATTTTGGGGCTCTTTCTCCAAAGTAATCTTCATGGATGTTTGGTTCCGTATTGGTTCTTTGGTTATTCACATGAAGATTTTTCTGATATTCAGTATTTGAGACCACCGAATACACACTTCTTTCAAACCCCTATAAACCATCTCAGGGTAAGATATTATTTTCTTTGTAATTTATTATTTTGAAACCAAGCGTGTGTACAGGCCTTCACTGTCGTTCTACGCCTTCATTATTTATCAAGCGGATAAATTTTTGCCGTTTAATGTCCTTTTTATGTGAGTTATTTTTATCTGTGCCTGGAGAACGAAATTTGAGGAGAATTTTGATTTCTCTTTACTTAAAGAATTGTGTTCGACTGGTTGGGGATTTAGTACCCCGTATTTTATCACTTATTTGTGGATTTTGGGGCTCTTTCTCCAAAGTAATCTTCATGGATGTTTGGTTCCGTATTGGTTCTTTGGTTATTCACATGAAGATTTTTCTGATATTCAGTATTTGAGACCACCGAATACACACTTCTTTCAAACCCCTATAAACCATCTCAGGGTAAGATATTATTTTCTTTGTAATTTATTATTTTGAAACCAAGCGTGTGTACAGGCCTTCACTGTCGTTCTACGCCTTCATTATTTACCAAGCGGATAAATTTTTGCCGTTTAATGTCCTTTTTATGTGAGTTATTTTTATCTGTGCCTGGAGAACGAAATTTGAGGAGAATTTTGATTTCTCTTTACTTAAAGAATTGTGTTCGACTGGTTGGAGATTTAGTACCCCGTATTTTATCACTTATTTGTGGATTTTGGGGCTCTTTCTCCAAAGTAATCTTCATGGATGTTTGGTTCCGTATTGGTTCTTTGGTTATTCACATGAAGATTTTTCTGATATTCAGTATTTGAGACCACCGAATACACACTTCTTTCAAACCCCTATAAACCATCTCAGGGTAAGATATTATTTTCTTTGTAATTTATTATTTTGAAACCAAGCGTGTGTACAGGCCTTCACTGTCGTTCTACGCCTTCATTATTTACCAAGCGGATAAATTTTTGCCGTTTAATGTCCTTTTTATGTGAGTTATTTTTATCTGTGCCTGGAGAACGAAATTTGAGGAGAATTTTGATTTCTCTTTACTTAAAGAATTGTGTTCGACTGGTTGGAGATTTAGTACCCCGTATTTTATCACTTATTTGTGGATTTTGGGGCTCTTTCTCCAAAGTAATCTTCATGGATGTTTGGTTCCGTATTGGTTCTTTGGTTATTCACATGAAGATTTTTCTGATATTCAGTATTTGAGACCACCGAATACACACTTCTTTCAAACCCCTATAAACCATCTCAGGGTAAGATATTATTTTCTTTGTAATTTATTATTTTGAAACCAAGCGTGTGTACAGGCCTTCACTGTCGTTCTACGCCTTCATTATTTACCAAGCGGATAAATTTTTGCCGTTTAATGTCCTTTTTATGTGAGTTATTTTTATCTGTGCCTGGAGAACGAAATTTGAGGAGAATTTTGATTTCTCTTTACTTAAAGAATTGTGTTCGACTGGTTGGAGATTTAGTACCCCGTATTTTATCACTTATTTGTGGATTTTGGGGCTCTTTCTCCAAAGTAATCTTCATGGATGTTTGGTTCCGTATTGGTTCTTTGGTTATTCACATGAAGATTTTTCTGATATTCAGTATTTGAGACCACCGAATACACACTTCTTTCAAACCCCTATAAACCATCTCAGGGTAAGATATTATTTTCTTTGTAATTTATTATTTTGAAACCAAGCGTGTGTACAGGCCTTCACTGTCGTTCTACGCCTTCATTATTTACCAAGCGGATAAATTTTTGCCGTTTAATGTCCTTTTTATGTGAGTTATTTTTATCTGTGCCTGGAGAACGAAATTTGAGGAGAATTTTGATTTCTCTTTACTTAAAGAATTGTGTTCGACTGGTTGGAGATTTAGTACCCCGTATTTTATCACTTATTTGTGGATTTTGGGGCTCTTTCTCCAAAGTAATCTTCATGGATGTTTGGTTCCGTATTGGTTCTTTGGTTATTCACATGAAGATTTTTCTGATATTCAGTATTTGAGACCACCGAATACACACTTCTTTCAAACCCCTATAAACCATCTCAGGGTAAGATATTATTTTCTTTGTAATTTATTATTTTGAAACCAAGCGTGTGTACAGGCCTTCACTGTCGTTCTACGCCTTCATTATTTACCAAGCGGATAAATTTTTGCCGTTTAATGTCCTTTTTATGTGAGTTATTTTTATCTGTGCCTGGAGAACGAAATTTGAGGAGAATTTTGATTTCTCTTTACTTAAAGAATTGTGTTCGACTGGTTGGGGATTTAGTACCCCGTATTTTATCACTTATTTGTGGATTTTGGGGCTCTTTCTCCAAAGTAATCTTCATGGATGTTTGGTTCCGTATTGGTTCTTTGGTTATTCACATGAAGATTTTTCTGATATTCAGTATTTGAGACCACCGAATACACACTTCTTTCAAACCCCTATAAACCATCTCAGGGTAAGATATTATTTTCTTTGTAATTTATTATTTTGAAACCAAGCGTGTGTACAGGCCTTCACTGTCGTTCTACGCCTTCATTATTTACCAAGCGGATAAATTTTTGCCGTTTAATGTCCTTTTTATGTGAGTTATTTTTATCTGTGCCTGGAGAACGAAATTTGAGGAGAATTTTGATTTCTCTTTACTTAAAGAATTGTGTTCGACTGGTTGGGGATTTAGTACCCCGTATTTTATCACTTATTTGTGGATTTTGGGGCTCTTTCTCCAAAGTAATCTTCATGGATGTGTGGTTTCGTATTGGTTCTTTGGTTATTCACATGAAGATTTTTCTGATATTCAGTATTTGAGACCACCGAATACACACTTCTTTCAAACCCCTATAAACCATCTCAGGGTAAGATATTATTTTCTTTGTAATTTATTATTTTGAAACCAAGCGTGTGTACAGGCCTTCACTGTCGTTCTACGCCTTCATTATTTACCAAGCGGATAAATTTTTGCCGTTTAATGTCCTTTTTATGTGAGTTATTTTTATCTGTGCCTGGAGAACGAAATTTGAGGAGAATTTTGATTTCTCTTTACTTAAAGAATTGTGTTCGACTGGTTGGGGATTTAGTACCCCGTATTTTATCACTTATTTGTGGATTTTGGGGCTCTTTCTCCAAAGTAATCTTCATGGATGTGTGGTTTCGTATTGGTTCTTTGGTTATTCACATGAAGATTTTTCTGATATTCAGTATTTGAGACCACCGAATACACACTTCTTTCAAACCCCTATAAACCATCTCAGGGTAAGATATTATTTTCTTTGTAATTTATTATTTTGAAACCAAGCGTGTGTACAGGCCTTCACTGTCGTTCTACGCCTTCATTATTTACCAAGCGGATAAATTTTTGCCGTTTAATGTCCTTTTTATGTGAGTTATTTTTATCTGTGCCTGGAGAACGAAATTTGAGGAGAATTTTGATTTCTCTTTACTTAAAGAATTGTGTTCGACTGGTTGGAGATTTAGTACCCCGTATTTTATCACTTATTTGTGGATTTTGGGGCTCTTTCTCCAAAGTAATCTTCATGGATGTTTGGTTCCGTATTGGTTCTTTGGTTATTCACATGAAGATTTTTCTGATATTCAGTATTTGAGACCACCGAATACACACTTCTTTCAAACCCCTATAAACCATCTCAGGGTAAGATATTATTTTCTTTGTAATTTATTATTTTGAAACCAAGCGTGTGTACAGGCCTTCACTGTCGTTCTACGCCTTCATTATTTACCAAGCGGATAAATTTTTGCCGTTTAATGTCCTTTTTATGTGAGTTATTTTTATCTGTGCCTGGAGAACGAAATTTGAGGAGAATTTTGATTTCTCTTTACTTAAAGAATTGTGTTCGACTGGTTGGGGATTTAGTACCCCGTATTTTATCACTTATTTGTGGATTTTGGGGCTCTTTCTCCAAAGTAATCTTCATGGATGTGTGGTTTCGTATTGGTTCTTTGGTTATTCACATGAAGATTTTTCTGATATTCAGTATTTGAGACCACCGAATACACACTTCTTTCAAACCCCTATAAACCATCTCAGGGTAAGATATTATTTTCTTTGTAATTTATTATTTTGAAACCAAGCGTGTGTACAGGCCTTCACTGTCGTTCTACGCCTTCATTATTTACCAAGCGGATAAATTTTTGCCGTTTAATGTCCTTTTTATGTGAGTTATTTTTATCTGTGCCTGGAGAACGAAATTTGAGGAGAATTTTGATTTCTCTTTACTTAAAGAATTGTGTTCGACTGGTTGGAGATTTAGTACCCCGTATTTTATCACTTATTTGTGGATTTTGGGGCTCTTTCTCCAAAGTAATCTTCATGGATGTTTGGTTCCGTATTGGTTCTTTGGTTATTCACATGAAGATTTTTCTGATATTCAGTATTTGAGACCACCGAATACACACTTCTTTCAAACCCCTATAAACCATCTCAGGGTAAGATATTATTTTCTTTGTAATTTATTATTTTGAAACCAAGCGTGTGTACAGGCCTTCACTGTCGTTCTACGCCTTCATTATTTACCAAGCGGATAAATTTTTGCCGTTTAATGTCCTTTTTATGTGAGTTATTTTTATCTGTGCCTGGAGAACGAAATTTGAGGAGAATTTTGATTTCTCTTTACTTAAAGAATTGTGTTCGACTGGTTGGGGATTTAGTACCCCGTATTTTATCACTTATTTGTGGATTTTGGGGCTCTTTCTCCAAAGTAATCTTCATGGATGTTTGGTTCCGTATTGGTTCTTTGGTTATTCACATGAAGATTTTTCTGATATTCAGTATTTGAGACCACCGAATACACACTTCTTTCAAACCCCTATAAACCATCTCAGGGTAAGATATTATTTTCTTTGTAATTTATTATTTTGAAACCAAGCGTGTGTACAGGCCTTCACTGTCGTTCTACGCCTTCATTATTTACCAAGCGGATAAATTTTTGCCGTTTAATGTCCTTTTTATGTGAGTTATTTTTATCTGTGCCTGGAGAACGAAATTTGAGGAGAATTTTGATTTCTCTTTACTTAAAGAATTGTGTTCGACTGGTTGGGGATTTAGTACCCCGTATTTTATCACTTATTTGTGGATTTTGGGGCTCTTTCTCCAAAGTAATCTTCATGGATGTTTGGTTCCGTATTGGTTCTTTGGTTATTCACATGAAGATTTTTCTGATATTCAGTATTTGAGACCACCGAATACACACTTCTTTCAAACCCCTATAAACCATCTCAGGGTAAGATATTATTTTCTTTTACTGATTCCGTTAATTGGTACTCGTAAGTTTTTTTTATTATTATAAGTTTAGTTCGTTTTATTTCACTCTAAATTTAAGTAGTTTTCGGTATAATTTATTTCTGGGTTAATTTTGACACGTGGTGGTTGGGTTAAATAGGGGTCAGAGTGCGATTACTTCATCATTTTTCTCATTTTAATGTGAAGAAGAAACTTAGTTATTCACTATTTAGTTATGGCCAACATTTCTCAATATATTTTATCATTCGTGGAAAATGTAGTGAATTCGTTTTTAAACTATGTGCTAAATCTTATTAGCTATTGATAAACAGTTTTCTAGTTTCATATCATTCACTTTCTATGATTTTGTGGATCAAGTAGCCTCATTGTTCGCAAAAATGTTTTATTAAGTGAATATTTTCGGAAAGAAATTAAATTGTACTGTGAAAATTAGTATGTGATTTATTTCTTTAGGTATATATTCATTTAGAAAACACTAGTTTCCATTGTTGTAATCAAAACCGAGGATATTCATTATTCTGCTTCCATTTATAGACGTCAAACTTTAGATAGCTCTTGTCAAGATGGCAATTGATAGTTTTTTGCCGTTAAGTTTTTTTTATTATTAGATTTTTGTCCCATATTTAATGTAGTTTTTGTTAATTGCAATATTTTAGCCATTATCTTATTTTTGTCGAATATAAACGAGCTCATCCACTGCTAACTAATTTTTTTTATCAACAGTAAAAACACAAGAGCTTTTTTTTTATCGGATAAATTTCTCTTTGCAACGAAACAGTTTTGCCAATCACTAATTTTACGAGAAAAACTGACATGATGAAATCGCGACACCGAAGGTGGAGCGATTTTATCTAATGTCAGTTTTTCGAGCAAATTTAGTGATTGGCAAAACTTTGAGTCAAAGAGGAATTTATCTAATAAAAGAAAAGCTCGAGTGTTTTTTGGCAAGATAAATTAACGACAGAATATATGGATGAACAACAACAATAATTATCTTTATTAATACAATAAACTACAGAATATATGGATGAACAACAACAATAGTTATCTTTATTAATAGAACAAAGTTAAATAATTACCACACCGATTCAAAATAGAAGCACTATATGTTTAAAATTCAAAAATCTGACAGACTAATTGACAGTTTTTGCAGTTTTGCCAACACTTAATTGCTGTGAAATTATAAGTAACCAAACTTGCGACTCATTGTCATTGTGTAAAAGTGACGTCCACTTACTAGATATTGAGGAAGAGAAGTTTTTATCCGATAAAAAAGGATGCACCTTTTTTATCGATGTCAAAGTGACAATAACATTTCCAGGTATATGACATTTTAACATTGGAGTTAATTTATCTTGTACTGTAACCCCGTTAAAATCTAATCTAATCTAATCTAAGGGACTATGGAGATCGACCCAAGCAATGTACCTCAGAACAATGCTAGGAGCTTACCGATCAACGCCGAACGAATCACTTAGCATACTAGCTAAACTACCACCATTACATTTGCATCTAGATCACATAACAGCAATAATTGACCTTAAACGGACGGGCCAAACTTTCCTATTAGGAAACAACATAGTAGCCGAGGAGTACAAATATTGGGTAGTGGTTAAAAGATGGACGCACCAAATTATTGTCACGACATGGCAATTAGAATGGGATAATTCAAATGAAGGCAGACACCTACACACATCAATATCTGACGTAGAAGATTCACCGACACATCGGATCTTCTACTGCGAAGCCTTTTCGGAAGAACGAAGAACAGCCCAAATCCAGGTGGACGACATGCAGCCGCATTATCCAGCAGCCCTATTCAGAAAACTATGGGTCAACTTGAACTCACTGTCGGCGTTTGAACCTTGCGAGTTCCCTTGACTTGGGAAGCCAGAGTAATTAGAATTAGAGTAGTTAGGTAAATAGAATATAGTTGAATATAACAATAGTATATTAGTACAGCTTGGATAATGTCTCAAGTTTTATTTTAGTGGGATTTATTTAAATAAACAATTGGGTTAAAGTAGTCTAACTATAGTATAAATTAAGCCAGAGTTATGACTTCAGTTGGGCATGCACGACATGGCCGTATATGAATAGCAGCATACGGGGGTAAAATTTTAAGGAACCCCGCGTTCCGTTGAAGCGTGACTTCAAGTTGGCCTCCCTTCACACATAACAAGTATTGTACAGGAAATTAAGAATGTAACCTACTCCGTACCCACCTTTTCCTTCAAGTGAGGCTGGCGATGGTGGCCAGGGGCGTGTGGTGGGATCCTCAATCCTCTCCTTTTTTTGGCACATAACATTAGCCATATGCCGCAAGGTAGGTGAGCCCTTGTCCACAACGCTCGGACCCCTGGGGTTCAAGCTGAGTAGACAACAATCTTCTATCATGGAACATAGCACCTTCGCCAGTAACAAACACGCACGAGGGTTGGCAACCGACATTCGAAAGAAGTTTCGACGATTAGATAAACTTGAAGATCATATGCCAGCCCCTGGAAAGACACTGAGACTCAAACACAATTCTACCTGGTAACTAGAAACGAATTTCCAGATCGATCCACCTAGCGGGATGTCTGGGAAGCACTACGAAGTCTTCGAAATCATGTGCTGGGATCCCACGTGGAGAAACTAGCAATGCCCAGGATAGAGAACCAGTTGGATTGGCGAATCATCAGGAACATTATAGAAGTCATCTTCCAAGATACCGGTGTCCACGTAATCATTTGCAGCTATACCTCTCGTTATAGATACCCGATGAAGACGGTGCCCTGTTATTTCCATTTCCACGCACTTTCTTTGTGCCTAAATGAAGAGAAGAGAGAAAAGAAAAGAGAGAAATTATGAAGTTAAAGGAAATATTAATGAAGATGGATGAATTTAAAGAATTATGAAAAATATAAAATGAAAGTTGAACTGATAGATTGTAGCTAAGTGAGCGTGCAATTATGCCGAGCTATCTCAAATGCCGGAGAGTAGGGGTGAATTAAGATTGGATAAATTAACTCCAATGTTAAAATGTCATATACCTGGAAATGTTATTGTCACTTTGACATCGATAAAAAAGGTGCATCCTTTTTTATCGGATAAAAACTTCTCTTCCTCAATATCTAGTAAGTGGACGTCACTTTTACACAATGACAATGAGTCGCAAGTTTGGTTACTTATAATTTCACAGCAATTAAGTGTTGGCAAAACTGCAAAAACTGTCAATTAGTCTGTCAGATTTTTGAATTTTAAACATATAGTGCTTTTATTTTGAATCGGTGTGGTAATTATTCAACTTTGTTCTATTAATAAAGATAACTATTGTTGTTGTTCATCCATATATTCTGTAGTTTATTGTATTAATAAAGATAATTATTGTTGTTGTTCATCCATATATTCTGTCGTTAATTTATCTTGCCAAAAAACACTCGAGCTTTTCTTTTATTAGATAAATTCCTCTTTGACTCAAAGTTTTGCCAATCACTAAATTTGCTCGAAAAACTGACATTAGATAAAATCGCTCCACCTTCGGTGTCGCGATTTTATCATGTCAGTTTTTCTCGTAAAATTAGTGATTGGCAAAACTGTTTCGTTGCAAAGAGAAATTTATCCGATAAAAAAAAAGCTCTTGGGTTTTTACTGTTGAAAAAAATGTGGTGAGGTATATATTTAGGTATATATATTTTCTGATTGACGTTAAACTCGTTAATTAACTTCTTCGCATTGAGAACAGAAACCTGTGTCTATTCGTACATACGAAAAATCTACTTTCATTTTAATTTATTTACTTCTTATTAAAAAAATATGAAATTCCACTGCTTATCATGGTTTTCAGTTCCTTTCAATTTTTTTAAGTCTTTCTCCAAATACTGTATTTTTACTCATAATTTCTTTTCATTTTAATCAACTCAGAATTAATGATCATATAGTCATCATACTTATATATTTTGTCTTGTTATTTGTATTTATATCTATTATGCCTAATCCATAAAGGATTACTGATTACCTTATGTGAGATATTTTCGAAATTATTATATTTCAATTGGGTAAATAGTTATAGTCGATAGTTGATATGTAGAACAGCAAATAGCAAGTTTAATTTGTTATTATTTTTTTTATTACTTAATTAGCTTTTGATTTTTTTTATTATGCTATCGACTTTTCTTTTAATTCATTCATCGTACATCATTCACAAATATTTTGAGTACCTGTAATTTTTGTTCTCTTAATTTATGCAAGCCTCTTAGTATTTAATAATTTTCACCTAATTTCTCGTTTACCTGTAGTTCAACCATGTATTTGTTATACCCTATTTAAAAATTATCAATGTCTTCATTACTGGTTGTAATTTTAGGGTTATTTGAGCACGGGCGACAAAGTGTTTTTTCGAGCACGGACGATAAAGTTTGTTTTTTCGAGCACGGACGACAAAGTTTTTGAGCAAGCCCTTAATAAAAGTAGCTTCTGAGTAAAAATTCAGCTACTTCGCTACGTTTCACAAGCTCCCAGCTGTTGGCATTACCCGGATACGACCGGAAACTTGATGAAAATTTTCTGGATTTACGTCTTACCTTCATTATTTTGTATATATGTAAAATTTAGGTTTTGTGCTACTTACATTTCTGTGTATTCGTAAAAATTATTATATTCCTATTATTTTTTTTGTTGTTAAATAGATCACACTATATTTCAACTACTTTATTTTATTTGTTCACCACCAAGCCTCTGCTTATGGATGTTTTAAACTTATTATTGTTAATCTCTTTTTTCCAATTTTACTGAAATAGTTTACGTAAATATTCATATTTTCCTTTTATATAAGACGTTAACTGATAGGGAGTTCTAGGACAGCAAGGAGAGCTTCTGTTTTGGATCAGCGTAAATAAAACAGTGTCGCCCTTCTTAATTCACCCCTACTCTCCGGCATTTGAGATAGCTCGGCATAATTGCACGCTCACTTAGCTATAATCTATCAGTTCAACTTTCATTTTATATTTTTCATAATTCTTTAAATTCATCCATCTTCATTAATATTCCCTTTAACTTCATAATTTCTCTCTTTTCTTTTCTCTCTTCTCTTCATTTAGGCACAAAGAAAGTGCGTGGAAATGGAAATAACAGGGCACCGTCTTCAACGGGTATCTATAACGAGAGGTATAGCTGCAAATGATTACGTGGACACCGGTATCTTGGAAGATGACTTCTATAATGTTCCTGATGATTCGCCAATCCAACTGGTTCTCTATCCTGGGCATTGCTAGTTTCTCCACGTGGGATCCCAGCACATGATTTCGAAGACTTCGTAGTGCTTCCCAGACATCCCGCTAGGTGGATCGATCTGGAAATTCGTTTCTAGTTATCAGGTAGAATTGTGTTTGAGTCTCAGTGTCTTTCCAGGGGCTGGCATATGATCTTCAAGTTTATCTAATCGTCAAAACTTCTTTCGAATGTCGGTTGCCAACCCTCGTGCGTGTTTGTTACTGGCGAAGGTGCTATGTTCCATGATAGAAGTTTGTTGTCTACTCAGCTTGAACCCCAGGGGTCCGAGCGTTGTGGACAAGGGCTCACCTACCTTGCGGCATATGGCTAATGTTATGTGCCAAAAAAAGGAGAGGATTGAGGATCCCACCACACGCCCCTGGCCACCATCGCCAGCCTCACTTGAAGGAAAAGGTGGGTACGGAGTAGGTTACATTCTTAATTTCCTGTACAATACTTGTTATGTGTGAAGGGAGGCCAACTTGAAGTCACGCTTCAACGGAACGCGGGGTTCCTTAAAATTTTACCCCCGTATGCTGCTATTCATATACGGCCATGTCGTGCATGCCCAACTGAAGTCATAACTCTGGCTTAATTTATACTATAGTTAGACTACTTTAACCCAATTGTTTATTTAAATAAATCCCACTAAAATAAAACTTAAGACACTATCCAAGCTGTACTAATATACTATTGTTATATTCAACTATCTTCTATTTACCTAACTACTCTAATTCTAATTACTCTGGCTTCCCAAGTCAAGGGAACTCGCAAGGTTCAAACGCCGACAGTGAGTTCAAGTTGACCCATAGTTTTCTGAATAGGGCTGCTGGATAATGCGGCTGCATGTCGTCCACCTGGATTTGGGCTGTTCTTCGTTCTTCCGAAAAGGCTTCGCAGTAGAAGATCCGATGTGTCGGTGAATCTTCTACCTCGCAAATTAGACAAGTAGGGCTGTTCGACTTGCCTATTCGATGCAAATGCACCATGTTGTTACCATGACCAGATAGTACCTGAATTACCTCCCTCTTTAGGATTTCCGTCTGCGATTCAAACCACGGATGTACGTCAGGGATTAATGTGTGTAGGTGCCTGACTTTATTTGAATTATCCCATTCTAATTGCCATGTCGTGACAATAATTTGCTGCGTCCATCTTTTAACCACTACCCAATATTTGTACTCCTCGGCTACTATGTTGTTTCCTAATAGGAAAGTTTGGCCCGTCCGTTTAATGTCAATTATTGCTGTTATGTGATCTAAATGCAAATGTAATGGTGGTAGTTTAGCTATTATGCTAAGTGATTCGTTCGCCGTTGATCGGTAAGCTCCTAGAATTATTTTGAGGTACATTGCTTGGGTCGATCTCAATAGTCCCTTAGTTATTACTCTGTTCAGTCTGTACCCCCATAGTTCGTCACCATATACCAGTATTGGGATAATCGCTCGTAAGTATATTTCTTTGAGTGCTGTAAAATAACTGCTTTCCTTCCCCCAGTTTTTTCTGACAAGCCTTCTAATTGATTGCAAGTTCGTTTTGCATTTTCTAGTGACGTACCTTATGTGTTTTGTGTTTGTAAGTTTACCATCTAATATCAATCCCAGGCATTTAATCGATTGTACTCTCTGTATCGGCCTTCCTTGGAATGTTATGTGCCAGTGAGTATTCTTCTGGCAGCGTGAACATATTGTCTTTGTACTGTAGTGACTCCGTATCTAGCTTTCCCAGTACCTCCGTATGCGCTAATAAATTCTTCGAAAGCTGAGTCAAACTCTAGTTGTAGATGTTTCATTCCTTCCTCTTTGTCATGGTCTCCTTCAAATGGGTCTAGTCCATTTTAGTGAACTACTTTCCGTTTTCCATTGCGGATCTTGCTTACGTGATAGATGGCGTCGTTGATCCTCTTCTTTATCACGTACCGACCCTCCCATGATTTCTGTCATTTTGGAGAAAATCCTTTCCTCCTTGTCGGGTTGTGTAACCATAATTTACCCATTTCGCTGAAACTGCCTTCTGTGGTCTGCGTATCGTACCGGTTTTTCATTCTGTCATTGGCAACTTGAAGATTCGTTTGAACCAATTCGTGTACATCGTTTATCCTTCTTGTCAATTGGATTACGTAAACTTTTCCTGCAAGATCATCGCCAGGCCGAAAGCCAAACTCCAGGTCACAAGGAAGCCTCATTTCGCGCCCAAACAGGATTTTTGCATGTGTTTCACCCGTTGACTCAATTTTGTCAGATCGATAAGACAACGCAAATATGGAAAGATACTGGACCCAATCTCTCTGGTGGCTGGAAACTACTTTGGGCAGGTATTTTCCAATGATCCTGTTAATTCTTTCGACCATTCCATAGGTCTGTGGATGCAACCCTGTTGTCCTGGTCTTTTCATTCCCAGCTTGTCACAAATTCCCTGGAATACCTGGCTCTCGAAATTTCTTGCTGATCGCTGTGGACTTCCATGGGCACTCCATGTCAGCTGATAAATTCTTTCACCAGTACATCCGCGACAATTGTCGCCTCTTGATTCGGGATCGCGTAGATTTTCACCAACTTCGTAGAATAATCTATTACAACCAGGATATACAGGGTGTCCCACGACGTTTTGACAGTCCATTTTTTCGTAAACTGTTCATATGACATGTATGAAATTTGGCAGATATGGATAGTGGAAAGTGATGCTTATATTTATTTTAAAATGACTTACGTTTGTACCACCATTCTCTGTCGCCGGATATGGCCCAGCGATGTCTAAAGCAATCCTTTCGAAAGGGCTTCCAACAATATATTGTTTCATGGGTGCCTTTCTCTTGCGATGTGGTCCATTACTCATAGCACATTTCGTACATTCCTTACACCAGTTCTTCACATCGTCGGAGCTGTTCATCCAATAAAACCTTTCACGGACTCACTGAAGGGTTTTCTTCACTCAAATATAACTTCCCGATGGACTGTAGTGTAACTCTCTCAGTACCTCGGCTACTCTTGTTCTTGGTATGTCGCCGATTTTCTTCCTTCCGTTGCCGAATCTTATTTAGGTGAGGATCATTTTCATGATCTTCTCTGATCTTGGTGGGTGACCATTCTTCATTAACTACTGTTGATCCTAAAACTGCAGTTTCCCTAGATTCTGCCTTGTTGCAATGGGAACAGTCTGTAACCCTCTGTAAGGGGGTGGTTCCGGATTGCCGGGTAGGGTTGTACAGTCAGAGACAGGATCTCAAAATAAAATAAGTCAGTTCTTATGAAAATATTTACAGACGCTATTTACATATGTACAGCAGGATCAATATCTGGCCTAAAATTAAATATTTATTATATCGGTCCGTATAAGGTTGCGTACCTAATTATTTCTCGTCGACTGGGGAGATTTACCTACGGAATAGTGGTTTGGACGATGCAAACGCTGAAACTTCAAAACACGGGTATAAGCGGTAATGTGGGTTCTGGATGCTCGTCAGAGTCAATACCTCGGGCGAGACGAAGTACCTCTAAGTCAGTACCTTAGAGGCGGGGAGTACAGAAATATGTGAGAGTCAATACCTCTCACACGGGTGGTCGTCGATTGGTAGGTCAATACCCGACCAAATAGAAAGAAGGATGCTCGGCAAGTCAATACCTTGCCGACGGAAGTGTAGAGTCTAACGAATCAATACCTCGCTAGACTGGAGGAGGAGTCCTTTTCGAGTCAATGCCTCGACCGGACTGTCTCATCGAAATTGTTGGTCGGTTTATATATCCATCAGCTGTCGATAAAAACTGGATTGGTACGAACCATAGGCGTATCATCAGCGGTGTTAACCGGAACATCGTTACACCCCTCTCTCCTTGGGGAAAAAAATTGTTTGGCACGAAATAATTTTTTTAGCACCCACCTGAAAAGATACTTTATCCGTACCTCTGTCTGTCGGTCTAGCGGTCTGTCGGTCTGTCGGTATGTCGGTCTGTAGTTCTGTAGGTCTGTCGGTCTGTCGGTCTGTCGGTCTGTCGGTCTGTCGGTCCGTCAATCTATCGGTCTGTCGGTCTGTTGGTTTGTCGGTTTGTCGGTCTGTCGGTCTGTCGGTCTGTCGGTCTGTCGGTCTGTCGGTCTGTCGGTCTGTCGGTCTGTCGGTCTGTCGGTCTGTCGGTCTGTCGGTCTGTCGGTCTGTCGGTCTGTCGGTCTGTCGGTCTGTCGGTCTGTCGGTCTGTCGGTCTGTCGGTCTGTCGGTCTGTTGGTCTGTCAGTCTGTCGGTCTGTCGGTCTGTCCGTCTGTCGGTCTGTCGGTCTGAAGGTCTGTCGGTCTGCCGGTCTCTATATCTATAATATATTCTTGGGTTTTTTCATTTACTCTTTGCATTGGGTTGCGTATCTGGGCTTTTGTTGTTGCGGTAACATAGTATTGCTTTGCTCTCCAAGATTTCTGGTAGCGCTCTTAGCATGACGTTATCCTGTATTTCGTATGCGGTTTGGAGCTTTTCTATGCGTTCTAGGAACTCTATGGGGTCTCTAGAACCGTGGTAATGTAGTCCCCATTTTCTAATTGCGCCCATTTGTTTGCATATGTCTTCTTTCGTCATGTGTGTATTTACGGCCTGGCCTACGGGGAGTGGTTCTATCGTTTTCTCCTTAGCTGATCTAATTTCATCCACCAGTTTTGTTCTAAGTTCCTCGACATTGCCTTCCGTTGGTTTACCTCGGTTTCCTAGTTCTGTTATTAATTCTTCCTTGCTTAATTTGTAGATCCACCCAACTGTGCCTGATCCGTCTTGGTTTGAGGTGTCTTCGTCGTCTGTCATTTTGTGTCTGTGTCCGCCGGCTGTTTCGGATCGCCCTGTATATTTCTGTTTTTTTTCTTTTTAACTCTATTTGTAGTTTTCTGTACTGTATATATATTTTGAGAAATATGGACTGCTCTTATTTCATCATTTTACTGCTCGGGCGCCATTTGTAACCCTCTGTAAGGGGGTGGTTACGGATCGCCGGGTAGAGTTGTACAGTCAGAGACAGGAACTCAAAATAAAATAAGTTTATTCCTATAAAAATATTTATAGACGCTATTTACATATGTACAACAAGATCAAAACCTGGCCTAAAATTAAATATTTATTATATCGGTCCGTATAAGATTGCGTACCTAATTGTTTCTCGTCGACTGGGGAGATATGCCTATGAAATAGTGGTTTGAACGATGCGAAAGCTGAGACTTCGATACACGGGTATAAGCGGTAATGCTGATTCTGGATGCTCGTCAGAGTAAATACCTCGGACGAGACGAAGTACCTCTAAGTCAGTACCTTAGATGCGGGGAGTATAGGAATATGTGAGAGTCAATACCTCTCACACGGGTGGTCGTCGTTTGGTAGGTCAATACCCCACCAAAGGGAAAGAACGATGCTCGGCAAGTCAATACATTGCCGACGGAAGGGTAGAGTCTAACGAATCAATACCTCGCTAGACTGGAGAAGGAGTCCTTTTCGAGTCAATGCCTCGAGCGGCCTGTCTCATTGAAATTGTTGGTCGGTTTATATATCCATCAGCTGTCGATAAAAACTGGATTGGTTCGAACCATAGGCGTATCATCAGCGGTGTTCACCGGAACATCGTTACAAGTTCGTTGGACACGGCTGTCTGGATAGGGAGTCGGCATTTCGGTGACTGACTCACACCAGCTCGATGTTCAATGTTGAAATCGTACTATTGAAGTCGATCTGGCTGTCGAGATTCTTGAACTGCATCAACCATTTGAGTGCTGCATGATCAGTCCTAATTAAGAACTTCCTACCATAGAGATACTGGTAAAAGTGTTCCACGGCCTTTACTACCGCCAAAACTTCTCTTCTTGTAACGCAGTAGTTTCGTTCTGGTTTGGAGAGGACTTTACTGGCATATCACAGCTTGGAGTCGTTTGAATACATCTTCTCAATTCTTTAGGGGTTCGTCAAATGTCTTGCCCAGTACTACTATGACATCCAAATAGACTAGGCATGTCTTCCAAGACAACCCTCTGAAGACATTTTCCATCAGTTTTACAAATGTCGCGGGCGCATTACAGACCCCGAATTGCATTACTTTGAATTGCCATAATCAAGATCCACAGGTGATAGTAGGCTTTTCTTTGTCTTCTACATCAATTTCTACTTGCCAATAACCAGACTTCAGGTTTAAGGTGGAAAGCAATTTGCTGCCGGCCAAAGTATATAGCGTATCGTCGATTCGAGGCAGACAATAGCTGCCTTTCTTCGCCACGTTGATTAGCTGGCGATAGTCCACGCAAAATCTCGTAGTTCCATCCTTTCTCTTGACGAGCACTACTAGAGACACCCATGGACTGGTGGATGGTTCTATTACTTTTTATTCTGTCATCTCTATCTTTGCTCGTGGTAGTCTTCGCGCTGATTGCCTAATTAGCTTGGCATCACCAGTATCGATTTTGTATTTAACGGCTGATGTTCTACCAGTATTCCCTCCTTTTGGTACAAGTGGGTCTCGATACTGCAAGAGAAATCCTTTCATTTTCCTTTTCTCAGCTAGATTTGAGGATTGACCAGCTAATGATAACATTTGTTCGAATATGACATTGGACTGGGAGTTACCGTTGCTTGGCGAAGTATAGACGTCACTGGTACGCAGGATCCAATCCAGGGCAATGTAATATCTTTCTTATTTATTTAAAATTTTTATAACGACGGGCGGAATAAATTTATACACTCGGTATGTCTAGTCACTTAAATTGTTTATTCACTCAACCATTCCCTAATTTATATTATATACATATTATATTCACTTACAATAATTTATATAAACACTTCGCTACTGTTTATTCACTTAAATTATTTATTTGTTCACTTTTTATCTCACGACATCGAATTATAAAATAAAACTCCTTTGGTAGGTAGCCTCTCCTATATATTATGTGCCTTTTTCTGGATCCTACTAGATTGAGGCTCACGAAAACAATGGACCTACCTGGAAGTTTCTGGATAAGACTAGTCAAAAAAAATATTGGTAAACAGTTCTAAGAAATCCCTGCGCATTTGCCAAAATTTCAACTTTCAAACATAGCTTAGTCAGAGTCGGATTCAGGCATTACACCAGTGTGCTATTTCGTAACAGTATAAAATAAAATGTTCAGATTCTAAACCATTTGCCTCTTGACAATATGCAAAGTGATGTTGAAACTGTTGCAAAATATTATTGAGGGTATCAGTGTTAATTAAATGAATGTCGTTCTAATTAAGACTCGTGAGGCAGACCAACTGGGGCGCAAATACACCCCACATGAATCTGACTAATATTTATATTGATATATTTCATACTTTTTTCACTAAAATATTGTGAATAAAAGAACATTAGAAATATAATTTTTTAACCATTATTTTGTTGATGAAAAACTTCTTTTTTTTATGAGTGTCCTGGTCAAACAAATTTCTGGAATTTTGTACACCTACTCGGAGATTTTCGGTCTCCTGTTCTTTGTTCTATCGCGAATGAAGCATCGGTTATTATTTCCTTGTGGAGGTATCTGGATGTATTTTTTATACTTCATGAAATGCTCTTTCGATATTATTCTTTAAAGTTTGTACGCCGGCTCTGCCGTATCGTTCAAGAACGTATTTTCTCATAAGTTCTTTCCCTAAAGCCAAGATGAACTTTCTTCTTGCATCGAGATAACCGTCCATGCATCTGGAACTTTTTTCAATTTCTAAATTTTGAACGCATTTATTTCTGCCACATCAAGCATATGAAAGAAAATCGCAACAGGCTATCTATTGTTCTTACTATGAGTGGTATACGGGCAAACTATTTTATCGTGCTGTAGGAATGAATTTCTCATTCTTTCGGAGTGTTCCATAAATTGTAATTTTCCTATCTGATAATTTATATGCTATTGATTTCCCTCGCGTTTGTTATTATGTTTGTCTATAATAAAATTTTAGTCAGCATTATTCAAAAATATATTGGAAGGAGTTTACTGTTACATAAGAAATACTGTATAGTTATTTTTATATACGATTGGCACCATTTTAGGTTACCTTGAATGTCAATGTGTCAATCCTAAAAGTCGGTAGTTGCAATATGAATTTTAATTAAACTACAAGCTAAAAAATGATCCGTAGTTATCATTAAAATGAAAGTTGACGTTTAAACATAATAAAAGTTGACATTTAAACATAATAAAAACGTTACATGGTGCAAAGTAAAATCGTGGCTTCAAGTTTAATGAGATGTCAGAAGATAGCGTATCGAAAATCAGGCCACCAAAAGCGTTTAACTTCAGTGCCGAAAACTTGTCCACAGCATGGAAACAATGGCTCCAACAGTTCGAGTGGTATTCAATCGCTACCAAGTTAGAGAAAAAAGCAGCGGCGATCTAGGCAGCGACATTCATGGCAGTTATTGGCGTAGATGCTGTTCCAGTCTATAATAGCTTCAATCTAACGATAGAACAAAGCAGGAATATTACGACCTTGAAAGAAAAATTTAACTCTAATTTCATCCCAAAAACGAATTTATGTTTTGAGCGATACAGATTCAAGAACAAGGTGAAATGATGAATTTCTAACGAAAATAAAAAATCTCGCGAAAACTTGTGACTTTGATACACTTCACGATATTCTCGTAATGGACAAGCTGCTCATAGGAGTTCGTTCTGAAAAGGTTAGAGAAAGGTTATTAGCTGAAACAAATCTAACTTTTAACAGATGATTGACCATATGCGGAGCTAGTGAACAAGCTACAAAGCAGCTGACTGAAATGAAGATACAAGATGAAGGCGAGGTACATAAAGTGAATACTAAAAGTAAAGCAACTAAAGTCAAAACTGATCAATGTAAGACACGGAAGAATTCAACTGTAAAAGGTACGGCACGAAGCATAAGCTTAAAAATTGCCCTGCATTCAAAAATACGTGTGCAAAATGCAATAAACAAGGACATTTTTCATCACAGTGCTGGTCAAAATTCAAAACTAATGTCAAGAACAAACAGAAAAATGTGCACGTAATTCAAGACGAATCAAGCAGCGACAAAGAACATGAACTTTTCATCCATTTAGTAAATACAGAAGCTGAAGAAGAAAGATGGACTGAAATTGTTGAAGTTAACGGCAGAAAATTTGTTATCTACTTAGATTATTGTGCAGACTGTAACATTCTTCCATGGAATATAATAAAAACTTTGAATGAAGACCTCAAACCTTCTAAAGTAAGAAGACTGGTCGGATTTGGTGGAAATAAACTCTATGTTATGGAAGAAGTTACTCTACAATGCAAAATTAACGACCAGATATCAAATATTAGTTTCAAGATTGTTAATCGAAAAGTTCTATCAACAAAGTTGGGTTCAATCCAACATATTCAAAACATTACAATTTAATCTAATCATAATCTGTTCAAGGGTCTTGATTGCTTAAAAAATTATGGGATGACATTGATTTAATCGAGAATTCTACTTTTAATGTTAAAGTTCCAAGAAAAAATCAACATGCTCTTTCTAATGATGTGAAGAAAGAATTGGATACTATGGTTAAAATGGGTGTAATTCCACCAATAAGCCAACACCAGTCGTCAGTCCAATAGTCATCGCCAGAAAGGAAAACAAAATCAGACTTTGCATTGATCCAACCGACGTCAACAAAAACATATTACGAAGAAGATTCACACTAAAAACAGTCGAAGAGATCGCAGCTAAGCTAAACGGTGCAAAATATTTCACAATGCTGGATTGTAAAAGAGGATTCTGGCAAATAAAAGTTACAAAACGCACTGAAAAATACCTAACGATCTCCTACAAGATTACCTAAAGTCGAATGCTAAATGGACGATGTTTTAATATATGCAAATACCAAAGAAGAACTGCGTAATATTCAAGAAAAGTTTTGGAGATCATGATAAATGCTAGACTAAAAATAAATACAGAAAAGTGTAAATTCCAGGTGAATCAAGTGAAATTTTCAGGACACGTAATAACCGAAAATGGTCTCAATATAAATTCTGAAAAAACCGGCCGCAATCAAATCAATGAAAACTCCAAAAAATAAGAAGCAGCTCCAGATTATTGAGTATGGTAACTTACTTGATTAAATTTATACCAAACCTCTCCGAAATAACACAGTCGTTGAGAGGATTGCTGAAAAAGGAAAATGATTGGTATTGGAGCACTGAAAAAGAATCTGCAGTGAAGAAAGTCAAGAAGTTGTTAACAACACCGCCTGTTTCGAAACTTACGACTACGTTAAATCAATACTCTTCAACATAGTATTCGATGATGTGGCTAACGGATATGGTAAGAGCAATGGCCGAGGATACACAATAAGAAACGAATAAATTGAAATTTTGTGCTATGTGGAAGATGCCGTAATAATATCTGAGAATGGATAAAACCTCTGTGGTCGAACCAGGAACGTATCAGTTCTATATAGTTATCTCGACGCTGAAAACCCATTGCTTCTTCATATCCAGTGAACTGAAAATAATTGAACGGGCAGTACATTACAAAATTATAGAGCAGGAAATGACACAGACATACTTTGCTTCAAAATAAGAAGTAGTAGAAACCTGGGAGAAGAGATGCAGAACCAATCAACAAAAGCTACATCTATGTCAAAATATCTCTGCGACGTAATATAGAGGAACGAACCTTTGAGTACAGATAGTATTGTTAGAATCTACTTACCGTATAGCATATGTCATTGAATCAAGCGCCGAAGCGCCTAACCAGAAAACTATTTAGAACAACAAATATGCGAGTATTTACATAAATAACTGGCTATACAGTGCACACACTTAAGAGAAATGAGGACATTGTAGACATCTGTGAGCTACAAAACATAGTAGGATGGTCCAGAATTAGATTAAAACATTGAAGAGACCACGTGTGTAGGATTCCCAGGAAAATCACAAAACTGGTGTTACGAAAACTGAACTTTGGCTTTCCAATAATAAGGAACATTTTTGTCATTTCATCAATAAGGTACATTATTTTCACTTCAAGTTCTTGTTACGTGCTTGTATATCATTCATCACAATAGTTTTGATTTGCAGCTGTAACTTCGATTGTACTTCCAATATTCGATATTAATAAAAGTCTTATCAGGGCAAATCAAAACCTATATAAAAATAACTCGACGAGAATAATTAACGGACAACACTTCACATCAGCGTTTTCCACCTCCAAAAGTCTACAGCAGGGATGCTGTCTATCCCCTACGCTTTTTAAAATATACCTAGATAAAGCCCTACAGAATTGTACTGGAAAAAATCAAATATATGGGGCTGCAAGTTGATGAAAACAATCTATATAGTCTCTATTTCGCCGACGACCAAGTAGTTGAAGCTGAGGATCAAGATGACTTGAATTACACGATAAGGAAATTGAAAGGAAATTACCAGGAAGCAGGACTGACCATCAATACGAACAAATCCGAATACTTAATAATCGGAAACGATGACACAAATAACCTAGAACTTGACCAGGACCTTATAAAAGGAGTGAGAACTTCTGAGTATTTGGGAGTTCTATTTAACAAACAAGGAAACAGCCAAGATGAAATTAAAGAGATAATTAATAAGGGGAAACAAGTGACACGATCTCTAAACTCAATACTTTGGGACAAGAACATAACTATAAAAACGAAGAAAAGAATATACAAAAACATTTTTGAAACAGTAATAACATATGGAGCAGAAGTATGGGACATTAGTACTAGAAATCGTAGTAAACTCCTATCAGCTGAAATGGATTTTCTAAGACAGAGCTGCAGAAAATCTAGAGTAGATAGAATTAGGAACGAAGCAATTAGGAATATGCCGAAAACAGACACAAATCTGATAGAAAAAATTCAAGAAAAACAGCTCACATGGTTTGGACACACAAAGAGAAAAGAGGACGAACGAGAAGAAGCGAGAGGAACCAGATAGATGAAGCCATGGAATTGAGGGATTTGGAAGAAGACTTGTGCTTCGACCGAAAAAATTGGAAACTGGGAACGGAAAGGCGGCCTAGGCTGTAAAATAAATCCGTATATATATATATATATATATATATATATATATATATATATATATATTTTGGTTACTTTCTTGGATTAAAGGTCAAATATACTTAAAAAACATTTAATAACGACGTACGTTTCGACTTATGAAGTCATCTTGTGGTTAATAAAATAATCTAAAATTATTACATGTATAAATTAAAATTATGTCAATATTTATGAAATCAAATTACACGAAAACAATATAAATTATTACCTTTCTTTCATTATTTCAGATATCACATGAAAGACAAAACAATTTCTGAACAGGTACATATTTATCACGCATTGCTTGGACATTGAACTGAATACAAATTGGTCTCTCTATAGATTAGTTGTAATTTTTTTATACTTTATCGTTAAAACGGACAAATTATGATTTTAATGCTGTTAAATTTTATAGCAAAGTGCAAGAGATCAGATCTAATATCATTCTCTCAAAATACCATCATAGATGATGTTTAAATTACTAATATCGCTTCTATTATTTATGCTATTAGGATCTTTTTTAATGTTAATCATTTCTAAAAACGTTCTAACTTTTTCATTTTTTTCCCTGGCCAATATTTTTACATCGTTAAAGCTAAAACTATGTCCAGTATTTTTGCAATGATTTAATAATGCTGTGACATCGGTTTTTGCATATTTGTGTGCTTGAATTCTTTTTTGAAGGTATTGTTTACTTTAACCAACATAGGTGCAATTGCAGTCATTGCATGGAATTTGATAGACTGTGTGCGTTTGCTTGTTTATGGGAATTTCGGGTTTAATTTTTGAAAAGAATTGCTGGTTTGTGTTTTTTAGTTTATGAGACACTGATAATTTTTGTTTTTTTACACATTTATTAATTTTTTCTGATAGTCCATGAACATATGGTAATGACATGTATATCTCTTGTTGATTTATTTGTTGACTAGAATTGAAAATAGCATGAACTCTCTTCTTAATGTGTTTATTAATAAAAGTTAACGAATAATGTATAATAATAGTATGTCGGCAAAATATTTAGATAAATTGTAGGTAGCAGCCTGCACGTTACTTACAATTGGTCTATCAAATATAATAGGCAAATATAACTATTACACAAAAGACTCGTGGGAATTTGTTAAATTTATACGAACTCAAAATGTCCCTAAAAATCACGTATTAAGACACAAAACTAGCTTTGAAAATGATTGAAGAAAAATGGGATCAACTCAAAACATACACTAACTTAGATTTAAATGAGTTTCTCAGTGGTGCTGAATTGTGTTTATCCTCAACATATTTTCAATTTGAGAACAATTTTTATTCTCAAATATTTGGAATAGCAATGGGCTCTGCCATGGCCGCAACGATTGCCAACCTTGTTATGGAATGCGTTGAGGAAGAGGTTATTCAATCACTTAGTTTTCAACCAGTATTTTTTAAAAGATATGTAGATGACATAATAACTTGTGTACCGAAGGACAAAGTTAATGAAATATTAGATAAGTTTAATACCTATAATTCGAGATTAAAATTTACCGCTGAAATGGAAACAGAAAATACAATAAATTTTTTAGATGTGTCTGTCTCATATGACAATAAAGGTAGCATGTTTACAAATTGGTATTCAAAACCACTTGCTCCACACAGGTACACAAGTTATTAATCTAATGCTCCGCTAAGCTATAAAAAAAATGTTATTAAAAATTTAACTGACAGAGCTGTTAAGTTGTCCCATCCTAAATTTAGAAAAGAAAATTTAAACAAAATTCGCAAAATATTGTTAGAAAATAATTATCCGTTAACTTTTATTAATAAACACATTAAGAAGAGAGTTCATGCTATATTCAATTCTAGTCAACAAATAAATCAACAAGAGATATACATGTCATTACCATATGTTCATGGACTATCAGAAAAAATTACTAAATGTGTAAAAAAACAAAAATTATCAGTGTCTCATAAACTAAAAAACACAAACCAGCAATTCTTTTCAAAAATGAAACCAAAAATTCCAATAAACAAGCAAACGCACACAGTCTATCAAATTCCATGCAATGACTGCAATTGCACCTATGTTGGTCAAAGTGAACAATACCTTCAAAAAAGAATTCAAGCACACAAATATGCAAAAACCGATGTCACAGCATTATCAAATCATTGCAAAAATACTGGACATAGTTTTAACTTTAACGATGTAAAAATATTGGCCAGGGAAAAAAATGAAAAAGTTAGAACGTTTTTAGAAATGAATAACATTAAAAAAGATCCTAATAGCATAAATAATATAAGCGATATTAGTAATTTAAACATCATCTATGATGAGGATGATATTAGCTCTGATCTCTTGCACTTTGCTATAAAATTTAACAGCATTGAAATCATAATTTGTCCGTACTAACGATAAAGTATAAAAAGGAAAAATATTAATTATGATAAAAAAATTACAACTAATCTATAGAGAGACCAATTTGTATTCAGTTCAATGTCCAAGCAATGCGTGATAAATATGTACCTGTTCAGAAATTGTTTTGTCTTTCATGTGATATCTGAAATAATGAAAGAAAGGTAATAATTTATATTGTTTTCGTGTAATTTGATTTCATAAATATTGACATAATTTTAATTTATACATGTAATAATTTTAGAATATTTTATTAACCAGAAGATGACTTCATGAGTCGAAACGTACGTCGTTATTAAATGTTTTTTTAAGTATATTTGACCTTTAATCCAAGAAAGTAACCAAAATATATCTTAAGTGGTCAAGAAAGTAAATAATTTAAATACATATATATATGTATATATATATATATATATATATATATATATATATATATAAGCAACGAATAGATTAGTGGGTATTGCAAGCAAATAGAAGAAGGGGCTACTGAAAAGAGTGATAACTGCAGACATGTTTGACTATCCTGCTGAATTCTGTTATATTTTCTCATGTTTCACTCAACACGTTTGCTCCCATGTTTCACATCTTTTCTTGGTTGTACCGTACCGATGACGGCTAATGAGCTAGAAACATGCATGTCTGCGGTTATCACTCTTTTCAGTAGCCCCTTCTTCTATTTTCGTGCAATACCCACTAATCTATTCGTTGCTTATTGTTCATATGTTACGCACTATTCGTACATCTTGTTATCATATATATATATATTCTGTTTATTGAAAACTTTTGAAAGCACTAAGTTTATTGCTAGTATTAAAAAAATTGTTACAAGTGAAAGTAAACTTCTCTCGCCTACTGAAAAGAAACGCACATTAAAAAATAGACATTAGTCTTTTAATGTTTGTTTTCATTACTCGAAAATATATACCGAGAAAACCATTTTAATTTACAATTCTTTTGTACGACATCGTAAAGCAAAAATTTTCAGACGTCGTTTGTTTTACAGCATATTGAACATTAAACTGCCATCAACAAAGCATGAGAACTCTACTTACATTTTAATTGTTAATTATAACATCAGAGATTTATTAGTTTGGCGCTCTTCAAAGTTTTATACGCTTCATGTTCTTTTATCTTCCCTTTCACTTGTTGATAAATTTCTGAATCGATTATACCACGAAGAAGTCTCAGAACAGTTTATCACCTTTAACCTAACCCCCTTCACTTTTGGCACTATAGAAAACTGATAAGAGGAAGGATTCATAAGAATTTTTAGGTACATTCACATATGACATCATTATAATTTACAAAGAAAAAGTTTATAAACCAATCCATACTTTCATTCGTTTATGAATTTCAATTTCATATATTCTAATACTAAAAATTTATAGCGGACCTATACCTATTATGGAATACTTGACAGAATTCAGGTATTTTTCCTAAAATTAAATAAGTTATATTAATAATGAGTGAACTTATGAAAGAAAAATATATTGTAAGTACAGTTTTTGGGGTTATGGTCATACATTGACGTTTCGACCTTTATTCGGTCATCTTCAGGTCGTCTACAAGAATCATACAAATAATGTATTTTTTTTTGTGTGATACACTAACACAACAGTCATAAAATTTGTTCAAATCAAATAAAAATTAGTACAATAGTAAGGACGAGAAAAAATTAGTTAAAATGTATTAAAAGGTAATTAATAAATAACAATTATGGAAACCACCGAAAAACAGGTGAAATTATTTTATGTCATTAATTGTGGTATACAGAGATTATATATAAATTACATAATGTGTATTATCTTTCAACCTCAATAGCCGCTAGTTAAAGCCTATATATTGTTGTAATTATTTATGTAGGTGAAATCCCCAGTAAAGTTCTACAAGAAGATAGACTAGAGAAGAGAATCAAGAGAAGAAAAAAATTTCCTCCTTCTCCACCTCTCCATTAATTGAGAGAAACAAAAAATTTACAGGGAAATTGATATTAAGGTACAAATTTATGTACATCAAGATGTTAAACAAATTTTTTTCAATAAATATCAATCTATTGTTGCTAATATTATAATGTTTTACTTATTTATTTAAACGTTTTTCTTACGGGTGGGATAAATTCATACACTCGGTGGGTTCACTTACTTAATTTATTCATTCACTACACTATTCACTAATTATATACACAGTATATTCACTTAAACTAATTAATATTAACACTCCACTAACTTATATTCACTTATTTACTGTTTATCTCAGGATGTCAAATTATAAGCTGAGCTGAACTTATCCGCTGGTCGGTCCTTCATATATATTAGTGCCTTTTTCAATAGAGAATTCTAGATTGCGGCTTACACAAAAACACTTGGCTCACGCATTTTCTAGACAAGACTGGTCACAAAACAATGTCTAGATAAGATAGTCACAATCGTAAACAATTCTAAGAAATACCGGGGCATCCGCCATAATTTTAACGTTTATACATGGCTTGGACAGAGTCGGATTCAGGAACTATACCAGTGTGCTATTTCGTAACGTTACCCCCTCCCCAAATGGCAGTTCCCCCTGGAACTTTTGTGTAGCCGAGACTGGATGTTTGAATCGGCAACTAGCCCCATTTCTACTCTTTCCGATTTCATGGAAATAGCGGGGCACCGTCTTCATCGGATACTGATAACGGGGGTTTTAGTTCCAAATTAATATCTGAACACCGGTATCTCGAATGATAATCTCTACCATGTTCCTGATAACTTGCCAATCCAACTGGTTACTTGCTATCTTAGCCAGTTTCTTCACGCTGGATTCTAACACATGGTCTCGGAGGTATCGAAGTGCTTCCCACATATCGCGGTAAGTAGATCGATCTTGGAATTGATTTTTAGTTACCACGTAGACGACGTACCGCGAATTATGTTTTAGTTTCAGTGTCTTGCCGGGGGTTGGAATCTGGTCTTCAAGTTTTTCTAATTGCCCGAACTTCTTTCGAAAGACGGTTGCCAACCCTCGTGCGTTCTTGATACGGGCGGCGATGTTGTATGCCAGTGAATAATCTTCCGGGACAGTGAATAAGTCTTGTCGTTGTTATGAAGTGACTCCATATCTAGCTTTCCTGGTACCTCCATACGAGCCCATAAATTCATCGAAGGTAGGGTCAGACACATCTCGAATATGGTTCACTCCTTTCTCTAGGTCATGGTCTCCTTCGAATGGCGCTAGTCGGTTATGGTGAACTACTTTTGGTTTTCCGTTGGGGATCTCGCTTATTCGATAAATAGAACTGTCTGTGAGTATGGTTTACACACTAGATATAAATTGAATGAATGAAACGACGAGTACTCAGTGTGTATTTATTATTAATATGCAGCTAAGCGCTTTCGGCCATTAGGCCATTCTCAGAGCTGTCCTATAAAATTATAATGTTTGTTGAATTTGAAAAAACAATTTAAAAAAGTTGAACTTACGTCATAAAAAAGATCCTATAACACGTATCAAAAAACATCCAGTGAATAAAAATGAAGAAATGTATGATGTTAAGTCATTGTTACAATAAATTGATTAAAACCATTAAAATACCCCGTTAAGAGGTTGTACAAGTGTATTTTTGATCATGAAAAGCACTATTTAAGAATGTAAACTGAATGATATCCGATGACAAGTTTGACGTTAATATACGGTGGCTAAGAAGCCAGCGTGACGTAAAACAACAAGTGTATAACAATACAACGCGTTTGTGTGATGAACATAGAATCAAATGTATGTTTAAAAAGATGAAAAAATCCGTATAGCTATTTGAAAATTGAAGGAAACTTCACATATTACTTTGATTTTAAATTTTAAAATGAAGTGAAAGATGTGATAAATTGAAAGAATTCAGAAAAAAATCAAAAAAAAATTCTCCATTCAAATTCAAATTCCCAACATTCATCTAACATATTCCTATTCATCTAAGTTAGATGAATTTGAATTTGAATAGACAGTTCTAAAACCCTTTCCACCTCGTCGGGTTGTATAACCATACTTTGTCCTCTTCTTTAAAACCGCCTTCTGTGGCCTGCGTGTCGTACCGACTTTTCATTCTCTCGCTGGCAACTTGAAGATTTGTTCGAACTAATTCATGAATATCGTTTAGCCGTCTTCTCATTTGGATTACGTAGTCTTCTCCTGCTAGATATTCTCCAGGCCGACAGCCAAATTCCAAGTCACAAGGAAGCCTCATTTCACGTCCAAACAGAATTTTCGCAGGTGTTTCACCCGTGGACTCATTTACGGCAGATCGATAAGCCAATGCGAATAGGGAAAGATTCTGGTCACAACCTCTCTGATGGCTGGAAACTACTTTAGACAGGTATTCTCCAATAGTCATGTTCATTCCATCTGACTGTGGATGTAATGCTGTTGTCCTGGTCTTCTTCATTCCCAACTTCTCGCAAATCTCGTGGCTTTCGAAATTTCTTGCCTGGTCGCTGTGGACTTCCAAGGGCACACCATATCGGCTGATAAATTCTTTCACCAATACATCCGCAACAGTTGTGGCCTCTTGGTTCGGGATAGCGTGAATTTCCACCCACTTTCATGACATAATCCATTACAACCAGTATGTATTTGCCAACATTTTCGGTCGTCGCAAATGGTTCAGCGATATCTAAAGCAATCCTTTCGAAAGGACTTCCAACAATATACTGTTTCAGAAGTGCCTTTCTCTTGCGATGTGATCCATTACTCGTAGCACAAGTCGTACATTTCTTACACCAGTCCTTCACATCGTCGGAGCTGTTCATCCAGTAAAACCTTTCACGGACTCGCTGAAGGGTTTTCTTCACTCCCAGATGACCTCCCGATGGACTGTTGTATACCTTCTTCAGTACCTCAGCTTCTCTCGTTCTAGGAATAACTAGCTGTCTCCTCAACTCGGAACCATCATCGTTTTCAAGGACTATTTTCAACAGCCCTTCTTCCAGGACAAAGGAGTCCCACTGAGCACAATATGCCTTGAGTGTCGGGGAAAATCTTGACACTTCTTGCCATGTATGTCGCGCCGATTTTCTTCCTTCCATTGCCGAATCATCTTCAGGTGAGGATCATTTTCCTGATCCTCTCGGATCCTGGTGGGTGATCATTCTTCATTGACTACTGTAATTCTTGGAACTGCAACTTCCTCAAATTTCGAATTGTTGCATTATGAATAGTCTACAGGGCATGACCGTCTAGGCAAAGAATTGGATTTCCGGTGATTCATATCAGCTGGATGTTCACCTCTGTCTGATTTCCCCTGTGACTGGAGTTCTTAGGTTACAGGAGTCTTGTGGCGCTTAGACGGACTGCGTACGTGCTCTAGCTTGCCACACTTCCGGCATTTCATCTTCTCCGTCTTCTTGTCTGCCATACCTTTCAACAAGTTGAACATCTGGTAAAGTTTTTCATCGTCATCTTCTTCCTGCATGGTCATACCTTTGTTGTACAGCGAGTTCTTCGTGGCTGCTTAGCATTTGAGAAGTTTTTGCTTCGCAGGAGTCGTAGGACGCTTACACGAACTGCGTGTATGCTCTAGCTCGCCACAATTACAGCACCAGATTTTTTGGCTCCTTGACTACCATACCTTTCAACAAGTTGACGATCTGGTCAAATCTGTCATCGTCACCTTCTTCCTGTATGGTCCTACCTTTGCTGTATACGGAAGTCATTGTGACTGCTTCATATTAAAGAGCAGCAGTCAATGCGTCGACTAATGTTTTGGGATAGGCTAAACGAAGCTTGATCTGCATATCGGGGTCACGTAAGCCATCAATAAGGGCCTGGATGACTAAACATCCCATCATATTCTCTGGTGTTGATGGATAAGCAAATCGAACGAGCCGCGTAATATCCACTTCATACACTTGAAGTGCTTCGTCACGTTTCTGCCATCGGTTCTTCAGCTGGGATGGGTACAAATGTTCTAGATGTTCTTGACCATATCGCATGTCCAACCTCTTCTTCAGTTGCTCGAAATCATCCGTTTCTTCCAGCGGTATCGTCTGAAGTACATCTAAGGCATCTCCTTGAAGCGCGATGGTTAAGTTTACTGCCTTCTCCCTATCGGAACAATTATACACTCTAGCGGCTGCTTCAAATTGTTTCACATAATTGGTCCACGATGGCTTTCCGTCGAACGTTGGAGCCTTGACTCTGGCAAAACTGCTAATATCTTCTGTCTTGGGTTGTGTTGCTGGCTTGCATATATCGATCTTCTTCTGTTCCGCTGGTGTGTCTTGTGTTCTTAAATCTGATAATTTACTTTCTAACTCCTTGATTTTTTGTCCATAGTTGTCGTTTTGTTCTCCATTTTCTCGTCCATCGTTGTGATGTTATCCTCAATATCCGATTTAAGAGACGAAATTTTATTTTCCACGTCAGCGGCAATGTCATTTTTCAATAATAAGATATCAGCAGAAAGTTTGTCTTGTCCATGGCAGAAAAAACGTTTTACACATTAGTTGAAATCTTTTTTTCCATGGCAGAATTTGACGAGATTAAGGTGAAAGCCTCGTCATTCAATAAAAATAATTCTGGATCAAAGCCGTCATTTTTCAGTACCACTTCAAGTCTTTCTACTAATTCATTTTTCTCACTGGACGTTTCCAAAAGCCTTCCAATCTTCCAATTATGCTCTTAATTCCGTCACTTTCAGATCACATAGTCTCTTGGACATCTTTACGTAGCAATTTATTTATATTATCCCACTTCTGACACCAATGTAATGTTTTACTTATTTATTCAAACTTTTTTTATGGGTGGGATAAATTCATACACTCGGTAGGTTCACTTACTTAATTTATTTATTCACTACACTATTCACTAATGATATACACAGTATATTCACTTAAACTAATTTATATGAACACTCCACTAATTTATATTCACTTATTTACTGTTTATCTCAGGAAGTCAAATTATAAATTAAACTGAACTTTTCCGCTGGTCGGTCCGTCATATATATATTAGCTCCTTTTCTACTAGAGAATTCTAGATTGCGACTTACTAAAAAACAATTGTCTCTCGTATTTTCTAGATAGGACTGATCACAAAAACAATGTCTAGATAAGATAGTCACAATCGTAAACAATTCTAAGGAATCCCTGCGCATCCGCCATGGCTTAGACAGAGTCGGATTCAGGAACTATACCATTGTGCTGTTTCGTAACAATATTGAGAAACAATTTTTTTGTGATACTTCAATTAACTCACAAAGTAATGAATATCAGGCCCATCTAAACAATTTCCATTCAAGAAGGAGAGGTAGGGGAGGAGGAAATTTTTTTCTTCATTCGATTTTTTCCTCTAGTCTATCTTCTTGTAGAACTATACTCGGGTTTGCGCATACATAAATAATTACAACAATATATAGCCTTTAACTAGCGGCTATTGGGCGTAATTCTTCGAAATGTTTCCGAAGTCGCATCATGCTACTCTCTACAATAGCTCCATTTCATTCTAAAATAAGACTAAAAACTTTGTATGAGCAATAATAACAAACATTTAGTAAGAGGTCCAAATTTGATATTGGACAAGCTAAACTCAAAAACTATTTTATCTAATTTTCTAAAATTTGGAGCACTTGATGCGTTCAAATCCAAAATGATATTCAGAAATATGTTTTGCAAATGGAAGTACACCGGAACAAAAATAGTCAAGTTATCTGTCAGGTCGTGAAGTTGTTTGTGAGAGTGTGTCCAATGATATACAACAAATGTACGGATGCCAAACAAGAGACATCAAACTTGTATGTACATAACATATTTTATGAAAACGAAATGTGTAACAATGTTTCAAATTTCTAATGAAACTTTTACAAACTGTAGCTATCAAATACCTGTTTACTACTATAGCTTTTAATTTGTTCGGAAACTGTACCTAAACTTGTCGACACGTTGCTGCTGATCACAATCTGGTGTTTATATAAGTTCAAAGACTCAACGAAAAACATCGTAAATTTCTAACAATAAAGTTTCATTAGATCACATTGCGTGTCCCGTTTGTGGCACAAAACACGATCCAAATTCGTTTTCGATAGCTACACAATATGGCTACATTAGAAAAGTTTCTTTAACGAACTTATTCAAAAATTCCTACTACGTTCGAGGAGATTTGCACTTTAAGAACGATATATTGGGACGAAATCATAAATATTTTATTAGATAACTTTTATTATTGAGAATAAAAAGTGTGACAACCAATATTTCCACTCTCCAGAATGAAAATTGTCCCCGTCTGAATTTTTCTTGGTGGAACTGGGGATTATTAAGCTATGCAGCTCTTCATTGCTGTTTTGAATACAATCATTTGTTTCCAGAATGGCGTGAGGCTGCGTTAGAATAATAAATGTTGTTATTTGGTGAATTAGCTGTCTATATACCATTGTGTGTGATTAAAGCTTCTCCTACTTATTTCATTAAGTTGGGTAAGTAGATATTTTAATGCAGCGTTCGAAAATATAGATATCATATCTAATAAAATATCAAAAAGGCGATGAAATAAATTAATGAATCCTCTGTGTTCTAGTTAAAGGAGAATATTTATAGTTGAAGAACATAATGGACACAAAATTGATCGAGTCTCAAGGAATATCCAGTACTCATGGGAGATATTTGAAGTCTGTTATTGCAATTACTTACTGTTCCACTCATAAAATCAAATGAAAATCTATGTGAGAGGAGCAGGTATATAACATAAAATTTTGGGATAAATGGAATGGAGAATAAGATCTCCCCTTCTTCAGTTCCCCAGCAAACGCATGTGTCTAGCGATTTCTGCTAAAGTTTTCTAGCTGACTCTTTTCCAGAAAATAATAAACATTTGATTAGTATTTCAAATGAAATTCAGTGTTTCTAGTTAATTCCACAATATAATGAAAATTGTTGAAAATTCTAAAAAATTGACAATTGTTTCGATAAATCAATATCATCGTTAGAATGACAGAAGTTACATTTCATTTGATGCCTACGTGACGATTAGTAGTTATTTTTTGGCTAGACCAAGAAGTGACCTAACTTGAGATATACTTAATATGTGTTAATAGAAAATAGAAGAAGATGTGATATTACAAATATAGAAGCTTAGATATTATTAGCACTATGGTGATGCCTTGGATATCATTTTTCCAATTAAGATCACTATAAGTGTGCAATTATATAGAAAACCAGGAAAACTATATCTGCTGATCTTTACAATTATCAGTTAAGAAGACAGTTTATTAGTGGAGAACTCCCTAGATTTATCTGTTCATTGACAACTTCATATTGTAGGTTTCTTAAATGTCTTCTAATTTCTAATTCTTCGAGGAAATCCAGTTCTTGTTTCTTTTCACAAATATGCAGCACTTCTAGTTATGTGTTAGGTGTCAATGAATGATTGGTGTCAAGTAGATGTTTTGCGTAGTGGGATTTATCTGGTTGTTTTAATCTGTATGCCCGTAAGTGTTCAGTGTATCGGATCTCAAAATTTCTAAGGGTCTGATTCAAATAGACAGCATTACATTCTGGACATTCGAGTTTATATATACCTGATTTCTTTAATGGTGGTATTTTTGTTTTTACATTTAACAATTTTGTACTAACGTTACTTTCTGTTTTAAAAGGAATTGTTGTATTCGTTGCTAAAGATGTTATCTTTGAAATATTATAAGAAATACTTCCTGCATATGTGATGGTTTTATAAGTTTTTATTACATTAGTTTGTTTAGGAAATATTAGTTGTAATGCCACTTTTTCCTCTTTCTCATTAATTAGTTTATTTATCATATGTAATTGAGAACCGTTGGATGTTGCTATTTGTCTAATTGTATTAATCTTTCTATCAAAATTACATTGTTCATAGGAACTGAAAAAGCTCTATATATCATTGAATTATATGGCTAGTTTATGTGACATGGGGTGATTGGAACTATATGGAATTGTCACAACAGTGTGTGTTGGCTTTCAGTAAATTGAATATAATTATGTATAATAATATATATATATATATATATATATATATATATATATATATATATCACCTATTTTGGCAAATACTTTTATGAACAGTTTAGAAAGAAAGATCTTTGAAAGTAATATTTCGAAAAATGTTTTATTTTGGTATATGTATATGTATGGGTAGTGAACGACAATTAGATGTATTTTTCAACCACAGTAATAATTTACACCCAAAAATTGAATTTACATTAAAAAATGAAGAAATTAGCTCAATCAATTTACTTGATTTAAATATTCAACTGAGTCCAAACTCAAAAATTAATTTATATATTAACAATATTAAACTTGACAATATTCAACTGAGCTGAACTGTACTGAACTGAACGGTCTTGATAACGTTGCACTATTTATATGGAAGATGTAGCTTTGCAGACTTGATTCCAACATTCTAGATTCCTTTAGACTCTAGACCATGGGTCTTCAATATTATTTATGTAAAGAGCATAAAATGCTTAGATTTCGTTTTGCGGTGAGAACGACATGATAATTAGAGTTGACACCCTAAGAACTTCACAGCTGATTCGCTTAAGTATTCGTCTCTGACACAATCTCGATAGCGGAAGAACGGCACGATAAATAGCGTTGAGACCCTAAGAAAATTACCAGTAACTTTCATGAGGATCCTTCGATGACTGACTTTCTTCGCGAGCTTTTGGCCATAGACAACCTTTTTTTAGAATGTTTTATACGAAAAATTCACGGGAAAACCATTTAAAACTAATGGTGCCATAAATTCACCAATTACGATGTTTAACTGGAATCTGGGACAATGTACTCTTTTATCAGAGGCGATACTAAAGCTATTAAACACATCGTACATTTTTTAGTCGAAAATTGAGGTTGGAGCATATCGAACTCTTCCTATGTCAAGAGATATTGTTTCTTCATATTTTATGTTTATTGGTCATACAGAAAGGACCATCGGTGAAAATATCTTACAGCAGGGCCGTAATGAGGTAGGGATTATGCGAAAATAATTACTCGATCTAGTAGGGTAAAACGTAAGAAAAATAGAAACGTTACAATGATTTAGTTTTGAGGTTCGTTATCTCTCTCCATAGTTTTTCTATGATTTTAGTTTTCTTGCTCCCTGGTTCGTCATAGATGTTAATAATAGTGAGTTTTCTGTTTTTGGTTCCAATCTGTATTATTGTTGCATTTTAATTCATCATTTGTGCTAGAAAAAGGCAGACGGAAAGGCTAAGCAACCTGCGTCAATGCCAATCGTTGGACCGGAATATTTCTGCGGCGTCAGTAACTAAAGCGTCCACAAAAATGGGTATAGTATAACTTAAGGTAATGATTAAAGAAATCACCATGCCAAAGACAAGAGGAACAGAAACTGCGGAGCACATTTTATGCCACTGCGATATTTTACATTTTATGCCACTGCGACAGTTTAATCAACGTGCGATTCTCGGTACAAGCGTAGGAAAGCCACTGACAAGATTTAGTCTCTAAGCTGATAGACTTCATAAGAAGGACACCACAATGGATCTGCAAATATCACAGTGGATTGAGCCACAAGCTCTGTGAAATCTTCCCATTTATCTCCTATCTCCTACCATTACTTCCACTTAATTTGCACATCTTCTCCCTTTTCCTCACTTGAGCTCACCATTATTCTACCCGCGACCTCATCGATCCGCCTGCCTCCTTCTTCCCTTATTTTCCAGCTCCAAACACCTTTCTAATCAACCTAGCTCTGTATCTAATCATCAAGTGGTGCAGCCCTTTTATCTGTCCTTTTTCTATTTTTCTTCTTCATCAGGATTATTTTTCAAGAAAAATTCAGTTTCTGATACTATCTTTCCATTCTCTTTCATCAACTTTCCTGAGAAATCTTATTACGATACATTTCAATCTATTTTTTTTTGGCTTTATTTGGTTGTCCTTTATTCATTCACATATGTCAAAGTAGATTTTACTAGTTTCTGTACTAATCCTACTCTCATTGTGTTAGACATTTCTCTTCCACTCAACGAGTTATTTTCAGTAGTAATATCACAAGTGAGTGAGTGAGAATGAATTGAAAATAATTCGACAGATTTTAGAAAACTTGTTTCTAGGAAATAGATACGAGAGCCCGAAGGGCTCGAGTGGCTATTGCCCAATGGCAACAAGTTTGAGAAAATGCCTGGAGAATTATTACCTAATTCATCGAACTCTCGTGTGGTATTCGATAGATTATTTTCACTTTTCCGCCCAACCTATCTAATATGCGAGAAAAGTATTGGTTTACCCCAAAAAATGTTTTTTTAGTTATTTTAACGTTTTCCATAAACAATAACATCAAAAAACGGTTTTTAGGAGAAAATCCTTTGTGTATGTCGTCGTCGTCGTTGTCGTCGTTCACTTTTCCTTACATGTCTTGTTAGCACGATACAGCCTCCGTAGTCAACAATTTTATAATAGACTATTGTTGAGGACATGTCACAGATGGACCCTATTGTTTTTCAGCTCACCAGAGCCAGTACAACGGGTGCTATGGTACTTGAAGTACGACATTTTTGTCATTTTTTGAAAAGTTACAGTTTGTTAGCACGATACAGCCTCCGGAGTTCAACAAGTCACCAACTTTATGATTGAATATTATTGAGGACATCTCACTGATGAACTCTATTGATTTTCAGCTCACCATAGCTAATAGAACAGGTGCTTTCAGTTTGTTAGCACGATACAGCCTTCGGAATATATACAAGTGACCAATTTTATGATTGGATATTATTCAGAGCGTCTCAAATATGAACCCTATTGATATTCATCTCACTAAAGCCGGTATAACGGGAGCTAAGGTACTGGAAGAACAAAATTTTTGTCATTTTTGGAGAATATTCAGTTTGTTAGCACGCTATAGACTCCAGAATATACGATTGATCAATTTTATTATTGAATATTGTTCAGGGTGTCTCACAGATGTACGCTATTCATTTTCAGTTGACTAGAACGAGTTCAGCGGGTCCTATGAATCTAGATATACTACATTTTTGGTTATTTTTGGAGAAATTCCGGTTTGTTAGCATGATACATCCCCCGAAGTGTATACAAGTAACACTTTTATGATAGAATATTGTTCAGGGCCACAGATGCGGAAAAGTTAATTTCAATCTTTAAAACCGTTTATTTGACGTTACAATCAAAATTATTTTAAAGATTTTATATTTTCATTTCAACAAATTTATGTCACTCTACTCAATATGAACAGAATGAGTTATTCAAATTAGGATGCATTGAAGTTTTGAACATGACGAATACAATTATTATAAATGTTTTGTTCTTGTGTGGAGGATTTTTCAACATTGTTTTTTTCTGATGTGTTGAAAGTTAATGATGCTTCCCCACTCTCTCAGGTTATCAATTAAATTTGAATGATGTTCATTATCCAATTTCAGGTAAGGTTTCAATGAATTGGATGAGCCGTGTCCTGTGATTTTCATAATTTCCTGCTTTTGCAAGGTGAGACACTGCAGTTGATCGTGCGGAATGGTTGGTAATTTTAATTTTTTTAATATCGAGTCCAATCATCTCTGCAGATTCTTTCATCCCACTTAGACATCATGTTCACCCCAATCGGCATATTTTTGTACCATCTTGAAGAATATGGTTTATACCAAACAATATTATCTGTTAAAAATAAACTGTCAGTTTTGATATTTGCATTTCGCTTGCTGAGTAATTTCTTGAGCAATCGAAATGGACAAATATCAGGGTTCTCGGTATGTTGTATTGACCATTTACTGTCCGAACATCTTTGTGCTTCTCCTTGCGCTGTTTTGGAAAATATAGAGTTATACTCTATTCTTGTGGTGGTCAACCCCGCAGTGTTCGTTTTGTGATTGAGAACCTCCTCCACCACGCCATGTCAGTTCATATGAAACAATATGATAAAATTTCTGTGTTTTCGTCGTAGAGTTTTATCATGTGCAAGATTTCTCCTTTGCTCTAACTTACAGAACTTTGTTTCCTTTTTTCAGGCTCTTTCTGCAATAACTTACGATGGGTGTTTTTAGCATCTCTGGCGAATTTGAATTCGATATCATTGAATGGGTCGAATCTTCTATTAAATTGGTCGTAGTACAACTCTTCTATTAATTTTGCGGTTTTATTCCACATTGTCTTGATCACAGCTTTGTAATAATTGCTACCTCTATTTTTTGCTAGACCTTATTTTTTTACACTCAGTGTAATAAGTAAAACTCAATGTAATAAACTCATTGTTTGAATCACCAGGGTGATAACTCCTCCTACAGCTTGAAGTGTTCATTAATAAAAACGCTGTCACCACTTGTAATAGAAATTTAACCTTTTGTCGGTATATTGATCCCGACCTTAGGGTCACCAATTCTTTTCTTTAATGTGCGGCTGAGCGTGTAAGGCAAATCCAGTCCGACTTGATCTGGGTACGCCTGGTCTTGAAACGGTTTGGTTTGATCTCCTTTGCCAGGACAGGATTGTTCTCCCGGTTCGGTCTCACATCCGAGGTTGATACACACTCTAGGGGGAATTTCGGGGTAGGGATGATAAATAAAATATGGTGGACCCACAAAGTTGTAAAAAAATATAATAAAAGTATCTCTGAGTATATATATATATATATATATATATATATGTAAATATAAAATAAAATCCCAAATATTACCCAACTTAATAAAGCCCCGGTATAAAAAACAACGTATACATTTATCTATAAATTGTGCATCCCCTGTATAACATGTAACCTATCCTCATAAAAAAACAAAGTTTAAATCTCAATTTGTTCAAAAACTTACGGCGTTGGAAAAATTCCCTTCTCTGGCCTGGCTACTGCTTATTCTTCGCTATCTTTTTAGCCACCGCGGGTAGTGCCAATAAACGGTATCGTGTTATGTTGGAAAAAAACTTAGCGTAGAGGGTGATTCTTACCGTTTCGTGTCTCGAACGGGGGACAGTGTTCACCGTCAAGGATATCTAAGTATCCCTATTACACCCTGACAAAACGGAGAGAACTTTTCCTCTGATACCGCTAACACTAAAAAAAACTGCTACCCGTTATCGTGACAGGGAAAGGACTTTTCCCTTCTCGCGTCTTCGCCCCTGACACTGTCTGTCTGCTGCCGCTGTCTGCACATACTTGATTTTTACTCTTCCCCCGAATTAGGTTTGGGTTTTTTTGTTGACTTGCAAAATCAACCTTTTATGTTTTGAAGCGTCCTAATTTTCACGTTATCAAATAAATGTATTCAAAACAATTATTTGGCTTTGACCAAGTAAAATGTTTTATTTGTTCCAAGCTGTTTTGGTTTCGTATCGTTTTTCTAAACAAAATGTGAGTCGTACTCAATTTTTTTATAATGATTTGAAATAAAATACGTTTTACCGTGTGTTCTGAAATTTTCTACATTAAATTTATCTCTTTGATATTCGTATTTATTACAGCATCTTTATAGTCCATTCTGTTTCTTCATATTGAACCCATAGTCTTTCAAAATAACTGCTAGTTTTGTTGTTGATGTCTCCTCCTCCAAATTATATCCCCTCTCGTTGAAAAATAATTGGAATTGTTTCCAAATCGACGCCCTGCTTATTTTGGTATTATTACATGCACTTTCAATGATAATATTATTAATATCATCAACTGATAATTCACTAAAACGTTTGGGATTCATTTTACGAATTTTTTGAAAATTTATGACAGACGCGTCAAATCAAGAAAATCCGCTGTCATGTGGTTGTCATTCAATAAAAACAATGTACATTGAATTATTCTCGCTGGAATAATGTAAGTAGATTATTTCCACTATAAAAATGTTTTGATTGGCTAGAACGTATATGAATTACTGAAATTGAAAACTTCTATTGATTTTGAGAAACGGCAAAAAATAATCAATGAAATTTAACTGTTTTAGCAATGGTCCCACTCATTTAGTCTCCTGTTGCTCTCTCTTGATGGACTAACTCAACTTAGGCTAGCCCAACCTTCTTGAATTATGATGAGACTTAAACATCTCAATATGTTTAATTGTTTCACTTGATCTTTATAGATCGTTATATTTTGTCTTCCATTCGACTTCTGAACCACTGTAGATTTCGTTTCCCCCATATTAATTCTATTGTTTTTCCCATTCTCGTCATTGAAAATTTTCCTGGTTTCCCGGAATTGCTCCGCTGTTTCTCTAATACACATGCAGCACAAACCTCTCATATATTCATAAGTTGCATTTTCCAATATCCATTTTGTATTGTTTGCATTTGTCAATGACATCAGACAGTAGGTTGAATAATGAGAGATATACGAATTACTCTTGTCTTCAATATGATTTTGATTTCACATATCTCCGTAACTTCATGTTCTTCCATAAAAGCTCACATGAATACAGGATTATGCGATTCCTTTACAGAATTATGGTCTGGATAGTATTTAAAAGCTTTGATATTTGTTAATGGAAATTGAACAGATACGTATTCATCACTAATTTGTCTGTGATTTAGAAACAAGTAACAAATGGGTTGATGGAGATTATCCAATATCCCTTCCCATTATTCGTCGTTGTAACGAGCATAGTCTGTAATGCATGTACAGTATTTCTACCGACAAGCTGTGGTTAAAACATTAGTCCGAGAATTTGTAATGGTGTCACACAGTCAGAGTAATTGTAGGGAACTTTAGTCAAACAAACTCTGGCAATAATTGCATTCGGTGAATTTAAATGTGCCATTTGACTAATCATTAGGTAAGGTATGTTAACTTTTTCAATTTTCATTTAGCATATGAATAATAAACGTGAGAATATGATTAGTAATTGGGTTTTCATACTTTCGATGGAATATGCGAAATTAACCATAGGCGTAGTATGTTTTCATATTCCTGAACTTCATAATTGTTATGCAGCAAATGGACTTTTAAGAATTGTGTGAAGTTTTCCAGATATGTTAATACATACTCTTCATTGTCATAAGTTGGTGGATCCACATTAAGACATAAATCTGTATGTATAATTTGTAGAGGTCTGGTTGCCCTTTCTCTTACTGTGTAAATTACTTTCTTGACTGTTTAGAGATCACATAAGATTCACACAAAAGGTCACTATTGCATTTTTTAATGTCTTAAGCACTCCCTCACACAAAGATGGAAGTTTCTTGAAGTATTTGAAATTACTGTGCCCCATTATCTTGTGCCACTCTTTAGCTACTTCTTGAGCAATAAGGAGTCCTTCTATTTGTTTATCTGGTGTTTTACATTCTTTGATACCCACTTCGTACATTCCACTTGCATTCTTTTTACGTTCAATTGTAACATTTGCTTCCGATTTCACCATTCTATACTAATTTCGCTGTTTTATTATCAAACACAGTAATCAGTAGTCTGATGCACTGACGAGATTTCTGTTAATTCTGGAACATAAGTCACATTGGTTAGAATAACATTGTCCGATTCCACACAACCCATAATATTTCTTTTCAAACATTGACTATTCTTTGCACTGCTTATTTGATATTCTTGTGATTCTACCTTCATGTGCTAAATGAGCATCCATGACAAAAATAGGATCCAAATAATTTTTCATTGTATGTTCTGACATATGATTTTCTTCAAATATTAAGTTTTAAACTTACTTCCGGCTTCTGGTTTATATCGACACTTGTATGAACGGTTATTAGTTTCCTTTCAGTACTGACAAGTTAGTGAGTCTCTTTTGTTTTTGAAGTAGCCCTGACCACTGTGCACATTATAACGGATACCACAAGATAGAGTGACTTCATTCCTCTGCTCTTGATTTCTCTTAGGCTTCTTGCATTCATTGGCAAAATAATTGTTGCCACCACTATCACAGCACCTCATATGTTTTTATAAAACTTATTTTTATTATTATTGGTATTACTATCATTATAATTACTAGTAGAAACTGTTGTTACTACCCAAATTGGCCACTAGCTCCGCTCCCCTATGGGCTACAGGTGAGTTCAGCTGCCCCCAGTGACAAGCTTTCGGGCCTTCAGCAGACTTAGTCGGTGAGTGGGAGTGAGTTATTTCAGTTATTCGGGATGTTCTGGAAATAAAATAGGTGCCAGCCAGGTTTCTGCGCGGCCAAAATGTTCGTCCTATCCCAAACCTAGCAAATGAATAAAAAAACAGGTATCTAAACTTACCCACGTGTTTATTAACTAACAAATGTTTTTAAAAGACAGATACTCAAATGTTCTCAATTTTTAAATATTCGCAAAAAAAGATGAAAAGTGACTGGACTAAAACGTCTGGCAAGTCGTTGAATTAGCTAATAAGTGAAAAACTAGTTGCAAAATAACAGGGGTACACAGAGCTCCGAGTTATTAATAAAACACGTGAACTAATAAATAAACAAAAATGAAATATATGAACTAATAAAAAAACCGAAAATGAAATGTTAGTGAGCTATACGAAACACCAGTTAATATATATACATATATATATATATATATATATATATATATATATATATATATATATATAGATATATAGATATATATATATATATATATATATATATATATATATATATATATATATATATATATATATATATATATATATATATATATATATATATATATATATATATATATATATATACAGGGTGTCCCGGGACTAATGGGAAAAAAGTCGGGAGCGTATAATATGAGCTAAAATAATGTTAGTACTTCATATAAACTTTTTCTATGCAGGCCCTCGTTTTCGAGTTATAGGCCTCCAAAGTTTTAATTTTGAATTTGGTTTTTATTTTTAATTTTTGTACTAGTTATTTGATCTTTATAAAATTTACGGCAAAGATATAATGTATGTGTATGTTTATTTTGGTAAGGTAAACAGATTTACAGTAGTGCATTGAAGCCAGGGACGAACTACTTGCAATGGTTAGTGATCCAAAAACTTTGCAGGGATGGCACACCCTGTATGAATTTATCGAATTTCACTTCCCCACACATTAAGCAAACGAAAATATACTCTTGTTGGAATTCGATAAAATAAGCCGTTTGGCTAATATTTACAGTTTTATTCATGCACTACGTACCAATTTGCGCATTCACCATTTTTATAAGTACACATCGAGGTAAAACGTAACTTATTAATGGATGTCCAAGATTTACCTACAGTACTACAAAAAAATAATAGCCGGAGATGAAAAACATTAACGACTTATTAATTCGAAAGTTGGTAAAAACTTTTTTAAGTGTTTTTACCGTGTATCAAGTTATCATAGGATTAGTTGTCAAACGTTGTGTAGAATAGTTCGTAGTCAGTACTTGTCAATAATTCATAAGTCCTTAATTTAACAGTTACAATGGCAAAATTCGCTTTTATCGAGTACGCAGATATGCATCTAATGTATGGACTGGCTTCTCGAAACTGTTTAGAGGCCAGAAGGCTTTATGAAGAACATTTTGCAAACAGAGCATTGCCAGAGAGACGAATGTTTGAGTGTATTGGTCTCAGGTTACGAGAAACAGGTATGAATAAGTAAATGTAATTTTCTATGTATACAAAACAAAATTTTCAATTTTAGGAATATTTTTGCCAAAAAAAAGTGGAGAAGGTCCAGTACGAAACATACGTACTGTGGCAGTTGAACAAGACTTGTTAAATGCAGTTGATAATGAACCATCAACGAGTTTCCTAAAAGTATCAAGAGAACATAACGTCTCGAAATTAGTTGTTCATCGCGTCCTAAAAGAACAGCTGTTATATCCTTTTCACATGAAAAAAGTACACAGTATGACAGTGGCTTATTATCCTGCACGGCTTGAGTATAGCCAGTGGTTTCTGCGACAACAACAAGCAGACAATACATTTATTAGTAACGTTCTCTTTACGAACTAATCCAGTTTCACCAGAGATGGAATCATAAATTCTCATAATATGCATTTATGGGATGATGTGAATCCACATGGCATTATCCAAACTAGGAGCCAGCATATATTCATGGTTAATATTTGGGCAGGAATAGTTGGCAATCATTTGATAGAGCCATATACTTTATTGACGGTACTTTGACTGGTCAGAGATATTTGGAGTTTTCGCAAAATTAGTTATGGAACCTGTTTGATGATGTGCTACTACAAACTCGTAGGAATTTATGGTTCATGCATGATGGGGCCCCGCCTCATTTCAGTTTAGATGTACGACAGCATTTACACACAAGGTTTCCTAATAGATGGATTGGTCGTGGAGGCCCTTTCCAATGGCCACCGCGATCAGGAGACGTTAATCCTATGGATTCCTTTCTCTAGGGTTATCTCAAAAGTAAGGTATACGCAACACCTTTGCAAACAAGACAAGATTTAATAGACAGAATTGTGTTACACTGCAATGTTATTAGAAATAATGTAGGATTGCTCATTCAAGTGCAAAGAAACAACCTTCGTAGACTTAGAATGTGCGTGGAAGTGGGAGGAGCTCATATTGAACATTTATTAAAATAACGTTAGTTTTTGTTGTTGTTTAGGAATTAGTATTAGTCTAATGTTTTATAACTTGTGTTTTTTGAGGTTTTGTTAATGGTTTAATAATGTTATGTTCGTAATTTTGATTAAAAGGAAGTAAATCCTGGACATCGTATTAATAAGTTAGTCAGGTAGATTTGTACGTAGTGCATTAATAAAACTGTAAATATTATCCAAACGGCTTATTTTATCGAATTCTAACAAGAGTATATTTTCGTTAGCTTAATGTGTGGGGAAGTCAATTTCGATGACTTCATACAGGGTGTGCCATCCCTGAAAATTTTTTGGATCACTAATCATTGCGAGTAGTCCGTCCCTGGCTTCAAGGCAGTACTGTAAATCTGTTTACCTTTCCAAAATAAACATACACGTACATTATAGCTTTGCCGTAAATTTGATAAAGATCAAATAACTAGTACAAAAAATAAAAATAAAAACCAAATTCAAAATTGATACTTTGGAGGCCTATAACTCGAAAACGAGGGCCTCCATAGAAAAAGTTTATATGAAGTACTAACATTTTTTTTGGCTCAGATTATACGCTCCTGACTTTTTTCCCATTAGTCCCGGGACACCCTGTATATATATTGGATATTTTTGTGGGGATGTGGCAATAATACTCCAGAGTAAATTCTCTCAGATATCTATTCCCGAGCTTTCAAATAATTTTTATTCATTATCAAAAGCTATAAATAGTTGGTCAATGTTATCATCATGAAATCTATAGCGAATTTTGGCAAAGTTGTAAATTTTTATAATAAATTCTTTTAAACATAAATCAATGAAAAACTTAAAAAACAATATGACAATAAACAAAATATTTGATCTTGAACTACTACAATTTTTATTTTTTTATCATAAAATTAAAGATTGTAATGAATCTTTTGTTCTTTTTTCATAATCTAAAAGATATGCATAGATAACACTAAGGTTATTTAAATCTGTTTCATTATTTATTACATAATTTTGTTCTGCAATATATGTTATTTCCAAAAAAAGGCGTTTTCTATAATTACTTTCTATTGCTAAGACTTTGGCAGATTGATAATCCATAGAATGGCCTTCATAAAACACGTGTTCCGCTAAAGCACATATATCAGGATATAATCTACTGTCACTTTTATGAGAGGCGATTCGATTGGTTAGCGATCTTTTACTGTGACCAATGTATTTCTTATTACAGATATTGCAAGGAATCTCATGAACTATATTAGTTAATTTTTTAGTGGCAGTCTTGTCTTTGATCTTACTGAAAATTGATTTTATTGTAACACATTGTTTATTAGCAATTTTTATATTATGTGGTTTAAATACTCCAGAAATTTTAGGTGTGATAGATTTTATATATGGAAAAGAAATATGAGTCGAAGATGTAATATTAGTAGTTAAAATGTCACTATTTTCTTCGTCTCGTATTATGTTAATAGTAATGTCATTTCTATTGTCAGAAGTATTATATAAAACATGTTTCAAAAGATATGAAGGATATGAGTTATTATAGAAAAGTTTGTAGAGTATTTTTAGATTTTTATTGTGAAATATTGTATTGGAAATTTTTAGGACTCTGGTTTTCATCTGTTTAATCAAGTTGATTTTTGTACTACGTCGATGATATGAATGGTAATTTATATATCTCCCAAAATTGATAGGTTTCCTATACCAGTCAATTAAGATTCTATTCTCATTATTTCTTATAAAGTTGGTATCCAGAAAAGATGAAGATTGTTCTGTATTTTCCCTTTCCATTGTAAATTGTATATGCGGATCGAAGCTATTGAAGTAAAAGAGTATATTATTTATTTCATCACATGAAAGAGATAATATTATATCATCTACATATTTTTTTATGAAGAACAAATTAAAGGGTAAAACAGAAATAACATAGTCTAAAATATAATTCATAACATAGTCTGCTAATATAGGAGATATTGAAGAGCCCATAGGTGTTCCAAAGGTTTGTTGGTAATTTTTGTTATTGTAAGAAAAAAATGTATTATTAAAAATAAATGTAATTAATTCTAAAAAAGTTTCTTTTCCGAATTTGCAATTTTTACTTATATCATTCCATTCATGTTGAAGAGATGTTAAACATATATTTAAATGAACATTACTAAACAGTGATACTACATCTAAACTTAAAAGAACGTAATTTGATGGTAATAGTGAGTTATTGAATGATTCACTGATTTCAAAGGAGTCTTCAACATAATATTCATTGTTATAGTCGTGATATTTTGTCGATATTTGAGTTAACCAAAGAGTAATAGGTTCAATTGGAGTATTAATTGATGCTACAATTGGTCTAGCTGATAATGTTGGTTTCATGAAGGCCATTACATGGATTATCAATCTGTCTAAGTTTTAGCAATCGAAAGTAATTATGGAAAACGCCTTCTTTGGAAACAACATATATTGCAGAACAAAATGATGTAATAAATAAAAAAACAGATTTAAATAACCTTAGTGTTATTTATGCATATCTTTTAGATTATGAAAAAAGAACAAAATATTCATAACAATCTTTAATTTTATGATAAAAAAATAAAAATGGTAGTAGTTCAAGATCAAATATTTTGTTTATTGTCATATTGTTTTTTGAGTTTTTCATTGATTTATGTTTAAAAGAATTTATTATAAAAGTCTACAACTTTTCCAAAATTCGCTATAGATTGTATGTAAGTATTTATTATTTCATTTAATGATTAATAATGATAACATTGACCAATTATTTATAGCCCTTGATAATGAATAAAAATTATTCGAAAGCTCGGGAATAAATATCTGAGAGAATTTACTCTGGAGTATTATTGCCACATCCCCACAAAAATATCCATTACAAATAAGTTGACACGTATCTTTCTTCAAATAATATATAAATATATATATATATATATATAAACAAATCAATCCACCCCATGTTATCCCCTCATCATCTTCTCATCCGGAAAAACCGTGATCGCCTCTTCTCCCCGGTCCAGGCGGAACCAAATGGTGAAGTACCCCAGAAAAGTACTCCTCCAGAAAAAGGTAATTATCCAAGAGAAAATGTATCTCTCCAGAAGAAGGTAAGAATCCAAATAGGAAGGTATACCTCCAGGAAAACTTGAGTATTCCAAAAAAGAAGGTATCCCTCCAAGAAATAGGTATATATCCAAAGAAAGAAGGTGTTCCTCCAGGAAAACCCTCTAATTGAGGGCCTAAACTTCCTCGAAACTCCTACAATAGTTTCATCAAAAACGAGGATGGAAATAAGCTATCCAAATCCCGACTACGTTATAATTTCAGTCAAAAATTCTTTCAAAAAAGGTTCAGGCAGCGTGGTTTCCTAAACGGCCAATATCCATCAAATCTTCAAAAAAAATACAGCCACCACCAGCTTCCCGAATTGATTTACAACGTCTTGATTATTATCCCCAACTGGGATGGTTTTAAATACCATAAATAAATCAATATATCACCGAAAACTGAAACTCATGCAGCCATCTCGAAATTTTGATTAGAAGAGAGAGTCATCGATGCGCCAATCACCCAAGTAACTTAATTTCTCCCTACAACGCAACTCGAGTAAGTGTTCCAACCAGTAGCAATCCCGCTGACAGAAATTCGTCTTAACCACAGGACATAGAAACACAATCCGCTTAACACATCGAACAAAAGTTGAGTAAACCCTAAAGTATTATTAATAGAAGTTCGCATGTCATCTACGAGCACATCGGAGAGGAAATCTGTAAGCATAATGAGTTATCTAGAACTCGTAGAGTCGAACCGACGTATCTGTCATCGAACAAATTGACAAGTCAACATAACCAGACTTTTCAACAACAACAATACAATGATTCTTATAAGTATTAGAAATTATTTAAATCATTTTAAACACTGATTGTACCATAGTACACCCGCATATGTTGATACACAAAGCCAAAATAACCGGAATTATCATACAAATCAGATGTCATCAAACAGTTAACGTCTTATGGGTAAATGTTTACAATATACTCTAATGACAACCAAGTCTGAAACAAAAGTTTCTGAACGATATGGAAATACTTACCGAGGCTATGACATGGTATATTATATATATATATATATATATATATATATATGTTATATTCACAAATTCACGTTAAACTTTTTGAAAACAATTTTTATTGAGTTACACAGTTTTATGTTATATAAAAAAGAAGTAATAGGTTGAAATTATAATTGTAACTAACTATTTTACATAAAGTCAAAGAATTTATAGAATTTGTTAAATCAACGTCAGCGTTTATTTTCATGGAGAATTCGATGTAGCGTCGCTCCCATGAAAGTGCAGAAATCATTATTTTCCTGTAACATAATATTTGTGTTACTTAATGTGTTTATTTTATAAAAACGCAACGTAGCATCGTTCTCATGAAAATACGGAAATCGTAATCTGATGTTTGACATTGCGTAACATTACTTAAACATAAGCGTTTTTTCGTATATAACAACTCCCCCCTTAATTAAAATTGTTGTTTAATAAACAACAATTTTGAGAATAAAAACCAAAATACATAAAATATAAAATAGACAATACAATATATACAGAAATTTCAAGATTAAAAGGAAAATACGCAAAATACAAAAATAAAAATATAAAGGTATACATTAAACCATGAAATTGTCAATTTTCGATTTCCACTTCCTCAGAGGCTTCGGTGTCAAGTTTGGGTCTTCTGTTTGGCAGAATGTTATGAATTTTGATAAAAACATCATTTGGTTGGTCCGGAACAGGCTTTCCTGGTGATTTGTTGAATTTAATATTTCTACACTTATAACAGGTGTAGAGGACGATCAAGGCAACGATGAGTGAGATCGTAGTATATGTGAACCACGAAATATTTTTCTCAACAAACGGTTTGTTTATGAGTTCATCCAAACTTTTTGAGTATTGGTCCAGTTTGTGTTTTGTCACTTGCAGATCATTCAAGTTAATGTTATTAAGATCTAGTGGTTCTATTTTGGGTACTTCTACTTTGTTTGGAATGTCTAGGCAACAGTTGTAATCAACCATTACGGGATGAAGTACATGAGGAATGTTTATAGTTTTTCTGGTACTAGCTTGTATTTTAGTAATGCCAACAAAAGCGGAGCATCCTGAGTATAGCTGTAAAATAGAATTTTCATTTACGGTTAATGTTTTCGTTTTTGTGTCTGGAAGACTTATGGTCACGTGTACCGGTTCGGCAATCGACACTAGCCACACGTTTTCTTCGAGTTTTTGCACATTATAACCTTGTCCGTTGACTACCGCACTTTTACAATTCGCAGGAAATGTTTTATATTGTCTTAACAAACGGGCTTCACATATCGCGTTATCGTCTATAGGGTACGCGTAAACATCGCGACACAACTTTTGATGCGTAGATAACTGTTTACACTTTTGTAAATCGTGGATTGAAACGTAGGATAAAGAATCATCATCTCGCGCTAAATATTTTTGTGAAAATGATAAAATGTGGTGAAATCCAGTTCTATTATCATGAATTGGTATTGGGTATAGGTGGAATAAAGTAAATACTTGTGGTTCAATCAAAGGTATTTTAAGAACGAAAACAAGATCTGAATTTGTTTGATATGCTTCGAGATCGATTATTTCCAAATACTGTGGAATTTCAGAATATTTTATTGGTAGCGGTAAACCTTTTCTTACTGTATTTTCTGATATTTTCTTAAGAGCAGTGATCAAATTTTCTGGTTCAATAATAGAAGTATGAATTATTTGAAGCTGTGCAAAAGTGATAGGGTTTAGAATATCATTAATAGTATTTTCAACATACGAATAACTCTCCATTAGTTGTTCGCAAACTTCAAAGAAATTTAATTTGGCTTCGATAAGCGCAATTTCGTTTGTTGATTGTCGAATGGTGGTTTCAATTTTTTCTATATCTGAATTAAATATTTTCTCATTTAATTTTAATTGTCCTATGGTACTGTTGAGATTTGTTATGACTGAGCTTGTGATTGACATTTGATTTTTTAATAAGTTTTCTATCTGGTTTTGATCAGTTTTTAATTTATTAATGCAGTCCATATAATATTCACCGTCAGACGCATCGAGATTTCCGGTTATTGATTTAAATATGGTGCCAATACCATTAATTAACCCTCGTTTTTGTCTTTTAACATCGAAAGATATTTCACTAAATTTATCGCCAATAGATTTTGTAATTTGTTGCAATAATGCCAAATGTGATTTTACTTCGGATCGGAAGGACTTCATACTGGAGTAGTTTGAAGTAAAGGTATTTTGAATTGTGTCAAGAATTCTATTATTTCTTTCAAAAGTTTGTTTAAAAGCTGATATATTTTTATGCACTAATAAAGTCCATTCGTCGTTCGAAACCATTATTTTGGTTTCGTCGTGGTAGTAGATTCCAACTGTATTGTTTATGGGTTCGATTTTATATTGACATGTTGCTGTTCCGATCAGCAGCAGAAACCTGAAAATAAGTTAATTTTCAACATAGGGTTTCATAAGATCGAAATTTATTTTTGATTTGTTATTTGTTTCTAAATTTAATACTGTTGCGGAATTTCTGTGTATCTCTAGTATTTCGAAAGGGCCATTAAACTTATTTTCTAACTTGTTTTTTATTTGAGTTTCTTTTACGTAAACTTTGTCACCTACTTCATAATTTGGTTTGTTTTCGGAGACATGTTTGTCAAATCGGTCTTTAGCTTTTTCTTTTTGCTTTATGGTTTTTTCTCTCGCTATTTTATAATAATAGGATATGCGGTTATTTAGATCTCTAATATATTTAGTAATTAATTCTTGTTCATTGTATAATTTTTCGGGAGGTCTACTGGACGTGTGTCCAAATACAAGTTCGTATGGTGTGAATCCGTGTGTTTTGTTTATAGAGTTATTATAAGCGATAATAGCAAATGGTAAAATACTGAAGGGGTGTTCATTGGGGTGGTCTGCTAAATTTAATCGAATCATTTCTAACAGAGTAGCATGTAATCTTTCTAGAGATCCGTTACTTTGCGGATGACCGACACTTGAATATGTTAACTTAATATCGAACATATTACAAAGGTCTTTCATTAACGCATTATTGAATTCGCGACCGGCATCGCAATGAATGCGAAGTGGTGCACCAAAATGCTGAAAATAAGCTAATAATGAAGTGACAACGGATTTGGCACTTTTATCTTCAAGCGGATATGCTTGAGAAAATTTTGTTAGTTCGTCTCTTATTGTAAGAGCGTAATTCTTTTGAGGTACCTCTAAAATATCAATATTAATACGTTCAAAAGGTGTTTTAGGCGTTTCAGTTATAACGAGGGGACTGTCCAAAATTTTGCGACATATTTTTGTCTCTTGGCATGCCCGGCATGACTTAATATAATTTTCGACATCTCGATTGAGCCCGGCCCAATTATATTTTTGTCGTATTCGCCTAATAGTTTCATTAATTCCGCGGTGAAGGTGGCTTTTGCCATTATGGAATTGATCTAAGATAATAGGTATTTGATTTTGTTCTGGCTCTTTAGTAATATTTTGACAAATAGTGAATTTTACGTCAACTTCCGAAAGTAGAAATGATAGTGTTTCTAGTATTGGTAGGTCAGGATTATTTTCGATAAAATATTTTTCTGAAGGTTTAAATAAATCTCGATTTCTGTAAATTGCAGCAAATAAGTATTCACTAATACTGTCTGGATCCCATGGTATAGCAATAATAAGGTATTTTCTATTTTTGACAGTTTTACTGCTAAGTACATTAATTTTTGCATAAGAAAAGTCGGGGTTTTCCTCAAATATATCGTCAATTATTTTTTCATGAAAATCTTGTAAATTGTTTTGTTGAAAGAAGGTTAAAATGTTTTTATTTTGTTTGTCTAGATGATTATTGGAATATTCTATTTTAGAATAGTCAATCAGTGATTTTGTTTTATAAAGTTCCTCAAAAGACAAAAATTCTTCTGCAGCGGCATCCCAGTCAATTTCAGGTTTATTTTCAGTTTGTTGGGATGGCCCTGCATCTTCAAGAGCGGAATAAATTGGGTAAGGTAAATATTTAAAGTTTCCTAATTTTGAGCGAAATGAATCAAAGTAATTTATGTGGTTAATTTTTATTCGAGAAAGGGCATCGGCATTTTTATTGGATTTGCCAGATTTGAATTCAATTTGATAGTCGTATTCCTCTAATTTGAGGCGCCATCGTGCTAGACGACTACCGGGGTCTTTTATAGAGAATAACCAAGTAAGTGGACGGTGGTCAGTTATAAGGGTGAATTTTCGGCCATATAAATAGGGTCTAAAGTGTTTAACTGCCCACACAATTGCCAAAAGTTCTCTCTCTATCGTAGAGTATTTGGTTTCTGCTTTGCACAATGTCCTAGACGCATAGGCTATCGGTAAATCCTTACCTATTGGGCCTTGTGACAAAACCGCACCGATTGCGAATGCGCTAGCATCGGTAGTTAAAAGAAATCGTTCTTCAAAGTTTGGGTATATCAATATCGGAGTAGAAGTAAGAGCATTTTTTAATTCTTGGAATGACTTTTGACATTCGGAGTCAAAATTAAATGGGACATCTTTTTGTAAAAGTTTTGTCATTGGTTTGGAAATTTTAGCGAAGTTCGGTATAAATCTTCTGTAGTAACCAGCGAGTCCCAAAAAGGATTTTATTTCCTTTTGGTTCGTAGGTTGAGGAAATTTTTGGACGCATTCAATTTTTGCCGGAAATGGCTTAACGCCATCTTCCGTGATTAAATGTCCAAGGTAGGCGACTTCTTTTCTCAAGAATTCGCACTTGTCTGGCTGAAGTTTTAAGTTAGCTTTTTGAAGTCTCTTGAATACTTCTGTTAAGCGGGTAATATGTTCTTGAATTGTCGGTGAATAGACGATGATGTCGTCCATATAGACAAGACATCGCTCGTTTTGAATTCCAGCAAGGACATTGTCCATGACCCTCTGGAATGTTGAAGGTGCATTTTTTAGACCGTACGGCATTCTGAGGAATTCGAAATGTCCGTTTTCAACTGTGAAGGCAGTCTTTGGTATATCTTCAGGCATTATTTCAATTTGATGAAAGCCTGATGCAAGATCTAGTGTCGTGAAATATTGACACTTACCAAGCTGGTCCAATAAATCTCCAATGTTTGGTAACGGGTATTTGTCGTCTACAGTAACCTCATTCAGTTTTCTGTAGTCTACGACAACACGCCATTTTTGTTTACCTGATGCGTCGAGCTTCTTGGGCACAACCCACACGGGTAACGGGCATGGGGAATTGCTGGGTTGTATAATGTTTTGTGAAAGCATTTTATTGATCTGATCTTTCACCTCTTGTTTATGAATTTGGGGATAGCGATATGATTTTACATAAGTGGGCTTAGAATTTTGCGTATCTATGGAATGTTTTATTTCGTTGGTGAAAGTAAGTATGTCTCCTTCTAAATAAAAAATGTCAGAAAAATCATGACAAAGTTGGGAAATTAAGTCTCGTTCTTCTTCATTAAGATGATCAAGTCTTAGTTGATTTTTTAATTCCGATGTTCTATCGGTGCACATTTCTTGGGTAGTTAGTTGAATATTATTTACAGTATTTATTTCATATGGTTCTAAGTTAAGTTTTGAAAATGTTACAGTTTTAGGTATAAAATTAACATTTAATACTGAAACAAAAAATTCTCCCTTTTCATTTATTTTAACTAATGCGTTTGGTAGTTTAACTTTCTCTACTTCTTGACCTACCAGTATAGCATCAGTATTAACTAAATCGCATTTTAGTTTAAATATTTGTTCAGTCCTAGGTTCAATGGAAATTGTATTTTTGTAAATTTGTGGAAATTGGTTTTCGATTGAAATATTGGTAGTTTCATTATCTGTTACTTTAAATAATGGTACAATTTTGAAATCAGTAATAAGTTGTTTATTTTTTGATCAACTATACAATTATAATGTTCTAAAAAATCCATGCCTAATAATCCATCAAAATCAATATCTAAATTACAAATGAATACTCTGTGTGGATCGTTAGGTTTAAATGGAATAAGGGTTGATTCGTTAACTCTTATTTTTTGGTTCGTTATACCTTGAATAATTACATTTTCAGGGGATCGATTTCTAAAATTTTCGCAAGTTTTGGGTTTGAAAATTGATAATCCAGCACCTGTATCAATTAGAATTTTATAAGTGTTTGTTCTGTCTTTAATATAGTATAAGTTTTTAGAATTTACCGGTAAGGTATTTTTTACATGAACATCTGTTCGAGGCAGTCCGATTCTGGACTGTTCAAACTCATGGTTTGAATTTGTGAACTGAGGTCTGGGATCGGCAAATTTGAAGTTTGGTCGTTTAGCGGATCTGGGGGTTTCGTTTGTAAAGGGCCTTGTCGAAAATCCTGATAATAATCATGATTTGGATTTAGGAGGTTATCAGAATCAAAGTTATAAACATTTTCATTATTATAATTAAAATTGTCTTGTTCGATATGGCTATAATCGATAGTTTCGTCTTCATTCGTATTGCAAACTGGTACACCATTATCAGAGTTAGGATCACTATCAGCAGTATAATAGTTTTCCTCTATTTCACTATTAACAGTATAATAGTCAGGAGCACTGGGGTTAATTTCTTGGTAATATTCTTGATAATCAAGTGAATTATCGGAGTATTGTTCTTGATTTTCATAGTAATTTTGACTATCATCTGTATAATAGTCATAACTGTTATGAGAGTGTTTGTTAAAATCACGATTTCGATTGAAATGAAAAGTTCTTTGTTGATAAAAATTTGTGTTGGGTTGATTTCCCGGTGGTCCTTGAGGTCTAAAACTTGGATTTGGTCTAATTACAGATGGGCGATTTTGATTTTGTTGGTTATTTTGAAATTGTGGCCTTTGTTGAGAATTTTGGCCTGTTTGGTTATGTGAATTAGGAGTTTGATTTGGTCTAAAGGAACCCTGAGCTAAATTTTGAGATTGTCTTTGACGTGTGAGACACTCATTTATAGTATGTCCTATTCTGTGACAAAAATTACATTGTTTTGGTGAATTTTGGCTAAATCTACGAGTAGGTATATTATTTGTATTACGATTAGTCTGAGGTTTGTGGTTTTCATAGTATGTTAATTGAAGTTCTCTTCTGATTCGTGAAATAGCTGATAAAACACTTATTGGATTACTAGCTCTAACAATTTGACCGATTTTTGGATCTAGACCGGTTAATAAAGTATTTAAAGTTAATTATTCTATATGACGTGTTTGTGCTACTTTTTGATCTATTGTTAAATGCTGTTGTTTACTTATAGCTGAATACATTTTTGCTTCCAGAGTTTGTAATCTCGAAACAAAAATTAAAGGCGATTCGTTTGGTAGTTGTTTCATTCTTTGAAGGTCTTGAATCAACGAATTCAAGTCGCGAGAATCTCCAAAGTGAGTATTTAATAATGTTTTAATTTCTTCCCAATTTGAAGGGTCGCGTGAATTAACTAATTCAGCGGCTCTTCCTTTAAGTTTGTTTTTAATATGAAGAGATAAAAGTACTTTTTGGTCGTTGCCGGCCATTCTGTAAGCTGTTTTACAAGCATTTATAAAAGTATTTAAGAAAATTTGATTACCGTCATATTCCGGAATTATTGAAAATATTTCGGATAATGTGTAAGGTTCTAGATTTGACGCTTGATCGGTTTGAGCAACTGGAATATTAGCATTGGCATTAGCGTTTGTTGCACTACGTGTTTCAGGCATTTTGCTTTATATTAAAATGATTGTATTCAAAATAAAAGTAAATTATGACAATAGAACTTGGTAAAAATAAAAAATAAATTGCAAAATATTAAATAAAAATAAAACGAGATGATTCTTACGTAAATATTTTCATTCCTTCCTTGGCAGCTGAAATCCTTATCCGTGAGCTTTGCTACACCTGGTTAGCAGTTTGCGTGTTCCTGGTGCCGGAGAGACCGTCTGCTTCTTGAAGATTTGGAGCTGGTACTTGAAAATTCCTTAAAGGTTTAGGAACCACCACACTTAGTTAGGCAATCCTTGTTCTAAATGTGTTTAGGAATCCTACTGACTGCGCCACTGTTATATTCACAAATTCACGGTAAACTTTTTAAAAACAATTTTTATTGAGTTACACAGTTTTATGTTATATAAAAAAGAAGTAATAGGTTGAAATTATAATTGTAACTAACTATTTTACATAAAGTCAAAGAATTTATAGAATTTGTTAAATCAACGTCAGCGTTTATTTTCATGGAGAATTCGATGTAGCGTCGCTCCCATGAAAGTGCAGAAATCATTATTTTTCTGTAACATAATATTTGTGTTACTTAATGTGTTTATTTTATAAAAACGCAACGTAGCATCGTTCTCATGAAAATACGGAAATCGTAATCTGATGTTTGACATTGCGTAACATTACTTAAACATAAGCGTTTTTTCGTATATAACATATATATATATATATATATATATATATATATATATATATATATATATATATATATATACACTGTGTCCGTAAAGTATGGAACAAATTCATTTTTAGCTAAACAGACCATTTTAAGAAATAATCCCGAAACACGTCGATTTTTGATTTTAATTTACCGTATTTTAAAATAATAATCTAATATACAGGGTGGATTACTTTCGAGTAATGACGTCAGCGTCATTTTTTTTAAATGGAACACCCCCATTTTGTCTCAATTTTCAGATTACTCTAGCTGAGCTGATTCCAAAAATGTATCACATGTTGATTCCAATTGGTACAGGGTGGACAAAAATACAATAGTTTTGTGTGTGCTCATAAAGTAAAGCGTAACATTCTTTATTAGTTAAATTAACAATATTATCAAGATACTCATTGTCTAGCGGACAGAATATGATGAAATACATGACTTTATAAATGTTCGAACTGCAGCCCTTGCTGTATTTGACAGTAACCCAAACGGTGTACAAATTCTTGTTGAAGCTTGTTTATTGTGTCTTGAGAAATATTGTTTATTGTTGTCCGAATTCTCTCTTTTAATTCTTGAATATTTGCTGGTTTCGTTTGATACTCAACATTCTTCAGATGGCCTCACATTAAATAATCCAAAGGATTGAAATCTGGTGACCACGTCTACCAATCCACCTGTTCGGAAAAATTTCCTCTAGGTACCTTCTAACATCTACAGCATAATGTGGAGGTGCACCATCCTGTTGGAACCATAAACTTTCATCACAACCTCCAGGATTACGTCTGCTGGGAAACAAGTTACGTGAAGTAGGTACGAGATACCCTCTAAAACACCCAAGATACGTTGCCCTGTTTAAATTACCTTCGATAAAGTAGGGTCCGATGATTCGATTTCTTACAATTCCAGCCCATACATTTACCTTTTGCGGGTATTGTTTATGATGCTCACGCATCCAGTGAGGGTTTTCTTTTGCCCAGTATGTACAATTCTGACGGTTAACCTCGCCATTTAACGTGAAAGTTGCCTAATCAAAAAAAATAATGTTTTGTATCAAGAGAGGGTCTCGGTGATATTTATCCATCATTATTTCGCAAAATTGGATTCTTCTATCTTCGTTTAATTCATGCACAAGTTTGATTTTATAAGGATGCCATTTTCCAAGCTTTAATAATTTGTGTACCGTTGTTTTGTTAACACCGATATCGCGACTAACTTTACGCACAGAAGTGTGCGCGTCTTCTTCAAAACTAAGTAAAACATCTAATGCTGTATCAGGATTTACAGGGGGACGACCTGATTTGCGTACATTTTTAACCGTACCAGTTTCCCGAAACTTCTTTTCAATCTTACTGACTGTTGAACGCGTTATAGGTCACACTTGCACACTTCCATCTGAGTTCGCGATCTGTCTCCATACCCAATCATCCTAAGTATTTCAATTTCTTGTTTTACACTTAACTCCATTTCTAATTCAAATTAAATCTAAGCAATAATTAAAACATTCACGAATACCAAAAATATTGTAGTACTAAACTGTCACTAAACATCAATGAATTACTAAACAAATAATGACTTTTCACAAAAAACTAGACGACTACGTTTTTTTAAAATTGATAAGAAAAAATTTCTTTCATATTCTGTCTGCTAGACCACAAGTACCAAACATGTTTGGAAGCAGCTCATTTTCATTAATCTAAAAATGTAACAAACTACAGGGTGTTACATTTAAACCAATTGCCGCTAGACAATAAGTATTTTTGATAATATTGTTAATTTAACTAATGAAGAATGTTACGCGTTACTTTATGAGCACACACAAAACTGTTGTATTTTTGTCCACCCTGTAACAATTGTAATCAACATGTGACACATTTTTGGAATCAGCTCAGCTAGAGTAATCCGAAAATTGAGAGAAAATGGGGTAGTTCCATTTAAAAAAAATGACGGTGACGTCATTACTCGAAAGTAATTCACCTTGTAAATTAGATTATTATTTTAAAATACGATAAATTAAATTAAAAATCGACGTGTTTCAGGATTATTTCTTAAAATGGTCTGTTTAGCTAAAAATGAATTTGTTCCATACTTTACGGACACAGTGTATATATATATATGATCATCAAATATATAACTATCTCAAGAGACAAGTATGTATAAAATAATCAGCAAATATAAATATAGGTTTTAATCTAACACTACTAAAATATTTTAGACAAAGTCAAGGAGTCGAATACAATCGAACCCTGATAAGTTATAGCACTTATCAGCTAAAGCGGGCAGTTTTTTCTGACTACTGAGGGTTACACCCCAATATGATGTAACAAAAGCAAAAATCAGTAGTCCCACGGTCACTTATATCTACAATAAAAACCATAAGAGAAGAAAATAAACCCTTAACACCCATGAAATATACAGCGACAAAACTGACAAGAAAATTAATTACCGGACTTTTAAAAAGGTAGGCGCTCATTTTGTTTCATATGATAACAAAACTTTACACTTTTCACACCTACCTAGCGACAAATAAAAACTTGTAGTCATGATGTGAAGACAGGGTTGGTTACAGCCCGCACCACTTCGCCAGAAGGATGATGGCAGAGTTATCCCTAAATTTCTGGGCTGACAGAAACGATTTCAATTATGATATAAAGCAGTGTCGAACTCTGACTGTTTCACTTTGTAGGCAACTTTAATTTCTTGACTTTTTGCTTTAATCTCTTCTTCTCCTCTCATCAATCTTGCTCCAAGATTCTTAAATTAAAATTCTTCTCATGCAGTAGAAAAATGCTAATATACATCTTGAAGAGCTGAAACTAACCGTGTTATCTTTATTGTATCATCTTATGTTACATTAAGTTCTCTCAATTATAAAACATAAAATTCACTAAGTAGATGCCCTTTTCATTAACCTGGTTATATACTTCACACAGTGTCTCAAATGTTTCATGAGAATCATTACAGGAAACGGTGTGTGATTATACCGAGGGTTCAACGGTTCTCAAGATATAAATATTAAGCCAAACTGTCTCTTGAATGCCAATATTCAATATTTTTTTATCATCTTCTTTTGGCTTGGGCTCTTTACTTCCATAATCTTCATCAATTTCTTTGTCTTAAATAGGATCCTAATTTCCCCGTCCCACATTGGAAAAGTAGCTGCATCTCTGAATCTAGAAATGCATTTAATCACTTCGTTGGTTACCATATCGTCGCCTTAATCAGAAAAAACCCGTAAGTCCCCATTTTATCAAAATCGATCTTCTTGCGCCATCTATGACATAATTAAAAAACCTACAGTTGCAGAAAATACCGGTGTCAAATATAAACGTAAACCTCGTATGTCTACAATCAAAACGCCATTTGGATGTAAACAATGGACTTGGTATGTGTTTACCTCCCGATGTTGTGCGACTCTGCAAGTTAGATTTGATAAAAGTGTATAAATATGAACGGTGAGTACATGCAAACATGTTTAACACATTCATTTACTAAAAACTAATGGTTTTACACCCTCAATTGCCATTTTGCATTTGTCTTGGCCTTACGGGTTTTTCTAAAATACTAAATTTGCTCAGACATCATGATGCTGGGGAGATACGGAAATTTCTCGTTTTATGTATTTGTCTAATTATAGAATTATCCATTATCAGCTATCCATGGCAATGGAATGCTATTGGAATAGTGAAAAGCGGTTTTTATTTCTAATAAAAATTAGTTTTCTGAATCAAAAAACCTAAACAGATTCCTTTGCAGCGTTTGTTGTCATACAACCTAAAAATACGGGGATAAGACCATTTTTTAGTTTTTTTTGGGTAAGAATATACCAAAAATTTAAAAAACTATTTACTAAATATTTTTTCAGGATCGAGGTTCACGATGTTCGCTTCCATATCAAAAAGGACGCAAATAATTATGTCGAATTGTGAACAACAAACCAATGTAGAAAATAACAAGAGTGATATATTCATCGCCGATAACCAGAACAAATCGCAGCTAGAAAATATCTTTGCCAACAGTAATGGCTTTTTAAATGAATTAACAAATTGCTGATACTAGATATTCCAGAAACTACTGATGGCTTTGAAGAAACTGAAGTACCTAATCTGACGAACTTAAACGCCGTTCCGCTTAGTGTTGGAAGAGAAGACTTTAGTGACACCCTTAAGGAACAAGATGGCCATGGTCCATGGATAGAAAACAACATCCTTGATCAGAAGATAGAGACTTATTCAACAGAAACCGTTACCAAAACTCCCGATTTTAATGTTGATATTATTGAAATTGAACAATATACTATGACAAATAAATTGTTTGAAACTCCTGTAGTAGAACTTGTAATAGAAGAGGAAAATGCAAATAATGCCGGAAAAGATCCCGATTGTCAACCTGAGATTGAAATGGAATCTGAAGAGGCGAATCAAAACACTGAAATAAAAAAAAGAAAAGACGAATGGTGCGTACTGAAGATTGGGAGAATAACCGTGCAAAAATTGAAAGAGAAATGGGAAAGATTATAATGGCAGAAAAAAAAAGACGTATGGCACTCGGAGACTGCCGCGGTAAAACTATTGCATAGGGTTTTACACTTTGACGTTGACAATTTCTTTTTCCTTTTAGCTCTTTTTTTGGAATTAGAAGTTTCACTTTCACAGTCCTCGTATCAGCATGAAATAATCAAAGCTTATTGGACAGTCCTCGTATAATCATACAAGTATCAAATTTATAGGACGGTCCTGGTATCAGCATAAAATAATCAAAACTTATTGGGCAGTCCTTGTATAAGTATAAAAAATCAAAATTTATTGGACAGTCCTCGTATTACCATAAAATAATCGAAACTTATTGGACAGTCCTCGTATAAGTATGAAATAATCGAAATTTATTGGACACTCCTCGTATAAGTATAAAAGAATCAAAATGTATTGGCCAGTCCTCGTTTAATCATATCAGTATTAAAATTTATTGAGCAGTCCTCGTATCACCATTGAATGATCAAAACTTATTGGACAGCACCCGTATAATCATAAAAGTATCAAAATTTATTGTGCAGTCCTAGTATAAGTATAAAACAATCAAAACGTATTCGACACTCCTGGTATGAGCATAAAATAGTCAAAACTTATTGGACAGTCCTCGTATAGTCATAAAAGAATCAAAATTTATTGGGTAGTCCTCGTATGAGTATGAAGGAATTAAAATTTATTGACAGGCCTCGTATCATCATGAAATAATCAAAAATTATTGGACAGTCCTCGTACAAGTATATAGGTATTAAAACTTATTGGACAGTCCTCGTATCAGCATGAAATAATCATGGAAGTATTAAAATTTATTGGGCAGTCCTCGTATAAGTATAAAAGAATCAAAATTTATTGGGCAGTCTTCGTATCATCATAAAATAATCAAGACTTATTGGACATTCTTCGTATAGTCATAAAAGTATCAACACTTATTGGGCAGTCCTCGTATAAGTATAAAAGAATTAAAATTTATTGGAAAGTCCTCGTATAAGTATAAAACAATCAAAATGTAATGGACAGTCCTCTTATCATCATAAAATAAACAAAATTCATTGGACAGTCCTTGCATAGTCATAAAAGTATCAACATTTATTGGGCAGTCCTCGTATAAGTATAAAAAAATTAAAATTTATTACAGTCCTCGTATCATCATGAAAAAATCAAAATTTATTGGACGGTCCTCGTATAAGCATATGGTATTAAAATTTACTGGACAGTCCTCGTATCGTGTCAGGTTATTTTCGTTACGGAATTTCTGGATTCGGTCTCCCCGCTCAAGGCCCGCGTTAGAAGCTAATGCAATAGCTTAAAATTGACGGAAAATGGAAATATGATGTACAATACGAAAAAAGGAAAATGAAGGAACCATGTAATTGCAAAGCTTCTTCGATGGGTAAATGCACTGTAGGTCATTTTCTGATGAGAAAGGAATACTATATTCAATCACGTTTCGCCTGATATGGGCTGGAAAGAGAGAAAAGTTTCCACCTCTTTTTTAATTGATTCTATATCCACAAAAAGAAGTAGAACTAGAGTTTCAGAGGGTGTTTCTAGGAGAAACGAGTCTTTAATATATCCCCTTAAATTAAATGATGAGCGGAAAGGGCTATGGAAACAAATGTTCTTGAATACTCATGGCGTGAAAGAAAATATAATTCTCGATTGGTTGAAAGAGCAGAATTAAGTCGAAAATAAAAAAGAGCAAAGACACAATAATGCAGAACATTCATTAGAAACCCCCGATCCTGTAGAACATGGGCGCTATACAGACTTGAAGAAAAAGCAAATTTTTTTTTATTTCCTCTACAGTAAATCCCCTTTTAGGCTTATATCACAATGAAATAGGACTATTGTAGAGAGTAAATTTATATATATATATATATATATATATATATATATATATATATATATATTTTTAAATCAGAAAATCAAAACAAATGATTATTCTGTGGTGATGATTGTCAGGTATGCGGTCAGTATAAGAAATAAAACTATATTCTCATTCTCAATATTTCGCTATTGTTCAATAGCATCATCAGGAGACACTACAATAATTAAAATATAAATACAATGACAAAGATAGGAACACAAATATTGAGAATGAGAATATAGTTTTATTTCTTATACTGACCGCATACCTGACAATCATCACCTTTTGCTTATATATATATATATATATATATATATATATATATGTGTGTGTGTTATAACGAAATTTGTAAGCACGATAGTGGGCGTATTTTTCGACGGATCGGAACCAAACTCGCTACAAAAATTGGTTCGGCCAAAATCTTGGACGAGTTCGTTAACGGGCCAAATCGGCCCAGTAGAAACAAAAAGGCGGCCTGTCAAAATTGAAAAAAAATCGTATTTCTTATGTTTTTGATCTAACGCAAAAAAGTTACTGAGATTTTTTTTAGAACTTAACACGTTCTACAACTTTTGTATAAAACACTTTTTTATAAAACACACATGAAAACATTTATTTAAGAAAATTTAAATTTTTGTTTTGTTTTGAATCTGATGCAAAAACTTTACTGAAATAAGCCGTCCAATTGGTCTTGTGCCATTGGGATTTTTTATGTCTACTGACATAGTTCTGAGTTTACTGGATGCCACGGACATGTGACGACTTTCTCTTTAAATTTTTCACATATGGATTGATGTACATTAAGGTAATTCGACATGTTGTGAATTCCTATTTTTCCATCTTGATACCTTTTACAGGACTGATTATGGCTCAGTGAGCCGAAACTAGTTGCCCTTCTTCAACTTTTACTAATATATGCTGTAGTACGGATTTTGAGTTTTACTTACTGCTATTTACCTACAGACTACATTCGAGATGGATAGTCTTTTTCATTTACATTTTTTTAATGAACTTCCCAAAGTTGAGACTCATTACTGTCGAGCTTCATCGACAAAACTTTACCTGGAACCCAATTCGCAATCTAAGTCTACTTTATAAGTTTATAATAATTGGTGTCAACAGAAAAAAAGACTCTTATCTATCCATTGCGTCGTTTCACCATGTCTTTGATAAAATGAACTTATCACTTTTCCGAACAGAAAAGGATGAGTGTGACACATATGTGGCACACAAAACTGGAAATCCAGCTGAAGAACAATTCGCCTTATATCGAGAAAAAAGAGTAGAAGCGAGAGGTGAGAAGTCTAAAGACCAAGAAATTCTATCTTTGCCAACAGTTTAATTAATCTCTCTATGACATTCAATATAACTATTGAACAGAAATTTCTTGAGAAAGGCCATACGCAAATGGAAGCAAATTCCATGCATTCTGTTATTGAGCGGAAAATTCGTGATACCAACATAAATGTACCAGCTGACTATGTTGGGATATGTATGCGAGCTCGTGAAAAACCAAGACCTTGCCGGGTATATTATCTGGACCATGGCTTCTTTAAAAATTCCAAAAAACTACAGATTTTCCATAGATACATAATACACAGTAGATAAAGTATTTCATTCATAAATTGATATTTGTTTTGACCTGAACATTTAGAAAGAAACAAAATATTTTGCATGTGGAATAAATAAAGAGAGACTCTAATGTTGGAACTCGTATGGCAACGCTGCGCTAAGGCCTAGAGAAGGAGATTTACGTGCGCTCCTACCACAATCAGTGGCGTATCCCAATAAATCAACACGTATAGGTTATAAATTCGTGAGTAAAAAACAGGTAGCAATGAAATAGATAATAATTCAAAATTAATTATTCATACAAAGGAAATAAAAACAAACAAAAATATTAATTTAAATTAAATTTTAACTGTGGCTTGAAATTTAGTTCAACATGTAATTTTATAACTTTGAAATATTTTAACTTGAAATTTCAATGTTCCCAAATATATATATAACATTTAGAGTACCTTACAGTGTTGATAAAACATATTTACGTAACTTATTTGATTTAGGTACCTTATTTGGCTTCAATAATATGAAAATATACAATTTTAAGAGTATAAGAATACTTCTTTATTTTCAGTTTATAGAAAATATAAAATTATATTACTTGTTGATGGAAACAAACAAAATGATAATTTGATACCTTCCAGTGATAAGGAAATTTTGCACTTAATAAAACAAAAAAACTTGGAATTATTCAAAGGGTAAAATAAATACTCGTTTTTTAAGTTTTAACAAAAAATATATTAACACTATTCATTTCTGAATAAAATTAGTTTGGTATTAATACTTGTTGATCAGTTTTTTCTCAGTGAATCAATTTTTTGGTGGTTTCATGATGAATTCTAATGCTGGAATAACTTTTGAGAATTAATTTTATTAATTCCATAACAGGGTTGTCTAAAATGTCACCATCATAAAGATGTTCACATAAAAAATCGAATACATTTGTTGGTAAAACGCTAATGGTTTTAGAAACTGATAAATTTAACAAACCGTTAATATTTTATTTAATATTTCATGATTCTTATGAAAAAATCTGAAATATTTTTCTCCAGCCCTACAGATAGTAATTACCATATCACTTGGATTTTTAAGTTTTCCTTAATCTTTTCTTACTTGCAGTTTTGAACAAGTTGTATCCTGATCCATCATATTAACACACTTAGAACAAGTAATACATTTTTAAGTATTTAACTACAAAACCAGCAATATATGATACAACATTTTGGACATATAAAGCTGAGTCCCAAGATGAGGACATAAAAAAATTAGATTCTGCAATGTCCATATTTACTTTGACTAAAACATTTTTATAGTCTCCAGATTCTTCTAAATTTTCCGCATCATCTGACCTACTCAGTAAATTTCCTGAGCAGCATGGGAGGATTGAAATTTTTTGCAAGTCTACACTGTTACCTGTTTTTGGCGCCGATATCTCACTGTAGACTAACAGTCTTTTAAAGGCAGCCTCAAATTGTCGGGCTGCCGGGTTGTTATTATAGCCACCCTTGCTACGAATAGCTCCAAAAAATAATTCAAGGTGATCCTGAGATAACTTATATGTCAATGAATATTTTTTCTTGTTACAAGTTGAACATGTTTTTTAGACTCTCAATACATATAAGAAATCCGAGGAAACCAGTATTTCTTGCTGATTTGACAATTGGAGTCTTATTTAAGGTAATAATTAATTACCTTCCATCCATAAATACTCTCTTTCTTAGTGTAGCTCCTGCGATGCAACATTTTGTTCCTTTCTAGGACTGTCAAAAAAATGTCGTCTGAATTTGAACTGTAACATATCATATATATGTAGCTTAGCTAAGCAGCGCTTATGAGGGTGAGCTAACTAAAAGTAGAACAAGGCATTATGCATTAAATAGATTTATTCATAAATTTTTATCTAAAATCTTCAGTTTTTTCAAGACCAATAAGTGACGGCCAAATATTTCTTGCTTGCATATCAGTGGGGAAGCTAAGAGAAAACAAATAATTGAGAATACTTACATTCATTTTTTTCCAATTTTAAAGAAATATTAATAGAAAAACAATGGTTTTAAGGATTAAAAAGACAGATTCTTTTTCTCAAACAAAGCGTTAGTAATATTTTACTACTTGGTCAGAGCTGAAAATTATAAAACACAAATATTACTAACTTCTTTTTAACTATTTTAAATAAATACCCAGATAGGATAACGAGTTTAATATGTTGCTGACATTATGATGGTTTCAAATAATAGTAAATTGGTAAAATATAAGTATTTTTTAAATAGTATTTCATAATTTCTCAAGTTGACGGAGTAACAAAACGTTACAAAAGCTTTGTTTTGTAATAAAACTATTGTTGATATATCCATCCATCCATCACCAAAAACCTGCTGTAAATCTACTCCTCTGATACAGGCAAAAGTTTCCCATATACTACAACAATACTTACTTATGAAAAGTAACTTTGGCACACACATTGTCGTGTTTTTTAGATAAAATACACTCTCGTATCATTATTAATAGTTTTAACGTACAAAATAGTCACAAATTACATGAAAATACTTTAAAATAAACACAAAAACATTTAGAGCAACAACAGAACCGCTCTGGCAACATCACAACTACAAAATTGACAGACCTTACTATTAATCATTCAATGAATGAAAAGCGGCCATTTAAAAATATATTTATCTCGCGACGTTGCCGTTGCCTTAACAGGAATGTTATATTTGATTACATTAACTATAATATTTAGAAAATTATTTCACATTAACAGTTTATTTGGTTAAGAAATATATGCAGTATTTATCCATGTTAAATATGTGTAACCAATAAATAGGGGCATGTAGTAATTTTACCTATCGAAATAATTTTACTGAATCGATCAGTGCTATAGATAAGTACAATCTGGTAGTGCGCACATCACGTCAAACCACAAGGGATGTCGGTTCTTATTTCTTAAGTTTACGAAGTAGCTACGCATTACGTCTTTTTTTAATGATTGACCGCCTTTCAATGTAAATAATTGTATCTATACTTGTATTATATATCTATGAGATTTTCACATCTTTGGACCTGGAAAGAAAGTGGGTGATCCTTTGGTAACGGACATACGCGCTTTAAAATATAGCCCAGATGGCTGTTTATTTCACAAACCTAAACACCTGGAAGATTACTTGGAGTTCGAATATCGTGTACCTGGATATAAACGGAATAATCTCGCATGTGAACTAAAAAGTCTTCCATCATTATATGAGACTTCTATACCGATAAAAAAGGAGAAGTACAGGCACCAACAGTTTTTAAAAGAGGGTCTTCAAAGTGATTACCATAGTTTTCATGACAATTTACCGTATAAATAAATTTTAAACTTGCGTAAGTTAGTTCATTTTATTCACGTGTAGATGAATATTTGCCTTTATTGGATGAACTCAGATCTTTTATTCTTAGAATATTTTACTGTTAAAGCTTCAATAAAAAAAATTTAATAAAAATGTGATCTTAATTCAAAATTCAGGATGGAAAATCCCGTATCTCCAAAAATCCTTTCCAAAAAATATTGGAAAAACAGGTAAGTCCATTAAGATTATCTGCGGAATTACTTTTAGCTTAGGGTGTCATAATTACTTTTAAAACAAATATTTTAAGTGTTTGCATATTTTGTTTTCACTTTAAATGCTATTTTATAAACTCTTTCTTCTACTACCGTGCGTAAAGTACGTACTTTAGACACACTTTCGAGTGCGTGAAACTTTACTTTACGCACTAGTGCGTGAAGAGTTTTTCTTCACGCACTAGTGCATAAAGTAAAATTTCCAATTTGTATGTAGTTTTATCTAGTCTTATAAAAATATAGGTAAGTATATTAAACGGGTACCAAATGTGAGTTTTCTCTAAATCAGAGATTGATACACATAGAATTCACTAAAGTACATACGTAATAATTATTAGGTACTGGAAAATAATAGAATAGGTAGCTATAAGTCGGCTGTGAGTGACTGACATCAATTTGTGCATTGAATCTTACATTTAAACTCCAAATTGAGATCTTCCGACTGTATCTAGGGAAAGCAAAAGTATTTATACTTAAGTATTGAACTTTTTTAGGCAACTATGATGTTATTTCAGATTATTTTCTTAGAAAACGGAAAAGGTAGGTACATATAATTATAAAGATGGATTCCTCTGATGATCTCTCAGGAGATTATTTTGAAAATACACCATCAAACATATTACACGTAGCACAGAACGCTTCTAATGATTTATTGCGCCAAAAATCTGTGAATATTTACGAAAGAAAATACAATTTGTTTAAAGAATGGTGTAGGAAAAATAGAATAACAAAATATTCCGAGAATATCCGAGTGCAAAAATTGCACCTTAAATATTAGTATTGTTAATAATTGAATTCGTCTGTTTTGTTAGTTTGTTGTAATTTTGATTAAAATGTTCAAAATATTCATCAATATATAATATATTTTATTCAGAATCGATAATAGCGTTATAGTTTCTTCCAAAGAAAAATTAAACCTACTCTAGTGCGCAAAGAAAGTTACTATTAAACTTCTGTGAAAAAATTTTCGGTGGTAGAAAAAATAGTGTATGCAATCCGTGTGTAAAGGCCTTTTTGCGACTCATGTGATCGTCGCATTCGCCTGCAGCTCATGCGACAATATTCACATTCGTCGAAAAAAGGCTACTTTACACACTTGTTACACAAATAACTATTTTGTGCCTAGTGAAAATTTTTATTTTTGTGACTTACGGGTTTTTCTGATTAAGGCGACGACATAATTTTTGTTATTTGTCCACACTTAAATTGAACTTCACGAAACAATTCTGGGTCCATAACTTGTTGTTCACTAATTGTTTTTCTTAATTGTTATTTGTTTTTATGGTAATGTCACTAAAGGATAATCGATTAATCTATATTTTTGCTATTATCTCTATTCACGCACATTTTACAATCCTAACTTACATCTAATATTACCAGACTTGTCGTTTTTGATATCATCAACTCACATTTCTCAACAGTATTGATATTTTCCGTTTTTGTCCAAATAATTGGGTATGTTGGTAATCTGTTATACGAAAATAATGACACTTCTTGGAGGTATATATCCTAAACTTTACCAAAACAACTCACTGATATAAGCGGAGGAACTGGAATATTAATGATAGATACAGTCTTGCAAGAACGAAAGTCGTTAAGACGAGATTGTCAAATGAACGCGGCCAACTTCTTCGTCTTATCGGCTGATGGAATACTTTTGTAATTGTTGTCATAATTCCGTATATTGGAGGATGCTCCTTCATACATTATTGTATGTATTTCTGTTTTCGATATTTCAAACTAGTAGTAGATTCTTTCTTTTATTTAGGTATATGTTCATTCTCTAGTTAATAATTGTTATGTCGCTAACAATTATTGTATTATTATTATTTGATTTACATGTACTTATTTTTCTCCGTGGTCAATAAACATAAATATCTATCTTTGATTGTTATTATATTTTTCAAATTTGTTATGTTCTCTTCATCAGTTTCGGGTATTGATGCTATGATTCTCACTCATTTCTATAATCAATTATGAACATTATCACAGTCTGAATGGGGCTAAATTAATAGTCACAACCATGCAAATGGTAGAAGATTTATTCTTTTTTTGATGATAACCTATCTTGATTGAAATTATATCACATCCTGCTTTTTATATTTTTCAATTATGCTTTCAAATTCGATACACTCATTGTTTAAACGATTTTAATTTTTCATATTTTCGTTGTATCAAACGTTGATCAAATTCTTTTTAATAATGGAGGTGAATGTATTATTTGCATGAAACAGAGTACAGTTGTTTTCAAAACTTTATGTACAGAACTATATCAGTGACTGTGAATATCGAATTCACATTTCTAATTAAACGGCATTGACAAAAGTTGGTACTTCCAATACTAAACTAGTAATTAGTGAAATAACTTGAATTCAGTTTCTGAATAAATCAGAAGCTTGGAAGTTTCACATAATCACATCGATATTCGATACGGTTTGATACGGAAAATGGAACAGAACTTTCATGAAAATATGCATTGAACTTACTACAACACAACGCCATTTAATTCAAAGTTAAATTCCAATTTAATTATTCCAATACTTTTTTATCGATCCGAAACTCGAAGATTACAAATAAATGGATAAAAAAACTCTCGTTATGTGGTTGAAGGCGTTCTTGCTGAAGCATATAAATTGAAAATTAAAGTTCATGAAAATGAAAAATATGCTGTTTTTTCTAAGATAATTACGTGGAGTTTGTCATAGTCTGCTGAAGAATCGAATTTAATTTTGGGCAGTTTCCAGTTCATTTTAAATTAACTGTTTCAACCAGTTTATTTTGTCTTATAAGAGTTTCTTGTGCAATTTACTTTAGTAACTTAGAATTATTTGGGTTAAAGTGAATCTCAATTGTATATTATAGACTTGAGATGAGACGGTATAGTGTATAATGTACTTAGTATAACAATACAGTTTTGTTTTAATTCATATAAATGAGTTTAACATAATACGGATAACAAACTTTAATATACTATGTAGGAAGTCAAGCAGAACATGGATAACTTCATAAAAAATTTGTCCGATATGTCACTAGGAAGGTTTGAATATGTTGTTTTGTCAAATTAGGTTTTTATCGAAACCGTTCGAATAACATAAGTGTTCTTGAAGTTCAATCATCTAGAATTTGCTGTTTGCAGTAGGCAGAATGACTAAACATAATTTAACTGGGTGCGTTTACGATGTATAGACATTGCTCAATACTTTTCAAAATATTTTTTTAAATAGCCAACTTTATTCGCAAGTAGCTTTGTCGTTTTGACAAAGCTACCGTGTTAGTGAAACGCGTCAACAAGTTTAAATTGAACATTAGTTCAAATATATGAAGATTTAAACAAACTATATTGTTTTATTTCATCGTTCATTGGTTATTATTTGACCACCCCTTTATTTCTCTTATGCATAAAGATACAAAAAAAAGTTTCAAATAAAAGTTGTAGGAGTATAAAAGAATTTTAACAGAATATAATTTGTAAACCAGTAGCGTTCTTGCATTAAGGGGTATAAAGTAAGAATATATATTTTCAAATAGAACACCCTGAATATTATGACAAATTCGGAGAAGGCTTTTTTTCTCATAACAAAAATATATACTTTTATAGGTCTAGCTTTTATACTTTCCAAAAAAATGGACAGTAAATTCCTAAAGTATTTAAGTTAGTATCTAGCTAAAAAACGTAGTTGGCTATGCATGTCTTACTGCCATATTGTTAATGTTATCTGATAAAATTATAAACAAACGTAACAAATACAACTAATTTCTAGCTATATTTTTCAAAAATGGATTATACGGCTTCTGAAATATTTTCTGTATAATTCAAAAATAACAATAATAAACGTGCTGCACGACGAGAATATCTACAGTTCTATCCAAATCGACGATGTCCTAGTCTAAACACATTTGTAAATATTCACCATTCATTTTTTACAATATTTTATAGAAAAACGTTCAATCATAAAAAAGAGGTGGAATCTAGATAATCCAGAAGATGCTAAACAGGCCATTAACTATCTTTATTGTTTACCTGATAAGGAATATAATTCGGAGAATGAATGCTATTCTAAAGCCGAAGAAGAACTCTGTGAATAAGACTATTCGGAGTTAGACATATCGGGCATTGTGATAACAGTTCTGTCTCTTCTACCGTTAATGGTCCAAGTTTATTGACTCAATTGAATCATGAAGAATCTGATCTGAAATTGTTCCTAGCAGTTCAGGTGTAACTATTTAGGAGACATAAAGTTATAATGTACGAGTACCAGCGTTTGATCGTGATAGTGTCTCTTTTCGCAATAATGAAGGTATTCATTATATCTAGTACCTACTTATTATTATAGAGTTAACTTTACTCTTATTTTCAGATATAATAGATGCAGGTAGAAGTCCCCAAAAAACAGAGAAAAAAAAATTCAAAAATCAAAAAAACTAAAGGTGGAACTGGAATGGTCTCACCAATCCGAATATTTTGACAATTTATGTTTGGAATTAGTGAAGGAACCGGAAATTACTTTGTCACCGGAAAATAATGGGAAGGAAGTATCTTAATTTCAAGAAATTCTTGATGATACCATTCTAATTTTAATTGTTTACCAAACCAATTTATATACCGAACAAAAAAATATCAAAAACTGGAATCCTTTTACTTTAGTGGATTTAAAAGAATATATATACTCGATAGTCGAAATTGTGTAAAGTGAGTCAGAGCTATCTAATCAACACTTTGGTTAAAGCGCAGTTGCCATATGTATTCTAGAGAGAAATGCTGTATTTTATAAATACACTTCAAATCCATTGTGTCAATATTTCAGGTACAAAAGATGCAATGTAATTAAGTCAATACCAATTTAATATATTTATTTCAAATTTCAAGCAGACTAATAATAATTAGTTTACTTGAAATGTGAAATAAAGTGTTTATGTATACTTCTTGAACGCAAAGTTTGTTGTGAAAAACTCGCCGATTTGACAATGTTGGAGAGTCGCTTCAATGTTCCGGCTTTGAGAACGAGATAGATAGATCGAGCTACGCGAATGAGACAGTGATAGTAAACAGTTATGTGAGGTGTTTATTCTCTTCATGAACGTAACATCAGTATTTGTGTTGTGGTTTTGTGTGATAAATCGGTTATTATTGGTATTTATTGTAATATTTATATCGGTATATTTAGTGACAATAATGGCGGAGTGTAGCGGTGTTGGCGATAAAAAACGGCGTCGTAACAATTTAATTCGGGAAGAAAAAGTCCTCATATTAAATGTGTACGAAGGACTGCGTGCCATGGACAAACAGTTGGGTGTTAGTGACGCTGTGATTAAGCGCAGTTATTTAACTAAAGTTTCTGAGAGTACTATATACAATATTCTAAAGAAATCGCGGGACGGATCTTTGACAAGAGAACGAGGTGAAAACTGTAAACCGGAAAGTAGGGGAAGAAAGAAAATTGTTTTGGACGACCAAACACGGAATGCTATACGTAGGGAAATACATTCTTTTTATTTTAGGAATGAAATCCCCTCGGTAGCTAAATTGAGCAAGGTAATAGAAGCTGATGATACTTTACCAAACATCGGTGATAAAGTTTTGAGACGAACTTTAAAATTAATGAATTTTCGTTACCAAACAAGAAGTAAAAACAGTGCCTTAATTGAACGAAATGACATTGTGTAATGGAGGAGAAATTATTTAAAACAGATACGACAGTTTCGTAACGAAGGACGGCACATATATTATCTTGACGAAACATGGTTAAATGAAGGCCACACTGTGTCAAAAGTGTGGCAAGACATGAATATACGAAGCAATCGACAAGCCTTTATGGAGGGTTTCTCTTCCGGTTTAAAAGCTCCCTCTGGGAAAGGACGTCGACTGATTATCACTCACATTGGCAGCGAGGAAGGATTTGTAGAAGGTGGATTACTAAGTTTCCAGTCCAAAAAAACTGTCGATTACCATGAAGAGATGGATGGTAACCGGTTTGAAACATGGTTTAGATCAATTTTAACAAAGGTAACTCCTGGTTCAGTGATAGTTATGGATAATGCTTCATACCACTCTCGTCGACTGGAGCAAATACCTACTCCAGCTAGCCGCAAGAGGGTTATAATTGATTGGTTAGAGAGCAAAAACATTCCGCACAACGAGGCATAAAAGCAGTTATATTAAGTACGTTGTCGATGAAATGGCGAAAGATTTCAACGTCTCAGTTGTTAGACTTCCTCCCTACCACTGTGAGTTAAACCCCATCGAGCTGGTTTGGGCCCAAGTGAAAAATTATGTTGCGAGAAAAAACAGTACATTCAAAATGGCTGACGTTGAGAAACTGTTTGACGAGGCGCTGCATACCGTTACTGCTGAGAGTTGGCGTAAATGTATTCAACACGTATTAAAAGAAGAAATAAAGTTTTGGGATTTAGACATACGTGTAGAAGTAATGACGGAACCACTCATTATCGATATAGGAGGAGAAAGCGATGATTCTGAGGAGTCGTCAGGGAGTGATACCGCTTCCAGTTAGTCAGACATTTTACAAGTGACCTCGCAACATACCTATACTTATTGGTAATTTATTTTGGTCTTGACAAACAATTTTTTTTTAGTTTTAGTAGTAGTAAGTTGGAATTGACTTTTAAACATTTTTTTATTTTGTTTTAACTTACTTATGAACAACTTGTGATAAGTTATTATTTCAAATGTTAAAAATTGAAATTCCAGATATTTCAGTATTCGCACCCTTAAACTATGATACGCTCATGGAGTTCACTTTAAATCGGTAGATAACCGATGACGTCACTTTACACAATTTCGACTATCGAGTATAGGATTCTTGATTATAATGGGGATATAAGACTGCCGAGGTTGGAAAACTACTAGAGCTCAGACGGAGTGACGGGAGTCTCAACTGTATTGAGCTCTAAACGTTTTTGAAAAATTACGGAAGCTCTTCATATAAATTACAATGCTCTGTATCCTCCTCGTGATTGCCCAAATTTTGATAAATTGTATAAACTCCGACCTCTAATAGATCATATTAGCAGAAGAAATAGTGAGGTGTATGAATGCTCGTCTAATCTATCTGTTGACGAATCAATGATAGCTTTTAAAGGCAGATGTTCATTTAAGCAATACTTGCCTATGATACCCATCAAACGCGGCTATAATGTTTGGTGCTTAGCAAATTCTAAAACTGGATACATAAGCAAGTTTGAAATATATACCGGTCTGGAGAAAAAGGAAAACGCAACTATTGTGACTCTGAAATTGCTTTGGGAGAAAAGGTTGTATTGGAACTAACAAAAGAAATAAGACATAAAAATTGTCTTGTAGCTTTCGATAACTTTTTCACGAGTTTATTTCTTCAAAAAGAACTCCATCGCCATAGAATATACAGTGTAGGAACAGTGAGAATAGATAGAGTAAATCTGCGAGAAATGTTAAAGAAGAAACATAATCTGCAGCGAGGAGAATTTAAATTCAATTTTCATGATGTTGTAAGTGCTGTCAAATGGCAAGACAGCAAACCTGTTTGTTTTTTAACCACCGCAGTTTCTGCAAAAGAAACAGCTATCATACAACGAAAAAATAAAGATGGTTCAAAAACTTCAGTACCCTGTCCTAAAGTTGTAAATATTTACAATTCTAATATGGGAGGAGTCGATAACTTTGATCAGAAAAAAGAAAGCTATGGTATTGGAAGAAGATCAATCAAATGGTGGTATAGGATTTTTTTTTTGTTATTAGATATGTGTATTATAAATAGCTTTATTTTGTACAGTAGATCTAAAAGAAACTCCCACTATCAGTTAGGTTATCGACTTGCTTAAGATAAACAGCTAATAAATTCATTTAGTTCTCGTAAAAGGCGAGGAATAGGGGTACATTTTTTGGCAAATGAACGAAGTGTTCCCGATGAAATAAGACTAGCTCAAGTTGGGGTTCACTCGGTTGAAAAAGGCACATACAGAAGGTGTAGGATCTGTAGCACCAAAATAAACCAAAAAAGAACGCTCTTTACCTGTTCTCATTGCAAAGTGCCCGTTTGTGTACCAATTTGTTTTAAAAAACTACATTCAAAGTAAAAATAGTTTTTTTTTTACTAGGCATAAAAGCACAAGATTTATTGCAGCTGCTTTTCTGCCGTGCGAAACATATAATTTTTTCTTCAAATTTCTTCCAATTCCACGAAAAATCGACTTTTTCATATTTAAATGGCATTTCATTATCAATATGCAAATAACTAAATTATTTTATCAAAGGTAACTGGGCCCTGCGTTACTATGTTTACCGCTGATGACGTTTGTTGAATATGTTTGTTTATTGTTTACTTTGTCATTGTCAATTTTGAAAAGTTGTCATGTTAGAAATGGATTTACTGCAAAGTGAGGATGAATTGATGAAATTAACACCACCTGAAATGAGAGACCAGGCGCGAGATGTGGAATTTAACCTTTTGCCGAAAAAAACAAGAACTCACATACAGCAGATTCATGGAATACAGACAGAAGGAAAATACAGGATCTTTCTCTGAAAATGTGCTGATTGTCTATTTTTCCGATCTTTCAATAAAAATGAAGCTATATTGAGGACTCGCTAGCCAATAAGTCGAACATCGGCAATAAAATATTTTCTGGCGTTTCCGGAGTATCAAGTGTGGATACTAAAGTTGTTAATTTTACTGGAAAGGAGGGGAGTGGACAGAGTTCAATTGTATTAAATAATTGTTCACAATTCACCATAAATATATCTAATAAATAAAAATTTCGTGTTGTAGTTTGTAGTTTTAATGCAATAAGACCAGTTTAATATCATCAGCATCATTTTGAGTTTTCCTAATGTCATTGTCAATTTTAATAACCAGTTTGATTCAAATTATTGCTTGGAAGGTTGCCTAGCAACGAACTTTTTCTGCATAGGCAGTAAAAGTGGACGTTTTCTGCCTAGGCATTAAAAGTACAACTTCTAAGCCTGCCAGGTGTCATTAAAAGGCCGCTTTTAATGTCATTTGGAGAAAAAATGTTTTATCCGCAGATGGGCGGTGGTAAAATATACTTACCACCAAGATTTTTTTGTTATTTTTTTAATAAGTTTTTGAAAATGAATTCCGATTGGATTTGAAAAACAAAACTACATTTTAAGTCAAAAATAAGCATTTTGTTTGATTCTGAAAAAAAATTGTTTTGTTCGCGGATGGGCGGTGGTAAAAATAATTACCATCATAATTTTTTTTGTTATTTTTCGAATAAATTTTTGCAAATCATTCAATGTGTTTTAACGACTAACTAAATATTCACAATCACACAAAAGTACTTTTGTATTTGTAGTACTTAGTTTTTGCCCGTTAAAGGGTTAATATATGCTGTAATAAGCACACATATGGCAAGGGAATTTGGGGACACCCTATATATAAAACACTTCAATCAAATATAATTTTAATCAAAGTACGATAAAAAAGTCTGAAAAAAAGCAACCTAGTTTTCCGTTATTGTAGGCAGTAAAACTTAAATAAACAATTATGAAAAATCAACAAATTAACCCCAAGGTTGTCACGCATAACTGTCGAACACAAAACACCGTTGTTCATGAATATCATAAAATACAGACGAATTATGCAATTAGCATAGAGAAATTTAGAACAGCAATTGAAGATAACATTCAAGAATCGAAACACCAAAACATATAGAAGCAAGGACGAGTGGGTGACGCATCGAAAAAGAGCAACGTTTGCTGAGATGGCCGAACCAACTCGTTCCAAAAAACTCGAAATAAATAAAAAGAGAAACGACGACGACAGGACAATTTGGTACAGTGACGATACAGTAAAGTACAGTACGGTACTTCCAGCGGTTGTCGACATACGACAGCACGCATTTTGTGCTGGAATCAGAGATAACGGATCAGAGCTCATCTCCCATCGACAATCGGGAATAAAATCCAGACGCGGTTTTTTTCTCGTGTGACTTTCGACCCGGATTTTCCAAACTGTAAGTTTTGAATCTGAAAACCTTTTTCATTTTTTTTTGGGAAAACCATATTATTTTTTTGTCTGATTATCCATCCCGCAATAAAAGTGTTATACTGGAACTTGAGCCGTATATCCCCTTAATTAGAAAGTATTATACTTTGTTAAATTTTTTCATTATACAATTTTTTTCAGGGATATTTACGAGGGGTACACCCCCCTAAACCTGAGCAATACAGATTATTCCAATCATTCGCTAAAAAAATTTCGTTTCAGTTACTATAGAGCTTTATTCCTGAGATATCTATTTATGTTACTGTCGATTTGGTATTCAGTATGTTCTTATCAAGACTAATAAATAAGCATTTTACACTTTAATTAGGGAGAAGTCTACTCAATACCAGTTTCTACCCCTGGTATATAGAAAACGCCAATAACCTTATATTTATAGCTTTAATTGTATTCGCTTCGAAAACTAAGATTTCATTATTCATTCAAAATTTATCGGGTGCCGAAGGTCATCCATGTCAGCAGAAATGTCTGGTTACAATATCATTTTTTCGTAGTAAGTAATTCAATGTTATGAAAGTCAATGAATTAACCATCAGATAGGTCTTATTTTAGTAAGGAGATACTTGTTTACGCAAAACCCCAGTCACTTTTCAATGACGAGATGAGCTTCGTTGTCCTTATCGGACACTAACTGAAAGAGAGGGCGAATATATTGAGGATATATTGAGGAATCCTCCCATTTGCCAAACGAATAATTTATATTGTATTATGCTTTCATTGTATACCGTAGGCGTCGAAAGTGTACCATAAATTATTTCATTTCTGTTTGTTGCTGACTTTATTTTGCTACTACGCCTCGTGGAAACAGCATACTTTTATATTATGCTCATAAGTTAGCAGTGTACAATTTCACAGTGTTTCCTGTGGAACGGAACTTTGGGAGAAAAGGCTCAATCGAAATATGCACTGCTCTAAATCAATATATCCACCTCTTGGACCAGAGGGTTTCTACTAAAATTTACGAACTTTCCCTGTACTGCGATAATTGCAGCGGACAGAACAAGAATAAACAAGTTATTGTAATGATTAACAGGTTTCTTAAAACTGCTATCCACTTAGGGAAGATCACATTAAATTACCTAATTGCCGGCCATACATACATGCCATTTGATTCAATGCATATAACTATAGAATCATTTATATCGAAAAAACTATTTACGCACCTTCAATGTGGAAAACTGCCAAAAGTCTTGCTAAACACACACCTGGGCCATATTGTGTACATTTGTTGAAATGCGACGATTTTATGAGCTATTCCACAATTGCAAAATGTATTTAAAATTTTTCACTTCCGTTAGTTAATGGAGTTGAAGAAACATCATCGACTGGCGAACAACCTGGACCAATTTTAAGAAAAATACAAACCAAAAACAAAAATAAAAACAAAGCTAAACTAGCTAGGCTCGGCACACTTATTCACTAAATAATCGAACATATCACGAATGGGTGCTAAATATTCAGTTTGTAGTCTCACTGCTCTTGTTGCTTTGTCATCAAACCTAATACATGGCGTTATGAAAAGGAATCTCTGCTTACTACTCATAGTGGTATAAAAAAATCATTGCCCATATCATCAACATCAAATAAATCTTCAAAATTCAAATGAGATGATCTCATGACTCCACTGACTACCAAAATCGCTAAAAACGCTTTTATTTCACCTTCAGTTACTAAACGAGCATCTCTTTCACGTGTAAACTTATCTTTTACTTCAGCAGTAATAAAATTATTAGTGTTTGTCACAAGAAGTTGCATCACGTAGTCATCAAAAAATAGATAAAAAGCCTCTGAAGGCGTAGAAATTGTTCTTGCAGGTCCTTTACAGCCGGGCAAATGTATTATTATATTATATTTTCGAGTTTTGATTTTAGGCGGTGGCACTTTTCTCTACTTTGTGTTTTTGTCTTTACCTATATAATAATCAGCATCTGTCGGTAGAGGTGTTTGAGAAGCATCATCCTCGTATTCATCCTCTTAGCAAGAGTCTGTATCATGTTCACTATATTCTATAAAATATTCTGCAACACTGTCATCACTTTCTGAATCTTGTTCCAATTCACTTTCAGAATCATTTATCAAACGTTCTAGTTCAGTTTGAGTTAGCGGGACTTTATTTACCCAACTGGGTCCTGCTTCTGCACTAAAACTTTTACTGGTATCTTTACTTGAACTGGCCATTTTCAATAAAATAGAACACAGATAGAAATATTGAACCACTACGGTACCAATTGTAGGTATAACTTGATTTTCAGCATTCGGTCGCATAGCCTAAATGATTCGATCTTCAACAATGGCTTCTTTTATTGCCCTTATTTACAAATAATCATCAAATAATATTATGAGGCGAACGTGACAAAAACTGATTGTGTAGACAATAAAACACTCATTATCTGCCGACAAATTTATACCTACGTGACTAGTCGCATGGCGCTAAACTGAGCCTTTCAATTCACCCCATTAGTTTATTGCTTCTATAATTGAAAACACTTGAAAATATAATTTCATATTTTAGTATCTTATTCTTTATACCCTATTTGAGGAATAATTGGGTGAGATAGTATTCAAAAAATGTTTTCAAAATAAATACTGGGTATTAAATTTGTGTTGGCGCTGTATGGCGCCGTGCGACTAGTTAAAGGTTAAGGAAGTCGTTTCTTATTCGTTTTTAGTTTTACAATTATTTTGGGTTTTAACTATTACTTTCTGTTTCTATATTAAAATAAACTATAAACAATATAATATTAGTTGTTTTCTACTGCTACTGCTACTAGGTGCCAGCTACTTTTGTCACTGTCGTTTAAATAAAGGTACAAAAAAAATACTTTGTAGTTATTTACATTTGGTTCTTATGATATTATGAAGAGAATTACTTAGTTTTCTAACACAAACAACATCTTAAGCAACATTAAAAGTATCTTAAACTCCACGAGATCGCTAAAATGTCTTTTTGAAATATCGCAAGCGACCTTTATTTAACCCAATAAGTATAGTTTTCAAGAATTAGCCCTAAAATCATTGATTGGTATCTCTCCTAATACATCATTCACAAATAACATTATAAATAAATAAAAAAAAACAAAAAAATATAGTTTTTTATGTTTCCTGTAAAATTACTCAAATGACGCATACAATACTTGGACACGGACGCGAGCAATTACTTATATTGTTTTCTAAGTTTGTTTCCATAAAATCTGTAGAATTAGTGATATCTTGAGACTGAGTTAGTGCTTCTTCCATCTCATCAGATTAAGAAGATGAACTGAACAAAAGTGGGATCTTGAACAGTATCTAGAGAAGTCGAAAAAAGATTTTCTTACGATTCCGAATGAAAAAATGTTAAAAAGCATGTGCTCTTTCTTTCAGAGTAATATAAGAACTATAAACTTACCACTACTGTTACGTGCATGATATGATATTTAATTGCTAGTTCCAATGTTCTCGTACTAGGGTCACTCATTTTGATATTTTATAGTATGGGTCACTTCTTCCCTCTCATAATGCACATACTTCGTTGCTAAGTAGAGTAGAAATGACGCGATTGCTTATTCCGACGTGAGACGAAGTCTATCAACATTTCTCATTCCAAAACTAGTCTAGGATATCTGAATCATTAACTAGACAGACAAGCACAATACTATGGACCACTAGACGGGCCACTATGGCATAGCAGGATAACGCTTCAACACACGCCTACGGATCTCTAAAATAGTTTTTCGAACCATGAGAAAATATTATTGGACTTTTTATTATATTGCATAGTACTATAGTAATCTTGTAGAGTACACCTCAACTATTGGAATGACGGGTCATTTTTGTGATTTCCTTGTGGTACGGAATGTGTTAAAATAAAAAATCGACGATCTTTCTGCCTCTTCCAACTTACTGGTCATTCAGCTAATGATTAATTCTTGCCTTACTTTACGGACGTACTGAATAGACTCTCGCATCACGAAATATTTCGTATATTGTTACTGTTCAAGACTTCCTCCAACTTCACGTGGACAAATTTGAAAAATACAATTTCAGCTTTAATGTATCGGTATTATTTATGTATTCAGACGACTACGTATACCCTATGACATAACTAGATTTCATAATATTTCATATGACTAATACACGCATCTATAAATGTATTGAAGAAACTGATTATATCGCTTCTTCTCCCTTGTAATTTGTTTTCCTCCCTTCTCAGAAAGCTATACATTACTCACCTGATAAAAAGAGCTCGTCTGAGTTTTGGAACACATCGTAAATCAAATTAATCAACGTCGGTGTCTACTCGAAGGAATTTTTCTTCCTGGATTTTTTACGACTTTTCTCACCGATAATTCCATGAGCTGTGATGACGCTCTTATCAAGAATGAAAATTAATAAAAAAATTCACTTGAAAGGATATACTCACATCATATTTCTGAAATAAACCAGCGTTGAAGTGTGGGTATTCAACAATTGAATGTTTTGTTAAAATGTGATGGAAATATCTTCTATTTGAATGGAAATTGTAAACTTATTAGGAATTCGCGTGTTTCGATATCAGAGATTGTTGATAGGAGATTATTCTTGGGTGTTCCCAGTAGTTTATGAGGGTACCACTGCTGCTTGATAGGTGGCTACAAATATTGCATTGCGGGAGGCAGTCTTTTGGAAACAACATTTTTTTTCAGTTTGGGGAGGTATTTCAAAAGTAGAGAAGATGTTTTTGTCAAATATTTTCCATTTCCTAGAATCAGGTTTTCGTATTTGTTGACTGATATGAGACGAAACAAATTCTGAAGAATAGAGGTTACCTACTAACTTCAAGCCAATTAGAAACTTGGTTAAAATGTTCGGGAATACGTCATCATGCCTGCCCAATTCAAACTGCTCTGTGGTTTTCTCACTGAAACCTCACTATAAAATCAATAATTATTCCCCTGCTCTGCACAAGTTAACGAGTACTCGTTATTATCAAGTTATTATGGTAACAACGATATTAGTGAGTATTAGTAAGGTTGTGTTACCACGAACTTACTTTTTGTTACCTGTTGTTCGCTTTAATTTTCTTTTGTAGCGGCTACTCAGTTATCGAGCATCTCAGGTGGAGTTTGCCAGCTAAATAATTCTCTAGGAGTAGGTCGTACCGGTTCGCGGGTAATACTACTTTATTTTCTGATAAATGATAGATATTTGTTTATGAAGAAATGAAAAAATTTGTAGAGAAATGAAAAGAAAATAAGTTAAATTAATCTACGATAAGAAATTATATATTAGTAGGGAAAGAAAAAATCAGTTAAATCAAGTTAGATTAAGATACGAAGCGGGCGCCACCTAGAACATTATCAGCTTTGTAGTTGTTTGTAGTTGGTACACATCAACATGAATAAACTCTGTGGAGAGGGTTGGAAGGTATATAAATATAAACCAAGTTATAAAATGTACAAATGTGATTTAATAAATGTATAAAAAATTATACCTTTAACAAACAAGTTTCAATTATAAAATTGGATTTATAAAAAAATTATCAAAGTGGAAATAAATTTTACAAAGTTAAATAATGGTTATACTGTATTGAATGAGTTGAAATAAAAGTTATCAGTAATTGAAAGAATTTTAGAAAAAAATGATCAAAGTTGAATAAAATATAAAAATTAGTCAAAGTTGATATATAAAAAGAATTAATAGTCGTGGAAATAAAATTTACAAAAGTTGAAGCTACACATATAATCTAATGGAAAATTGAACGGCGATAAAAAAGAAAAAGAACAGGAAAAGCAATTTAACTATGCTATAGTCGACAACTTATTACTTCCCTTGATTTTTCCTGATGCTCACAGCTGCTTGGGAAGTGAACCAGTATAGCTCATCTAGTATTTAAAGTTCATCATCTACTATCTAGGTAGGTACTTCATATATAAAGGAAACGGCATATTTGCCTATTCCCAAAGTACTAAAAATTACAATTGTGTGAGAATCTGAATAAATTATAATTTAGTAAAATTCAGGATTTCCAAAAAGTAATTCAGGGATACAAGCGAAGGAAAGTATTATTTTAATAACGTGGCTCATACATTTAGAATCATCCTGTATTTTACTATATGTACGATGAATGTAGAACAAATTATATAGAATTCCATTCAAGCATTTTTATGCAGATAAGGTATATAGATATTAATGAGGAAATATTCACTTTTATATGAAGTCGAATATATAATGCAATAACTATTTCGAACCTCTAATTATAAAATTAGATTCATAAAAGTTCTTTAATCAGAAAAAATCAATTTCTTCTGGCACTATAACGTAAAACAAAGCGAAAAAAAACGTGCTGTTTATCGGAACCTTCCAATATTAGTATATAAAAACTGTACCAAGATAAACAAGCGAGATACTGAAGGGAAAGAATTATTAGAACAAATTTAACTATGCATAAACTTACCATTCACTTGAATGCACCTTTGAAATTAAAGATCAAATTGATTGAGAAATATATATAACTATATTTATTTATGAAATTAACTGTCTCGACCCTTACTTCGTGGAATCTACTCATATTAGTGTTTCAAATGAAACTCACGGTTTATAGTTAATGCCACATTATGATAAAAATTGTTGACAATTCTAAAAAATTGACATTTGTTTCGATAAATCAATATCATCGTCAGAATTACAGAAGTTACACTATTTGATGCCTACCTGATGTTTAGAAGTTATTTTTGGCTAGACCAAGAAGTGACCTAACTTGTGACTAACTTAATAAATGTTAATAGAAATATTGAAGATTAGATATTATTAGCCCTATGGTGATATCCTGGATATCATTTTTCCTATTGATATCAGATTAAAACAATAAATCTCACTACGCAAAACATCTACTTGACACCAATCATTCATTGACACCTAACACAAAACTAGAAGTTTTGCATATTTGTGAAAAGAAACAAGAACTGGATTTCCTTGAAGAATTGGAAATTAGAAGACATTTAAGAAACACACAATATGAAGTTGTCAATGAACAGTTAAATCTAGGGAGTTCTCCACTAATAAACTGTCTCCCTAAGTGATAATTGTAAAGATCAGCAGATATAGTTTTCCTGGTTTTCTATATCATTGCACAGTTATACTGGTCGTAATTGGAAAAATGATATCCAGGATATCACACTAGGGCTAATAATATCTAAGCTTCAATATTTGTAATATCACATATTCTTCTTTTTTATATTAACATATATTAAGTCAATCACAAGTTAGGTCACTTTGTGGTCTAGCCAAAAATAACTACTAAACATCAGGAAGGCATCAAATGAAATGTAACTTCTGTCATTCTGACGATGATATTGGTTTATCGAAACAATAGTCAATTTTTTAGAATTTCCAACAATTTTTATTATATTGTGGTATTAACTAGAAACCGTGAGTTTTATTTAAATCACTAATATTTATTTATTTAGATAGTTCGACAATGAGAGAGCGTTTTTAGTTTCTGTGCGAGACTAAATACCGTATCCCAAACAGATGTATCAAAATAGGAAATACGTCTAATGTTTTTTGAATATTTGGAAATAATGTTGTCTCAGGCTAGAGAAAGTGTACACGAAACTGACCGTGAATTCTCAGTTCTTACAATGCAAATCAACTCCGTTTTGCAAAATGTATGAAGTGACTATAGTATGTGTCTATCTTACCGTCGGTAGGTTATTTTAATAGAAACTCGTTTAATTGCGTTTAAGTTGCTACGGATTAGCCCCCTGGATGGTTAGCTAAAAGTATTTTTTCAGAGGAAAAAAATCTATAATTGAGCTTATCCGTGTTTATCAATATATTTTTCCAAATATCTCGCTCTGATATTGTAGGAGATATTCCCCTTTAACAGGACTTCAATTATTACCTTTCCTTGTTCAGATACCGTAGTCGGATAATCAATCGAAGCCGACAAAATGATAAAGCAAGCACATCCGCAACCTTCTTCAAAATAAATCGAAATGTTCTCCGGACAAAAATTTCCCACATCTATTTCTCTTTGTGAAATTTAGGAGAATATTTCTCTAATTTTTCAACTTGTGATGACCATAATTTTGATAATTTGATAAAAACACCAAACGATTAACTACGTGTATGACTTCAAAATTGTTAACTTGAAATACAGTTTATTTTACTAAAATGATAAAAAGAGTGTGCAATCTAGTAACTGACTGACTTTTTATTGACAAACAAGTAATTTTATATATTATTATTCCGCTGATAACGGGGTGTTCGTCTTACACCGTGGAACAGACAGAGACTCATCAATTTCCATGGGAATCCTTGATATAATTCCTCCCTCGTAAATTCAACTAACACAGCTAGCGACGAAGTTGAATCGTTGAGCGCTCCACCTGGGATGGATTTTTTGCAGATTACAGTAGTTTTATTCCAATTGTTCATATATAGGGAATACAAAAATGAAAATTAAGAATAAATAAATACTACCGAACGTGCCATCTACGGATGTCCGTACAACTTTGCGCAATGTACACATCTCAAGTGACTCTATAATGAATAAAGTTTCCATTTATAAACAATTAAAGTAATGAAATCCAAGTCACAACAATTTTTGAATTCATATAAAATAACATGTCGTTCATTAAATTTAACTAACTCTTTTTATTTTTAATTGATGATTATAAAGAAACATTCGTTCAAATAATTCCCAATTTATTGACCGGAATTTATTTTTATATATACATAGTAATTTTACAACTAATTTCAAGCTGATCTGAAGAATTATTTGGCAAGAAAAAAAATTCTAAGACCTGGCCCAATTTTTACAGCCTTATACCAAAAATTTGCCAAAATTTTTTCTCTCGCTAAATGATTTTACTTTTCCGCCCAACCTATCTAGTATGCGAGAGAAGTATTGGTTTACCCCAAAATAAGTTGGAATATTGAAAGAAAATATTGAGTTATATTTACGTTTTTTATAAAGAACGACAGAAAAAATGGTTTTCGGAAAAAAAAAATTCTGTGTGTATATAATCGTTGTCGTCGGCCACTTTTCGTTAGATGTCTTGATAGCACGATATAGCCTCCGGAGTGCAACAGTTCACCAATTTTATGATTGGATATTGTACAGGACACATCACAGATAAACCATATTGATTTTCAACTCACCAGAGCCAATATAACGGGTGCAATGGTACCTGAAGTACGACATTTTTGTAATTTTTTCAGAAATTTCAGTTTGTTAACACGATACAACCTCGGGAGTGCAAAGTGTCACCAATTTTATGCTAGAATATTAATAAGAACATCTTACAGATGAACTCTACTGATTTAGAGCTCGCCAGAGCCAGTACAACGGGTGTTATGGTATCTGAATTGCCACTTTTTTTGTCCTTTTTGGAGAAATTTCGGTTTGTTAGCACGATACAGCCTCCGGAGTGTATACAAGTGACCAATTTTATATTCGGATATTTTTCAAGGTGTCTCATAGATGAACTTTATTCACTTTTTGCTTACTAAAGCGAATACATCAGGTCCTATAAATCCAGATATACTACATTTTCACTTATTTTTGGAGGAACTTCGGTTTGTTAGCACGATACAACCTCCGAAGTGTATACAAGTAACAATTTTATGATAGAATATTATTCAATGCATCTCACAGATGCGGAATAGTTATTTTTAATCTTTGAAACCGTTCATTTCAGATCCGATTAAAATTAGTTGGAAAATAACTATGGATAGATACAAATTTCATCTGAATAAACTTCCGTCAATAAATTGAGGTTTATTTGCAAGATGCAAAATAGAAAAAGCTGGATAAATTTAATATACGACATGGTATTTTACGTTATTTCAAAAACTTTGTGATTTAAATTTGATAAGGTACTTTAGTTGTTTATTGAATGGAAATTTTATTCTTTCCAGAGTAACTTGAGCCATGTACATCCGAAGAAATTGTTGTATCTGTACTTAATGATATCTTCCTTGAAATATTATTGGAAATTATACCTGCATATGTGATGATTTTATAATTTTTTATTTCGTTAGTTTGCCCAGGAAATATTAGTTGTAATGCCACGTTTTCCTCTTTTTTAGTAATTAATTTATTTATCATATGTAATGCATAACCCTTGGATGCTATTATTGGTTTAATTGTGATAATTCCTACATTAAAAACAACATTTGTTGATAGGAACTGAAAAAGCTCCAAGTATCTTTGAATTATATGGAACCGTTAAATGACATAAAATGACGAGAATATTTAGATCTGCAGTTTCTTATGTTAATACTCCTAATAATATATAAGGAAAATATTTCAAAAATATACTTAATAGTTACGGATATACATCTAAATACTGAACTGAAAATTAAATAGAAGTAATCAAAAAATTAAAAGAATATAAATTGCAAGATAACTCTAAACTAATTTCATTTGATGTTACCAATATGTTCACTAAGATTCCTCCTAAAGAATGTCTGACACTTGTAAGAGTATTACTAGAAGATAAAAATATTAATCCAGGAATAATATCAGATATACTCAATTTATTTGATGTATGTATTAATCAGAATTATTTCACTTTTGACAATAAGATATATATTCAAAATTGAGGCCTATATCTCCAATTTTGGCAAACATTTTCAAGGACAGTTTAGAAAGAAAAACCTTAAAAGTAGAATTTTCAAAAATGACTTATTTTGGTATAGATATGTAGATGACATATTAGTTAGTTTTATAGGTAGTGAACAACAATTGGATGTATTTTTTCACCATATTAATAATTTACACCCAAAAATTAAATTGACATTAGAAGTTGAAGAAATTAACTCGATAACTTTTTTTTAGTTAAGAATTCAAAGAGTTAATAATGTACTTTATTATTCAATTAAGAGATGCCAAAATTGGGCGAAGTCTTATGTTTTTTTTCTTGCCACATGATTTTTTATATCAGCTTAAAATTAGTTGCAAAATATCTGAGTATAAATAAAAAAAATTCTGAATAAATTTCAGTGAATAAATTGAGAATTATTTGGATGACTGTTTCTTGTTAAGTATCAATTGAAAATAGAAAAAGGTCGATAAATTTAATTAACGACATAGTATTTTACGTGATTTAAAAAACGTTTGAGATTTGGATTTCATTACTTTAATTGTTTATTCAATAGAAACTTCAGTCTTTTTGAGTTACTTGAGATGTGTATATGGCAAAGTTTTACTGACACCCGTAGATGGGAGTTTTGGTAGTATTTCAATTATTTTTGTAGTGTAATATTTAATTTTGTTCTATTGTTCTTTTAGTGATTCGTTTTTTCCACATGTGGCACTAATATACTCCTTAATCGAAAAGAGTTGTAGTTATTATAAAACCCTTATTCAAAAAGGGAAGAGAATCTGAGTTGAATCAGCATAATGAATTATTTACATACTTCTAAACCAATTAATAAAAACCAACATGTATATTTATACATTCACTACACAGGTAGACAACAACAGAAAAAAATTATTTCGACTCCTTAATTGAGGTGTACAATAAATCACCAAATAATATAAAACAAACAAGAGATTTTGATAAAAACTAAAAAATGATACATGATATTCTCATAAAACTGGAACCATAGACCTAGTATTGAGGAATACGACTGTTGATTTGTATCTACTGTTAAATCTTAACAGTTTTATTCCATTATGTTACTATCAAGTGTTACGGTTTTAAGAAAACATTCATACCAGATTTATTGGGAATGTAATCATGCACTTATTAACAAATGGTTGAGTTAATAATTTCTTTCAAAAATATACTTAAACTTACCTTTTCAATGTTCAGAGTAAAATCAATAACTTCAACTTTAACCAAAAACCAATGGTTTGCTGACATTTACAACAGAACTTTAAACTAAATCATAATAAGATATCGCATCCTTTATCATTATAAGTTGAAACCACTAATTCAGCTGGTTATAAAAGTATAACTAAAACCCGAAGCATTTTTGTTTGCTTTAATTTATGTTTTTAATCTCTTCTTCACAAGTTGAACTGTCATTTTATATTTTGATATTCGATATCTATCATATTCATGGGAAACAATTTATTCCTTTTCTTTTACTATTTCATACTAATCCAACTCACTATTTCGCTGAATATTCTGTGTTCTGTGACTTCTCCTGAGTTCTGTGGATGGCCTACAAAACCTATTTGATTGGACTATGATCCTTCCTTCTTTTTATATCAGATTTCATTCGGAGCACATGGTTCCTGAATTTTTCGATAATCAGTTGGATTTTATAAGCTGAAGAGAGTAAAATTCATTAGATTTCATTGGTCATAATTGTCAATGTAGACAAAATTAACTATATAGGATCTGAACCAAAATATAAAAACCTCTTTAAGGCCACCCTACAGCTTGGGTAAGTAAAATCATCTAACATTCACTTCAATTGAATTTATAACTTATATTTCACATATTTCTTACTTATTTTCAGGCCTTCTTTCTATCTTTTATTTTTCTTCCATCTCGCTTACTATATTTGCTGAGCTTCGCTGTTTCAGTCACGGCTTTTCCTAAGTATCGCTTCATCTAAGCTGCTGATCATTTCCACATAACATAATTTATTTGTTGTAGAATAGTAGATGTAACTAGTTACCCAGTACTGTTTGAATTTGATGCATGCCAAGCGATTCACATCATTAGATCTGAAACCTAGGAGGATCCAGGTCAAGTCATCGCAACTACCGCAGGTACTGATGTTGAGATTACCACCAGTAATACAAGTAAGAACTTTCCGATATATATTCACATTCACCATTTACAAAGGGTTATTTTATGAAGGACAAGCATCTGAACCAGAAATTTTAACACATTTACGACAATTTATGCATTACTAACTAACCTCTACTTCAAACTTAATTATCCATATTTAAAACTCACCTGTAAACACTAAGGGGTACCACTCGGTCGTACGAATATCCTATCTGTGATTTTCAAATTGAAATTTCAATGGTTTCAATTTAAAAATGTTTAATTTATGAAACCATCCCTACTCTACCGTTGAATAACATTTTCGATTTATTTGAGCTAGCTGGAATCGAATTTTCTTTCCATCATTGAAAAACATTTAAGAAGGTAAAACATGTTGTCGGGATGAATTGAATAATGATTATTACTAGATTATTTATTATCGGGGCATCCAAAAGAATAAATTGAGTTTTTGTCACTCCGATGTTATGTGTTGAACAGCTTGTATGATATTTTTCTGTGCAATGGTACATCTACAGATTGTTACTATTTTGGAATAATAACGTCTTCTCATAATTTTCTCACTTGTTTCATCTACAAGTAAATATTAAAAAATAATATAAATAAACTAAGGTACAAAGCCATACGTATACCTACATAATAGCACAATATTTAATTATCAATAATATAATTCAGTTTTTTCATAATTTTGAATATTATTGTCTCTTTGATTTTTACATTTTCAAACCTGTAGGTGTATACCATAACATATTTTAAATTAATGAGTATTGTCCCTATAAATTATTAAAATTTATAATTTTTTAGATAATTATTACTAATATATGTCTTAAGTTGTTACATAATCTTCAGCAAGTGATATTTGTATCATTATTTATTACCACTGGTGGTGGGTATATATTTTTAAGTACCATATATGGTCTCAATTCGTCACTAGATTGTGCCTTAAGCTGTATCGTGTGGCTTTCATAATTCCATCTTCAGTAGAGCAACTAGGATAATCAAATATCTCTCTCTTTCTTGAAAATTATTACCACCTGATTTATTGGAGACTTTCTTATTTCTTTCTACCTTTTGATCTTCTTCTAGCATCACTTTATTTGACATAGGACCTCCTCCACTGCTAGGATAATTTTTTAATACCACTACATATTCCCGATGTAACTGTCTGAACTCCCTTTAATTATGATCATAAAATTATTTATGTTGGGCTGCTCTTTCCTCTAAATTCATTCTGTTTTCCGAATAATATCTATTATTTATGGTTACAAATTGGAAAACCCCTAGAATTTTCCTACTACATAATAATACAGCTGGTGAACGAATATTATCTATAACTGGCATATTTCTGAAATTTTTCAAACTGTTTCAATTTACTGTTTACTTAACTTGTACCTTGATCGGTATAAGTAAGTGAAGGAATTCCACACCTTGATAAAATTGACTTAAGCCTGGTAATGTTATAGCTTCTGCCGATAACGAACTAAGCAGTTCTATCTGTGAAAATTTTGTGTAAAATTATCTAGTACTATTAAATAATTATATTCTTCATAACAAAAAACATCACAACCCAAAATCTCCCATAGTATACTCGGTAAAATTATTGGTTCTCCAGAATTAGCTCTTCTAAATCTAATACGAATGTCACTTTTAGAAATTAAATAAATAAATCTCATTACTCAGGAAAGGCCAAAACAATATCTCTCTAGTTCTCGCTTTACACTTTTCAACTCATAAGTGATTAAAATGAATGTTTTCTAACATTTCCCTTCTTAACTCAACCGGTACAAACACTGCTGCATTACGAAATACTAGTCCTTGCCTCACAAATAAATCATCTTTATATATTTTTTATAAGGTTTTGATATCTCAGGTATGTCATCTGTCCACCCTTCAACAAAGACTCTTTTTAATATTGAAATTAACTGTCTCGACCCTCACTTCGTGAAATCTGCTCATAATAGTGTTTTAAATGAGACTCACGATTTCTAGTTAATTCAGCAATATAATAAAAAATAATTGAAAATTGACAATTGTTTCGATAAATCAATATCATCGTCAGAATGACAGAAGTTACATTTCATGTGATGCCTACCTGATGTTTAGGTAGGCATCACATGAAATGTAACTTCTGTCATTCTGACGATGATATTGATTTATCGAAACAATTGTCAATTTTTTAGAATATTCAATAATTTTTATTATACTGTGGAATTAACTAGGAACCGTGAGTTTGATTTAAAACACTAATCTTTTTAATAATGCTAATTCGGGAGCTTGCTCTGTTTATTTAATGAATGACCCTTATTTCACATTTGTCATGAGTAAACTATATACTACCATACCTACATGAGCTTCAATATCTGCTAATTGGTCTACAAAATAATCTGTCTATTTGAAATTTATAGACAATGCGCCTAACAAGAACATTTCTTTGCCTATCTTATACTTTTCTTTCAAATTATACTTTTGTATTCGAAGCCACATTCTTTGTAACCTTAAGGGCCAATGGTGAGCTCCCCTTTATTTCGAACCTAAATATTTTTTTTCAATTGGCTGCATACCAATGTTTCTTTGTTTACAAAACAACTTCACTTTATTTGGATTTTCCATATATAAAATTGACTGTATTTTTTGTGAATCTACAAAAATATTGCCTAAGTATTTTACTTCAACTGCAAACACTTTTTGAAGTTAAATTTCATATTATAGTAGTCCTTCGCTTTGTCTATTTTTTTTAAGTCTACAATCATGTTCTTTTTGGTCTGACCCATATATTAACAAATCACTTATGTATACTTCATATCCATCAATGCTCTAAAATATCATTTTAAATTTTCTTGGGAAACTACCGAACTTGTTTTTAAACCCCACGGTAATTTTTTAAAACAGTACCTTGCAAAAGTACATTATTTACTACTATTTTCTGTTAACATAATTTGTTACAGCATCTAATATACTAAAACGTTTAGTAACTTTTACTTTAGCAACTAATTCTGTAAATGTCTGTATATATTATCATTCAAGTATTTTGGGTCTAAGCAAAATTTTACTTTCACTGTTTACTTTCTTCACAATAACTGGAGCATTTACGAATTGAGTTGATTCTCTAACTTTTTCAATAATCCGTAATTTTTGTAATCTATTCAATTCTGTTTTTAAAGGTTCCATTAATGTAAATGTTATTTTTCTACATGCTGTACACATACCTTGAGCTCCTTCTACTAATTTAATGTCATCTACAATACTTATTGTATCTGTAATATTCTGCTTTTCATATTAAATTCACTGTTTCCTCACTTATCCCTTACAAAGATTTTCATTAAGGTCTTCATAGTGTTGTATCCACCTAATACATAAAAGAATAATTAATGTTTATAGAGTTATGTTTACTCGAATAGAGATACTCTCTACTTGTAACATACTTCCCACTATGCAAATAAATGTTACAGTGGTGTTAATTCAACATCACATTGTGATAATGTTCTCATTTTTTTTTCTTGTTTTCATCACATGCACATCTATACAATCGCTTATGCCCAGCTTGTGATGTTTTAACATAACTACTAAGCTATACTAAAGCGCTGCTTTTTTAAATTACTGTGATGTACTAGAACTTCCTCAAAAGGAAGTCTTTATAACGAACTAAAAACAACATTTCTGTTTCATTCTGAAATGACTTTTAACATATTGTAGATGTTAATGCAATGTTTAAAAAATAACATCTTACCAATGATCCAAATGCATCATTTCAAAAACAATACTCTTAGACGTCGTATGGACATTACTTAAACCTCTAAATAATATACCTCGAACATTCTAGATGACATCCTATAGATATTTCTATGCCTAATCAGCAAATACAGGGTGAACAACTAAGCACGTGATGTTTCAGATTTTAAAGAGAACAACACTCAATGAGCTTTCTAGCGTTTTTTAACAAAAAACTTGTTTGTGAGTTGGTGCGATTATATTTCTCACAAATATGATGCTTTTATTAGCTTTATGTGACATTTTTTGCAGTTTTGCGAGAGGAAATCGGAAAAACATATTATTTGTCCGATATTTTCATGGATTCCCTCAACAATGAATTATTTATTCCATTTTCAATCCCCTAATAAATAAATAAGAACATGTATTATATAGTTTTCCTGGTTTTCTATATCATTGCACAGTTATACTGATCCTAATTGGAAAAATGATATCCAGGATATCACCATAGGGCTAATAATATCTAAGCTTCAATATTTGTAATATTACATCTTCTTCTTTTTTCTATTAACATATATTAGGTCAGTCACAAGTAACGTCACTTCTTGGTCTAGCCAAAAATCACATGAGGTAGGCATCAAATGAAATGTAGCTTCTGTAATTCTGACGATGATATTGATTTATCGAAACAATTGTAAATTTTTTAGAATTTTCAACAATTTTCATTATATTGTGGAATTAGCTAAAAACAGTGAGTTTCATTTGAAACACTAATATTTATTATATCCTTAATACTTTCATTACTTCTTACTAGTGCCATAGTAGACGGTTTCATAAGAAAATTCGAACCGTTTGTGATGCTGTTGATCCGACTCATCTGTATTTCCTAAACTGTTTTGTCTTCCTCTAGGTAGTATTCCGAGGGCTTCCATTCTTACTCACATTTGGAAACATTCTTGCTTCTACTTACTTTCATATCCTGACTTGAGACGTTCACAAACTTTTACTAGCGGTTTGGTTACAGTTTCTATCTCAAGTGTCTTCGCAATAATCCCTACTGCATAATCTGCACAAAATGTTTTTGTTAAAATTTCATTCAATATTTCTACACAATGGCAAACATTCAACAAAGACATTCAAGTAATTTCAATCGTGTTCCTGTGAAGCATTTTCCAATTAATTGGTGTGGGAGTATACTTATCTTTGTATAATAATAACAAGAGTGACGCAGTGTTGGCGATTGTGAGTAGAATTATATGGAATAAATTTGATGTTTTATTCCAGCAATTTCAGGATATAATTGTTGCGAAGTATTCACATATCTGAGTTACCTATTTCACACAATAAATACCCTACTTTATCGAATAACTAGACACACCCCTCTTGTGATTTTCAAATATCCATAAAAATTAATTAATTCTTTAGAATACACAATAACTAACTAATATGTCACATTTGGTTTATCTGTGCATAAATTTATCCCTGAGTATATATTGATTTTTTCCGATTCCGATTCACTTTGCAAAACCGTTTAAAATTATCGTCAGAAGAATGTGTACTCAATAATAATATGCAAGTAAAGAAATCTGTTTCGGTTTTTTTTAGTACCTTGGGGATTCACGTTCCAATCGGAATTATCAGACGGCGATTGAATACGAATCTGTTATGTGTTTCCAGGGACCAGTTGATTCATTTTTAAATATAGAGAAGCTCCATCGAGACACATAAATGTCATGATCATTGAATAGCTGCAGTATTCTCTGTATAAAATAATTGTAGTATCAATCGATACACTGTGTTTTGTTAGGAATACATTTTGTCGTTCCAGTACAAGAACAACCCTTTTCCGGTAGTGGAATTGTTGAAATAATGAGGGGAATGAAACATATGTGGTCTTCTCACATCAAATCGAAGCAGAAGCAGACTTTACTCCCAATCTATAATGTTGCTGTGTGGAATGAATATTATCGATCTTATCCACTGTAATAGTCCCATGAATCTCATAAGATTTTCTATATACAAAATGTTGCCACGAGGCTCATTTCTAATAATAAGTTATGAGGAAAGAATTTGATGTTTTTTTATTCAACTTTTGTTGTACGTGATGGATCGGTTAGCTTCATGCAAGTAACTGCCTCACTTAGTTTACCAATAAGCTGCAAATATTCTTAAATGGTCGATCAAGGAGTATGAAAAGTGGTTCTAACTTTTCACGAATAACTTTTTAAAATTCTCCAGTTCTAATGAATATCAAAATGTGTTCATCCCCAGTTTATTTACCTCAATAGTAGAAATGATGCAACAAGAAACACAGTCCGTTTAAACTGAAGCTTTCATATTTTGAGATATACTTTTCAAGGCAGATGAGAGAAAATGATTTGAACTAGGTTTTTGTTGCCTCTTGATGGTGAATGGACAAATATCGGCTCATTTTCTGCTATACCATGTTTTATGTTTTAAGGAAATATTATGAGAATGTATTTGTCTTCTGTTCTACTTTGGGGAGGATGGGGTTAGTAATAGGAAAAATTGTGTTACAGGCTACCACTTTAACAGAATGTTTAACTTCAATGGGTTGCTCATAAACAAAGGTCAGTGCTATGCATTGGGTCACATCGAGAAATCAATTGAATATATAAATGCAATTCATATATATATATATATATATATATAAAGAGGTTACTGAAGAGGAGTGGTAACCGTAAACATGCATGTTTCTAGCTCATTAGCCTTCATCAGTACGGTATAACCAAGTATGGATGTGAAACTTGGGAGCAACGATGTTGAATGAAACATGGAAGAACACTAAGAACGGAAAGTAACAGGACAACCAAACGTACATTTGTGCCATCAATTGGAAGATTACGATTTTGGAACAACAACCAATATCAACACGGAGACGCATAAAGCCCTCCTGTCTGGAAAAAACCAACCCAAGGTAAAGAAACAAGATCAAAAATGGATCATGCGTGAATTTAACAAAAACAAAGAGCAAAAAACAAGTGTTATCATGGGAAAGCATGCAAAAATAAAGAGGTTACTGAAGAGGAGTGGTAACCGTAAACATGCATGTTTCTAGCTCATTAGCTTTCATCAGTACGGTATAACCAAGTATGGATGTGAAACTTGGGAGCAACGATGTTGAATGAAACATGGAAGAACACTAAGAACGGAAAATAACAGGACAACCAAATGTACATTTGTGCCATCAATTGGAAGATTCCGATTTTGGAACAACAACCAATATCAACACGGAGACGCATAAAGCCCTCCTGTCTGGAAAAAACCAACCCAAGGTAAAGAAACAAGATCAAAAATGGATCAGCGTGAATCTAACAAAAACAAAGAGCAAACAACAAGTGTTATCATGGGAAATCACGCAAAAATAAAGAGGTTACTGAAGAGGAGTGGTAACCGTAAACATGCATGTTTCTAGCTCATTAGCCTTCATCAGTACGGTATAACCAAGTATGGATGTGAAACTTGGGAGCAACGATGTTGAATGAAACATGGAAGAACCCAAAGAACGGAAAATAACAGGACAACCAAACGTACATAAATCATTTTGACATTTAAAAATTAAAATATAATTATATTTACCAATTTATAACAATCTCAATTTACTTATCCTTGATAATGGAAATAAAAGTTCCCGAAAGCTTGGAAGAAAAACAGTAACAAGAGTTTTCTTAAATTAATTTGCCGTTACCCCAATATTCGTGGTTTTATACCTAATTAGTCGGCAAAGACTATCTCCTATATATAAATATATATATATATATGTATATATATATATATATATATATATATCTATATATATATATATATATATATGTATATATATATATATATACCATATACCAACAACTTAGTAGGGATGCGGTCAGAAGAGGGCTGAATCAGAAGACTCCTCTTTGACTAGTTAAACTTTCGAAAATGTTTATTTTCATCATGAGAACATCTACAATGAGTGATAAATATCATTAATGACTTATAAACCATTATAACAAACGATTTGACTTACCAAAGTAAGTTGAAAAAGAAAGACATCATAAAAAACTTTTAAATTTCCAATGGATATACATATATGTATTTAAAATTTACATTGATTAGGAGAGCAAAACACAAAAACTCCAACAATAGGCCGATAATAAAACAGCCCTGAGGTAAAATCTCTCATATTCTACCAATAAGGTTAGATAAAAATCAACATAACTCAACAATTACAACTCTCATTAATAACTATTGCTCTACTGGCAAAACTGAATAGGAAAGCGAAACGTTTCAAATTATTTTGTATAGTTCAGGTTCTTGTTAAAGTAAAAAGTGGATATGTTATTATCACGCATTAGACCAACAAACAAAAAATTTTGATTTTATTCGAAGATTTAGAAACAAATAATGGATCTCTAACACACAGAGAGAGTCAAAAAATTAAACTAGAAAACAGTTCTCCATCCAAATTGGAATGATGGAAAACAAATTGCTGGATTAAAAATTATTTGAAAGGATTCATGAATACAGGGTGGAAACCAAATGTTTATTAAATTGAGTAAAGGGGTGAAATTGTCTCACTTTTAGTGATAGATAAAAGATAGGTGTAAATCTTACTCAAACCATCCAAATCGGAGTTCTTATTCAAACAATTGTGCCTGTTTTTGTAAATATGGCACATTTCAAGAAAAAGCCTTTTTCCGTAGTTTCTTACTTTATCCAGAATTTTAGCGTCTTCAAAATTCGTTATGTGATTGTCATTGATTACATGTTCTGCCAAAGAGCAAGACAACTTTAAATTTCGGCAATCGCTCCTATGAGAAGTCAACCTTCCAGATAGACATCTGGAAGTCTGACCCACATATAATTTTTCACAGGAATTACAAGGAATGCTGTAAATCAAATTTTAATTTTCATCCCTACTCAATTTAGTCTTAGTTTTAGTGTATAAACTATTAATAGTTAAAATATTATAAGTTGCTACTCTGACGTTGCTTACACCCCTTAAGATCTTCAACAAATTAGGGGTTAGGTTAGGTATGTAGGGTAAAGAACCAAGACACACATCCACATTGTCAAGACGTTGAGATGAATCATCGTTAATAACAGCAGGCGTGCAGATGGGTTACTAGGAACAAGATCCGGCCTACTTGGATCCAAGATCAGCTGTTTCAATTTGAGGTTGAGAAAAAACTTAATTAATTTAGAAATTGGGGTTACTTGCTTTGACATAACTGGGTTAGAAGGAGAACTTTTCTCTATAAAGTCCAAATTACATAATTTATTCCTAATCATATTGTCACAGAATTTGATGATAGAGAGATAACTAAATATAATAATCTTTTTAGAAAAATTAAGAGGGTTCAAACTGGAAAGTTGGAGAAGATTAAAAGTGATTTTTTTGATAATATTAAATTCAATGAAAAATGGTTCAAAAATTTAACCACTATAGCTTTTCCTTATAATATAAAAAAGTTCCTTTCTTTAGGTCCAAAATTTTGTTTAGAGCCCACTATGGGTGATGTTAATGTATCTAAAATTTTAGCAGATTTGGAAAATATTATTTAACATGTTGATGAAGGTTGTAAAGACATAACTAGATCTCGTTTCACTAATAATTCAACAAATTTTCCACACAAACAAAATAATGATAGGCACTTATCACGAAAGTATTTTTTTCGAATGTGAAAATTTTTTGAAAGATCATCCTAATGTTTATATCGTCGGAAGTGATAAGGGGAGTGTTACTGTTGCCATGTACAGGGAGGATTATATAACATTTTCTGAACAATTGTTATCGGATACGAGATATTACAAAACCATACCTAGAAATCATGTTTGTACCTTGCAGCAGAAGGCAAACCAGTTGGTCGCTTCTCTTGGTAACTCAGATTGTATTCCTGAGCTGATAGTGCCCAAGTTAAAACTGTATAATGCGATAATTCCACGATTCTATGCTTTGCCAAAGATACATGAACTAAATTTATCAATGAGACCAATAATTTCATCTATATATTCTCCTAATGGTCGTGTTGCTCAATATTTGACTGATACTTTGACAAGCGCTTACAATCCTGGAAATGAGTATAATATTAGGGACTCGTTCACTTTTAGTAATTTTATCAATAATTTCATGATACCTGAAAATTACATTTTGGTCAGTTTTGATGTTGTTTCGTTGTTTTCAAATTAACCATTACCTGTCATTCTTGAAAGTATCACAAAACATTGGAATGGAATACGTCCATTTTGTCATTTTCCTTTAGCAGCTTTTAAAAAGTCACTTCAATTCATTTTTTATTCAAATGTATTTGTTTTTAACGATAAGTTTTATAAACAAGTTTTTGGTACATTGTATAACAAGCGCTTACAGTTTACTGCTGAAATCGAAGAAAATGGTTTTTTACCTTTTCTAGATATGAAAGTTCACGAAGGTAATGACAATATTATAAAAACTTCATGGTATAGAAAACCTATGTGTAGCAATAGGTTCATTAGGTATTGGTCGTGTCACCCTCCAAGGATGAAGACAAATTTGATTCTTGCCCTTAAGGATAGAGTTAGTAGATTGTCCCATCCTGATTTTCAGAGGAACGATTTCATTATTCTGAGGGGTATTTTGATCGAAAATTCTCACCCTGCTAAAATAATTAATGAGATTCTTTTCTGCACGCCTGCCGTTATTAACGATGATTCATCTCAACGTATTGACAATGTGGATGTGTGTTTTGGTTCTTTACCCTACATACCCAGCCTAACCCCTAATTTGTTGAAGATCTTAAGGGGTGTAAGCAACGTAAGAGTAGCAACTTCTAATATTTTAACTATTAATAGTTTATAAACTAAAACTAAAACTAAATTGAGTACGGATAAAAATTCAAATTTGATTTACAGCATTCCTTGTAATTCCTGTGAAAAAATATATGTGGGTCAGACTTCCAGATGTCCATCTGGAAGGTTGACTTCTCATAAGAGCGATTGTCGAAATTTAAAGTTGTCTTGGTCTTTGGCAGAACATGTAATCAATGACAATCACATAATGAATTTTGAAGACGCTAAAATTTTGGATAAAGAAAGAAACTACGGAAAAAGGCTTTTTCCTGAAATGTGCCATATTTACAAAAACAGGGACAATTGTTTGAACAAGAAATCCGATATAGATGGTTTGAGTAAGATTTACACCTATCTTTTATCTATTACTAAAAGTGAGAAAATTTCACACCTTGACTCAATTTAATGAAGATTTGGTTTCCACCCTGTATTCATGAATCCTTTTAAATGATTTTTAATCCAGCAATTTGTTTTTCATCACTTCAATTTGGATGGAGAACTGTTTTCTAGTTTAATTTTTTGACTCCCTCTGTGTGTTGGAGATCCATTATTTGTTTCTAAATCTTCGAATAAAATCAAAATTGTTTGTTTGTTGGTCTAATGCGTGATAATAACATATCCATTTTTTACTTTAACAAGAACCTGAACTATACAAAATAATTTTGAACGTTTCGCTTTCCTATTTAGTTTTGTCAGTAGAGCAATAGTTATTAGTGAGAGTTGTAATTGTTGAGTAATGTTAATTTTCATCTCACCTTGTTGGTAGAATGTGAGATATTTTACCTTGGGGCTCTTTTATTATCGGCCTTTTGTTGGAGTTTTTGTGTTTTGCTCCCCTAATCAATGTAAATTTTAAATACATATATGTATGTCCATTGGAAATTTTGAAGATTTTCACGATGTCTTTCCTTTTCAACTCACTTTGGTAAGTCAAATCGTTTGTTATAATGGTTTATAAGTCATTGATGATACTTATCACTCATTGTAGATGTTCTGATGATGAAAATAAACATTTTCTAAAGCTTATCTAGTCAAAAAGGAGTCTTCTGATTCAGCCCTCTTCTGACCGCATCCCTACTAAGTTGTTTGGTTTTTTCTCTACGATCACTAACCGAGGTTCTCTTATATATATATTACTAAAATAATCCATCAAACATTCAGTATATTATTGTTATGTGGTAAAACAGCATTGTCATATAAGCTATTTCAATGATCTAAGCACATAGACATCAATAAAATCAATTTCAAATAAAGCACTAGAGCAATTAAAAAACAAACTGTAATTGTGATACAATACACTGTATATAATACCATTCACAATAATTATCTTTTAAAATGCGCGGAAATTTAAGTAACTAGTGATATTGTGAAGATTTGCCAGAAATATGTATAATGAACCAATAATATAAAATCTTCATCTTTGATTGGCTATCCATGACATAACAATACTAAAGCAATTTAACAATTTCATAAGAATAATCAAGACACCATATGTGATATAAACTTATTATAGGTCATAAACAGTTTCAAAGCAACGGAGGTTAGCAACGAAATTTATTGAAACAATTGAGAGACGAGAGATATTTTATTGAAAGGGAAGCAGACATTAAAATGTTTGGAAAACTAAAATTGAAATTGACAGTGAAAAATTAGTAGGTTACTTGGAAAGAAGATATCAAAACCTCGAAATGAGTAAACAAGATACAAATAACCCAAAATAACGCATTACAACATATGCAAATTGGAAAAACGATGCATGAAATGGAAAGCTGGAATATTTTATGTGTTTGAACGTTCACAAACGTGGTAGTTTATTCGTTTACTTATAAGTGTAGTTGATTTAAACTTACCTGTATTTAGTATTAGTCACAGTTTACAAAGATATATTTGAAAAGCTTGATGATACACCTAGTATATAGTCAGTAACATTTTAATTCTTCATTTCCTTTCAGAGTAACTAAATAAATTCACTATTTTCAAATAATAAATATTTCAAACATTATTAACTATGAACATTTTATTATAGGTTATAATTACATTTTCTTATAAATCATACACATACTACCATATATAAATACTTTTAATACTACTAAAATCATCAAGTAATATTTTAGATTGGGTCGTTATTTGTTTTCATTTTCATATCACATATCTATGTTCTTTATTTGATACTATAAGTGAGTAAGAGATGATGATATTCTTTGTATATCTTTGCATTAAATTCAGAAAACATTCTATGTTGTTCAAATTAGATAACCAATAATACACTTTTCAATATACAGGTGGATTATAATTGAATGAAGTCAGTGCCGGACTCACCCATTCAATATTAAAACTAAAACAAATATTGAATAAGAGTCTCAATAGTAGGGGAAATAACATTTATGTTTAGAAACATATCATAATCAGTGGCGCAAAATAATAAATTTAAAACTAAATACCATTCATTATAATACAAATAATTATTATTAAGGATTAGAAAAAATTAAGAAAATAAATAATATAACAATATATATATATACGTAAAAATAAGTATATCATCACATCTATATACACTACGGCGAAGCAACGGTCAAGAAATACAAGTCATGGTCTAGAGACAAAATGAATCTTACCCGGGAATATAACAGAAAGTGTTTTTTGATTGAAATGTAGAAAATAAGGGATCAGGCATAACTGCGGCTATCAAACCGATTGACGACCTCCTGATGCGACAGGATATACACAGGAAAACAGTATTTGTATAGATTAGGAATAAAATGTCTTAATATTGAAATTGCTGATAATAATTCTTGAATTAGTAAATTAGAACCAAATTTGTCACCTCGGAGGAGGACAATAATCTCTGAATCAAGTGAGTTTCATTTTCAGAGTTTTTCAAGTAAACAACAAGTTACTTATAATAAACTGTTTCACGGAATAGAAATTAAAAACATAGAAAAAGTCAATCAATTACAAGACAATCAATTTAATATATTATTAAAATCCAAGTCTAGTTGGTTGAGAAATATTTCCAATACCACTATACCTGAAGATATATCACAGTTTTTAGCTTTGGGCCCTAAGTTCAGTGTGTAACCGGTCGTTTTATGAGACATTCCAATTAAATCAATTTTATAAGACGTGAACTACCTCACCTCCACGATCACAGACTCTAAAGTGAGAAACATCACGGTAGCTAAAGCCGCGCTAATATAATCACTAATTACATTCATAAACCTCATAATAATTCTTTATTTGACAATCCTTTAGTTAAATCTAAAGCATCTTTGAAGGCGAATCATCATCTGATTCTAACACAATCTAATAAGGGTAATGTCACAGTTATTATGGACAAGCAACAATGTGTTGAATTGTCAAATGATATCGTTTTAAACAACAGTTCATATGTAGAATTATCTGGTGATCCCACTTCCTCTAAACACAGAAAGGGTAATAACTTAGTTAAATCCTCATTCAATAAACATCAAATATATTTGACAGTAAAGAAGAAACTCACGAGTTACCATGGTGTCCCTCCAAAATTTTACTCACTTCCGAAAGTTCATAAACCAGTTCTCTCTGTGAGACCGAATCCTAACCAATGCGTATGATTACGACAATTTGGATTTCATCGAAGATTCATTTGAAGTTCCTGAATGGTTCAATAATTTTGTAATTCCAGACAATTATGTTCTGGCCAGTTTGGATGTTGTCTCGTTGTTCAGTGAGGTTTATCTGGATGCTTGTTTGAGAGCAATCCATAAGAGTTGGGATCGTATCGGTGTCCATTGCTCCATTCAGAAGGAAGCCTTTTTAGACTTAATGGTTATTGTCTTTGACAGTACTTACTTTACGTTTAATAACAAAATGTACAAACAGACTTTTGGTACACCAATGGGTGCTTCAATATCTCCTATCTTGGCAGCATATGTCATGGACGGCGTGTTAGATACAGTCATTCCGGTACTTTCTTTTACACATTTTTTCATAAAAAAGTATGTCGATGATATTATTTTGGCACTTCCTTGAGAAGGCCTTGATGAAATTCTGGATACATTCAACAGTTATGATCTGAACATCCAGTTCACGATAGAAATGGGTGACGTCTATAATTCCGTACCATTCTTAGACACCAAGTTCATTCCTAACAATGATACGATTATTATGGATTGGTAGATGAAGCCATGCAGTTCAGGTAGATACCTACATTATCACTCCTACCATAAGCATTTCATGAAAGTTAATCTGGTTAAACAAATGAAGCAGTGAGTACTCAGAATTTCTAATAATGTTTGCTTAATCTGTTCTTGGATAACTTCTATCCAAGCAATTTACTAAATAAGATATTATTTAACACATTTACCACCGTGGACTTGCTGATTGAAGATAGCAATCCTAACGTGCCCAGGCGGATGTTGGCGCTGATGTGTCCCCTTCTCAACCGGTTTTTGCTACTTTGCCATACATAAGAGATATAACACCGAGACATGCGAGATTGCTTAGTGCATGTGGTAACTTAAAAATTGCTAAAAAAACAGTATTATCAATCAGATCGATCTTCACTAGAGTGAAAGATAAGAGCCCATTGACTTCACTCACTGATGTCGTGTATAGCATTTCATGTGGGGATTGCGATAAACAATATATTGGGCAGACTTTAAGATCTCTGTCAAGCCGTATTGTCTCACACAAGAGCGACTGTAGATTACACCCAGAGCGGTGCGCGTTAGCATATCGCGTCAATTCTCTAGATCATCAGATGAATTATGAGGCTGTGAAGGTGTTGGCGACCGAGACTAATAGAACCACCCTTATTATTATAACTTGATTAAAACCTTACAATTTCAGTGCATTGGTGTTGGTAAATATACTGAGATAATACAATTTCACATAATTATTTTATTATATCTATTATTACTATTACGTTGTTATTATTGCTGTTCCTGTGTTTCTTGTCTCCCACCGTATGCGTCTTGTTTTGTCCTCTACATACACAATACGGTCATCCTTTCTTTTAACCTAGAATAGAAATATTCCTCTCTCTCTCCCTCTCTCTCTCTCTCTCTACATCTTCATACTAATCCATTTGTGTTGGCACTCCAACAGAGGCCATTATCAAAGTGGGTACATCTTCCCACAATGGGCTGATTTTTGACAGTTGGAAACATTGTCTGTCTATGGTCCCATCCCATCAAGAGGGAAAAGTATATCATTTCCTTACCGTTGTTCAACACAACAACGCTTTAGGATGAATTAATTTTTTCAATTTACAAAATGGTGCTGCACTTTGACTTTTTATAGTCATGATGATGTGTTTGTTCTATGTGGATTTCCTTTCTACTTAATTATTACACATTTCATTATCCGTAGTTCAAATTATTACAACAATTCGCTACAATTTATTTCTTCCTTTGACCACAGTATTTAACTGTTCTTTTTTTCATTTTATTCTCCCTGATCATGGGTGATGAGAACCATCATCCTCGAAAGCTTGGAAATTTTCCGTTAAGAGTACACTTTTCCTTTCTTCTTGCTGCAATTCCATAATATTTAGTAGTTTTATACATATGTATAAATTTTGTTCGCATTGTAAAAAATATATCTATATGTAATACACTTATAACAAAACTGACAACTTCATTGATGTAAATGATTTCATCTCTCTTGCTCTTCTCTTGTCCCCTATACGTACGGGTTTCCACGGTGTGTTGTTGTTCCCGTATTTATTTGAAATATTTCAAACCTCCCCCAATAAAAAAGATTAGTTCATTTGAGTGTCACTTCTGAAGAGCCCATACATTATTTATAATACTGTAATTTTTCTAGATAATATGACCACTGGATCCAATATTATTATATGATCGAATAATCCTCATTTTATTATGAACCATAGATACTTCTTTGTACGATAATGCTATATGCGTTTGATTAAGTTGATGTACAGTATATCATATTCACCAGTAGCTGAATAAAATCGAGTTGGTAAGTAATTACTAAGTACCTAGTATTCTGTTTGTGACAAAATTTTACCATTTTCTTAGTAAACATCTCATTGTACTCAGTAGAGTAAAACGGGGTTATCTGGCAAATTAAATTTTAAACGCTCACATTATATTAACGAATCGACCCAGTTGCAATCTGAAGATTGCATCTAAGAGCTTACATGGTATAATATAGATTTGTTGCGTGAAATTCTCGTTTTCACCTATCCATTGCTAAAGTTGTTACAAATCCATGATTCACGATTGCCATATTTCCCGCTTCCAGGGGTAATATGGCAACATAAGCTGGGAATATAGCAACGTGCGATTCTCGTGAGAATTAAAGTATATTTAACTGCAGTGAGAAATATATCTATTCATCAATTCTATCTTGATAGTGAGCAATACACTGAGTTACAATAACAAAAATTAGATGAAGTTTTCAAATTCAGAAGACTTGGCTATTTGAATTAGACGGACACAATCTTCACAGCAGGTATCTGAGAAGGAACAATGCTCGTAAAATATTGCTACCAATCACATTTGAGGTATTTCTAATCGTGATAGTATCCATCTCATTGTGAATAAAATTCTGTCTCGTCATGTTCCATGTCTGAATCAGTGATGTCTACTGTAAGTACTCGATTACTGATGAACTAGTAACAGAATTATCAACATCAAGTTTCTTCTTACGATAAGTAGTTTTGCTTTTGTTTTTATCCTTTATGTTGGCCTCTTTCTTCCTTTTATCTTGCGTGCGCTTCAATATTGCAGGTACCTTTTTGTCTTCATTCCTTTTTTGTTTCATTTTTATGCTATTACTTCTAGTGATGTGAGTATGTTCGCGTGTTGCTTACTCTTTTGGCACCCACTTGGTTCAGGTACAACTGGTAATGCTGTAATTTGTTTCAAATGAATTAGTATTAGGGTCGTTATTTGTATTGTTTTCATCATTAGGAGTAATTTCATCAGCATTCTAATCTGGAATGATTTCCTCGTTATGAATGATATAAGCTTGATCGGGAATTTTGGATGTATTGAAACGATAAATGCGGCAAATCCTAAATCCTGAAACACAATTTTGAACTGTTACTGTTTTGTGCCTTGCAATACTCAGAAGCAGACCAAGATGTAATCCATTTATTTCACGACCACGATGAAAATGTAACCAGTTGTTACATGCTTATGTCCAATAGGTTTGTGAAGGCTTAAAAAATCAACTTTCCAATGGCTGCAGCCAGTGGGTCGTATAACTTGGTAAACACAACAGGATAATATCGTGGATTGCATCTATTTCTAATAAGTACAAGTCTGAACAATGTGAAGAATGGCCATCTAGAATGAGTAGTACTTTCGTGGAATGAAGTGTTCACGAAGCCAGTCTTTTAAAATACCCGTGGTTACATAGGAAGATTTCTCATTCATTACCACCTCACCACCAGGAAGTAAACCATCTTAGAATTTTGTTCATTTGTTTTTTCACTTGAATAAACAAAACGGGGAAAAAAAATGACCTTCTGCATTCACACAGGCTATTACTGATATTTTCTCGCTTTTCTAGTCACTTGTGACACAATGTGCAGATTTAGCGCTTTTAGTTGTAATCACTTTTTCTGGCTTATTATTGAGTTTGTAGTTCTGATTCAACAAGATGTAATATTTTTCTCGGACAAACCTTAGAGACGACATGTAGACATTCCTTGAGTTTTGCTAAATAACAACTCTGGATATCTCTTCATAAACGAGCAGCTTATTTTTCTGTTGAAATTACAGTTATTTGGGATAGAGGAGTTTCGCGTGATATATAAACAACAACAACAAAGATATTCATGGGCAATTCACGCAAAATGAAAAAGGGCTACTGAAACAAAGTGGTCACCGCAGACATGCATGTTTCTGGCTCATTTGCCGTCCACAATACAGTATAACCAAATAAGGGAGTAAAGATGTTGATCGAAACATGGGAAAACACAATACAATGGATTTCGACAGGGAAACTAAACGCACAGTTGAAGGCACGATTAGTGAGTGCTTTCTAAACGTTCAATAAAAAATAGAATCCTCGACATTGACAACCAGAAAATGAACTGGCTGAAATTTGAACGATTCAGATTTAACAGGGACCAACTTTACATAATAGCCTATTCTTATGACTATTTAGGTTAATATCACAAAATAGACGTTCTAGGGAGAGCAAGTCTTCAATAAAACTAGATATTGGAAAATATGAATTGAAAAAATTGCTAATAATAATCTGATTCCCATTACACGAAAGTGAAAAATATGATCTTCCAGATTTCTGCCAGAAACAAACATATCCTGAAGAATTTCATGGGTGGTACTAAGCTCTGCCGACAACGTGTTCTGAGAGAGATTCAGTACCCGAACCTGTGATTGAAGATATTGATAGAGAATAAAATATTTTCCCCATTATGTAGAAGGTGAAGATACATAACTATTTTAGGTAAAATGATTTTAATTTGAAAAATTACTTCCGCATCAGAATTTAAATCTGGACAGTAAGTCAGATGAAGCAATATTCTTGAATTTAGCAAGAGTCGTTTCTCTGAACAATAAAAGAAAATGCAACCTTTTTGATATCAACTGATGTCAGTACAAACGGTGTTTTTCCATATGTTGAACATATTTCACCAAGCTACTTCAAAATCTGGACTCAGACAGCCCCTGCGTCCTAACTTTCATTAGTTTAGCCTTCTCATTAGAGCGCGAGCAGAATCCTTATATGTTCGACTGATTAGTCGCACTGATCCTCTACCATTTCTTAGGTTTCATATGGCATTCTGCAGATCTTCTTCAGACCATAGGGCCTTTACGTTTTTTCGAACGTACCCTCGTGACATCCCGATTACCACTGAAACAAAGCAAAACCAGTGAGATTTCTGGATAAGCAAATATGCCTCACTTAAAAATATTGACGCTCATTACCCCACATTGGAGGTTTTTACTCAAAAAATTCACATAACACAGGTCACAGATCAAAAAACTTTTTCACCGTTAGGAAAAGATAGGAATCACATTGCTATTTAAAATGGCTAGAAATATGTCATTATATATATATATATATATATATATATATATATATATATATATATATATAACTAAGCGTTGATCTTATTTTTTAAGTTACTTAGGCTGCGCGTTAATTTTAACTACTAAAAAAAATTATAATTCAATTTAGTAATGATTTTGAGGTGCTTGCTTACTCTCTACAACATTTTGAAATGAGAACTGCTACCAAATGGCGGTGTTAAAGAGGAATACTGAACTGCGGCTTATTATCGTGACCGGCTTATTATAACGGATTTAGGAAAACAAAATGGATTGCTAGCCCACTGTTCAGTAAATGATTGTAGCATGTGCTCCGCGATCGCGTGACATTTTCTGTTGGCGACACTGAATGTTACACAAATCGGCATTCAAAGGTTTTGTTTATATTCAGTTTCCGAAAATTATTCCAATTTTTCCAAATTTTGTGTGGGTGAATTACGGCTAATTTTTGCTGCGTTTATTGTTACTAACAAGTAAGTATCCAAATATGATCAAATTTATCAATTTTATAGTAATAGCACATTAGAGAGCAGTTGCTTATTATTTTGTTCTTCCTATTGTTTATTTAATTATTTATAATCAGTTATTATTATAGGCATTATAGTCCCAATTTGATCGCAGGTTAAAAAATTCTTTCAACTTATCATTTCTAGAAAAAGTTCTTTAGAAAGCTATGCACTGTTTAGTGTATAAGTATAAATCTATAGTTGAAATGTACATAAAATTTAAATAGTTTTTAACAACGAAGTGCATTTTATACCTCCATTTATTTTGAAGTCTTTCCTTAATAACATTTACCGATGCTTAATGTTACCTCCTTTTATCAATGATTTATTCGATATCTCACATTCAAGGAACCTTTTTTGTAGGGAGGTATGAACACTCCAATTATAAAGGAAATGGAAACTACTGGAAGCTAATTCTTCCGAATGCAATGAACTACGTTAAACATCTGAAAGACTAAAAAGAATGTTTTGCCCGAAACAAAGAAAGAAAGAATCACCTATTCTTGGCTTTTTCGTCCCTACTTGCTATATTTGAATCTCAATGCAAAAAAGGAAATGAACTAAGCCAATATCATTTAGAGTTATTTTTCAATGGCGTAAGGTAAGTAACAGTTTTTTTACCGCCTTACAAAGTCCACTCTAGTTTTATCGCTTTTTTTTGTGTTTCATATATGTAAAAAGTTTAAATCACTCATTTTATAATCTTGCTCTCATTAGAATTATTTCAGATCACGAAATGACTCTAACAATAATCCTAGCTGCTAACTATTTTTTTAAATATATAGATTGATAACCCACATCGATATCCATAACAACACCGGCATCTGTATATCTCAAGATTATACACCAAACTTTGAGTTTTTTTTTTTAAAGAAAGATGGGTAGTATTAATATTTCCAGGAACAGACCTTCAATAAATTTACAGAAAATGTAGGGGCTTACATATTTGGATTTGTCATAGGATCGTTTACGAAAAGAGTATCTTGCGACGTTTGTTGTGAGAAACTTGGATCATCAGGGTATGAAGATGGCTCATCTTTAAAATTAATTCAAAGAAAATCTGGAGGCGGCCTATTATTTCCATCTCAAAGTGGAAAAAACATGTGTAATTATATGAAAAGAAGTTCAGTGCACCATAAAATTGATATGTAAACTTCCACTAAGAGAATTTTAATCAATATGTTAATGAAAGAAACAGAATGCTTTCTGAAATTAACTAGAATGCTTCCATTTAGATGATAATATTTTCCCGTCATTATGGAACATACATTTGATTATGCACCTGTGGGAATCTCTGCATCAGATACCGTCGGGCGATGATGACTAATTAAGAATGTTAAGATAATATTAAGTAATGGAATTTTGATGTGTCAGTTTACATTTGAACGTTGAAAGAATATGACCTACATGTAATTATTGTTTGTTACGTTAATAAATAAGTTACTGTTTCGGTGATATAGTAGTTTGATTTAACCCGTACGGTTACCACAGCACCCCATGAAATTGACGACCACAAACTAAATATATTAGTTATCAACACCTACAGTGGTATCAGAATAAATAGCATTACAAATACGGACAACAAATCCTTTCCTACAGAAACCATTCAAAAAAAATATTGAGTAAAAATCAATAAAAACCTTAGACAATCTTCCGTTTTTCCCATCTCAAATGAATGTATAAGATGTAATTGAGTTTATATAGTTATATATTCAGTAAGTTGCTTTGAAACATCGATATATCTATTTCTTCACTTAATGAAAGATTTATTATTTGATATTCTAGATTCCTATTACAAAGTTATTATTAAAACATTAAGAAAAGAGAACATGAATAAACAAGTATGTAATTTATATAGCTAAAGTATCTCAAACATTGTATTATATATCCAGTAGATAACAAGCACCTCTACTCTTAAACTTAATAATTCAGAGCTACTCCCAAATCCGTCAACCAAATAATGTCTACTTCACACCCTAATTGAACGGTACCTTGAGAAGATATTTCTGATTTTCCAAATCTTTCGTTTAATAGTTGCATTTTCGAATATCATAAGTTGGGCGGCCTCGAAATCATTTTAATATGTGGTGCTAGAATTCAAAATTAAAATTTTGGATTATAAATCTAATATGTACTCTAAACCACAGCTATGGTTTATTTACTTGAAAAGGCGGTTTATTTAGTAAACGCAACCATGGTATGTATGGATGGAATCTAAAATTAATATAATTTTTCCCCTAGACGCACTGAGAGAAAAATCATTAAGCATAATATGAAACTTGTGTTATCTTTATACAAAAGGTATATACTATTTGTGACAAATCAACTATTATTTTGTGGTTATAGAACGCGTTTTTCTGGAAACTAAGTTTGGATTGTTTACCGATTAAACATGATTGTATATTGGTTATACAACTAGTTTATATGCACTCAAATTCACATGAATAACTATTATTTTCATTTTGTATAGTTATAATTATACATATTTTTAAGCCATAACAATGTTGTATAATCATTATAACACCCGTCGTCAGGCCAATAAAAATATTGTATGACAGTTATACAATTTCTAGATAATCTTTATTTGACATTGTTTTACTCTACTGAACAAGATATAACCTTTATACAATTGTTAATTGAATATTATGAAATTTTTGTATACAATTTTGTTGAATTAACTTGATTGAAGACTAGCCATCATATTATTTTTGTGTACATATTATATTACTTTCGTATAACTACTATATTATTTTTGTATGGCCAATATATGATTTTTATATTGTCGTTATAATATTTCTGAATAGGCATTATAATATTATTATATAGGCATTATTATATTTTTAGATAGGCATGATATGATTGCTTGCTTCGAACTTCCATTGTCTTGATTGTTTTATATATTCTACACCATGTTTCAATCGAAATGAATCTTTGATTTTCTTCAGGTGAGAGCAGATTTCACCTGAAGATCATTCATATCGATTGAAACGTTATGTAGTATAAAACAAGCATAAGACAGAGAAAATTCGAAGCAGGCAGTTATATAGAGCTCTACTGTCTACACAACTTGAAACAATAGGTATTTTCTTCGCTATCATCCAAAGTAGCAGGTTTTAAAAGCACTAAACCTAGTTACAATTTTGTCAGTTAATGAGCCTTTGAGATATTAGTAAAACTTTAATATTTTATGCTCAGAAATTGCATTTTATTTAATATTAGAGTATTATAATAGAAACTCCACCACCATATAACTGTATGCATGACCACTCTGCTAACAAATGAATAAGGATAAAAAAGAAAATAGTTTCTACGGTTATACATATTTTATTCTTCACAAACAAACGAATAAACAAAACTATATTCTTCAAAATCAAACGAATAAATAAAAATGTATTCTCCACAAACAAATAAAAAATGAACGAAAATATACCCTTCATTGTAAGAATCGTATTAATATTCACACACTATGTAATTTGTGTTGGACTGCGCAACAGGTGAGAATGTTTTGTGATAACAAAGTCGTGACTAAAGGACTATATTTTTTTGTGTACTATCTGTTAACTCATAAGTCATTAAATGATTATCAAATGTGCAAAATATTTCATAGTATATGACATAAACATCAGATGAGGTACTATTTAAAATAATTTTATATATTTTACCAAACAGCTTTGGTGTAGGTTCAACCAGTATTTATATTCCCTGGTTCGTATGTACTATTATGAAATCTATTTTTTCTACTAGAATAATAGAATCTACAAAATCGAGATTTACATTAGATACCAAAAATAAGTTTTTCAGATCTGAATACTCTTTATCATGGCTAAATACCGTAACACTTCTATGGATTTCAATTCCATTTAAGAAACCTTTTTGCAAAACAAATCTGTAAGCTTGCATTAACTGATGTTGGATAGCCAAAGTTTTAGTTATACTAACTTTGGAAGCTACCACAGTAGCTGATAGTTTAGATTTTCTATGCTTTGCTTCATATCTAAAATCGGAAAAGTTCATTTGGGGTCCGGTTTTTAACATAATATAACTATGTAATATATGGTGAAATTTTGGTTTTAAAGGTTCACAAAACAAACTTGTATACAATGAAATAAGTTGTTCTACATAAAAATTTAACCTTTGGCAGTTTTGAGTAGAGACAGTCGGAAGAAGTACTATACTTAATATTTTTATTAACCACACATACATTTTCCAATATTGATTATCAGTAGGTACAAAGGGTCCAATCAGTATCCCGGCATAAAGCTAAAAACATTTCCTTCCAGAGGCACTCATATTTACTTTTTTCTTTCTTAAATTATCTTCTTCTATTGAAGGTCTATTAAAAGTGAAATATTTATCTTTTAAAATAAATTGATGTAATAAATTCATAACAAAAACACCTACACCTTCATATATGTCGTGCATTAAGTCAACGATATAATTTTTCACTATATGAAATGATTTTAACTTATTCCAGACACACGAAGACTTGATTCCAGTGAGAGACATGTCAAATTTTTCCAGATCTTCAGCATAATTGTCTTTGGTTCTAGGAGTACTCTCGTCTTTTCTACACAAATTTCGCATTATCCTTTTTGAACATTTGCAGAAGCGACAACAAAAATTAATTGGAAAGGATTCAGTAAATCCTGACATGCTATGGATTCCCAAATTGTCCCCCAAAATAAGGACAACAGAAATATATTATATATGTTCCGTACCCTCAATATGAATTTTTATGCCATTAGATTCTATGTAATTAAAGTCGCTGATTATTCATAAAAAATTGGTTTTGCTCTATATTCTTTAAAATCAAAACAACATAGCCAGCAAAATGTTTCCTAGCTGCGATTTAAAAATTGGGGGGGAAGTGGCAACAGAAAAGTAAATAGCACCTAATTTATGAATTTTTAAAATGTGACTAAAATTTTCCTTTAACATGTTCATAGGTTCTCTCAATAATTCAGCAAGGTAAGATAATACAGTTTGAACATATTTTCTAGTGAAAGTGAACTGACCATATAGCTTGCAAAAAAATTATATTAATTTTTCATCGCAACATTTAAAAAATATTTCCTCTGTATAGTGAAAGGAGTCGAAAGTATTTCTGGCTTCACATTTAGTAGGAACATCAATTAATGTCGGTCTTTGTTCAAGAACTTCTACAACAATTGGAGTTTGCCTATTGACATTTTTATTAATTGATTTACCTGTAATAACTACATGACTGTCTAAATGTTTGAAATATGAATTTAGATTAGAGACATGTTTGCGACATTTAACTCCAGCACATTTAAACTAAGTTTAATTGGTATACCTATCTGTGAATTATTTTTAAATGAAACACAGAAGACTTTTTTTTCATTAAACAAAATCCACAAATAGGCATTTCTTATTTATTTGAAAAAGATGACTAATCTTTAGTGTTTGAAAATCAACAATTCTTTCACATGTGGAAAATGAAAATAGTAATTAGTTTCTCTTATATTATTAACTTAACACTTACATACATTTTTTAAGATCCACTTACACAAGAACTTGATGGAGAATGTTTCATTTAAAAAATCACTTCTTCAATAAGTTGCCAGATATGTTGAAACTCAGGAGGGTACTCAATATCTAACGCATGAAACGTTTTGTAAAGGATCTCTAAGGTTCTTATTATAGAATCAAAGGTGTATACAACGTCATTGATTACGGCCAGATAGGTTGATACGTTGTTCAAAGGTCCACAAATAACTCCAAAAGGTTGAAGTATGAGACTGCAGTTAGTCAATTTCTCCAATCTCTCAGCCTTTTTCTGTTGGATTTCCTCGAAGTTCTATGAAAAAATTGGAATTTATTACACATTTTGTTTTTAAAATAGTTTTTTTATGCTATATTGCGAAATATCGCTTTTGCATTCGAGAATGAAGTTTTATCATTCGAGAATGCAAAAGAATTTCGTATCGAGTATCAAACAACAATTTTTCAAAAACTGTGATTCATTTGTAAAAAATAAATTACACATATTAACATTTTTAAAAACATAAAGAAGTGATTTTTATTTGAAAATGGGCACTCTTTTCCTCGCCCCATATAAATGTGAATTTTTTAATGAGTGGGAAAAAACTTTTCTAAATTTGAAACGTATTGGTTGAAATCGCACATTTTTATCTCATTGCGTTAAGTAAATAATCATGTTTAAAATGTGTCAGTTTATACATTTTAAAAGTTCAGATAGGCGATAGCCGTTTTTGCCAATTCTCAAGCGTGCTACTGCAGTAACCAAAAATAATTAAAATTTGATTTTTAGGTGGATATAGATCCCTTATTTATAACTTTTTTGGGAGAATCTGTATAATCGAATTTTAAAATGCTCTTCATTAACAAATTGTTAAAAAAATAGTAAAATAAATAAAACTCATGTGGGTTGCATTGGAGGAGAATATCCTGTTTTAGTCATATATTTCTGTGCATGGCTCCCTATAATGGCTTCATACATTGAAATTTTAATAATACACACAACTCTTTTATCTAAAAGTAACAAATAACTCATAATTTTTAGGAAATCATCTTTTAGTGGTAGGTATTGCGGAATATCAGGAGCAAACTATGAATCAATTCATATTACATAACTTCCCATACCTATTCGGGTTAGCGAATTAAGAGGGAACAAAATCTCCCGCCAACATGCATGGACGCTACCCAACGACCTGGCACACGCTTTGGTGCTTTGATAATTAATAAACGATGGTTTTTGCTTAATATTAACAAACATAATTAAATAGGTACAGGTACTTACCTCTGCATTTTTCCTGAACATCTTCGGACAAATCAAAAATATCCATTTTCATATGATACCACACTATGTACAAACCATAAAAATAAAACAAGCTGTTGAAAGCTGAACATGGTTGCTTGTCTCTTCTAAACTTCTGAACAATAAATGAATAAAGAGGAACTTGTCCAATCTGTGCTTGTCCATTGGTATAATCTCTCTCTCTCTCTCTCTCTCTCTTTGCTAATGGCTAATTGGTGCGTATTAGCGGTAATTTTAAAACGAAGACTATAGATATATCGTACGTATATAACCGAAATTGGTTTTTATACAACAAGTCGGATATTTATTATACTATAAAGGCGGTATATTATTGTGTTGAAAAACTGGTATAGTAACCCGTATATGATTTTTGTATTTTGATTATATAATTTGTGGCAAACTCGTGAAAATATAAGGAGTATATGATAATGTTATACAACTTGATTCGGGTAGGTAACTACAGAAAAAAATTGTATAGCAGTTATATACCCTTACTTAGAATAACATTTGTTTTTGCTGCAATATAATTGTATTTCATCAATATTATAATAATAATTTGTGGTTATATATCTTGGGTCAGAATAAAAGTTGTATTGGGTGATTTTCCTCAGTGCGGAGGGGTCTCTAAAGAACAACTTTTTACGCCATCAGTTCCTCCTCTCTTTATAACGTCATGGCTATCGTACCATGTGTCATCCAACCAAATTATGTATCGACCTTCTTGGCGAAATCTTCTTATTTCTGTAACGTACTCCCAACGCAATCTTCATAATCGTCCACTTTCCATAATGCTCATCCATCCGTTGAGGGTTTTACACTCAAAACCTATGGTTTTCAAATATTTCCGAAACTATTGTTCCGAATAAGTTACTTCAATTCTCGAATTTTTCAGTCTTTCCAAAATCATAGACGTTATTGGCACCCTATTTTCTTTTGTAAAAAGAGTAAATTTGTGGTTTTATTTCAGTTCCCGCCGCTTCATCGATTCTAGAAAGTTTTTTAATTTCTCGTTTCTGTCTCTCCCTTGTTTATAATGTCCCCCACCGTAGATACAGGGACTATTGTTAATTCACTTGTCACGGTGAAAGAAGTTGAACACCCTTTTTCAATAAGAGTTTGGTAAACATTTTTTATTATCGTTTTTGTGTGACTTGACAAATGTTTTCTTTTAACCTTTCTGATGTCCGAAACATCATCTTCAGTATCACTATTGTCACCAATTTCAATCAGTTCGTTCTCTATTTCCATTTCATTCGACACAATGTTTTCCCATGGACGAAACACTGCCATTTTTACTTGCACAATGCACAATGATGAAAAGTCAGAGACTGATAGACTGCACCCTTGCTTTACCTGGTTGGTGATTACTGCGACCCTGTTAGGACGCAGGCATAAAGGATAATTTCTAATCAGGAGGCACTATCTGTGTCTTTATGTATTCTTGTTGTATTTAACATTTACACAATGCTCCTTGTCATAAACACGGTATTTCAAAGTATAATACGCTTCGTTTTAAATTACTATATCAAAAAACTATCAGTTTTTTCTCAAAGCCAACACAAAATTAAGAAGCACTAAAAAAGTCATCCATGAGTGCTCTTGAAACCTGTTTTCCATAGAACATTAACTATTTACAGTGACAGGTTGTCTCTGCTATTTCAATGTTTTGACATATTCAGTGTCAGCAGCTTAGTCTTGTTTGGAAAATTCCAAGCAGCTAACGTAGATAGTCACGTACTGGCGACTTGCATGCCACAATAAGTTTAGTAAATATTTTCCATTTGTGCTAGCAATACATTTTGTTATCCTATTCCTGTGCTTATTACCCTATATTACTTTACAAGCATACCGGACAGTACACTGAGGAAAATCACCCAATACAACTTCTATTCTGACTCAAGATATATAACCACAAATTATTATTATAATATTGATAAAATACAATTATATTGCAGCAAAAACAAATGTTATTCTAAGTAAGGGTATATAACTGCTATACAATTTTTTTCTGTAGTTACCTGCCCGAATCAAGTTGTATAACATTATCATATACTCCTTATATTTTCACAAGTTTGCCACAAATTATATAATCAAAATACAAAAATTATATACGGGTTACTATACCAGTTTTTCAACACAATAATATACCGCCTTTATAGTTAGTTGTATAATAAATATCCGACTTGTTGTATAAAAGCCAATTTCGGTTATATACGTACGATATATCTATAGTCTTAGTTTTAAAATTACCGCTAATACGCACCAATTAGCCATTAGCAAAGAGAGAGAGAGAGAGAGAGATTATACCAATGGACAAGCACAGATTGGACAAGTTCCTCTTTATTCATTTATTGTTCAGAAGTTTAGAAGAGACAAGCAACCATGTTCAGCTTTTAACAGCTTGTTTTATTTTTATGGTTTGTATATAGTGTGGTATCATATGAAAATGGATATTTTTGATTTGTCCGAAGATGTTCAGGAAAAATTCAGAGGTAAGTACCTGTACCTATTTAATTATGTTTGTTAATATTAAGCAAAAACCATCGTTCATTAATTATCAAAGCACCAAAGCGTGTGCCAGGTCGTTGGGTAGCGTCCATGCATGTTGGCGGGAGATTTTGTTCCCTCTTAATTCGCTGACCCGAATAGGTATGGGAAGTTATGTAATATGAATTGATTCATAGTTTGCTCCTGATATTCCGCAATACCTACCACTAAAAGATGATTTCCTAAAAATTATGAGTTATTTGTTACTTTTAGATAAAAGAGTTGTGTGTATTATTAAAATTTCAATGTATGAAGCCATTATAGGGAGCCATGCACAGAGATATATGACTAAAACAGGATATTTTCCTCCAATGCAACCCACATGAGTTTTATTTATTTTACTATTTTTTTAACAATTTGTTAATGAAGAGCATTTTAAAATTCGATTATACAGATTCTCCCAAAAAAGTTATAAATAAGGGATCTATATCCACCTAAAAATCAAATTTTAATTATTTTTGGTTGCTGCAGTAGCACGCTTGAGAATTGGCAAAAACGGCTATCGCCTATCTGAACTTTTAAAATGTATAAACTGACACATTTTAAACATGATTATTTACTTAACGCAATGAGATAAAAATGTGCGATTTCAACCAATACGTTTCAAATTTAGAAAAGTTTTTTCCCACTCATTAAAAAATTCACATTTATATGGGGCGAGGAAAAGAGTGCCCATTTTCAAATAAAAATCACTTCTTTATGTTTTTAAAAATGTTAATATGTGTAATTTATTTTTTACAAATGAGTCACAGTTTTTGAAAAATTGTTGTTTGATACTCGATACGAAATTCTTTTGCATTCTCGAATGATAAAACTTCATTCTCGAATGCAAAAGCGATATTTCGCAATATAGCATAAAAAAACTATTTTAAAAACAAAATGTGTAATAAATTCCAATTTTTTCATAGAACTTCGAGGAAATCCAACAGAAAAAGGCTGAGAGATTGGAGAAATTGACTAACTGCAGTCTCATACTTCAACCTTTTGGAGTTATTTGTGGACCTTTGAACAACGTATCAACCTATCTGGCCGTAATCAATGACGTTGTATACACCTTTGATTCTATAATGAGAACCTTAGAGATCCTTTACAAAACGTTTCATGCGTTAGATATTGAGTACCCTCCTGAGTTTCAACATATCTGGCAACTTATTGATGGAGTGATTTTTTAAATGAAACATTCTCCATCAAGTTCTTGTGTAAGTGGATCTTAAAAAATGTATGTAAGTGTTAAGTTAATAATATAAGAGAAACTAATTACTATTTTCATTTTCCACATGTGAAAGAATTGTTGATTTTCAAACACTAAAGATTAGTCATCTTTTTCAAATAAATAAGAAATGCCTATTTGTGGATTTTGTTTAATGAAAAAAAAGTCTTCTGTGTTTCATTTAAAAATAATTCACAGATAGGTATACCAATTAAACTTAGTTTAAATGTGCTGAAGTTAAATGTCGCAAACATGTCTCTAATCTAAATTCATATTTCAAACATTTAGACAGTCATGTAGTTATTACAGGTAAATCAATTAATAAAAATGTCAATAGGCAAACTCCAATTGTTGTAGAAGTTCTTGAACAAAGACCGACATTAATTGATGTTCCTACTAAATGTGAAGCCAGAAATACTTTCGACTCCTTTCACTATACAGAGGAAATATTTTTTAAATGTTGCGATGAAAAATTAATATAATTTTTTTGCAAGCTATATGGTCAGTTCACTTTCACTAGAAAATATGTTCAAACTGTATTATCTTACCTTGCTGAATTATTGAGAGAACCTATGAACATGTTAAAGGAAAATTTTAGTCACATTTTAAAAATTCATAAATTAGGTGCTATTTACTTTTCTGTTGCCACTTCCCCCCCAATTTTTAAATCGCAGCTAGGAAACATTTTGCTGGCTATGTTGTTTTGATTTTAAAGAATATAGAGCAAAACCAATTTTTTATGAATAATCAGCGACTTTAATTATATAGAATCTAATGGCATAAAAATTCATATTGAGGGTACGGAACATATATAATATATTTCTGTTGTCCTTATTTTGGGGGACAATTTGGGAATCCATAGCATGTCAGGATTTACTGAATCCTTTCCAATTAATTTTTGTTGTCGCTTCTGCAAATGTTCAAAAAGTATAATGCGAAATTTGTGTAGAAAAGACGAGAGTACTCCTAGAACCAAAGACAATTATGCTGAAGATCTGGAAAAATCTGACATGTCTCTCACTGGAATCAAGTCTTCGTGTGTCTGGAATAAGTTAAAATCATTTCATATAGTGAAAAATTATATCGTTGACTTAATGCACGACATATATGAAGGTGTAGGTGTTTTTGTTATGAATTTATTACATCAATTTATTTTAAAAGATAAATATTTCACTTTTAATAGACCTTCAATAGAAGAAGATAATTTAAGAAAGAAAAAAGTAAATATGAGTGCCTCTGGAAGGAAATGTTTTTAGCTTTATGCCGGGATACTGATTGGACCCTTTGTACCTACTGATAATCAATATTGGAAAATGTATGTGTGGTTAATAAAAATATTAAGTATAGTACTTCTTCCGACTGTCTCTACTCAAAACTGCCAAAGGTTAAATTTTTATGTAGAACAACTTATTTCATTGTATACAAGTTTGTTTTGTGAACCTTTAAAACCAAAATTTCACCATATATTACATAGTTATATTATGTTAAAAACCGGACCCCAAATGAACTTTTCCGATTTTAGATATGAAGCAAAGCATAGAAAATCTAAACTATCAGCTACTGTGGTAGCTTCCAAAGTTAGTATAACTAAAACTTTGGCTATCCAACATCAGTTAATGCAAGCTTACAGATTTGTTTTGCAAAAAGGTTTCTTAAATGGAATTGAAATCCATAGAAGTGTTACGGTATTTAGCCATGATAAAGAGTATTCAGATCTGAAAAACTTATTTTTGGTATCTAATGTAAATCTCGATTTTGAAGATTCTATAATTCTAGTAGAAAAAATAGATTTCATAATAGTACATACGAACCAGGGAATATAAATACTGGTTGAACCTACACCAAAGCTGTTTGGTAAAATATATAAAATTATTTTAAATAGTACCTCATCTGATGTTTATGTCATATACTATGAAATATTTTGCACATTTGATAATCATTTAATGACTTATGAGTTAACAGATAGTACACAAAAAAATATAGTCCTTTAGTCACGACTTTGTTATCACAAAACATTCTCACCTGTTGCGCAGTCCAACACAAATTACATAGTGTGTGAATATTAATACGATTCTTACAATGAAGGGTATATTTTCGTTCATTTTTTATTTGTTTGTGGAGAATACATTTTTATTTATTCGTTTGATTTTGAAGAATATAGTTTTGTTTATTCGTTTGTTTGTGAAGAATAAAATATGTATAACCGTAGAAACTATTTTCTTTTTTATCCTTATTCATTTGTTAGCAGAGTGGTCATGCATACAGTTATATGGTGGTGGAGTTTCTATTATAATACTCTAATATTAAATAAAATGCAATTCCTGAGCATAAAATATTAAAGTTTTACTAATATCTCAAAGGCTCATTAACTGACAAAATTGTAACTAGGTTTAGTGCTTTTAAAACCTGCTACTTTGGATGATAGCGAAGAAAATACCTATTGTTTCAAGTTGTGTAGACAGTAGAGCTCTATATAACTGCCTGCTTCGAATTTTCTCTGTCTTATGCTTGTTTTATACTACATAACGTTTCAATCGATATGAATGATCTTCAGGTGAAATCTGCTCTCACCTGAAGAAAATCAAAGATTCATTTCGATTGAAACGTGGTGTAGAATATATAAAACAATCAAGACAATGGAAGTTCGAAGCAAGCAATCATATCATGCCTATCTAAAAATATAATAATGCCTATATAATAATATTATAATGCCTATTCAGAAATATTATAACGACAATATAAAAATCATATATTGGCCATACAAAAATAATATAGTAGTTATACGAAAGTAATATAATATGTACACAAAAATAATATGATGGCTAGTCTTCAATCAAGTTAATTCAACAAAATTGTATACAAAAATTTCATAATATTCAATTAACAATTGTATAAAGGTTATATCTTGTTCAGTAGAGTAAAACAATGTCAAATAAAGATTATCTAGAAATTGTATAACTGTCATACAATATTTTTATTGGCCTGACGACGGGTGTTATAATGATTATACAACATTGTTATGGCTTAAAAATATGTATAATTATAACTATACAAAATGAAAATAATAGTTATTCATGTGAATTTGAGTGCATATAAACTAGTTGTATAACCAATATACAATCATGTTTAATCGGTAAACAATCCAAACTTAGTTTCCAGAAAAACGCGTTCTATAACCACAAAATAATAGTTGATTTGTCACAAATAGTATATACCTTTTGTATAAAGATAATACAAGTTTCATATTATGCTTAATGATTTTTCTCTCAGTGTAGCAAGTTCACGAATCTCCTTCAATATTGTTGTCGTTGCTCTGTTAAGTTGTATATTGTCGTCTATCGGTAAGCTTTCCTTATTATTCTTGATAATAAATTATACTATTCCTCACTATCACGGTATTGTCAGATCCATCGTAAAATAAATAATCCTATGTTTATTAAAGTTCACCAAATAATTACACATAAACTGTTGAAATTAATAATGTGCTTAGTAGTAGGCTATCGTAAATTACTACAATAAACTCTATTTCTGTTTACTCACATTCTAATCTATTCCTATGTTTAGAAACCAACGAGGGCAAACATAAGATTTAAACTAGTTAAGTAACGATAATGGGGCTATTTTGCTAATCCTATGCCTCAAGTTTCAAAACAACGGAATCCTTATTGTTTCCACAAATGTTGGTCCTGTTTCTTGTTTTGAAAGGGTTTCTAAAATGTCCTTAATTCAATGCCCAGCTTATAGTTGAGTGTTAGTGTGAAGTCTTAATAATTTATTCACACAATATCGTTACCACAAGTTGAACAGATATGATGAATACTGTTTTGATAATTATTCATTCATCATATAGATTGAAATTTCCTAATGAAGATGCTGTTAGCTATGATGTATTATCAAACTGTTTTGATATACGTTGATGTCGAAATAACTTATAGAATCCAGGACTTATGAAGAGTTGTATAATAATAATAATGATAATTTATTGCTTCAGAAACATGAGTTTACAGCAAGGGTGTATGTGTACAAATTAAATAATACGCTATACACTAACAAACAATTTAACAATAATGATCTATGACATTAAAAGACACCTTAGAAAACAATTACTGATCGATAATAAATGATCGTAGTCTTATAATATTCCACACATATTCACAAATTTGCCTGGCTTCAGCAAGTGTGAGTTTTCATTAATGCTTCCAAACTCTGCAAACAAGAAATATTTAGGGTCTTAAATGAAACTCAACGTTCCTAACTAATTCCACAATATAATGAAAAATATTAAAAATTCTAAAAAATTTACAATTGTTTCGATAACTGAATATCATCGTCAGAAGTTACATTTCATTTTATGCCTGCCTGATGTTTAGTAGTTATTTTTGGTTAGACGAAGAAGTGACCTAGCTTGTGATTGACTTAATATATGTTAATAGAAAAAAGATGAAGATGTGATATTACAAAAATTGAAGCTTAGATACTATTAGCCCTATGGTGATATCCTGGATATCATTTTTCCAATTAAGATCAGTATAACTGTGTAATGATATAGAAAACCAGGAAAACTATATCTGCTGATCTTTACAATTATCACTTAAGAAGACAGTTTAATAGTGGAGAACTCCCTAGATTTATCTGTTCATTGATGACTTCATATTGTGGGTTTCTTAGTTGTCTTCTAATTTCCAACTCTTCAAGGAAATCCAGTTCTTGTTTCTTATCACAAATATGTAGTACTTCTAGTTCTGTGTTTGGTGTCAATGAATAGTTGGTGTCATGTAGATGTTTTGCGTAATGGGATTTATCTGGTTGTTTCAATTTGTATGCTTGTAAGTGTTCACTGTATCTTATTTCAAAATTTCTAAGGGTCTGATCCATATACACCTCATTTCTTTAATGTTGGTATTTTTGTTTTAACATTTAACAATTTTGTACTTACGTTACTTTCTGTTTTAAAAGCAATTGTTGTATTCGTTGCTAAATATATTATCTTCAAAATATTATTAGAAATATTTCCTGCATATGTGATGGTTTTATAAGTTTTTATTTCCTCAGTTGGTTCAGGAAATATTAGTTGTAATGCCACTTTTTCATTTTTTCTATTAATTAGCTTATTTATCATAAGCGATGGATAACCATTGGATGTTGCTATTTGTCTAAATGTACTAATCTCTCTATCACAATTACATTTGTTCATAGGAACTGAAAATGCTCTATGTATCATTGAATTGTATGCCGCTAGTTTATGTGACAGTGTGTGATTGGAACTATAAGGAATTGTCACATCAGTGTGTGTTTTCGGTAAATTGCATAATCAAGTACATTATTACCTCTTTGAATTTTCAAATCAAGAACATTTATCGAGTTATTTTCTTCAACTTCTAATGTAAATTCAATTTTTGGGTGTAAATTATTATTGTGATTAAAAATATATCTAATTGTCGTTCACTACCTATAAAACAAGCTAATATGTCATCTACATATCTATACCAAAATAAAACATTTTTTGAAATATTATTTTCAAAGATTTTTCTTTCTAAACTGTCCTTGTTTGCCAAAATAGGTGATATAGGGCTTCCCATTGGTAAACCTTCATTTTGAATATATATGTTATTGTCAAAAGTGAAATAATTCTGACTGATACATACATTAAACAAATTAAGTATATCTGATATTATTCCTGGATTACTATGTTTATCTTCAAGTAATTTTCTTACAAGTATTGGACATTCTTTAGGAGGAATTTTAGTGAGCATATTAGTAACGTCAAATGAAATAAGCTTAGCGTTATCTTGTAATTCGAATTCTTTTAATTTTTTGATTAGTTCTATTGAATTTCTAATTGAGTACTTAGATTCATATCCGTAACTATTGAGTATATTGTTAAGCTTCTTTGCCAATATATTATTAGACGTATTAACATAAGAAACTATAGGTCTAATTGGTTTCGTAATTTTATCTGATTTAACAGTTCCATATAATTGTGGACAAATGAGGATTCTTATGTATCATGGACCTCTTTTCGTAATCACTTAAAAGATAATTCGAATTACTAACAATATCCCTCACATTATTAGAAAACTTTTTTGTTAGGTCTGCTCTAAGAACTTTCACATCGCTAGATTCTATGAAGTTATATATTTTTGACTTATAATTTTCAGATGTCAATATGAAAGTTGTCAATGTCAATATGACGATACCATCTTATCCTGAAGACTTATTATTTCTGGTTTTACTAATTACGGCATATACTTCCTCTTGAGAAATAGTTGAGTCACGATATGGATGATAAATATCTTGAAAACTATTCAAGAGAACTAATTTAGGCGGATATAGATCTTCATACAAATTCTCCCAGCTTTCAACAGATAAAGATTTGGATGTAAAACTGCTTCTAATCGGCGGAGTCGAATTGTCTCCCAAAATAAAAATATTACCTGCTCTCAAAAAGGTGACGGTCGAATTGTCTCCCGGATGATTTTAATCCGTAATTAGCATAAGTACTTATAATACCTTAAAATCTAAACGTTGTTGCAAAATCGATCTTACTTATATCTTGACGAAATATTTGGAATGGTATTTCCTAATTTTGTTAAAATAAAACAGTACGTAGGAAATTATAATTATCTTATTATAATAAAACAAAGGAAAATATACAATGGTTTACTTATATATATATATATATATATATATATATATATATATATATATATATATATATATATATATATATATACTACTATATTTCAAGACAATAATATTTACAAAAATGATATAAAAACTTTTTCACTCTACACACTTATAATACAAATTAGATTCTGCATTTAAAAGAAATATTTTTTAAAAATTGAAAATTGGTAATCCTGCCGTCTTGTAATTTTTCTAAATTATCTTCCAAAAACTTTTTTTTCATTAATACTTTTCGATCATATACTTTGACCACGGTATCAATACTTTGAAGCTTAATATAGGTATCTATATGAAAATCTAGAAGAACTTTTATAAACTGGTTAAAATTTGGGTGTGTATTATAAAATGAAGCATTATAACGCGAATGAAAAGATTCGCATGCGTTTGTTGTCCTTTTTAAAGGAGAAGAGTTTTCAGCCCAAATGTTAGTAGGAAAGGTAGAAATTTCATCTATGTAAGTTTCAACTAAATAGTCATTAAATTTAATCACCCTCTCATCATCTGGTTGAATTGCAATGAGATCAAGAACAAAGCAATCGCCAATGTCTTCTGCTTTAAGGAATGGTAAACCAAAAATATAATGAAGGTATTTAGTTATATCTGTTTCTAAATTGTCTTTTAACTGATACTCGGTAGTAAGTCCTAAACTTTGAATTTTTCTATACCAACTTTGACCTAGGTGAAATAGACATGCCTTAATTTCTGTTTTTGGAAAAATTTCGCGAATTGCTTTGTGTATTGCTAATTCAAAATCTGAAGTTATAGTTTTTGGAAGAAAGTCGTGACCTGTTGTAGATAGATATATTTCTTTTAAATATTGTAAAGCTAATTTATACGATACTGTATTTTTATTTTTTAGAAGAAAGAAAACCAAAGGAATATAATGATTATTTTTAAAGCCATGAATGGTAAACAATTGTAAAAAAAATTTGGGGCAATAATCGAAAGTGCCATCAACATATAATTCACTTATTTCTTTTAGAGCAATAATATTTGTTTTACATGAAAACATGACTATATTATTTATTTCATCATTTTTAAGAATAAAATATTCGTCCCTATTAGTTTTTAAAGTAACAGAATTTAATAAACTATGAAATTCAACTATATTAGTTGGAAGTTTTGATGCAATTTTGGACCTAGCAGTATACATATTTTTTCTCATCCTTTCAACGTCATGAGTAGTAATAGTTTCACAATGGGATTCTCTTACCTCCTTTCTAATTAGGCCCATTGGTTTTGCCGAAATATCTTCTATTGCTTTAATTTTTACAGCATTGCTTAGAGTCTGCCTATTTAGAAGTTCTTCTGATAATCTCTCATGGTTGTGGTTTAAAGAAGATTCGATCACTTCTGGACGGTCCAATTTTGTTTTAACAAAAGCTTTGCACTGCGTTTTCCTGGACGCACAAAGCCATCTTTTTAGAGTGTCTCGTGCTAATAACTTGTGGAATGAAAATTTAAACCCATCGATCACTAACAAATCTTTGCCTTTTTCACTTTTAATTATTGTAGCCTCCATTATACGTATAGTTTCACTGTACCACTTTTAACTATTCAACAACTTCGTAAACAAACTTTACAACCTCTGAAACTTGTGAAGAATATGGGAAATATGGTTTACTATTTTTAATACCACCCTTTATAAGGCGAAGGAGGGAAAGTACCTACCTGTTTTTGGGTTTGTAAAATGTTGATGGATTAACTTAACATTCTTTTAATGTAAATTAAAGTAGATTTTAATGCAGATTATCACTAAAATAATCTAAGGAAATTCAATTAGTTATTTGTTAATGACAATTTAAACTGCAGGTTATCGTTACAAATAAATAAATGTAAGGATTATTTTCTTACTTTTCTATTTCAAGGTAGTTAAATGATTCTCCTATCCTGAGAGACATTTTACAAAAAGAAAAAGGTATCAATAGTTCAACGTACTTTTAAAAATAAAAATTTTGATTTGGCAACAACGGTGTACTTTGTGAAAATTAATACCTTTTAATGTATATTACCTTGGGAGACAACTCGACCTATGATGGGAGACAATTCGACCTATAAAAAAACTACCTGCTCAAGACGGGAGACAACTCGTCCTTGCCCCTTCTAATTTGCCTAACCGTTGCAATTCCCTTGTATTACTTATATTTGAGAATTTTTCAATGATATCATTGTCATCTCCTCTTTTCTCCATCTTAATTAATCACATTTTTATATTTACATTCCAGTTTTATATATACATCTTTTAATTCATTCTCAAAATTATTTTGCTTGTAGTTTTTATAAGCATTATTCATATATTTCTTTGCTTGGATACAAGATTCATCAAACCATGGTTTGTTTTCTTGGATTCTAGTGGTATTCAGTAGAATTTTTGTTTTGTCTCTAAACCCTATATTATGAGCAGTTTCAGTAATAGCCGCACATAGGTTATTATAAGACTTGTCTGGGTCGGGGATAAAAAATACTCGACTAGAGTGTTGTATATTTTGCTTATAATTTAAAGACATGTTATCATTCCAAGTCAATGACAAATACATTCGTTAAGAATTTAAGGTAACAGAACCAGAAACTTGCACGGTGTTGTGATGTTCTAAAACCAAATTTATAGATAAATGATCCGACAGAAAATCATTATCAGTGACGAGAAAATCATTCACTTCTGTAAGGAATACGTTGTTTACCCACACCATATCCACAACACTGCTGCCTTGTGTACCTATGTACGTAAATTGATCAGGTCGGTCCAGAGAAGTTCTGCCGTTTAATACAGGAAATGAATTCTTCTCCATAAAATCAATAAGTTGCCTACCCCTTGTATTCAAGTCACTATACAAACTCAACCTTTCATCAAATGAATTAGTACCTTCAAAAATCTCAGAAACATTACCACATAATCCGATCCTACAGTTAGAGTCGCCAGCAATTACAATCATTATATTTCTCCTTTATTTGTGTCAACAGAATCTGGAGAGCATCAAGTATGTGACTTAATTCTAGAGATGGTTTAAAGTAAACACCACAAACAATGAATATAAAATAATGTACAGAAAACAAACAAATGAGAATCGAGTTAGATTTATGAAGTAACATTAAAGTAATCTCTATAGTAAATGCATAAATCAACGCTTGGCCTACCTAACGACTTTTCTTCAGTTGCAGATGAAGTTACATACATAATCACAAACAATCAGGTATGGGTATGGTAAATTTATCGCTAGTCAACCAAGTTTCACTAACAAACAATATATCAAATGATAAGGATTCAATACATAGATTGAAGATATTTTGGTGACCATGACAATTCCAGAACATTAGGTGAAGTTTTCTGAATAAGCTGGTTGTACAATTCTAGTCTTAGCGTAGTTCTTATTAGGCGATTCCTCTTCCTCACGCTGTCTTTTGTGTGTTTCAGGAACAATGGTAGGTTTTCCCATAATAAACTTCACACGTAGTTTTTCTTGTTTAGCTTCCCAACTATTAATTTCTTGGTGGATTTTAGAAAGTTCGTCCCGTTGTTTTGCCATATAGTCATTTTTTATTTTTATATATGAGTATTTTCTAATTGGTAGCTTATACTTATTCTTTAAGATAGTAGCTGCTTCCTGACGGGAAGAAAACTCAACCTTCAAAGGACGAGGTCCCAAGTTGCTTATTTCGTCTATTCTAGTGATATTGACAGGCTTCGGAGTATTTGTTGAAAAAAGGTCAGTTAAAATCTCTTATATTCCTGGAAGTAAGTTCTGCATAAATTGAGCTTTCAGATGTAGTATCTAGTCTTTTCTCCAGATCCTCTATTTTTATTTTCAACAGTTCATTCTCTCTAGTTAGATGAGTCACACTAACCATACATTCATCAATCTTCTTGTTCTGCCCAGTAAGGAGTGACCTAATTTCATTCATTCCAACTGTTAATGATGACATCTGCTCAATTAACAACTGAAACAGTAATTCTTGCATCGGACCGGCACTACCAGACTGACCGTTCATAATTATTAGTAAATAGTTTGTGGTTTCCTTTACTTTTATTTACTTTTAAATGTTTCTGATTTTTATCGGTTAATTATCAGAAAAAATTTGCTAGAATTCACTAACCTCCGTTGTTTAACTATTGTTAGCTGGCTATTTTATAAGAAATTTTACTTAAAACTCTTAAAGAAAAATGCAATACATACATTTGTTCATCCCAGTGGAATTTGTGCACTATTACCTTTACTCATGTAGAAGTATTTCTTTAAACTATTTATTTATACACGAGAAATCGTATATTTTCCTGGAACGATATTTTAAGTAGTTACTTTACTGACAGGTATAGTTGCGAATTTGAGACATACCGTGTTTATTCTTCGACTGTTGTTAAATTTACCCAGTGGGGAACAATTTATTGACCCTAAGTAGCATCGTTGATAATCAAGACCAAGTACACAGTCCGAACCTACGTAGTGCCGTCTTTAAAAAAATGTATTATCGTTTTTGCGTCACTTGACAAATGTTTTCTTTTAACCTTCCTGTTGTCCGAAACATCATCTTAAGTATCACTGTTATCACTAATTTCAATCACTTCATTCTCTATTTCCATTTCATTCGACACAATGTTTTCCCATGGACGAAACACTGCCATTTTTACTTGCACAATGCACAATGATGAAAAGTCAGAGACTGATAGACTGCACCCTTGCTTTACCTGGGTGCTGATTACTCCGACCATGCTAGGACGCAGGTATAGAAGATAATTTCTAATTCATGAGTAGGCAGTATCTGTGGTCTTTATGCATTCTTGTTGTATTCAATAGTAACACGATGCTCCCTGTCATAAACACGGTATTTCAAATTCGCAACTATACCACAAACACTCTAGAGTTGTATAAGGTTGTAAGCAAAAAACCATTTTGATGTATTTGACAACCTAAATCGGACTCTTCAGATTGAAATACCAGATGTTTCTTCGGGAATACCATTTAACACGTTCACTGCATTCCATAAAAGTGTGGTGTATTTTATGCATAACGGTACACATTTGACTTGTATTAAGTTAGCCTGATGTGCGTCTAGGGTCATATATATCTCACAGTCTTCAATAAGATTTTTTATCGGAAATCAATGTTTCTCCCAAAAAAATCACATTATTATCAAAAGAAGTGCGCATTTTACCCGGCATAAAATGTGAATTTTATGATGAGCATTTGAAATCGACAATCCTTACGGTTTGTCGAACGTCGTATGTTTAATAGTACCCTTTAATAATAGAGTAAGATCCCAGAGCGATCATACATGATTTATTCTTACATGGATGAAACCTTAACAACTCAGTAGCGTCTAGTGTACTTTGAACACCTGCGTGTTTGTGCAGCTTGCCCTGTGACATCTGGGCAGATACCAGGTGAGAAAGGTAATTAAAAATAAGAGTTATTTAACTTAAATTTGTATGGCTGCTTTTTAGATATATTTTGTAGAATATCATTATAAACTAGTATCATAAAGTGACAGACACTTTTCATGGATCAGAGCTTTAGTCAGGCGCTTTAAAACTCGACAAAAAATTAATGAACTTCACTTATTTTTACATGTAAACTAAAGTAACTATTACAAAAGTTATATTGCATCAGTCAGACACAAAAATTATTCAGCGGAGAGTGCGAGCGCGAGAGCACTATGCATACATTTCAGAGCGAGTGAGAGGTCCACAACAACTTGGTTCTCCTTCTCAATTTCACCATCAGCTCCACTCTACTGTGTATTATACGTGATTTTTGCGCGCAATCTATAGTATACAGTGCAGTTCGGGTGTATAATATGTTTTTGTTGTTTTTATCGTGTAATTTGTGACTGATATTAAGTTATTTGTAATAGTGAAAACCATAGAAAAAGAAAAATTAAAGTGTATATTCTGTAAACAATATCATGATAAATTGAAAATATTTACCGAAGAAACATTTAAAAAATGTAGAGAAGTTTTAAAACAGCGAGTAATCCATAACCTGAAATTTAAACACTTAGTTTTTCCGTATGATTAGTATGACAATGGTTACAATCGAGAATGTTATAAGAATTTCACTGCTTTGCCAAAAAAGTATAATTCTGACACTTCAGAAAATCTAAAAATTGCTAAAAAAGAATTTATCGAGGGTTGTTGAAAATTCATCAGTTGTATCGACATCATGCCTATTTAGTAATCCTAGTACTGATTATGATCAATTTACACAATTTACCCCAAGTCAACAAAATAATTCTGTAGTTCTAGATTCAGATGAAGTATTAAAGTAGAGTGTCCAGCTAGTAATATGCCTGAACTCTGTTGTAATACCTGAGCATAGTGTTGAACCTAGTGTTGAATTAGAATCAGTTGAAGCAGTGTCATGTATTTCTGAGGAACCTTGTGCGGCATTTGAATATGATGTTAATTCCTCTACTCATGATATCTCAATAGAAAATGATATGATAATTGACAATACCCAGATATGTATATATTGTGACCGAAAGACTAAAGGTATAATTTGAAACTACTGGCATTGCATGCGTGCGGTAAAAATGATTTTTTGAAGAAATTAAATAATGAATATGAAGACTTGGCAGAATTAGTTGAGAAAGTGCAAGATGTTACGGATTCTACAATATACTATCACAAAAAATGTCAAATGGAATATTCCTATGAAATATCGTCAAAGAAAAAAACAATTAAAACATCTAAGCATGATCTTCTACAACACTATCAAGAAGTGTTTGATTAAGTTTGTCATGTTATACAACAAAGTGTCGTATAAAAAGGTCGATGTTACTTTCTTATATATCTTCACAGGCACTATATAGAGTTATTTAACGGACAACTAGAAAACGCTAAAGAAGTTATAGGGAACTTCACTCCCCATAACTTAGAAGATAAAATAAAAAAAGTATTTACAAATGTGAGTAAGTTTTTAATGTGTTATAATGACTATTTCACTCACCTACGAAATGAACCAATCAGAAGCTCTAGTCAAGTTCGGCTTACCGATAATACCAAACTTGACTCTTGACTCTGATTGGCCTATCAAGTTCGGTGTTTTCAGATTTGTTTACAGTGCATGTGATAGTTAAAGGTCAAATATAAGTGATTACGCTGTGCACGCATTCAAAAATGAGTAGATTTGGGATGAATTCTATCGAATCAATCAACGAAAAAATCGATGGAAATGTACCGAAAAATACGAGGAAATCGAAGGAGTACGTTTGGAAGCAATTTACCAAATTTTGCGAATTTCAGATTTTTTATCTTTCACTCTGTTTGTGAAATAGTCTAATAAAATTCCACTCGTGATTGAATTTATCTCATTAGTCTGTCTTTCATTTATGATCTCAACTGAATTGATTCGAGAAAACACTACTCGTCCTGCGGACTCGTGGTGTTTTCCCGAAAGAATTCAGTTTCGTTCAAAAATGAATCGACAGACTTATCGCGAAAATTCGATAACTTGTGGTATTACTACTGAAAAGTTACTTGCTCCGAAACATGATTCTGTTATTGATGAAGGGTTATTAGACAATTTGAAGGATGTTGACATTCTTAGTGAAGCTGCTGTGATATTAAGGATATCAGTACTACAAATTGAGAAAAAAACTTTCCTTGTTCTTGAACAAACATAAACGCTGATGCAGCGAGGAAACTTACTGGTATAATACATTTTACTAATTCTATTTCTGCAGAAGAGGTTAACGAATGTATGAGAGATATTGGTGCATCAGATGAAGTTAGTGTAGATGGAAAGTGGAAGCAAATACAAACAGAGCTAGAAATAATAGCTGAAAAACATCTAAGAAGCAAAAGAACTAAAAAAAGCCCTGGATGACATCAGAAATTCTAGATCTTATGAAGGAAAGGAGAAAGAGCTAAAGCAACAAAGATGAGTACAGGACACTAAATAAAGCAGTACAGAGAAAAATTAAGGAAGCGAAAGAAGAATACCTAGCAGCTCAATGTGAGGAAATAGAAGTACTAGAAAAGAAATTTGACACAGCTTTCTTATGCACAAAAAGATAAAGGAAATGGTTGGACGTAACAGGAACAAGGCAGCTAGTGATACTATTAAGGATACAAATGGGCGTATAATAACTGACGTGGGGGTCAAACTTGAAATGTGGAAAGCATACTTGTCGGAACTATTCGATGATGGAAGACCTCCAAAACCGGTCTTAGAATCAAGTAATGTGCACTTGACAATATCAAGATCAGACATAGTTTATGCCCTGGAAACTATGAAACCCGGTAAGGCTGCTGGTCCTGATCAGATACCCATAGAGCTCATCAAACTCTTTGACGATGATGTGGTTGATATTCTTCTGGACCTCTTTAACCGCATTGACGATAAGGAAGACATTCCTAAACAGTTGCTATCATCCACTTTTGTGCTCTTACCAAAGAAACCGAATCCAAGAGAATGCTCAAATTACCGAACCGTTGCACTTTTGAGCCACACCTTGAAGTTGTTCTTAAAAACATTCACAAAATTTTTTACAGAAGACTAGAGGAAGACATAAGCAACACACAATTTGGATTTTGCGAAGGACTTGGAACACGAGAGGCGCTTTTTGGGTTAACGTTCTTTTCCAACGCTGTCTCGATATAAACCCAGAGGTGTATGCATGTTATATGATTTCGAGAAAGCTTTTGACAATTTGAAACACGATAAGTAATATCAGCTGCTCGTCAGCAAAAACATTGACTCAGAAGACGTTATAATAGTTAATAATCTATATTGGGGCCAAAAAGGCTAATACAAGGGTAGAAAACTAACCATCAGAAGTAATGGAGATTCGTCGTGGTGCTAGACAAGATTGCATACTATAACGGCTTCTATATAACCTCTATAGCGAAGCTTTTTTAGGGGAAACCCTAGAAGGTGAGTCAGTGAGAATAGTTATAAATGGAGAAGTGATTAATAATATGAGGTATGTTGATGACACCGTCTTGTTAACGAGCAACCTTGGAGACACATAACACTTTTTAGATGAATTAAATGGACGATGTAATGAATACGGGCTAAAAATCACCTTCAGGAAAACCAAGTAGTTACAAAACTATCTCAAGATCAGAATCAAGCGAACCTGATGGTGGCAAACACCACGATAGAGAATGTATGGACATATAAATATCTAGGAACCTGGATAGAACAATCGGGTGACCAGACAGAAGAAATAAGAACGAGGATAGAGCCAGCCAGATCAACATTTGCAAAGGTGAAGAAGTTATTCACGAGTCGAAATATCAACATGGAACTTAGGATGAGGATGCTGCGTTGTTACGTTTTTTTCCACTCTGTTTCATGCGGTTGAAGCATGGTCTCTCAAGAGAAACCACATCAACAAACTACAAGCATTCGAAATGTGGTGGACCGATAGAGTTACCGATAGAGTTACTTATGCCTGAACCGGATGCAGAAGGAGTGTGAAATCATTAACACCGTGAAAAAAGAAAGCTTCAATACCTGGGTCATATAATGAGAGGACAGAAATACACACTTCTCCGATAGTTCAGGGAAATATTGGTGGAAAGCGGAGCATTGGAAGGCGCCGTGTGTCCTGGCTGAAGAACCTGAGGGATTGGTTTAACTGCAGCAATGTTTAACTGTTCAGAGCTGCAGTAAATAAGGTCCGGATTGCTGTGATGATAGCAAACCTCCGATGGGAGATGCACTGTGAGAAGAAAATGCGATGGGCTCGAAGTCATCATATTAGATCCACAATAATTAATTCTGTTGTATGAAGATTTGGATCTACAGATGAGGCGAGGCGTTTCGACCGAGCTCACCAATCATGCTATAAAAATAATGCTGAGCAATTGCGAAAATTCATAGACACTTTTGATTTATTTATAAATCCATTCGACTCACAAATGCCGAAAGATCTATTAATCGATATTTTATCGGGTAAAGCTGCGTCAGGACCCATATAAAAATAATGGAAAAAATGGTGAATCTAAACGCCTAATGGCCATCTCTGAGTGTGAATCGAATATTAGCAGATTCGAAAAAACTATTCAGAAAAAATCTCTAGAAAACTTTACACTGCATTATTCTGTAAATAATGAAAACAAAGTAGGTGGTGAAGTCAAAGAGATACGAATGCAAAGAGATATTTTTTTGGGTGTATTATCGGCAAATCTCTAGATTACGGAGTAGGTATGGAATTTTTTTTATCATATTCTATTACTCCAATACCATTATCTATGTGCCATATCCATGGGGCAGTTTGTAAAACCCAGAAGTAAACTCTGATGAAATCTTTGGAGAAAAATTTAGAGCACGATTCACCTGATCACATAGACATCTCATTAATTAATGGTTTATTTTTGTTTCACACCATGAAAAATATAGCGAAAACTTTTGGAGCAATCTAAAAAAATGATTCTAATGGTAACGCAGCTCAAAGCGACAAGGTACGATGTTATGTTTGATCAATATTTCTCTCTTTCGAGGTAATATTTAATATCAAAACAATCGTCAAATTAATTAGAATTTTCAACTTTCAATTCAATATATTGTGGAATTATTTAGAAATAGTAAGTTTGATTTATAAACAGCGAATATTAATTAATTTTAAACAACGGTTTTTTTACATCGTTGATAATAATGAAATTGTATCATATGTGGATGATAGTTTATCGAGTCCAGAGTATCAAGGAGCCGTTACTAAAATTGTTTTTCCAGTTTGTAATACCGTCGTTCTAGTCCGGGAAAGTAAGGTCGAAAAATCTGTTAAATATCAAAACTTTCCCATAACTGATTCTTCATTTTTAAATGAAAATATATCGACCCAGCATCACTCTCCTAGATTGTCTAATAATTTCCACTGGAGCTTGCGATGCAGCTTGCAAGCACAGCTCAGACCACCTAAAATTCAAGTGGATTATGCTCGTGTCATTCCTGGATGTGTTCTTACAAAATAATCGTGGAGATGAAAATTGAAGCAAATCTTATGCTCTTGAAGGTGACGTAAATAGTGTTTTCAAAAAAATATTTTCCGATCTTAAATTTTCCAAAAATTGAAAAAAATTACGAAAATTATATTTTTGGTTGGTAATTATAAATAAAATATCAATATCGAGGTCAAAACATAGATAAACATAGTGGGCAAACTTCTAAAAATTTACATTTTTACAGATTTGGAAAATTCAAAATGGCGACTGCGCAAATTGGAAACAATTTTTTTCTCAATCGCGTCTAAATTTATGAACATTAACGATATTGAGGAACGGTTTGTTGCAATCGACAAAGTGAAAGTTATTTTTTAATAATTAACATAAACAAAATTTTTCTAATTTTTTTTACATAATTTTTTAGAACACTTACCGAAAATAAAGATTTTTACATCTAGCTTTTTCTCATTTTGGACTTGAAAAATTTCTTAAAATTATCTTTTTACGTTATAAATATGTTTGTTTTTGAATGACGAGTATTTTGAGTAAACATTTTTTAGATGCGACTTTTACAAGCTGAGATAAACAAATTCAAAATCTGCTAGATACTGTAATAATATTAATTGAAATTTTCAAATTTTGATAACTTCGCTAGGCTGTTGAATCCCAACTCAACTTAAACACAATTTTTCATTTTTCTACCGGTAATTGGTCCATTCAAAAGAGAACAGTAATCCTAGCTCGCTCGGCCAAACGGTGCGTTCTGGTGAGGGGTCAGCGCTCATTCTCTTCGAACGCCCAAAAGACCCTTACTAACATGACTGACGACGTACTTGTACCCAACGAATTATTAAACATCATTTTGTGTTCTTGTACCACAGGGTGCTCTACTACCAGGTGTGGTTGTGAAAAAGTTGGCATACATTGTACGATATTATGTAAAAATTGCCAAGGCAAAAACTGTTGTAACATCGAAATTGTAAGTACGGTATTTGACAATGACGAGGATGATAATGAATCTCTGAGTGATGAGCTAAATTTTGATATGACTCAATTAGTTGATTGTGAACTTGCAATTGATAGTAGCAATAATATCGATGAGGATTTGTTTGCTAATGATAATGACGAGGAAAATTGTACAGAGCCATTTCCTCAGAGACCAAAAAGGGCGAGAATTTGTAGAAAATAGATGTAAATTTGTAAATATATATTATTCTTAGTGAAATTGACTGTCTCGACCCTTACTTCGTGGAATATGCTCATATTAGTGTTTTCAAATGAAACTCAAGGTCTCTAGTTAATTCCACAATATAATACAAGTTATTGAAAATTCTAAAAAATTGTCAATTTTTTAGAATTTTCAATAACTTGTATCATATTGTGGAATTAACTAGAGACCTTGAGTTTCATTTAAAAACACTAATTATTCTTAGTATCTACGTTTCGAATTATGTATGATATATATATATTATATATATATATATATATATATATATATATTAAATGGATTTATAGATATAAATTATAAATATCATTGTACCTTATTTCTAGTAATATGTAATGGTTGATAATAACCATACTATTAGCAAACCACAAATGCAAAATTTTTACCAAGAAAACCAAAATAAAAGCTTGAGCTTCGTTCAACTGCGAACGAGCGCTGACCCCCCACCACAACGCCAAGCAGCTGCCGCAGCACCGTTTGGCCGAGCGAGCTAGGATTACTATTCTCTTTTGAATGGACCAATTGACGGTAGAAAAATGAAAATTTGTGTTTAAGTTGAATTGGGATTCGACAACCTAGCGAAGTGATCAAAATTTGAAAATATCAATCAATATTATCACAGAATCTAACAGACTTTGAATTTGTTTATCTCAACTTGTAAAAGTCGCATCTAAAAAATTTTTTTTTAAATACTCGTCTTTCAAAGACACACATATTTATAACGTGAAAACATATTTTAAACAAATTTTTCAACGCCAAAATGAGAAAAAACTAAATGGAAAATTTTTTATTTTCGTTCAATGTTCTAAAAAATTATGTATAAAAATTTTGTTTATATTATTTATAAAAATATAACTTTCACTCTGTCGATTGCAACAAACCGTTTCTCAATATCGTTAATGTTCATAAATTTAGACGCGATTGAAAAAAAAATTTGTTTCCAATTTGCGCAGCCGCCATTTTGAATTTTCAAAATCTGAAAAAATGTAAATATTTAGAAGTTTGCCCTCTACGTTCATCTATGTTTTGACCTCGATATTAATATTTTATTTATAATTACCAACCAAAAATATAATTTTCGTAAATTTTTTCAATTTTTGGAAAATTTAGGATCGGAAATTTTTTTTAAAAAAAACTATTTACGTCACCTTCAAGAGCATAAGATTTGCTTCAATTTTCTACTCCACGATTTTTTTGTAAGAACACATCCAGAAATGACACGAGCATAAATCACTTGAATTTTAGGTGGTCTGAGCTGTGCTTGCAAGCTGCGTCGCAAGCTCCAGCGGAAATTATTAGACAATCTAGAAGAGTGATGCTGGGTCAATATATTTTCATTTAAAAATGAAAAATCAATCATGGGATTTTTTTGACTTTCATTTCCTTACTTTCCCGGACGATTCAAGCAATCAAACTTGTCCTCAGATGCTCTGATGACATTGCGATAATTACGCTAGGACAAGCATAACTTGAAAAATGATGATTCGAATGTATAGTTAAATGCAGGCACCGGAAATAACCAAAGATATAATAATTTTACAAAGGTTTACGAGTATTTAGGACCGTCTTTGTGTTGAAGTTTGCCAGGATTTCATGCATTGACTGGATGTGACTCCAATCCCGTCTTTTTTAAGAAAGGAAAACAAAAACCATTCAATTTATTAGTGAAGAAACATGAATCTCAGCGAGCTTTTATGCAGTTTGGAGTTGCTGAGTCGTTTACCGATGAGCACATACAAGAAAATATTTTCCAAAAAAATCAGAAATTCATCAGCGAAATTTACCGTGTGTACTCGATATTGATGCTGCCCAACTTCAGCTATTTTTAAATAAAAACAGCTAAATAATATTAACAAAGAATTCAACGAAAAATTTGATGCTAGCAATTCACCACCATGTAAAACTGAATTAATTCAACAATTTCCACGAGCTAATCACATTTCTAGTATATGGGATAATGCAAATGAAAAACTACCATCATTTTTTACTCCTGAACACAATGGGTGGAGGTTAGAAGAAAACCAATATCACTTCCATTGGTTCGCTGAACTTCGGTAAAATAACTTCCATTCTTGAATGCAAAAGTATCATTCCGTATTCCAGAAACCAAAATAGATATTTGTGGAAAAAACTTAATCATAACTGAAATCAACAAAATTCTTCAGTTTGTTTTAAATGAATTTTGTTGAGCTAATCTCAATTATTCCTACTACATACAGGGTGTTTTCAAATGACACTTACAACGTTTGCATGTAGATACCTCTCGTAAAATTGGACAAGATTATATAGGGATTGAGGTGTCCAACCCATTTAGTTATGAAAAATATTATGTTTTAATTTAATAATTTTGAAATGGATAAATATATTGATCTGACATTTGGCAGGTTGTTTTTAAATATAAAAGGGCATATTTTGATGGATAAATATGTTTCAATTCTTGTTCCAGTGGTGTACATTTGGAAGAATATGTCACCTTTCTCCTCCCATTTTTTACGCCACTGGCATTTGAAGCTATTTTTATTAAATTTTGTATTCCTCAATAGTTTTCACGTGAAAAACGCATTACCTTTACATATCAAAAAATTTGCATTTTTCAAGATATTTAATGTTTTCATGAAGCCTGCTTGATCAGTTTTTAATAAAAAAATAAAGAAAAATAATTTTCTTGAATGTTTTTTAAAACTACCTAACTAATAATGGTTAGAACATGTAACAGGAGCTAATTTCTGAACCAGCAATGCATATAAAACATTGAGAGAGGATTGTTGATAATACTTTTCCAAACTTGTGATTTTATTAAAAAAAGAATTAATGACAATAAAAAATAAGATAATTACAAAGTTAAATAATATCCCTTTCAAACATCATTTTCAACTAAGCAGCCGACAAATTACAAAAGATGTTCAAAATTTTGTACATTTCCATTTACAAATAATCTGCAACGTTTTCTCATTGAAAATCGCATACCTTGGAAAGACTGGCGATTGACGGAAATAATTTGTGTAACTGCATGGACTCTTGCTATCAGTTCCTCCTCCGTAAAGTATACCCAAGTTCAGACCCTGAAACCAACAGATTGTCTTCAACGAGTGGAGTTTGCCAATTGATACACCCAAAAATGTTTAGAAAATAGGAATTTTACCGAATTTGTTTAATTTACTGATGAAGCCAAATTCACACGTGAAGGAATTTTTAATTCAAGGAATAGCCACGTGTGGGATGACGAAAATCCATATGTTATGCCACAACGTGGATTTCAGGATAAATTCTCGCTTAACGTGTGGGCAGGCATTCTTGGAGATTGTATAGGGGGTCCATATTTAGTACCTAATAATCTCAATAGTAATATTTTATGTAATTTTTGGAGAAAAAACCCTGCCTGATTCATTAAACGACGTTGTACCACTAAATATTAGGGCGAATATGCATAATGTATGGTCTCAGCACGATGGGGCATCTGTACATTATTCTCCAGCGGCCAGACAACTTATAACGCAACAATACGGAAACAACTGGATAGACCGAGGTGAACCCAATATGTGGCCTGCGAGGTAATCGGATTTAAATCCAATCGACTTCTCTCTGCGGGGTTATATGAAGTCCCTAGTCTACGATACAATAGTAGAAACGGAGGAGGAACTGATAGCAAGAATCCATGCAGCGACTGAAATTATTTCCGGCAATCGCCAGTATTTCCAAGGTATGCGATTTTCGATTAGAAAACGTTGCAGATTATGTGTAAATGTAAATCGATAAAATTTTGAACATCTTTTGTAATTTGTTTGCTGCTTATGTTTGAATGGGATATTATTTAACTTTGTAGTTACCTTATTTTTTATTGTCATTAATTCTTTTGTTAATAAAATCACAAGTTTGGAAAAGTATTTTCAACAATCCTCTCTCAATGTTTTATATGCATTGCTGTTTCACAAATTAGTTCCTGTTACATATTCTAACCATTAGTAGTTTGGTAGTTATTAAAAAACATTCAAGAAAAATATTTTTTCTGTTTTTTATTAAAAAGTGATCTTGCAAACTTCATAAAAACATTAAATATCTTGAAAACTACAAATTACTTGATATGTGAATGTTATGCGTTTTTCACGTGAAAACTATTGAGGAATACAAAATCAAATGAAAATAGCTTCTAATGCCAGTGGCGTCAAAAATGGGAGGGGAAAGGTGACATATTCTTCCAAATGTACACCACTGGACTAAGAATTGAAACATGTTTTCCATCAAAATAAGCCCTCCTACATTTAAAAGTAACCTGCCAAATGTCAGATCAATATATTCATCCACTTTAAAGTTATCAAATTAAAACATTATATTTTTCATAACTTCAACACCCTGTATTTCGAAAAGTAAATGGGTTGGACCCCTCAATCCCTATATCATCTCATCCAATTTCAAGAGAGGTATCTACATGCAAACGTTGTGTCATTTGAAAACACCCTGTATTAATCTTTACCTAATATAAGTTGGTTTCAAACTTCACTTGAGTTATGTTAGTTGACTCCAACAACATTCTGTACCATATTTCCAAAATTAAGCTGAAAACATATTTTTCCCATCTTTCGCTGGCAGCACTAAAAAATTTGTTTCCACGAAGTAAGTGCATACTATTAGAATTGACCAAATAAAAACTATTTGGAAATACTTTACTATTTTCAAGAGTTAAAGGTGAGTTGGGATAGGGTTAAAAACTTTCGTAAAGTTTCCAAACAATTCTCAGAGGGCCTTCTGCTAATGTTGGCCTTTGTTATCCTCGATCGTTCTTATCTCTAATCTTCTCACCCTCGTTTTCACTGCAAAGCTCCCTTTAAGGCATTATTTTATTAAACCTCATTGCCGAACTGTTACAAGTTCAATAACGAACGGAATATATAATTTAGTTTCTGAACTGAAAGAGATTGAGTTCACAAAGTTTTGTTAGTCTCCTTTTTTTGTATTTTTTTATTAAGTAGAATTTCAAAAATAATACATTACGCTCACTGAAAAATAGCAATAATGTGATTTTTAAACTAAAATACGATCATTTTTCAGACGACGCCATCTGAAAGACTCGGATCTACGGGTCCCACTGTAAATTTCGCCTTTACAATTCGCACAGACGCAGAAGCAGATATGAGCAACTTAGTATTTCCCGTCGTATAGTACTTGCCGTGAAATCCTCACAGTTTATCAGTTAATTCTTTATTTTCAAATGTATGGAATTATAATTATTCTATATACCTATTTTTTTAACTTATTTCACAGGAAAAAACAATGGAAATGTATACAAATATAAGACTGGCGTGCCATGAAACTTAATTCCTACTGTGAGTATATGGGTTCGATTGATTGGTGTTTTGGCGATTGAAAGTATTATAGCCTAAATTATACAGGAATATCAAATATAATCGAACGCTGTTGTTAATTTTTTGCAACATATTCATCAGAAAAGTTTTTTTATATACCAAGATCACAGATTTTGACTTTTACTTGAAACATATTTCTCAAAAACTACACTTATCTTGATATATAATAGATGAAAAGAAACATGTTTACAAAATGTAAAAAGAAGCAACCGGAAGGGGCCTCAGTTTGAATAAACTCTGGCATCATTTAATTTTAGCTTTTTAAAATGTTTGTCATGAAGTTGAATTTTTAACTGTCTATGGGTCTATCATAGTAAGTTGAATCAAATATTTGGAGAAGGTAGTTAAAAATAAAAGAAATATGCTATTAGAAAAATAATTCTTTATAACAGAAAGTCATTGTGTTATGGACATACGCAAAAAATATAGTTTAGTAGAAACACTTAGCACTGCTAAGTCAAAGCAACAAAATTATTCTGATCAAGTTAGAGAAAAAAAAAGTGGATGGAATCAAACGGTTCAGCTACAAATGTCACCGTCTACAAAAAAAGGCACCAAGTAATTAACAAACAAATAGAGCGTCAAAGATGACTTTGTAGAACAAAGAAGCCTTTGAAACAGAAGAATTCAACTCTGAAACAGATCATTTTTCGTTGCAATGACTGATAAATGATAACAATTAACAAAAAGAGTACATTTTTTCAACGAGCATAACAATGATATATATGAGATGTCTAATGAAAAATATTTATCAATACACGAATTATTTATATTTTTATACATAATAAATTGTTCGATTTATATGATTAATAAAATAAACGCTTTAAATTGATTGTATCCAATTTTATTTGAAACAGCGGTAATTTATGAGCTAGTGCTAATTGGATTAAATCAATAATAACAACAAATAATTTCAATGCTAAAGTTATAAATTTAATGCTTCTGAAAAACAATAAATATATCAGACAATGAATACAATAACATAAATTCCATTTTTGAAAGACATCTCTTGATGTCAATTAAAATGATTCTAAAATAACTATTACCTATCGACATAATAATTTTTAAGCTTTCCCTATCCTTCTGTACTGTACAGAAAGACAGATGAAAAAATATCAAACATATTTCTCGTCCAGTTTCATAAGCGCTTGCGCGCACGGTAAAGGTAAAGTTTTAACGTGGGCTCCCTAGATCCTAGTATTTGAAAGTTGCTCGTTCTGTATTTATTTACATACCGAAAGTTGCGTTTTGAATGTTCCCTGTAGTGAAAGTGACAGTTCAGTACTGCAAAACACTTTAGGGACTCACATTACTTTTTGCAAATAATTAATAAATTAATATTGACATTGCAAATATCGTTAAGTACATTATATTGTTCAATAAATAAAATGTTTATAATGCTCTATTATTTATTTTCTTTCCTCAGTGTAATTGAAAAATATTTGGATCTTATGCGTCGTCTAAAAAATGCTGTGTACGCCGCGGCTGAAATACTACTTCGTTGGACTCGTCTGTTGCTTGCCTCGCTTCGCTCGTCTCGCAATTGTCTGACTCGTCCAACAAAGTAGCACTTTCAGTCCTTGGTGTACAAATAACTATGATTCTAAACAGTTATTATTGTTATTGTGTGTGAATTGGTGGAAAATAATAGTTAACTTGATCAAAATGGTTTATTTTTCGAATAAAGAATATGCTGATATGTATTTAGTTTATGGGGAAGTACAATGTAACGCTAGTGCAGCAGAGTGAAGATATGCGGAAAAATTTCCAAACAGAAGGCATCCTGCTCGCGCAACATTTGTAGCCGTACACCGAAGATTAAGACAAAGTGGCTCAGTAGTACCTAAAAATACCGAAACTGGTAGACCATCTGATGTGATAATGGAATACGAAGACGATATTTTGATTGAAATCGGAAATAATCCTGAGGTTTGCACCAGAAGACTCGCTACTATGTATCCTGGCATTTCCAAGTCTTCGATATGGAATATTATTCATAAAGAAAACCTCCATCCTTTCCATTTTCAAGAAGTTCAAGCCATGGTAGATGGTGATTTCCCAACCCGCATAGATTTTTCAAACACGTTGCGGAACAAAAAAAATCAGGATCCTAATTTCTTTTCCAATATTTTATTTCGCGATGAGTATGCGTTTACCAGAGACTGAATTTCTAATTGACATAATGCACATCATTATGCTAACATTGGTGATAATCCTCATGCAACAGTAGAGGAAAAGCACCAGCAAATATTCAGTATAAATGTTTGGATAGGTGTAATCGGTAATCAGCTTCTGGCACCCGTAGAGCTTCCTAGCCGTTTAACAGGACAAGAATATCTCAATTTCCTACAAAATGTTTTACCTGATTTATTAGATGAAATTTTCCTGATGATTCGAAATAATTCATGGTTCATACACGTCGGCTTCCCAGCTCATTTTAGTAGAGGTTCGTCAATATCTCGACAATGACTATTACGATAAATGGATTGGAAGAGGTGGTCCAGTTAATTGGCCCCCAAGATCTCCAGATTTAAACACCTGTGATTTTTCTATTAGGGGTTATTTAAAATCATTAGTCTATGCTTTTCCAATAGCAACCCGTAATCAGCTGTGGCAAATAATTCAAAACACTTGTAATGAAATTAGAAATAATGCAGGAATTTTTGCAAAAATTAGACGATATTTAGAGAAAAGAATGAATTTGTGAATTGAAACAAATAGTCGTCATGTAGAGCAACTCTGTTGTGAAATTAATTCTCTTATTTCTATTAGTGTTTTAAATAAAAACTCACGGTTTCTAGTTAATTCCACAATATAATAAAAGTTATTGAAAATTCTAAAAAATTGACATTTGTTTCTATAAATCAATATCATCGTCAGAATGACAGAAGTTACATTTTATTTGATGCCTACCTGATGTTTAGTAGTTATTTTTGGCTAGACCAAGAAGTGACCTAACTTGTGATTGACTTAATATATGTTTATAGAAAAAAGAAGAAGATGTGATATTACAAATATTGAAGCTTAGATATTATTAGCCCTATGGTGATATCCTGGATATCATTTTTCCAATTAAGATCAGTATAACTGTGCAATGATATAGAAAACCAGGAAAACTATATCTGCCGATCTTTACGATTATCTTAATTGGAAAAATGATATCCAGGATATCACCATAGGGCTAATAATATCTAAGCTTCAATATTTGTAATATCACATCATCTTTATTCTATAAACATATATTAAGTCAATCACAAGTTAGGTCACTTATTGATCTAGCCAAAAATAACTACTTAACATCAGGTAGGCATCAAATAACTTGTAACTTCTGTCATTGTGACGATGATATTGATTTATCGAAACAATTGTCAATTTTATAGAATTTTCAATAACTTTTATTATATTGTGGAATTAACTCGAAACCGTGAGTTTCATTTAAAACACTAATATGAGCAGATTCAACGAAGTAAGGGTCGAGACAGTTAATTTCTCTTATTTCTATTGGTAACTATCTCTAACATGGTTTTTTTTTAATGTTGATTGTTGTTTTATACCATCACGAAATAAAATTAATTTAAAATTTCCAAAACAATGTAAGCAACTTAATACTTACGACTTTTGTTACCAGTATCTGTACAATTTGTTGATTTTTCAAAGCCAACTTGATATTACAGATTACAATCGAACATGATTTTATGTTAGAAACCCAAAAAGTTTAAATTTATTTTTCTCGAAAACGGTTCATGATATCGATTTGAAAGAAGAGAACATTTTTCATGTAAATTATCTAGAATTTTCCAAATTCGGTGTCGGATATATAAAAAACTTGAAAAAATTTTTTTTTTAATAAAAATACCTGTTGGTCCCCCCAACTCACACGCTTGTGATTGATCTGTAAAAAATGTTTTTACAGCAAACGACTGGTTTGTAACTGTTTATTGATTTATACCAAATTTGAATAACGGTATTTTTGAGTAATTGAAAATTCATATGAGGACGTCATCTTCAAAGGGCTGTAGCTCCCTTAGGAAGGATTTTCGGACTGATGTAATTTGAGCCAATTCGACTTCAACAAAATAATATTTGACATTGTCTACCCTAGTGTAATAATATGTCACTTGGTACATGAATATCAAAACGTAATCTGTTTCGTAAAAACTATCAATTATTTTTGTCCTCAATTGTTAAAATTTTAGTTATAAAATACTGAGAAGAAGCAATCAAGAATTCAAATTACTCATAATAAATATATGCAATTAATAAAATAGAATTATAAGTTTTCCTTAAATGGCTCAGGATTTTTCTTCATTAATACAAAGTGTTGCATACCTCCGTTACAAACCAAACATTCGATTTTTTTAATAAGAACCCCTGTATATTATACCGAATTCAAATTACTTTTGATATAAGGTTTTGCTACGTTATACAGAGTCCTTCGAAGGGAGAAAAAGTAGAAGAGACGTCATAGTACGTTATAAATGAAATAATTTTTGCAAGTTATAACGTGAAATCAAACCCCGTGCACTGATGCACTTATCCCACTTACGTTAGTGACCTATTGAAAATAGATTGAACTTGTGGCCCCGAAATCAATTACTACTAATTCACCAAGTTACCAGCCGATCGGATGGCCGATCTATGCCACAAGGACTTTTACCCGCTAGACTTCAGTCGAAGAAGGGAGGTCCCTACGCTGGTAACGAACAATCAAAATATAAGCTATATAACCCAAGTCACCAGGTTCACCGTACCCGAGTAAATACCTCAGTTTAATTCCCTAACCGTAGTTTAACCCCAATTAGAAAATTATTACATAAAATCAAACTCGTAACTATACTCACAAGAGAAATTATTTATTAAGGTGGTGGTTTGGTTTGAATACAGTTTCATAGTAGATCACAAAATTTTGGAGAGTAGTTATTCCCACAGTGGACACTTAAAGTCCATCAACCCTTACTATGAAAAAAAATAAACAGATCGATATGAACTCCCTTACGAACTGTGGACATTTACATAATATATACCCCTACCCCAAAATTGATAATACAATACTCAGAGGTATTTGAAACAGAGACCAGTTCTGAGTTAAGTTGGTTCTGAAACTTGTAAAAAGAAAAAAAAATCATACAATGTGAAAACGGTGAGAACCTGAAGGGTTACCCATACCGTGGCTTATCTACTCATATTAAATTGTAAATTTACCAAGAGGCAAAAACAAAAATAAATTGCCATTAAACGTTCCGTGTGATCTCAAACGAAACTTACCTACTCTGCCGAGAGTAATAAATGACCAAAAAAATTACATGCCATTTGTATGTTCACAAATGGTGAATTAATTATATATACATACAAATGTTATATATACACTATAAAAATAATTATAGAGAAATTGAAATGTTTAAAACTTGCGCGTATTCACCCGCTGGTGATAAATTTTGACGATCCACAAGTTGTTCCTGAGGTAGCAATCACTACGGTGGGGCTGTAAGCATCGCAGGAGCGCCGTGGTACAACGAACCTGTACGAGAAGGGAAATTCGCCTTAGCGATATTTGGCTGGTTCCTCTAAGTTTAGTTGGTTGATCCTTTCCTTCCCGACATGTTTTTGAGTATTTTAAAACAAGAAGACTCGCCAACCTTTTGTTGACGGGAACGCTGAAATTGTCGTGAGAATAAAGGAGTAATAAAAATACGGCTCACTCACAATCCCTCTATTTGAATTCTTACAAGAACGAAGTACCAAACTTTAGTATTGGATACGGCAACAGCGCTAAACTACCGATGAACCGGTCTAGGCGACCATGCGGATTCAAACAATAATTTTTAATAAAAATAGTACTTACAATACAGAAATTCACCGACCAATGTCGGAAAAGCACTTCACGTCATATTTACACTCTCATTTGTTGCAGTTACATTAAATTGATAAACGAAATTAGGTATGTATTTAAACCAATGAATCAGCACTTGATCATATCGTCACAAGAGGTGAGCCAAGACTACTGACTGCCTTTCGTTGGCGATAATTTTTCGGCTAGTGGCGCAGAAGGTACCAATTGGATCCGTGATCATAAATAAAGGGCGCGGAGATTTAAACTTCGAACATTTGTCTTAATGTTAAATTAAGATCCATTGTAGGAATTTATGGGAAATTCCTACATACTGGGGGCCGGGGCAAAAATGAGAGGAACAGTTTAGGAGCAAAATCCAAATTTTAAGCAAGAAGGAAGGAGAAAAGAAAAAGAAAAAAGAAAAAAAAATACGTTCTACTCCAAATGTAGATAGAACTCAGTCCATACATGGTAGAGGAGCTAACTTAGTAATAGGACGAATATAAACTCCATCCACAGTTCTTACACGTGCGGCACGAACATTGCCGTCTTTGCCAGTTAGTAGTTCCACTACCCTGGCAAGGGGCCAATTCAAAGGAGGACGGTCCTCCGATTGCACTAGTACAAGCTGATTAAGCTGAAGATTGTTTGAGGCTTTACACCACTTAGGTCGATGCTGCAGTCGATGCAGATAATCGGTGCTCCACCTCTTCCAGAATTCTTGGTTCATCTTAGTACATTGTTCCCAAAAAGTTAATCTGTTTACAGGGATGGTAGATAGATCGCGGTCGGGATAAGCGGTTAAAGGTGCTCCGATCAAAAAATGACCTGGTGTCAAAGGAGATAGATCGGTAGGATCATTTGACATAGGGTGTAATGGTCTGCTGTTCAAGATAGCTTCGATCTGACTCAGAACCGTGGAGAGTTCCTCGAAGGTAAGGCACGAATTGCCAATTATTTTGAAGAGGTGGGATTTGGCGCTTTTCACAGCCGCTTCCCATAAGCCACCCCAGTGCGGTGACCGCGGAGGAATAAACTTCCAACTAATTTCTGTAGTTGAAAGAAAAGACTGTATCTTATTGATACTTTCGGAAGATTTGAGAAAAATGGAGAGTTCTCGTAATTGATTCCTTGCTCCAACAAAGTTGGAACCATTATCAGTATAGATAGTCTGAGGATTCCCTCTACGACTGAGAAATCTTTTAAGAGTGGCGATAAATGCATCGGTAGAGAGATCACTTACTAATTCGATATGGATCGCCTTTGTCACCATGCATATGAATATGGCAATGTAGGCCTTTTGTATTGGGGCTTTTCTTAAGCGCGAAGATTTAATTTGTACAGGTCCAGCAAAATCGATGCCAGTTTTGGAAAAGGGGCGAGATTTTTGCACTCGGTCAAGGGGTAACGGGGACATTATTTGAGAGGCGAACTGGGCATTAAATCTAAAACAGGTGATGCAGCTTTTTATCAATTTTTTGACAAGACGAGTGCCATTCAAGCGCCAGTACTGTAGCCTTAAATTTCCTAACACATTTTGGGCTCCACCATGGCCAAGACGGCGATGTTCCCGTATTATTAGCAAATCAACAACATGATCATTTTGTGGTAACAGCAAGGGAAATTTTTGATTGAAAGGTAAAGTAGAAAATTGTAATCGGCCACCCACTCTTAGAAGGCCGTCATTATCCAAGAAAATGTTCAATGGAATTAAGTCTTTATTTCCAATCGGAACGTTAGTTTTTAAACAACGAATTTCGTTGAAGAAGTGTTTATGTTGAATTTGTTTGATTATAAAATCATGGGCAATTCGGAGATCGTCAACAGATAACGAACCAACGTCTCTGAATTTTCTCCTCGATAGGTTTATAAATTTGAATATATGGGCTATAACCCTATTTAAGGTTATAAATTTTGAGAATCGGAAAAATATAGGTTCCCAAAAGTTTAAATCGCTGTTGACTATAGCAAGGTTGACCTTTTTGACTTCAGGCAAGTCGTCAATAGGTTCGAAAGAATCCATAGAATCAAAATCTTTAGATTCAAGTAGAAATCGAGGACCCTCGAACCAAAAAGTCCAGACATCAGATGAGAATTTACCACGAGAAAGTAAATCGGCTGGGTTTGAATCGGATTTGACATGTCGCCATATAAACTCTTTACTATTGTTTTGAATGGTTAGGACACGCCGAGCTACAAAGGGAGAAAAATCATTAGAAGACCGTTTCACCCAACTGAGAGCGACTTGAGAGTCGGACCATAAATTTATGGAAGAGATGTGAAGAGAAATGCATAGAATCTGAGCTATTCTACGAGCTAAAGTGGACAACAGCTCCATTGCACACAGCTCTAACTTGGGAATAGTCAAAGGATTCACACGAGATTTAGCAGTAATTAGGCGAGAGGATCTAGAATTATCAGCGTAGATCGCTACTAAATAGAGACACCCTCCGTATGCCTTTTGACTGGCATCGCAAAACCCGTGGAGAGAACACGAAGTAATAATTTTTTGGTTAAATAGGTATCTGGGTACTCGGAGGTGAGCAGCTTCAGTTAATAAAGAAAGGAATTTATTAAACTGAGTAATTATGGATGTGTCGGAAATGGGAACATCCCACCCTATCTGGGATTTCCAGACCGATTGCATTAACAGTTTGCCAAACACGGTCAGATTGTTTACTAACCCAAGAGGGTCAAATGTACTGGCGACGGTACTTAATATCCTTCGTTTCGTTATATGAGAACAATCAGCCAACTTGGCAGTTTGGATGTGTAAAATATCAGACGCAGGATTCCATTTTAGTCCTAGAATTTTGCTTGACGAATCGTCAAAACTACGATCCAATTCAGCGTTAGGTAATTCATCGATTGACTGTAAAAACTTGAATGAATTTGATTGCCATTTGTGAAGTTGGAACTCATGTTTTCCAAGCATATTTGTCAATTCGGCATAAAGAGCCGGTAAGTCCATTTCCTTATTGGTTCCAGTTAAGATATCATCCATGTAGGTTTGATGAAGAATAGCCTGCTGCGCATTTGGACAATCGGGACTATTTAAGGCAATGTCTTTCAAGACTCGGGTGGCCAAGAAAGGGGCACAGTTCTGTCCGAAACTAAGCCTAGATAATTGGATACATTGAAGGGGTTTCGTGGGGTTATCCCTCCACAGTTTGTTTTGGAGATAGCGTTGCATGGGATTGATATCTATGAATCTATACATCATTTTGATGTCAGCACACAGGACATATTTATAGCATCTAAATCTGCACAAAATGTCGAATAGGTTATCCTGAACTTGGTATCCCTTCGACGTTAAATCATTAAGAGAGAAACCTGAATCGGTTTTAGCCGAAAAATCGAACACGATCCGAAGTTTGGTGGATGCGCTTTCCTCACGTATCACCGCCCTATGGGGTATAAAATACTTGAAATCATTAGACACAGTGTTATAGAAAGACAGAGGAATGACTTGAGCATGATTGAGTGTTAGATATTCTGAAATTACTTTTTTATATTCAGAGAAAAGGGTAGGATTAGCATTGAATTTTCTTTCAAGAGAAGAGAATCGTTGGATGGCTATACCGAATGACTGGCCTAGTTTTTTATTCTGATTTGCGAGTAGAGGCATATCTACCTGATACCGCCCCGATGGTAGGATAACGGTTGTATCCCGAAATAGTTGTTCAACATATTCCTCGCTGGGATCTTGTGATGGACATTCGGGAATTTCCTCAAGCTCCCAGAATTTCTCCATTGTCCTTTGGAGGTCAGAATATTGATAGACTTGATCATTATAAACCGTCAAAAAGGAATAAGCAGACTTAGGTTTATGCTGGGAGGAGTTAGCATTTCTCAAAGGGATAGGACCCGCGATAACATATCCCAGGTGAGTATCTATGAAGGAAGGAGAATAAGGATCCGTTTTAAGTACGGTCCCCTTAAGCAGGTAATGATATAAATCACAGCCAATAAGAAGATCTATTGGACCGGATTCAAAGAATAAAGGGTCAGCTAGCTCAAGTTTTATATGGGATGGAATTTTAAAATTAGAAGGTGAGATAGAAGATTGTGGTAAACTATTTGTTATTTTATCTATGACCGAGCAAGATATAGTGAAAGTACTGTAAGGTGCAATTTGAGAATTAAATGTGATATCTACCACTTCTCTACTATAGGTGTAGTTATTGCTACCTAATCCGGAAATATTAAGAGTTTGTTTTCGAGAGACTAAATTCAATTTTTGTACAAAGGCACGGTTAATAACGCTCATTTGACTAGCGGAATCAAGAAGAACTCGTCCAACCAAACACCGACCATTGAAACCGTTAACATTCACTAAAGCCGTAGGCAATAGTACAATACTGTCTTTTGCTGACATGGCAGTCAAAGCAGTTTGATATCTCACTGACTCCGGAGGTTCAGGTGATTGATTAGGTGATGCAGAACTGGTATTTATGAAATTAGATCTATTAATTTGATCTGGGGACGTATTATTATGTACATTAATAGGAGAGGGGTGATTATTTACATTGGATAGAGAGGTTACATTGGGGCTTCCGGAAGAGGAGGCTCTAGGATTATTACGATTGTTAGAGTTGTTTGGCAATCTGTTCTGACTGTCAAAATGTAAGTAGCTATGATGAGACTTATTGCAAGTTGCACATCTCCTAAGGGATTTACAATCGGTAGTACTATGGGTACTATTCAGGCAATTTACACAAAGTTTTTTAGCTTTGACTAACTGATACCTCTCTTGAGGTGATAAGGACATAAATTTGGAACAACCGTATATAAGATGAGAGGGGTCTGAACAATGAAGACAGCTCGGTTTATTAACCCGAGAAGAACTAGAATGGTACTGTTGCGAAGAACTTAAACTAGATACTAATGTCACCCTATTTTTACAAACATTATTAGACTTGGGGTTGAATTTACCCTTAGTGTTGGTTTCAAAAAGATTTAAATTTTCTAACATTGATTGGCGTTGCTGTAGAAAATCAAAGAAATATTCAGCTGTAGGGATAAGCTCTGGCTTGCGCTCACTTTCGAAGGCTCGTCTTGAATTAAAATCAAGTTTTTGCTCCATTAAAAATATTATTAATGACTCAAAATTTACTTCCGGCGATAAATTCATATTTTTAATCAAATCAAATGTCTTACGCGTCGATATCTGAAATTCGCGCAACTCGACCGGAGTACTTTTCAAGACAGGTTTTTGATCCACCAAAGTTTGGTACAAAGAATACAGTAATTTATATTTATCGTCATATGCCTTTTTAAGAATATTTAAGGCAATATTCAAATTTTGATTTGTTACGCTTAAGGACTCAATCATTTCCAAAGGTGGTCCACGTAACAGCCCTTTAAGGTAATAAAACTTTTCACCCTCCGACTTTAAATTATTATTATTAAGTACCAGTGCTGTGAACAGGTCGATAAAGGATGGCCACTCTGATGCAGCCCCTGAGAAAGGTTTAATGTTAATTTTAGGTAAAACGACATTAGATACATCGTTTGGCCTAGTATTTAAATTGAGTGATTCTTTTTGCTTATTTTCTATTAGAAGTTCAAGCATAGCAATACAACTTTCAAAACGGTCGGCGACAACGTTCTCGGCCACATCGTCGGAAGAGTAGTTGTCGTCGTCCGGGTTAGATAATGAAACGATTTCCAATTGGACTTTTTGATAATTGTCATAGTGACCAGATATGCTTTTAAGTTTGACTTTAAGTATATAGACCTCTTCGGAGCCAGTCAGCTCCGACACAAATGTTTCAATTCGAGATAATTGCGATTTGAAACCCCCTCTTTTATTTTTCAAGTGATTTAGCGACATGATTGAATCAAAGTGTAACCAATCAAAGTTGAACTCCACCTGAATTAAAATAAGCTTCTAAAGTAGCGAGTAAATTTTTACAATATATGGAATAACCGAATAGACAAAGAGATTTTCCAATCAATGCGATAAGTATTTCAATATTGTAAGAAAATACCTACCTACTTATAACCTACTTATAACCAAATACACTAATCAAATATTCAAAGTAATAATGAAGAAAAGACTGTGAATTATTTTTCACAGTGTACTAAAATTGTACGTGAACGGAAAAAGATAAACAATATTGAGATACATAATCAAAATATCTAATATTGAGAAAATTGTAAATTATTTTTAACAGTGTAGGAAAATGTACCTACTTATAACTAAATACACTAATTAAATATCCAAAGTAATAATGAAGAAAATACTGTGATTTATTTTTCACAGTGTACTAAAAATGCATATAAACGCACATTGCTAATTAATATTGAGATTAATAAACAAAATATCAAACATTGAGAAAACTGTAAATTATTTTTAACAGTGTAAGAAAATGTACCTACTTATAACTAAATACACTAATTAAATATCCAAAGTAATAATGAAGAAAATACTGTGATTTATTTTTCACAGTGTACTAAAAATGCATATAAACGCACATTGCTAATTAATATTGAGATTAATAAACAAAATATCAAACATTGAGAAAACTGTAGATTATTTTTAACAGTGTATGAAAATGTACCTATCTATGACTAAATACACGAATCAAATATTCATAGTAATAATGAAGAAAATACTGTGATTTATTTTTCACAGAGTACTAAAATTGCATGTAAACGCAAAAAGATAATCAATATTAAACAAAGTATCTAATATTGAGCAAACTGTAAATTATTTCTAACAGTGTAAGAAAATGTACCTATTTATAACCAAATACACTAATCAAATATTCAAAGTAATAATGAAGAAAATACTGTGATTTATTTTTCACAGAGTACTAAAATTGCATGTGAACGGAAAAAGATAAACAATATTGAGATACATAATCAAAATATCTAATATTGAGAAAATTGTAAATTATTTTTAACAGTGTAGGAAAATGTACCTACTTACAACTAAATACACTAATTAAATATTCAAAGTAATAATGAAGAAAATACTGTGATTTATTTTTCACAGTGTACTAAAAATGCATATAAACGCACATTGCTAATTGATAAACAAAATATCTAATATTTAGAAAACTGTCAATTACTTTTAACAGTGCAAGAAAATGTACCTAAATATAACTAAATACATTAATTAAATATCCTCAAACTTAACGATGTATTTATTATACCATGTATTATTGAGGTAACAAAAACCCGACATGTAAATAAACACTAGTTTCTTCAAAATATGCTGTTTATAAACACTTCCAAACCGGCTCCTAATCCTATACACCCCCCTTGAGCGAGGTGTCGTTGAAGTAAAAACGGCCAGCAGTTGACCATTCTAGATTCAGAACTCGCTTCGCGCGCTGTTGCCGGACTGTCTTTAATTTCCCGAGCAATCAAATCGCACTTATATACATATCACTGTTTCAGTATTTATTTTTTACAGTTTCTCAGCCCTCACGAGAGTCTAATGAACAACTTTTTGGAATGTTTATTAGAGAAAAGAAGAATAGGGTTCAGACAGACCCAAGAAATCAAATTGCCGCAAAGGCGGAAATGGATATATCAAGTTGCTGCAGAGGCAAAAATGGATATGTCAAATTGACAGACTAGATCCGGCTCGAAGGACCACTAAAAACTATGTACGAGAAGGGAAATTCGCCTTAGCGATATTTGGCTGGTTCCTCTAAGTTTAGTTGGTTGATCCTTTCCTTCCCGACATGTTTTTGAGTATTTTAAAACAAGAAGACTCGCCAACCTTTTGTTGACGGGAACGCTGAAATTGTCGTGAGAATAAAGGAGTAATAAAAATACGGCTCACTCACAATCCCTCTATTTGAATTCTTACAAGAACGAAGTACCAAACTTTAGTATTGGATACGGCAACAGCGCTAAACTACCGATGAACCGGTCTAGGCGACCATGCGGATTCAAACAATAATTTTTAATAAAAATAGTACTTACAATACAGAAATTCACCGACCAATGTCGGAAAAGCACTTCACGTCATATTTACACTCTCATTTGTTGCAGTTACATTAAATTGATAAACGAAATTAGGTATGTATTTAAACCAATGAATCAGCACTTGATCATATCGTCACAAGAGGTGAGCCAAGACTACTGACTGCCTTTCGTTGGCGATAATTTTTCGGCTAGTGGCGCAGAAGGTACCAATTGGATCCGTGATCATAAATAAAGGGCGCGGAGATTTAAACTTCGAACATTTGTCTTAATGTTAAATTAAGATCCATTGTAGGAATTTATGGGAAATTCCTACAGAACCAACACCGAGTAACCTCGGAATTAGTCCAATACGGAAATCCGAATAACCGGAATATATCAATACCCCAGAATCTATGAATAAACCCAAAAAAACACTAATTAGTGATGTCACTATACTCAATGGACATTAAACCACCCTAGGATTCCATCACATTTATCCCAGTGTGAATCCTATTATTAACCTACAAAAAACCATTTACTACCTGAGTGGGACGGCACACTTTAATAAAAAATCCCCAAACTAGACTTCACCTAAACCATCTAATAACGTAAGTATATTACCCCCTATACAGTCTAAAATTAACAAAACCCGAGATAACCACACCTTACTAACAAGTACTTCACCCCCAACATAATATACACAAGCTCTATCCTGAACATATAATTAGGTGGTGTCATCTTATTCGCAACACTATGAGGAACAATTACTAGTTACAGCAAATGTTAAATATAATAAATTTCACATGTTTGGCTAGGACAGGGTTCTCCTGTATGCTGCTAATAGGTAGTTATAAGCAGTTACATGAACATAAACACATGGCGTTGTAGGTGACTGGGCTTACATACCTATCTGCATCTCACAGATGAGGTCTGGACGAAATACTGTTACGGAACAGCACACTGGTATAGTCCCTAAATCCGACTCTGTCTAAGCCAGGTATAAAAGTTGAAATTATGGCGGATACGCAGAGTTTTTTTATAACTGTTTACGACTATCTTATCTAAACCTTGTTTTGTGACCAGTCTTATCTAGAAAATGTCTGAAAGTCAATTGTTTTTGTAAGCCACAGTCCGGAATGTTCTAGTAAAAAAAGGTTTTAATATATAAGGAACCGATCAGGAAGAGTGAGTTAGTTGATAATTTGACATCGTGAGATAAACAAATGAATAAGTGAATATAAATTTGTGAACTGTTTATATAAGTTAGTTTAAGTGAATATACTGTGTATAATTAGTGTTAGTGATTAGTTTGGTGTTTAAATAAATTATTAAGTAGCGGGATGAATGTGTATTCTTCATTCGAATTTTTTTGGGGCTCTCAATAACTACCTAAATTCGACACCACGCTGATCAGAAAGACAGAAACATGACAGGTTCCATTGACAACTCACCTTTCCGTTCGAGAGACACTCTTACTCGAGCTGTATGGAGCACATACGTTCCATGACCTTGGAGGGAATTACTCTACTTGTACATCGCATATTAAAACCCCCCGTAAAAACACTATTTGACTAATCAACACTAAACCCTATATTCACTAATATCCCACGACTATATTTACAAAATAAACATCACCCATTATACCCTGATGTACATCCACAGTACGCCGGTAGGCAATCTTCCGTACGAATCACAGATCTCTGAACGTTTATAAAAGAGGAATGAGTAAGGCTATGACATATGGCAAATCAGCTGTTTGATAAGTATAACGGAATGTTGTTTAGGTTAGTGTAATTATTTCCTTTACAATATTAATCCAGTTGGTGCTAAACAAATTGACGGTCAGGCTATTGAATCACTGAGTTATTGGTATAACTAGAAATTGTTGACATAACGAAGCTAGTCTGACTTGATATGGAGGTAGGAATGTTAGTTTATTATGACCAAAACTGCATGATTGTTGTCTTTTTATGCGACGGATTTATACTAACGAGGAGAACCAAGTCCAACCAAGTCCAAGACTAAAGTGGTCACTTTAGTCTCACATGTTATAAACTACGTTAGACCCAAGAAATATAAAAGGGCAGTTAAAATCCCAAGGGATTTTAAGTACAAATAAAAACGTACACCCCCGACGCCTAGCCAAGCATTTTAGAAGTCCATTCTCGATCCCCAGCAAAGTTTCATAAAAGTCCCTCCTTGATGCCCAGCCAAGCATTTTAGAAGTCCATCCTCGATTCCCAGCCAAGTTTCGTGAAAGTCCGTCCTGAGTAGTATTTCATAAATAAATTATTAATAATTTCTTGTTATTTGAGGGAGGCGGAAAATCATATGTATAACATGGGTGTTAAGTGCCTTTTTCTCCCTCGACTTCATCCTCGGCAGGAAAAGTAGCACTTTCCTCCCCTGTCATACAAATAACTATTCCATATCAGAGTTTCGTAATATGATCCAATATCTTTGAATTCCATTAAATTCTATTCATTTTTCCTTCTGTATACAGGGTGGACGGAAACTCGAACCTTTGATTCCCTCTCTTCTTTAAAATAGAACACCCTCTATTTTTTAGTGCAAATAGAATCTTCGATCATGTAACTTTTTTTGTTGAGTTTTCCCTATACACCCAGCTTATAAAAACAGAGTAATTTTGTAATATCCATTTTAAACTATAAATATTAACCTATTATGTGGAAGTATTAAATGTTCAATGTAACGAAAAATCTTAAATCATAATAAATTATCTATTCTTAACAAAACAAGTTATCAAAAGTATATCCTGAACCGTAATATTGAACTAAATGTTCAAAGTGTTCACCATTAAAATCAATGCAATGCTGCAGTCTAAGCTCAAATGATTGACTAACATTTCTCAGCATAAAAACGTTAACAGTTCGAAATGCCTCTCGGATTTTCTCTTCCATGTCCGCTGTAGTAGCCGGAGGAGTTTTATAAATCTCATTTTCTATAAAACCTAGAAATAGGAAATCCAATTCTGTTAAATCGGGAGACCTAGTTGGCCAATCAGTTGGGCCATCTCTTCCGATCCATCTGTTTTTGAATTGGGTATTGAGATGATCTCGTATATGCGCAGTATAATGAACAGGCGCACCATCATAAAAATACCACATTTGTCACCGAATATTGTGTGGAAGTTTTTCTAATAAAACTGGCAGGTGATTCTGAAGAAAATTTAATTACCGCACCAGTTACTCTTTCATCAAAGAAGTATGATCCTATCAAATGATCACCTACAATTCCACATTTGGACTAGAAGCTGCATAATATTTGAAAACAAAACGTAAATCTTCTTTGCAAATCACGGTTAAGTAACTCTTGATGAAGTTGGATATGATAGGGATGCATTTTATGTTTTTTAAGGATTCTTTGAACCGTGCCATGACTTATGTCTTGCTGTTGTGAAATATTTCTCACATTTGTATGCGGATTCTCTGCAATACTTAGCAGTATTTATTTTAGCTCACCAGTGCGGTTGAAACTATCCATTAGTTTTTCAAATGCTCTTTTGTTGGGTGCCTTCCGGTCTGGAAATCTTTGACGATAAACTTTAGACGCAAGCAAACAATTCCAACAATTTTTGTTACATTCACCCAATACCCAAATCATGTTCACCATTTCTTGAGTAGATAAATGTACACTATTCATCCTGAATAATTGGTTCTTCATTTAAGAAAACTGTAGAATGATTGCGACAATTAATTACTGCTAGTTTTAAGAAATGAAATATAACGACTGACGTTCATGTCAAATTTTGTCAACGGTTACTGAGAAAATGTATTGGTTCACAGGATTCCATTGCTGTTAACAGTGGACACATTGAACATTTAATTAAATATTATGGTTAGGATTATACTTTTGGTGACTTTTGTTTAGAATAATTAGTTTATTAAGATTTATTATTATTTAAAAATTCTTGTTACATCCAACGTTCATCGCTTTCTCATAGTAGGTTAATAATTATGGTCTAGAATAGATATTACAAATTACCTCTGTTTTTATAAACTTTCGGTATAGGGAATACTTAACAAAAATTAAAGCTACATGATCGAAGATTCCATTTGCGCTAAAAAATACTGTGCGTTCTATTTGAAAGAAGAGAGAAAATGGAAGGTTCGAGTTTCCGTCCACCCTGTATACAAAAGGAAAAACAAAAAAAAAATTAATAGAATACAGAGATATTGCATCATATTGCGAAACTCTGTTAGGAAATATAATTTTTTTTCATTGTACAATAAGCTATAAAGCGTTGATTCACCTACGATTTTCATATAAACGTGTCCATATCTTTTGAACGACTCTGTATAACGTAGAAAAACCTCATATCAAAAGTGTGCTCTGCCACACTAGGTATAGTTCGAGATAATTTCAGAATATGGACCTTAAAGACAGTCACCCATATACCGAAGTTTGTAGTAAGATTCGTACACCCGTATATGTAAACTAACATCTAAAAACCTTGTAAGTAGGAAAATCTGATAAAACTCGTATTGTTGCGTTGAAAGATTATACTAATAAATAGGTAAAATTATTAAATGATGAAACAAGAAATTTGAAGTGGTTCCTATGAATGCGTAGCAAAAGCAAAATAATAACCTAATTAAATCTTGGGAAGAACAACTATTTATTTTACCAACAAATCCAAAGAAATTATAGTATTTTATGAAAAGTACATTTAATGGTAGCTATAAATTTAAAACTTTTGAACATATTATTTCTCCAATTTTCTTTGCTCATGTATCAATTATTGTACGTTTTATAATCTGTGAAATTTATTTGGGATATTCATTTACGTTTCATTAGAGCATGCAAGTTGGGATATTTTGATATGTCATCATAATAATTTATGCTTAAAACCGATATCGTAATTGAATAATATGTCCATACTGATGATCGTATCATTTTCTATTGCAATTCTTCAAAATAAACTATTAAAACATTCTTAGAAAATGTGAAATTCTTGTGATTCTCCAATCCGTAAATTATTTGTAATATTTTTCATAGGTTTTCTTGGATTTTTCCGGTAATAATATATATTATCAAATGCGTATTTGGCTTTTTCTCTATATCATAATGAACTTCATTGAGGTCCAAATTTTATTCTTTTACTAATTGAATTATGAAACAGGGGCAGAAAAGAATTATATTGTAATACTTCTTGAAATATATAATTTAACAAGACAACATAAACCTAACAAAACTTCTTTGACCAATTGTTTCAAGTATTCAAACTCTATTTACCCCATTACAACTTGATCATCTTCAAACAGCACCGTTTAATTTGCGATCTCTTCTAACCAATAAAAAATCCATTCGATAATTCTCATTCTTCTTACTCATGTATTAATAATACCAATCTCTATTAATATTCATTATGGCCTTGCTACCAGCCTACTATCCACAGTTGTAGGTAATGTACGTTAAACTTGTAAAGTTTAAACTGTACGACAAGCTTAAATTCTTCCTGTAAATTATACATCTATTACATTTTTTTTATTTGGTACAAACAAGCCCGCATCAACTACTAAGAGTTATTAGCAGGAGGACTTACACAAGTAATATGTGATGTAGTTGTGTTATAGAATAATTTTTGAATTTTGTTATACAAATTAATGTCTTTGAGATATTTAATTAAAGCACTTGTGTTTTTGGTGAGCACATCCTTGAATACCGCACTTAATTTATTCTGTCTTCTATATCTCGAATATACATGACACTCTAAGATGATATGTTTTACAGTAAGAGAAACATGGCAATGTATACATTCTGGTGCTGGTTCTTTGTTGAGAAGATGTTGATGTGTGAGGAGTATATGACCTATTCGCAGTCGGGTTAAGACAACTTAGTCTCTTCGTTTTTCTGGTATTGATAGAACTAAATCGACTTGTGGCTTAACATCTTTCAGTTTGGATGTCGTATGATTCCATATTACTTGCCAATAATTAAGTATATGTTTTTTGATTCGATTTGTATGGTCAGTGTAGGGAATTTTTTGAATGTAAGGTGTTTCTGGTTCAGATTTTGTAGCTACTGCTAATTGATCGACTTCTTCGTTTTCTTTTATACCAGAGTGAGATGCAACCCACAGAAATGAGACGTTCTTTTGGCTAAGACGTATGATTTCCAGCTCACTTTTGATTCGTATGAGAATAGGATGGGAAGGGTAAAGTTGTTTCAATCCAAGGAACGCACTCAGTGAATCTGTTATGATGAGAAACTTGGTTGCTGTAGAGTCTGCACATTTTTATGGCTTCCAGAATTGCAATGGTTTCTGCCGTGAATATACAACATTGATTCGGTAGTCGGATGGCAGATTTGTTATTTTCGCAGATGTAAGCTGCTGCAATTCCATTGTGATTTTTTTAAGCATCTGTATAGATTTGCAGGGTTTGGAGGTATTTTGATATAATTTCCTTGGAGAGGTTTTGTAGGAGACAGGGGTTAGTTGAATTTTCTAGATTTTGAGTGAGGGACGTATTAACATCTGGCTTCTGAGACATCCAGGGGGAAAGTTAGAGTTTTGTTGGAGCGATAATTAGGATTGTTCAAATTCGTAGTTAGTTCGTCTCACTCTTCCTCTAAAAGGGAGATTTTTGTTGGGAGAATGATTTGGAATGCATTATTGTTGGGATAAGCAGAAATTGGGCTGGTTCTGAAAGCGCCCAATACACATCTGAGTGAGGTAGCTTGAATGACATCTAATTTTTTTGATATTGTTTCTTTAGCAGTATCGTAGCAAATGGAACCGTTGTCTAATTTACTTCTTATCAGTGATTTGTATAGGTTCAATAGGGTGATTGCACTAGCTCACCATGTTCGGTTTGATAGAAGTTTTAATAGATTTATTCGGGATTGGCATGACTGTTGAAGGACTTCTATGTATGTTTTCCATTTGAGAGAACAATCTAAAGTAAGACCAAGAAAATTCACTTCTTCTACCCGCGTTAGTGGAGTTCTATATAAAAACAGATTAAAATTATAGTTGTCTTTTCGTCTGTCAAAAATCATGTAGTGTGTCTTTTTGCTTGAAAATTGGAATCCTGTTTTTTTGAGACTAGTTTTCGATTTGATGGAGGCAATATTGAAGTAAAGTGGAGGCTCTATTACATTTATTTTCCACCCATGTATAATAATCATTACACATTTCTATACCTACACACATAATTTCTGCTTAAAATTCGTTCATAATATCTATTTAACCCTTCAAAATCCTCAAACATCAATTTTAACCTTATCTCCCCATACAGAAAACTAGCATATAAAACCTTCCTTATCTATAGCGAAAACAACCTTTTCGTGAAAAAAAACGACCCTAGCATACAGACAACGCAACCGTCGTTTATGATATAAAATCATACCACCCATTGGCCAATTCCCCACATGATCTCCCCTGCCTACACCCACTTTGAGCGCTACATAAATACGGCCCCAACCATACAATTCTTCAATTACAAGTCACTCATCGTATCTAAAGGTATTTACATTTCATCTTCACCCGGCAAAATTGACCGGTATAACTAAAGCTTGGATAAGCATTAAGTAAAATCAAATAATGTAATCATATTTAACTTCATAACTAGTAACCAGTGCTACATTCTTAATTGTTCCGCAAATGAACACTTATATTAAAACATTGAAAAAAGAACAGTGAAAGTGCAAATGTATTTAATTTATCCGACATATATGAAATCAACGTAGAAAACGCAACTTTTGCCACATCAAAGTGACTAGTCCTTCGAGATTTATATGTATATAACTATGCGTACCGCATTTCAAATTCTCACTACAAAAAGTGAGAAGTAAGATTGCGAAGCAGAAGCAGCATTTTTATTGGGCCCAAGGTACCAAAAACATGCAAAAATGTTAGTCCCGTGTGTGGGCTGTATTTTAGAGTAATAATTCATTGGTCACCATAGTAATGGAAGTGCCAATCCATATTTATGTTGAAGGTGGTGTATAATATTTGCAATATTGTATGAAAAAGCTAAACTAATTTTCGCAAATATTTTTAGTTAGCGGAATACGCACTACAGATCTTATAGAGTGTCGATTAGAAGTGATATCACCTTCCACAAAGTGATATTTTTCTTGCGAATGACAATTTAGTTAGAAGGTTTTCAATCTAATCTCAAATATTCACCTTCAAATGGACATTATAGAGAATTCAGCTTTAATAAAATAGTAATGAAGTGAACTTCTTTTATGTGTACTGTGACTCTACTCAAAATTCCTAATATGCTACATTTATGTTATATATCTTTTGCATATTATTATTCCGATTTTTCATTAGACGTCTAATGACATCAAATTAAGATTTTAACTGAATACAGTAGATTTAATAGGATTTCACCACTTTCTCAAAATCGGAAATATATATGGTGTTTGTCCCTCCTGTACACGGAAATGATATTAATCTGTTCCAAAAAAGAAACATGACCTGTCCCTTCTTATTCTCATATTGTAAGTCATCGCAAACAAAATGTTTGGTACTATAATAACTTTAATGTAGCAATCACATATTTTACAAATTCTGAGAAATATATTAAACTAATAATTGACTTCTCTTTTGTTGCAGGTAAGACTATCTCAGTTTCTCATTGTATGCAAGTAAGTATATTCATAACTGTAGCTGGAAGGAGTCTTTCTCTCAGCTTCTGCTAATCAAAGGCATAAATATGTAGTAACATCTACTCACATCAAAAAAAATATACGTTAATTTTGTAACTAAGAATGATTTTGAATACAATCTGTGGATACTTTATACCAATATTTTCATTGATTTTGCCATCTAGTACATAAGGAATAAATAATATTCTCTTGAACAATTCAGTGCTAACTGAAATTTAATTCTTAATTTCAGAGTTTCCAAATATGAAGACACTATTGTCGAACATTCTTAGCATTCAATAGGAGAGATCAATATCTCTTATATCTATCAACATTTCCAATTGTGGAAGGCTTATGGAGGATGGAGGTAAATCGGACTGTTTCATACTTCAATGAAGTATATGTGTTTGATTGCTACATGTGCACCCATACCTCAAAACAAAATTTAATTATGCTAGAATATTCTGAAAAGTTCCATAATATCATTGAATTTACCAATGGAATGGGAAATAGAAGAGGCATAAATTTGTCAGACTGAACTTTATCATATTCAAGTCCAATTTGCTATGATAAGCAGCAACTAATATACGTGAGTTTTGTGTGGTCTGGGTGATATTAAATTTTCAACCCAAAAAATGTCGAGACAAATTTTTCGTTATTAATATATTGTTGTTACCTCCTAATATTGCTTCGGAATAGTAGGTTTTTTCATCATACTTGAGCCTAACTGTAATGCAAAAACAGTCCAGCAACTTTCATTCTTAAGATGCCTGAATACAACCGCCGTATTGGAAAATATGGGATTACGATTCCTGACTTTAATAAATGAAATTAGTTCTAGTCATATCTTTAGCTAGCTAGAATGTCATGATGACATATTTTTTAAAATGGATTATTATGAATTAATTTTGAAGTTCCAGCACAAACAACAAAATATGCTTCATTTTTTACTGTTTAATTTTTTCATAAAAATGTCTAGATTCCTCTAAAATCCAGACCGCAAATATAATCCTACTTTATTGGTGAGTGCTACCATCTACTTTAGATTACCACATCTGGCAACGGTGTAATTATTTCGTGCTGAACAACCCTGACCTTGGTCTGACGAGAGGGTAGAATTCTGACAAAAATGTACTGTTACAATGAATCAAAATGCTTGCTTTTTCCCTACAGAAAGGGAAATTTCCTACAGGTTACCACCACTCCAGTAAACAGCCATCACATCCGTGTGTTTCTTGAACATTTGTTATGATTACGCATTTCGATTGACTCCTATATCATATCATATAAGGCAAATAGCTCCAATTTGACTATAATTGATTTGTTGATGATGAGAAAGTTTCTAGCATCAAATACAGACTTTCGATTTTCTGAATTTCGGAAAATGAAAACTTCGTTGTAAGTACATTATTATTAGTATTTAGCGTTAAGTAAAATTTATTTCACAGCAGCCATTTTTCAACTTATTTCATAAGTTATATTTAAGGTTAGCTTATTAGTTCATTCACATAATAGTGGAGTTCGCTTTGCTCTCTCGAAGAAATTTGAGTGTAACGCTCGCGTCCTTTTTGACTTTTGCTTGAAGCCCACAGGCGCGCCCAGACACACAAACTTTCTTCTCCTCTTTCCCTTCGAGCACCAACAGTTTTATTATTGAAATTGACTGTCTCGACCCTTACTTCGTGGAATATGCTCATATTAGTGTTTTTAAATGAAACTCAAGGTCTCTAGTTAATTCCACAATATAATACAAGTTATTGAAAATTCTAAAAAATTGACAATTGTTTCGATAAATCAATATCATCGTCAGAACAATTGTCAATTTTTTAGAATTGTCAATAACTTGTATTATATTCTGGAATTAACTAGAGACCTTGAGTTTCATTTAAAAACACTAGTTTTATTATTATTCATGTCCCACGCACATTGAGGTTATATTTCGTTTGTGATTTGTGTTTTAGCAGTATTGATCATGATTTTTCAATAATTTCATTCATGTTAGAAACATAAGAGACACGAAACCGAAAATTACAAATTTCAAAAAACTAACGATAGAAACTATTTTTTTTTTAGGTTATAGGGTGCACACGTAAGCGTTGTATTTATATTTGTCGTCTCACTATCGAGTACTCAACTTGAGCAGTGTGGGCCTGCTCGTGCCTGCAAATCGAACTCCACTATTATGATAATTGCAATGTCATATCTTCTCATTTTTTCTATTCATGTGTTTTATATACGAAAAATGTATTGATTACGTTTTTCGTTAAGCATAAACACAATAAAATATCTATTGAGACATGACGTAACATGCGGTTCCGCGCATAATTCGAAGTAGATGGAATGAAATGCAATAATTTTCGTTAAAAATTAGTAAATAGCTGAAATAATGTATTTTTCGGAAAAAGCAGACGCGTATCTACAAAATATCTAATGATTATTCAATAAAATATAGCAAATCTTCTTTGGAAAATTTACAGAACTTATCTAGTACTCGTTTATCTTTGGTGATTTTTGGCTTGTTTTTCAGGATATTTGCAAAATTCAATAAACTCCAATATTCCTTCATTTTAGTACTTATTCTGTAAATTTATGTTTTGAACCACCACCTCTTTAAACATATGATCAGATATTCCTCATTCCAAACGAGATAAACAGTTTATCGTCGATGCAGTCTTTCTCAATTTAGTGAGATGAATTAAACCATTTTTGCAATATTTTGAGAGCTTCGAATAAATGTTTGTTGCTCCTTAACTAGCTGCTTCAAAATCTCGACACCGTATAAAGATATGAAACCCTGTTTTTCAGCTGCTTTTCAGTGATATACAAGTCGAAATAGCTGTGGAATCATATTTATGAATAAGGGACAAAGTAAATTGTCAAACGAAAATAAATGGATTAGGCACTGAAGAAAGGTGCCATATATACACACGCACGATCTACAATTGTACCAGGAATGCCAGAACATCGTCCACATTATTTCTGAATACAATTGTTAATTATATATTATAAACTATTGAAATAGAGGCATTTTGAAACAAAACAAACTGTATAAGGATTCGTGGAATTTGTCATTCGAATTATCTGTGGGGTTTGTCCCAAATAGACATCATTGCATTCTGGACATTTAATGGGGATATTTTTATTTTTACATTCAACAATTTTGTATTCAAATTACTTTCTGTTTTGAAAGAAATTGATGTATTTGTAGATAAAGATAATATTCTTTGAAACATTATTAGACATATTACCTGCATATGTGATGGTTTCATAATTTTTTAATTCGTTAGTTTCTTCAGGAAATATTAGTTGTGAGTAATGCCACTTTTTCATCTTTTTTATTGATTAATTTATTATATGTAATGGATAACCGTTGAATGTTTCTACTTGTTTAATTATATTAAATTCTCTAATGAAATTATATTTGTTCATAGGAACTGGAAAAGCTCTATGTATTATCGAATTAGATGCTGCCAATTTATGTGACATGGGATGATTGGAATTATATGGATAAGTAACATCAGTGTGTGATGGTTTTCTGTAAATTGAATAATCGACCACATTATTAACTGTTTGAATTCTTGAACCTAGAAAATTTATTGAGTAATTTTCTTCAACTTCTGATGTAAATTACAAGTGATATACATTCTATAGTGGGAATTTTAGTGAACATATTGGTAGCATCAAATGAAATGAGTTTATGGTTATCTTGCAAGTTGAATGCTTCTAATTTTTTGATTAGTTCTATTGAATTTTTATTTGATTATTCAGATGTATATCCGTAACGATTAAGTATATTGTTAAGTTTTTGCTAATATATTATTAGGAGTATTAACATAAAAAACTACAGGTCTAATTGGTTTCGTTACTTTATGTAGTTCAACGGTTTCATATAATTGTGGAGAATGAGGATTTTAATTCATGATGGATTCCTTTTCGTAATGACTTAAAATATTATTTGAAGTATTAACAATATCTCTTACATATTAGAAAACTTTTTTGTTGGGTCTGCTCTAAGATCCTGTATAGTTAGTTATATATTTTAAAATTATAATCTTCAGTTGTAAATATGACAAGTGCGTCTCCCTTGTCATATTTTGTTTGACGAAAAGGCTTTGACGGTTCAATATTTTCGATTAAATTTGCAATTTTCAATTTCTCATTGAGAAAATTATTTGAATTAGATGTTTAAGTTATTTGTTCAATATTATTCGTAATTTTGGTGGTATGCTGTACTTTAAACCTTTATTTTGAAACTACATTTTACTATCTTATCTGTAAAATTAATGTCTGGAAGGTTTTCAAATCGTGGTGAAAAGTGTGTTGGTATGTAAGTACTTACAGTTCCATGATGCTAAAGTATTGAATTCTAAGTTGTGGGTGTTAAAGTTTCTGTAGTTTTTGTTCTTGTTCTTTAAACTTCTTGTGCTTCATCGTGCTGACACTTTATCTGAACATCTAAACAGTCAAATTCTACTGGATGTAGTTGGAACGTGAGTTCAGAATGTACAAATTTTATGTAGTTGTCTAAGGAGTCTCTTATTTCTAATAATTTTTCACATTCTTCTTTAAGCCATAGTCGTTGAGCGTATTTTATAGCTTTTTGTGCTTGAGGTGCTTTAGTATGGTATGTTATATTCATATAATTTGGTATCGCCTCTTTACTAAGGCATTTTTGGTTATACCAAATGTTTTGTTATGCTTCGTAACGTTTTTGTAGTAAATTCTGGTACAGTCGGGTCAAATCTTCTCTCGATGATTTTCCAATAAACTTAATTGTCTCGATCCTTACTTCGTGGAATCTACTTATATTACTGTTTGAAATGAAATTTATTGTTTCTAGATAATTCCACAGTATATTGAAGAAATGTTAAAAATTCTAAGAAATTTGACGATTGTTTCGATATTTATTATCATCGTCAGAATGACAGAACTTACGTTTCATTTGATGCCTACCTGATGTTTAATAATTATGTTTGGCTAGACCAAGAAGTGATTGACTCAATGTATGTTAATAGGAAAAAGGAGAAGTACGACATTATAATTGTTAAAACTCAGATATTATTATCCCTATAGGGATATCCTGCATATATTTTTCCCAATTAAGATCAGTATAACTGTGCAATGATATAGAAAACCAGGAAAACTATATCCGCTAATCTTTACAATTATCACTTAAGAAGACAGTTTAAAAGTGGAGACCTCCCTAAATTCATTTGTTCATTGACTACTTGATATTGAGAGTTTCTTAAGTATCTTCTAATTTCTAAGTCTTCATGGGAACCCAGTTCTCGTTTCTTATAACAAGCATGCAGTACTTCTAGTTGTTCTGTGTCCGGTGTCAATGAATGTTTGGTTCCAATTAGATGTTTTGCGTAGTGGGATTTGTCTGGTTTTTTCAATCCGTACGCTCGTTAGTCTTCACTGTATCTTATTTCAAAGTTTCTAAGTGTTTCACTCAAATAGACAGCATTGCATTCTGGACATTTGAGTATATTAATAATAGAGGGCTAATAATATCCAAGCTTCAATACTTGTAATATTATAATTCTTATTTTTTCTATTAACATAGAGTAAGTCACTTATTGGTTTAGCCAGAAATAATTATTCAAAATCAGGTAGGCATCAAATGAAATGTAACTTCTGTCATTCTGAAGATGATATTTAATATCGAAACAATTGTCAAATTTTTTAGAATTTTTAACATCTTTTAAATATATTGTGGAATTATCTAGAAACAGTTTGAAAGTGGAGAACTCCCCAGATTTATCTGTACATTGACGACTTCATATTGTGGGTTTCTTAAGTGTCTTCTAGTTTCCAATCCTTCGAGGAAGTCCAGTTCTTACTTCTTATCACAAATATGTAGTAGTTCTAGTTCTGTGTTAGGTGTTAGTAAATGATTCATGTCAAGTAGATATCTTCTTAAGTGATAATTGTAAAGATCAGCAAATATAGTTTTCTTGGTTTTCTATATCATTACACAGTTATACTGATATTAATTGGGAGAAATGATATCCCCATAGGGCTAATAATATCTTAGCTTTAATATTTGTAATATCATATCTTCTTTTTTCTATTAAGATATATTAAATCAATCACTTCGTGCACTAGCCAAAAATAATTAAACATCAGGTAGGCATCAAATGAAATGTAACTTCTGTCATTCTGACGATGATATTTAGGTAATATCGAGACAATTGTCAATTTTTCAGAATTTTCAATATTTTTCAATAAACTGTGGAGTTAACAAGAAACAGTAAGTTCCATTTAAAATACTCTCACTGATGAGTTTGTTGACATTATATCTTGGCCTTTTTCATTTAAGTTTTGGGATTAGTGAGTATGATATGCTTAAGTTTTGTCTCGTATTTCATGTAAGAGATTAAGGGACTAGTCATTAATCGTATTTCATGTAAAGTATACGAGGACTAGTTAATAATAAAAAATAATTTTAATTTTTTTTGTTACATTTTTTTACGGAATCTACTCACATATGTATGTAAAATGCTTACATTTTCTCATTATTCATTCAATTAATGTTTATAGTAGAAAGCTAAGGTTTTTGCTATTGGTCCTTTGCATGATATTTTAGTTTCTCAATTTTGATCTTTCATTCTTTGTTTTGTCTTTCAACAAAGACAGGACATTTTATCTATCCTTTGCTTATTACCTAAGAATACAACTTTTAACTTTATTGCGCGGAGTATGCTCAATAAACAATGTTTATTTCACAGACTGAATCTCTTTATAAAAAATACCTGAGGTGCTTATGGCTGCACTAGTAATTCTTAGGTATTTGAAGCTATTACGTGTGGCTTTGCGATGATGTTTAACTCATTTAACCTCGAGTTACTTACAGAATTTCAAAAAGATAAGAATCACTGGTTATTCGGCTTTATTCGATAGGACTCGAAAAGCAATCTTTTTCTCCTCTCGCCATCCTGCTTGTCTAAAAGACTGCAGATGAGCTAGGACTCCGTGAAGCGAAATGCGGTTAACTTCTCCGTTCAATTTTGAGGACTGGGTGTTCGATTTCCTCGTTCCTCCACCAACGACTAATAATTTTAAGTAATTGCGATATTGTCATAGTAAGCTTCGGGTTAATTAATACGATTCTATATAAACAATTCAATAAAATTGTAAACAAAGTTACCGGTTTTTAAATATCCAAAACAAAGTCGCATTGAATAAATAGAGTTTTCTATTAATGAGAAATATTACTTCTTGTTATTAGTTAATATAAATATTAAGTTTACACACGAGTTTCGTTTGGAGAAAGAGAACCAACTTTCACAATTGAGGACCGTTTTTTTTTAAATTCGAAACTACAAAATGAAGAATTTTCAGAAGAGCATTTTTTTATTTGGTTAACACGACAATACTTAATGACCAATGGAAACATTTAATTAAGAAAGTAATAATAAAAGGGAACAAATGAATGACGAAAAATTATGTAATATCAAGTTATAAGTTAACAAAAAATAAACAAATACGCAGTTTTTTGAAAACTCGATAAGTACGTACTCACGTAATGAACATTTAAATAAATACTTTCATGTTAAAGGCAAATAACATTTTTTATGTAAAAAATCACTCTATGAATCATTGAAACTATTTCACACATCCATTTCCAAATCAGTATTATCGTCAGCACTAAGGGCAGTTCCTTCCATAACTTCATCATAAAAAGAAGATACTTCATCAGTCAGCTCAATGCCACGCAACAGCTTTTTGACATCGGCTTTCTTAATATCACTTACATGATTGACTGCTGGAAACTTCTGAGATGCTGATATTTGATTTGCTTTTTTGACACTTTTTTTAAAACTGCTGACTTCTATGTAATAACCAGTATACGTATTGCGGACTTTGCAAATCACTGTCTTATTTCTTTTCTGGTACGTTAGGACCCTAGCTTCACTTATTTTAAAAGATAGCTTCTTCTTCACAATATTCTGCGATACCGACTTATATACAAATGTATTCCAGTCTTGTCCCCAAACATTGACAGTTCCATGATTTATCAAAATCTCGCGATACTCCCTCGGTCCTAAAATTTCTTCTCGTATTCGATATTCCTTCTCCACTCTTCCAAAAACCCTATCTCCAGGCATGAAGCTATGACCTCTTATGGAAAAAACATGTCGTATTTTCTTAAAAACTGTAGACTTTTCCGAAAAGTAGATAAGAACTGTCATCATGGTGCTGTTCTTGTTTTGGGAGGAACACGAGTCTGAAAACAACTCCAAGATCCACTCATGTGTTTTCAAGTTTCCTCAGATGATCTTACAGAGCAGAAGCTATCTCATTGCAGCCCCGACCTCCCTGCGTTTCCAACCAAACGTACAAGCTGGTATCTTTTTTGCATTGCTTTTTATGTTGATGATGTACAATGCCCAGGTTATAGAGCCAAACTTGTCTTGAATAAAAAACTTCACCAACATACATTTTTTGAAACGTCTGATTTTGTTGGCAATCGAGACAAACTTTGAATGTATTTTCTCGGAAACTTTTGATCTATTTGAAGAAGGCCTTTGCTCTCATCTTATGAAGTCTGTACTTGGTACGGAGTTCATTTCTTGCTTCTAACACCTTTATTCTTTTCATATTTACCAGAAACTCCTTACAGATAAAACATGTATCTGCATGTAGATTTCCAATGCCGAGGTTAAAGTTTTGATAAAAAATCTTCTTGTACTTATCCAAAGAACATTTAAAATGTGTTGTACTGTAGCATGATAAAAATACAATGCTTTTTGTATTATATTATGAGTAACACACGGAGGTACATTAATTCGATTAAGCCACCCACTGAGTATGCAACTTTATACACATTTCTGTATATTTGGTTGCATAACGGAATTAACTATGGGTTTTTAAGTTATTTAAGCATATCCTGGATTAACGGGATGTAAATAATTAAATGGGTATTTAGAGTAATATTTTTATTAATATTCTTCATGTGATTTAACCAATCCATGAGTATTTTATTATTTAATGTGGGGATTTTATTTGACTGCCATTGGTAACACTGTTTGCTGATGTCAATTGTAAAGTAAAGGGAAGCTGTTGAAATCACTTGTCTGGTACTTGTCGAACGGTTAAGTCGGGGTATCGATGAGGACAAGTCGTAAGTATATAACATGGCCGGTGGCACATGGTTTAATCCATATATTGTGGGAACTATAGTGGTGAAAAACCATTGGTAACAAGGTAAGCTTTCATCTTGTATATATTTTCACGGCTATAACCCCCAATTTCTTTTTAGGGTTTTTTTTTCTATACTGCATAGTTTTTACAAGCAGATTTTACAATATTTTTTGCCAATTGATGGTTTGATAGTTTTTATGGGTGATGGTTATCAATGATAGGATGATCAAGAACAGATTTTAAGAAGCTTCAATTTCGGATGATTCCTGTATGGTATATATATTCTCGTAGGGATAGCTGACAGACCAAAGTTCTTCGTCCAGGGTTGTTGAGATGTTTCGTACATCGGATTACGATTAACGTTATAGAGCGACAAGAGCTTCCCAACAAACCAAACGCCTTCGGAAAACATACGGCCGCCAGTCGGCACGCACGGTAGTCTGGTGGCTGAAGTAGCCATGATCTGGACCTCCGTCGGCCCAGTTCGGATATATCGTTCCTAAAATACAAAGAATCGGCTTTTACTCGGCAACTTAACGGCAATCCGAGAGCGGCTGTTATGTTTTCGGGCCGGAAGTGGCTGCTCCTCGGACACTCGCTACCGGGAGATCATATTTCGTGCCAAAATTGATCCGCAGGATGTTTTGCTGGATATATCCAACTCCGGGCCGCGTTCGGTTAGCAAGCCGTAACGTGGTACCAAATCGTTCGCGTTTAAATTTCGCGTCGCATCATTTGACGGCCATTTTGCTTATATTTTGTATTTTTGTGAGGTTATTGTTGATTGTTGTGTTACTCAACTCTTACTCTTAAACTAGGAAAAAGAGTCTTGTTTTATGTTGTTTTTATATTTGGTGCTGATGTGGATATAGTATCGTGAATCGTGCTGCCGTGATAATACTCGTAGATTATCAATTATATTATTTGATCATTTTTGTGTTTTCCCGCTGCCAGTTAATTTATTGTTATTTCAAGAAAGTGTAGGCAGAAGACAAGTGTAAAAATAAATGTCTCAGTCGCATTTACATGATGTGCAAAATAATTTGTAAGTACAAGTGTGAAGTATCTTATGGTACAAGTGATTAATGTAACAATCTCAAGCAAATGTTACTTAGCTTAAGTTTTAAAAGATGTTAGTTTGCTGAATTCTATTTCAACCTATATAATTATGGCGTATGTACATAAAATAAGTAAGAGACAAGAGCGGCGTTTGATTGCCACGCAAATGCAATCAATATTAAGTTATTTTATTTCTATAAACGAGGCTTTGAGATCTGAATGTTCAGAGCCCAAGACAGAATCTTCAATCTGTGCATCTCATTTCGAACAAGATATTGTCTATAATTCCCCAAGTAATTCCCAATATGATCCTAATTTGGAAACACAATCTAAAACTTCCAGCATCACTTCTAACATTTCTAACTCCAGTTTCATTGATAGTCACCGATTAGCGAAATCCAGTGACTGTATTGAAGCACAGCCAGGGCCTTCAACAGAAAGTGTGTTATCAAAGACAGAGTTTGATTACATATTTAGCTCAGATTCTGACTCTGATATCGAGAAATCTAACAATGAGCATGGCAAAACAGATAATAAGAATAAAACTGACCCAATTGGCTCAAAAATGCTCCAGAGAGAGCAGGAGGAAGAGCCAATCGAAAAAGTAAAAAATAAGAGATTTATTGTATTTATAGATTTTTATTTCAGGCGATTAGTCTATTTTAATTTGTTACTTAATTATAAATTAGGGTATTTTGTTTTAGTTATTCAAAACTGCGCCGTTTAATTCTTACTATTAAAATTTGTATATTTGTTTTATATATCTACATTCTCTCATATGATATGGGAAATATGAAAAATATGTATAAATATTTTTTGTTGTTATTTTAATGTATATAATTTCCTAGCCGATTATTCTATAATAATTTGTTGCTGATTTTAATATACATGAGATGGTTTTTTCGTTAAGTTTCTTGTAACTGCGTATTTTATGTATAATATGTACACATTTTCCGTTCCTTATTACTTATATATTGGGAAAACTCATTTTTTGCATTTGTTGTAAAAGAATGTTGATATATTGACATTACTTCTTTTGTTGTGTAACTAATAAATGTTCTAATGTTTTTTTAATAAGTGTTTCATTATACAAAGTACAAGTTTAGATTTTATTATGAAAAAAGTTTAGACATCTTTTTTATCAATACCATAGCAGTGGATGTTTCCCTGAATCTCTGTCATGCATTTTTAAATATTTTTTTTTTCACAATTGCTAAAATAATTTATCTGTTAATTTAAAATTCCAATTTTTATTTGATGCATCTATATACAAAAACCATTATTATAACCTTTCACATGTTGTTTTTCGGATGAGATATTTTGCTGATTTCCAATATCAACATATTTAAGCTAGAAATATCAATTTTATACATAATAAAATACAATTATCATTTCTTTCGCTTAATAAAGGGTATTCAATAATTATCACATGGTCACAGTCGCCTATGTATCACAAACCATATTTTATTGAACAGCCGATAGAAAGTTTATCATAAGAAAAAACATTTCTCAATCAAATACAAATATTTTTGGCGTATGCGCATATTCGTCTGGCCGATAAATGGTGGCTTACAAGAGGATTGCCCCTTTGCGAGCCACCGATGGACTGCCGTGCACTTACCGGCTATCTACCATCGGCCCGTCGTCGGTTATTCAAAGGCGTTGCCGAGATTGAATGGTTGGCTAACCTACTCTTAGCCACCTTACGGCCTGGCGGACATGCCCTACCTACACGCCGAGCCACGAGCTGTAAGCGGGCCGAATGCGGCAGTTCGGCAAACCGCTCTCGTCCCATTATCGGACCAGCCAGTCTGTGTTTGTTGGGTTCTAACGGCGTTTCCAGTTCAAAGGACGAAGCTGAACTTATGTTTGTTGGTGACGACTGCCGAATAAATTCATCGATTATTAACCGCATGGCTGAATCTTGTTCCATAAGTCAGATGTTGCTTGTCAATTAAGCCAATTGACGTCTAATAGTTTGGACACTAACCGCAAGTAACATTTAAAGTTTTATTTGTTTTTATCTGAGCTTGGAGCACATTATTCATTTTATAACTTCATTTTTTTAACGTTGAATCACACATCAACTTTTATATTCTACTGTTTAGTAATTTTACACTTTATTAAGACGTCTATCAAATTCACAACTTTAACATTACATTCTTTCAATTCTTTAGAGTTGAAATATCAACTTTGTTATTGTATATCGCACTGAAATTATATTTCAGTTTAATCTTATTATATTAGAGATATTTTTGACCTACTTGTATGTATATGGTTAATTATTACTGTTGTGAAGCGGTAACTGGTATACCATTTACGTGTTGCTTTAGATTCAGTGTATTGTATATTTTGATCTCCGTTAGTTGATAACATTAGAAATTGTTAAACATTTTAAATTAACTAATCATTGATAACTGATTATCATTTCATAAATAGAGTTGATCACCCCATATTTTTGAGACAGGTTATTACAACATATGTTCAAGGTACCATCCATTTAATTAAACTGTTTCATTGGCAACAAAGTGTCTTATTTGATTCACAAACGTAAAAGCAAAACGACATAAATAACATATTTGAAAAGATACAATAGCTAATTTTTTGTTAATTATTGGTTTCTTGGTTGATCAGTAAATTTCTTGAATGTCCTACTAACCAAGTGGCGCCTTAAAAAAATAATAAAGGACAAGCTTTCAAATATTCCTCACTAACTCATGACCTTATGCTCTCCGGCGAAAAGCGAACCTTTGGCAATGTAACCTCACTTCTTGGAATAACAACAACAAGGTAAGGTTACAGTACATTTTCTGTATATTTAACTTAGGTGGTAGGTAGCTTCTTCTGCATTTTGCTTTCTAGTATTGACTTTCTCTGCATTTGTAGCTGCTTATGTGTGCCTTTATTACTTCAGTAATATCTTTATCAACCTGCTTTTGTATACGACCTCCCCGCTTCTCAACCAATAGTTATCCGGCGAGAAATTTTTTTGAAATACCGGACAGTCTGTCTTTACTTGCACCTAAGACATGAGACAAGTTCGGAATGACAAATTAATAAAAATAACTTTTTGACATACCAGTCATCTTTTGAAAAGTAGCAGCATAAACAGGAACATTACCCTTAGATGTTCTAATGGAGTATTTGTCCGAAAGTTTTCTGTCTCTCCTAGTTGTTCGCTTAGGTACAACAAATTGCATGAACTTTAGCAATATTTTATCTTGCTCAATTATTTTCGCGTCATTTGCATAATATATCATGTTTCTAAAATCTGAACAGTCTGTGGAAATCTTCTGTTAAAAGCGAATTTAAGAATATGGTACTTACCAAGTATTCCATTTCTTGTCAGTTCTCCTGCATTACAATCAACGCCTTTTGTCTTGTCTTGGAAATGATTACATGCGATGTCCGCTTCACCTAACCTCTCTTTTTCATACGATTGTTTTTGGAAAAACTGAATTCTCTTCCCATTTGCGTAAGTCCTACGTTTTTACTATATTCTTCATTCATTTCATCCATATTTTGAAAAAAAAAACAAAACAGGTAGACACGTGGTAACGAGAAGCACTGATCACTGTAAGCTTAAACTGAACTAACGACAGAAATGATTCATTTAAATTATTATTAAAAAATGCAGGGGATTCAAAGAGAGAAATGAATTTCAAATCAGCATATACTGTTGGAGGAAAAATATACCTTGTAAAAAACGAAAATGAGAAGCCAATCTGGATTAAGGATGAAAATGAGCTTTGGATATTGAAACAGATTAAAAACTAATCAAAAAAAATCGATTGAGAAAAAAAACATGTATCGCCTTAATGGTTACTAAACCAAAAAATCAACTAAACGTTCTTTATATCAATATAAGAAGTATGAAAAACAAACTAAAGGATATAGATTATCTTCTGAAAACAAGTGATAAAGAGATACATGTTATAGCTTTAACAGAAACCTGGCTGTACCCTAATGAAACCAGCTTTTTCAATATACCAAACTATGTGGCTGTACACGATTGCAGAGACACACGAGGGGGGAGTGTAGCAATTTACTTAAAACAAAATATAACTTACAATCAGGTAACTGCACCAATAATTGATCACTGTAATATTGTTGGAGAGAATTTATTAAACTATAAACTAAGAATTTTTGTAATATATAGATCACCATCATCCAACGTCCAACAATTTATCGATGCTTTTGAAGACTTACTCGATAACCAGAAAAGTAGATGTGTTGTTATTGGAGATTTTAACTTGGATCTATTGGATGGTGGTAACCATGTTATAGAATATGAAAATATTATAGAGATGAATGCATTCAATTTGCACAACAAAATAGACTCCCTGTACGCTACAAGAGTGGGATTTCACAGGAGTAGCATAATTGATCACGTAATGAGCAACAAAAAACTGAAGTGTGAAATAACATTAAAAGACCATAGCATATCAGACCATAAGTTGATGAACATTACAGTTGATCAGCAGCTTATGGAAAAAGTCTCAAAAGTTGTCACAAGGAGTTATGTGAATATAGCAGACTGGAGAAGACAAGTTAGTTTAGAATAACAAAACCATATCAAGCTTTTGTGAGCTAGCTAATATACTTTGCAAAACTAAAACTCTAAGTACAAAGCAGAAAAATATAAAAATCATTAATAACAATGACTGGATCACAAACGAATTTATTGCTAAAGTGAAATATCGAGACCGATTATACAGGATGTGGAAGAGGTTAAAAACTCCTCACTCTGAAAGTGAATTTAAAAAAGCGAAAAATGCGGTAACCAATCAAGCCAAACAACTGAAGATCAAATGGGCGAATAGAGAATTCTCAAAAACTGAAAACAACCCAAAAAAGGCTTGGAACTGGATAAATAACTTGGTGCATAACAAGAACTCTGAGAACTCCAACAACATCAAACAAATTAATATTTCTGATGAGATTTTTACAGATGAGACTGTTGACGCCATAGGTAGACGTCTTCTTTTAATTGGTGCAATTTTATTAACGTCACACTGATTAGTCTACCAATAATGTATAGATGAAAAGTACGTCGATGTTGATTTCTGTTTATTTAATTTCATAAAATAAGTTTTTGTTTCAATGATATATAAGAAATTGTTTAACTGTCACTGTCAATAATAATAAAATAATTATTTTCTTTCAAAAAATCGTCAATTTCTTTTAACAATATAAAAAGAAAATATAGAATACAAGAAGTTAAAATTAACAAAAGGCATTTTAATACAGTCCAACAAAAACGATTCGAAATCAAAAACATGGTCCTTGGTCGCTGGATTCAATTTTATTAGATGATTAAATTGGCTATAAATTGCGAAAATCGCAAAAACTAGAAGAAAGCTCGAAGTTTAGGGTTGCCACCGAATCCTGTGAATTGTTTCCCATTAAGGTAGTATTCCTTCAATTGATACAATTAATACTTGATTATATTTATCAATAACTATACTTCTGCACAAATTCTGTAAGAAATAATTATGGAAGAGGAAGGATTACAAGTATTAAATTTAAAGAGGGGTCAGATTAAGGGAAAAATTACTCGTTTAAACAATTTTATTCAAGGTTTAGAGTTTAGAGAGGGTTTAATATTAAAAGACAGTAATTTATATAGTACAATATTCTTAAAAATAGGAAAAGCACACTCCCTTTTAGATGAATTTGAGGAAATTCAATCAGTAATTGAGCAAAAGCTAATAAACAATGACAATATATTACAAGATCAAGATAAAGAAGGAAAAGAATTTGAGGATTCTTATTTTAGGACACTAGGATGTTTAAAAGAGATCATTAGGGTTAATGAAATGGCAATAGTCTCTAATAAAAAAGAGAGCTCTATCAATAGTACAGTGTCATCTGTATCAATATTACAAAGGGCTAATAATAATATACAAGGGTCCCAACTACAAGGGACTAATAATATACAAGGGGCTCATATACAAGTGAGTCAAATACAGGAGGTTCAAGGGCTTGAGACACAAGCAAATGTAGACAACCAAATAATTAACAATACAATACGCCCATTGGTTTCAATGCACGATATTCGTTTTCCAACAATAAGGTTGCCTGTTTTCAATGGCCATATAAATAACTGGTTAGAGTTTCGAGATATCTTCCTCGATATGGTACACAAAAAAACCCATTTGAGCAATATAGATAAATTTCATTATTTAAAAATGTCTTTAGAGGGTGAAGCAAAAGATTTATTAATGGGTATTCAAAAAACAGAGGCAAATTATGATATTGCTTGGAAATTGCTATGTCAATACTATGAAAATAACAATTTAATTATTTTTAATCATTTAAAAGCAATTTTTGAGTAATCGGCAATGGGAAAGCATGATCATAAATGTTTGAGAGATCTCTATTTAAATACAATAAAGAATTTAAGAGCTCTGGAAAGTTTTCAAGAGCCATCGGTTGATACGATGCTTATTTATATTTTAACAACTAAGTTTGATGAAGAGACACAAAAAGAGTGGGAGTCTTATGCAATTAAAGGTAAAAAACCAAATATAAGTGATATGGAAGAATTTTTTATTAATAGATTGGGTTTGTTGAAAAACTTAGAGCATAAGGGAACAGTTGCTGAGGTTGAGATAAAAACAGAAAATAAATTCCGTAATAAGCGTCCTACAAGGAATATTTCTACCTCACATGTAAGTACGAGTAAGCCAAAGTGCTATTTTTGTAAAAGCAATCATACGGTCTATGAATGTGATGAATTGTTAAAGATTCCACTAACAGAACGAGGTCAAAGATTGTATGAGAAGAAATTGTGTTTAAATTGTATGAGGCCAGGTCATTTATCAAAGAATTGCACCTACTCGGGATGTAAAAAATGTTTTCAAAAACATAACACCTTAATACATATGGACCACAATGAAGTGCAAGCTACAATTAATAATAACTTTGCTAGCAATGAAAATAATACAATTGAAACTCAGCATACGGTAGTGTCTCACACTAGAGAGTATTGTAGACATGCAGAAGTTCTGCTAGCTACAGCCATGGTACAAGTTAAAAACAAATATGGTCGATATTATCCAGCAAGAGTTTTACTGGATAATGGGTCGCAGTGTTGTTTCATCACTGAAGCATTATGTCAAAAACTGAAACTTGATAAATCAAATTTCAGTGTAACAATTAAAGGTGTAGGAAAGGCAACATCCACAAATAAATATAAAACCACAAGTATCCTGCTTAATAATAAAAAAAATTACAGAAAAATTGCCTACTTTTAATATTGATAAATCTGTATTTGAAATACCACAAAATATACAGCTGGCTGATTCTGAATTTTATAAAAGTAGAGAAGTTGATATTTTGCTGGTTAGTAGCATTTTTTGGCAGTTACTTTCAGTGGGGCAATTGAGTCTAGGCAAAAATATGCCAGTTTTACAGAAAACTTTGTTAGGATGGGTTATTTCAGGGAATACGATGTTGCAAAATCAAAATTATTATGCAATTTCCGGTCATTCAACTATATTATCTGATAATTTTGAAAAAAACATAAGTGATCAATTAAGTAAATTTTGGCAAATAGAAAATGTGCCGGTTTTAAATAAAACGGAACAAATGTGTGAAGATGATTTTTTGAAAAATACGTGTCGGAACTCGGAAGGACGTTTTGTGGTAAAAATGCCTCTCAATAACAATATTAATTATTTAGGTGACTCGCGAAAAACAGCGCTAAAACGATTCTATTCTTTAGAGAAAAAATTAAGTAAAAATGACACTTCAAAAACTCATTATGTTGAGTTTATGCGCGAATATGAAGCTTTAAAGCATATGACAAAAATAGATAAAAATGAGACTAAAGAAAATTTAAATTTTTATATGCCTCACCATGCGATAATTCGTGAGTGTTCATTAACAACTAAGTGTCGAGTGGTTTTTGACGCTAGTTCAAAAACTACTAGTGGCATTTCCTTGAATGATGCACAGTATGTTGGACCTACGGTCCAGTCAGATTTATTTGCTATTTTACTGAGATTTAGATGTTATCCCTATGTCATGAGTGCAGATATTTCAAAGATGTATAGACAGATTTTATTAGATTGCGAGCAACGTTCATTGCAAAGAATATTTTGGAGGGAAAATCCTAATGACGAATTAAATTGTTTTCAATTAAACACCGTAACATATGGTACTGCTTCAGCACCATTTTTAGCCACGCGTTGTCTAATTCAATTAGCTAACGATAATCAATCCGAATATCCTAGGACTGCAAAGGTGATAAAGGACGATTTTTACATGGACGACCTACTAACAGGTTGTGATTCTGTAGATGAGTTACTATCAATACAAAAGGAGGTGTCTCACATTTTGCAGTCTGCAGGTTTCATTTTAAGAAAGTGGTTGACAAACAAGAGTGATCGATTGAGAGATTTTAATGTAGACGAACATTCCGAGGTTAGTAGATTGTATTTAATGGACGATCAAAGTAATAAAACGTTAGGGGTATATTGGAATTCAACTAGTGACACAATACAATATAATATTAATTTGGCTTCTCCTAACATTGTTACGGAAAGAATAATATTGTCAATTTCTTCACAAATATTTGATCCGCTAGGCTTACTCTCTCCAATAACCATAAGATCAAAAATAATTTTACAACAATTATGGCAAGCAGGCCTTACTTGAGATGAGGCAGTTCCTCAAAAAATTTATTGCGACTGGCTTAATTTTCGAAAAGATTTAAAAATGTTAGAAATGTTAACAATTCCTCGTTATACACTTGCACATGAAAAACGCATGATAGAATTTCATGGTTTTGCAGATTCGTCTGAAAGCGCTTATGGTGCATGCATATATTTAAGGAGCATTGACGAGGAAGGTAATATTTGTTCTCAGTTATCAACTGCCAAAACTAGAGTAGCACCTATCAAGCAAGTGACTTTACCTAGATTAGAGTTATGTGCCGCTGACCTTCTCTCATCTGTGAGTAAAACAGTTTTAGATTCTATTTGTTTACCTATACAACGCAAATATTATTGGAGTGACTCCACTATTGCTTTGGGCTGGATAAAGTCGTCAGCTAGATCTTGGAAGTCATTTATCGCTAATCGGGTAGGTAACATTCAAAATTTAACCGAACCGAAAGAGTGGCAACATATTCGCTCCAATGATAATCCCGCTGACTTGTTAACTCGAGGTATAACAGTTGATGAAATTATTGAATCCGAATTGTGGTGGCACGGTCCACAGTGGCTATTAAGTGATCAGGCCGAATGGCCAAAATCAACAATTGATTATGTTACTCAAGAACTTCCAGAACGAAGAATGGTGAGTAATGTAACAACTCAGGAAGATTTTGAAATATTCAGTAGATATTCATCATTGAATAAAAAAAAAGAGTAATAGCTTATTGTTTTAGATTTTATAATAATTTGAGAATACGTCTTTGTATACAGCATGGAGCTTTGACAGTGCTAGAGTTAAATAAAGCGCTCAAGTCATTAATCAGGTTAGCTCAACAGGAATCATTTCCTTTAGAATATGTGAATTTACAAAATAATAAGGCTATTCCTAAAAGAAGTAGTTTACTATGTTTACAACCATTTATAGATAATGACAGTATTATTAGAGTAGGAGGAAGACTAAGAAACTCTAGCCAATTTTTATATGATAAAAAGTACCCAATTATTTTAGGGGGAAGTCATAAGTTGACACGTTTAATACTAAGTTACGAACATGAAAGACTATGCCATTGTGGTCCCCAGCAGTTACTGGCCTCCATTCGAGAAAGTTACTGGCCTATGTCAGGTCGTAGTATTTCAAGAAAAATTGTACATTCATGCATAAAATGTTTTAAGGTTAGGCCTACTTTCAAACAACCGCAAATGGGTAACTTACCTGAATGTCGTATTACACAAAGCTTTCCATTCTCTGATGTAGGCATTGACTATGCGGGCCCAATCCTTATAAAAGACAGAAAACTGAGTGGTGCTAAGCTTATTAAATCGTATATCTGCGTTTTTATATGTATGTCGATTAAAGCAATACACCTCGATTTAGTAACAGGGTTGTCTACAGAAGCATTTTTTGCCACATTAAAAAGATTTATTGCCAGAAGGGGCAAACCCAAAAATATTTATTCTGATAATGGGTCTAATTTCGTTGGGGCATGCACTGAATTAAGTAAACTATATAAATTTCTTGAAAATTCCTCGAAAACAATTTTGCAGAATATGGCAGAAGATGGTATAACGTGGCATTTTAGTCCACCTCACTCTCCAAATTTTGGGGGTATTTGGGAAGCCGGCGTAAAAAGCGCTAAAGGTCACATTAAAAGAGTCGTTGGTAACTTACAATTACCATACCAAGATTTTTTAACTGTTTTGATACAAATTGAAGGAATACTAAATTCCCGTCCCCTTACTCCACTTTCTTCCAGTCCTTTAGACCTTACTCCCCTTACTCCTGCTCATTTTTTGGTTGGCAGACTTATTACAGCTATACCTGAACCAAATTACTTAGAAAAGCCAATAAATCGTTTGACTTATTATAAGCAGCAGCAACAAGTATTACAGTCATTTTGGAAGAGATGGCATGTGGAATACATTGCCGAGATGCAGTCTCGGACGAAGTGGAAAGAAAATGCCACCAAGTTAATGAAGGTTGGAGACTTGGTGTTGATAAGAGATGTAGATGCACCTCCTCTCCAGTGGAGCTTGGCCCGAATTACAGAACTTCATCCAGGAACTGATTCAGTAGTCCGAGTCGTTAGCCTAAGAATGCCCAATGGAAAGGAACTTAAAAGAGCTGTGTCCAGGCTCTGTGTGCTTCCGATAGAGGCTGAAGTAGAAATAGACTTATGTATTTATTTTATAATTTGCAATTCTTCAATTCTTGTTTTGAATGTATTATATAGTACATATCAAGGCGGGCGGCATGTTGACGCCATAGGTAGACGTCTTCTTTTAATTGGTGCAATTTTATTAACGTCACACTGATTAGTCTACCAATAATGTATAGATGAAAAGTACGTCGATGTTGATTTCTGTTTATTTAATTTCATAAAATAAGTTTTTTGTTTCAATGATATATAAGAAATTGTTTAACTGTTACTGTCAATAATAATAAAATAATTCTTTTCTTTCAAAAAATCGTCAATTTCTTTTAACAATATAAAAAGAAAATATAGAATACAAGAAGTTAAAATTAACAAAAGGCATTTTAATACAGTCCAACAAAAACGATTCGAAGTCAGAAACAGAGACAATAATTTCCAATAAATTCAATGGACACTATGCAACAATCGGAGAGAAGCTAGCCTCAGAAATTCCACCGGCATATAATCAAGAATATACTGAACAAGAATCCACGGACTCAATCGATCTTGGTTTATGTGATGAAAGTGGAATCAATAGTGTAATTAAAAGTATAAAGTCAAATTCAGCTGGTCATGATGGAGTGAGCAAGTGAGATTTACTAAATCTCCTAGACATAATAATTGTAACTATTACTCGTCTTGTAAATGATGTTCTCACCACGGGACAATTTCCAGAAGAACTCAAGGTTGCAAAAATATTACCTCTACATAAAGGTGGGTTGAAAGATTTGATAATTAACTATAGGCCCATATCAATACTGAGCATCTTTTCAAAAATTATTGAAAAAATAGTCAAAAAAAGAATTGCACTTTATGTAAAAGATACCTTTGGCTTTGACAAATATCAATATGGCTTCCAGGAAACAAGTAGTAAAATTAGTGCAACAACTGATCTTTTGGAAAGTGTTTCTGCTGAAATTAATAGAAACAATTATGTCATTCTTGTGTTTGTAGATTTACAGAAGGCGTTTGATACCGTGGATATTGAAATTCTATTGAAAAAATTGAGTAAAATGGGTTTTCGGGGAACTGCTTATAAACTACTCAAGACATACCTAGAACACCGAAGTCATTACATTGTTGTCAATAATGTGAGTAGTGAGAAAAGAAACGTCAATATGGGAGTCCCTCAGTGGTCCGTTTAAGGTCCAATTCTATATCTTTTATATGTACAATGTGTAGGTACAAAGGCAAAATATTTCAGTTTTGTAGATGACTCGGTATTGGTCTATTCAAGTCCATGTTTGAAAAGTATTGAATCTACCATAAATGAGGACTTAACCCACTATTCTGATTGGCTGCGGTGTAATAAACTTACTATAAATGTCAAAAAACCGTATACATGTGTATTAAACAAAAAAATAAGCCATTTCATGATCTGCAGATTAGATTTGATAATAATCTACTGGACTGTGTTGGTTATAACAAATATTTGGGATTATATATTGATGAAAAATTGAGTTGGCACAAACACATAAATTATATCACTAGTAAAATAGTTCCAATAGTAGGCGTATTGAAAAGATGTGCTTACATGATGAGTGACAAACATAAAAACACAATTTATTATTGCTTAATTGGATCCAGATTGAGATATCTTATTAACTGTTGGGGAAATGCTTTAGATACATTAATTTCAAAATTACAAATTATGCAAAATAAAACCATAAAGGTATTGTATAACTATGACTCACGAAAATCTACTGCAGAACTTTATTCAGAAACGAAATTACTCAATATCAAAAATTTGAAGAAACTTGAACAAGTTAAACTAGTTCATGGCATGCAAGTTGGCTATATTAAATCAAATCACACATTCATGTTAGCACAAGACGTGCACAATCATGACACTCGAAATAAAGATTTTTTAAGAAACGAATTGAGACTTTCCAAAAAAAACCAAGATTCGCTGATTTATAGGGCAATTGAAGCATACAACACAATTCCAGCACGAATAAAAGAAATAGAAAATAAAAATTCATTCAATATCAAATTAAAACTGCATCTGAAATGTATTATGTTAGATGTATGACTATTTAACAATATGATTCATGTGATATCTGTAAATACTCTGTGATATATCTATTTAAATGAATTAATGCCAAAAAAGTTATTTGTATGTGTGTATATAACAAACATTGTACTATCCAGCTATTCTGTATTATGTACTATTTCATTATGTTTTATGCTTTATATTTTATATTTGATTATGTACTATATTTTTTGTATAGGCCTTGTACTGTATTTGAGGTCATAAATAAATAAATAAATAATAGGTACAGGTTCGTTACTGATCGAGTTTTAAAATATCAGTGTAGGTATCGAGTTTTTGAAAAGTCCGTGTAGTCATCGGACTTTGAAAAACCACAAAATTTTGGCTATGCTATAGCTCTTGTAGTTGTCGCGTTTTCATGAATCTGACGTGACCAGCAGGTCCGGCATTAAATTTTTTTATAGAATCCATGTATAACTCAATTTCGGTAAAAATGTACTTATCGAGTTTTAAAAAACGGTCCTCAATTATGGGGATGTTGGGTAACAATTATTAATCAATATCCTCCATAAATCATTAACCAACTAATGGTCATATATTTTATTACAAAATATCGTGAAATTTCAAAATTCCCATAAATAATTCCCTAATAACATAAACAAGACATAAAATTAGTCCCTTAAATTCGAGATATTTACACATTGATGATTGATCGTTCCGTTAAAACTATGATCACGATTTACATTCAATATTGTCATAATTCACCAACAACAATATTTGAAAAACTTTCCCGAATATTGAACCCAACTGTCATTTTCCAATGCTGCCTTTCAAAGAAATGTTCTTTAGAAATTATTCCAACAAAAGAAATGAGAATAGAGTCTACTGAATTTTCCCGATGTTAAAATTCAAAAGCTTCAATTACTCGGCACTTCAACACTCTCAATCATTCATATAGAATTATTTTTAAATCGAGCAGTTGGATTAATATCATTTCAAATAATAGAACTTCCGTTCAATTCCGTTATATCAGCAGAAAGCAAAGGCGTAAAAAAACACAACTCCCTTTTTTCACCAATTCGCAGACCCCCAAAAGATAGAATTATTAAAGTGTGAAAAGGATTTTTTCGCTAAAAAGGAGGGTCTCCTTTCGAATAAGTACATTTCCTTCCTTCTTTGACATGTCCTCTTGAGACGACAACGAGAACTCTGGCTATTGTTGAATTTTACAATGCGCCGGTAATAAATGCTGACGTGCTGGTGGATATTTATTGATTGAGTAATATGAGTATATGCAAAATCGGAAATCTATGAGAAGTTGTTAATGGGTACGATTTTCAATGTATACCGTTCATTTCGAATAATTTTAGACCACTTTGGATGCTAGCTTCACGTTTCATTGTATCTTATAATGATAGTTCAAGTTTTATTGATTTGGGAGTTCTATATTTTTAAGTTTGATTATTTGGAAAATTTGATTTGTTCCCACTGCCAGTGCAATTGAAATATGAGAAAAATTCAATCTTTTCTCCATATCGGAACTTCAAGAATCCGAATATAATATTGAATGAATGAATGAAGTTATACTAGATATTATAACACCAGCTCGCATGTGCGCTTCTGACTAAAGAAAACGATCTATTCATCAGATCTGGATTTTGTCAAGATTGAGTGTATGAAGACTGCATGACCGGAAGAGGAATTGATTGCCAACACTTAACACTGAATGAAAACTAAGTATATGATAACGAATTACAATATTTTGAATATATCATTGTGTTTGTAGCGTTAGAATTATCTAATCAACCAGAGAATTTGAAAGACAAATAGAAAGTCAAAACTGTTTTAAATGAAAAATGAAAAGTTTTTGTATTTCGTGTAGAATACTTTAATTTTCCAAATCGTAGCAGAGCGCTTTCGACTGTTAAGTCATAATCAGTGCTCACAAGTAAGCGAGTAAACCAATAGGTTGAAATGAAATTTAGAAATAAGAAAGTGAATAAAGTTTTCAAGAAGTTAGAAAGGTTAATAAAAAAGTTTAGAGACGTTACTTACTTGTCATACATTACAAAAATGTATCCATAAAAATATCCATAATCTACCAACTTCAAATTATACAGTAATGTACATGTTAAAATTCATAATAAGAATTGATTTTAATCCAACCCATAAAGGGATTAATGTAGATTAACATTCACATGATGCCAGGAACGAAGCAGAGTCAACCAGTTGTCAACAGTAATTACACAAAAGGTGGTAATCTTTTGATTATTTTAATTAGATGATATAGAGATCTCACGAGTGGACGAAGTCAACGAGTGAGATTTCTTAATAGCAACAAAGACGAGTGCAAATGTAGTTAAAATTATTTGAATAAATCATTACCACGAATGTAATTCAGCGTGATTATTTTCTAATCTATTTTGCTAAATGTTAAACAAACATGTAAGTATCTTTTTCTACAACTGCTATGAAAAGTGACGTATTTCTCATAGCTTACTCAATTTCAAAACCTCATATTGCTCATACTGTGAGGAATATTATTTTCCTCCGATTGGCAGCAAATATTAATTTTGCTGACACATATAAATCAGCAAAGAATTACTTTTCCTGCCTAGGCAGCAAAGTGGGTACTTTTCTGCCTAGGCAGCAAAGTGGGTACTTTTCTGCCTAGGCAGCAAAGTTATTATACTCAATTGGAATAAAACATTTGACGTAAACATTTATTAGCAATTATTACATAACACTTTTAACAAGAATTTGATAACATATCGGAAACTCGGGACTTCTTTGCCTTGTAGCTTTCAGATGACCGTTTTAAATATGCCCGCAACTCCAAGTATCTTCTTATATCTTGTAACGCGACAAATCGATGTCTAAAATCTTAGGGCTCGCGGCTAGACTCAAGTGGAGACGGGAGTGGTCCGTTCTCGAATAAAGCTGAAATTATTTTTGAATGGGCGCCAGTTAAATTGACCCCAAGCACCTAACCGTAGTCATACTGGCCACCAATTTAACAAAAGGCCAGTAAAAAGTCGTATCAAGAAAAAACAACAAAAGTCTTACTTATCTTAAGGTTAATTTAATTTCATTCCCAAAATTTGTGTAAAATTATGGATTCTTTTTGCCAATATAGAATTAAAAAAAAACGTAAATGGGAATCATTAAAGCAGACACCAATACTAAGATATTAACACCAACTACAAATCACACTCTTAAGTAAAGGTTTACCTTGCGGAACTCTAAGGGTTTAACACTACTACTGTTACAACAATAACCTCTCGTCATTAAGACAGTAAGGGACAAACGTAGGCAGGTAATATATTTATAACTGTGGCGTTGCTTGAGCTCAGGCAAAAACCCTTATGCAGAAAATAATAATTATAATCATAATATGTAAAGTAATAAAATCCGATACCCTAGTATCCCGCTCACATAATATAAGTTACTGTGTAACAAAAAAAAAATAATAGATATCTAGTTAAGCAAAACTAAGAAAATTTACTATAAACTTACGTCAAGTAAGCCGATATTCTACTGAATTACTAAATGTCTTTAAATACCGGAACAAATACAATGCCAATTATTAAATAAAAATCCGAAAATAAAGAATTCAACAAAAAAATATAAAAACTTGCGTGTTCCCAGCGGTGGTTGATCGACTCTTCCGGCGGCAGAAGCACTGGTGTACTGCTTCAGGGAGCATATATTTAGCAAATGCAGACGAACAGCTGCATATGATGAAGAAGGAAAATACCAAGAAGAACGATCGAACTGAAGGAATTCAGCACCAATTCAATATCCAAAATAAAAACCCTATAAATATAAATAACATTATTTCTGTAACAGAAGTATAACAAATTGTTATTTCTATTTAAATGACTTCATAAAATAACCTGTTTAACAATAGTTACGATTTATTAAAGAAAACAAAATTCAATTGACGCATAACTAATTATATCAGTATTTGTTTAAAAGAAATAATAAATGCCACTAATAATATATTTAACTTCGACGATATTCATCAGGTTTGGCAACTATTGTGATCAATAAACAAAAACCAGACCAAAATTAAGCCTACCAAAAAAACTAGAGGTGAGAATACCTTTTCAGAAAAATCGTGTACAATAAAACGAAAAATATTAAAAAAAATAATTTTAAATTACTTACCCTGGCCAAGGGGCTTTTGGGTTGATGTTCTACTAGTGAGATCTAGTTTGGCGCTATTAGCAAAAAGTATACATCTATATTCTTCCTAGAACGAAGAATTCTCAAATAAGATACGTTACAATATAACAAATGTATGAGAATAACTATATTTACAATATGAAACAGCCGTTACTCTTAAAAAAGAATGTGAATATATTAATAACTTATTATTTCGCAATATATTTAAGGGAAACGTGAAATAACAAGAAGAAATAATCGTAAAGTACATACCTGTCGGTGTAAAACGCAGCGCTTAGAAGACACTTTGCACGTGTCGTGTAAAAATCCTTTATTTCAAGCAATAACTTTGGGAAATAACCAAAAATACCAAATAATCTATTGGCCACAGAACAATTTCTAATCCCAAAAAATGATATCGACTTTCAAAATAAATCCCATGAAGGAAGATTTTTTTTTTCAAAAAAAATCACGATTAAAATTGAAAGTCACACCACGATGTACAAAGGTCAAAAGCCGAATCCCCGAACCTACTGGAATAAAGTACCTTTCACGCTTCAGCGAAAACAAGTTTTTCAATTATGGTATTAACAATTCCTACTGGGTACACCTAGATGGCGTTTCCGTGGAAAATACCGAAAACACGATAAAACAACTTAGAATATGGTACAGAGACTGTCATCTAAAGTTTAAAATCCTAAAGAATTTAATCAGCTTCTTATAAACCTAAATTGCGCTGAAATTTAGCAAAAAAAAAATAATTGACAATAATAACTAACAAGAAATAAAAAGGGTCATTTGGCAACATGGCAAGTCAATTCAATGGAGAACGATACACATTGAAGCTTTGAAAAATTATTTCATATTAATTAATATTAATAGAGATGCGAAAATTCGTAACGTTATTTTTGACCCGTCACAATCTACGCCATTTTAAACAATCATAGTTGCCTTCAACATGTTATATGCAGACCAAAGGGTAGAACTCTTCATTGTTTGAGATAATCCAGCAAAATGAGCAAGTAATTCATTCTCCGAAAAAGTCTTCGCATTTTTCTCCATGCAATAATCCATAAATCGTTTATAATTTCCTTCATATTTCATCTGAGACTTCTCCGGCAACAAATTCAACTCTATATTTTTGGCCACCTCCCTTACTTCTGGAGGAGTAAGTACTTTCACGTCGCTATCACTGTCCATTATATAATAATTTAAATATACCGATATTTTTTCGCACAACTGTCGGATATTTCATGAATTGTCAAACTATAACTATTATGGACATTTCCATAGCAACCAACCATTCCAACAACTGCGATTTCTATCAAATTTTATTTTAATTGAACACTACAGGAAAAATAAAGAGATTGTGGGAATTGTAATAATTTGCAATTACAATATCCTCCTATATCATTATGAACAATCGGAGAAAAAATTATATGTTCAACTCGGCAGCAAAGTAGATTGACTGCCTTAGCTGAATTCCTAGCCTCGCTACGCTCGGCAATGAATTCAGCCTCGTCAGTCAATCTACTACTTTGCTGCCTAGTTAAACAAATAACTATTCTCACGGCACTTTCCCCACACTACATACATTTATATGGAGAATCAACGAAAATCGGCGAAAACTTAGTTGGCTATTGTCATCTTTAAATAGTTGACACAACTGTCAATTATATAGAAGTTTCTCAAATTCTTAAGGTAGTTTTATTTCGTGGTTTGGTAAGAATCGCGATTTCCATTAACTATTATTTAAGTAGGACATAATTATACCAATTTATAATAAATAAATAATATGGATACTGACGATTTTGATAATACTCCGCCAGAGATATTGGAAGAAGCAGCAAAAGTGACTTTAGATTTGTTGCCGGAAATTTCACGAAAAAAGTATGAATTAGCATACGATAAATTTATGGAATGGAGAAGAAATACAAGAATGAAATCTTTTTCGGAAAGTCTATTTTTGGTATACTTTGAAGAGTTGTCGAAAACTTTAAAGGCGTCTACACTTTGGTCACACTATTCAATGTTGCGAAGTACTATCAATATAAAAAATAACATTGAGATATCCACGTATCAGAAATTACGTTCATTTTTGAAAAGGAAGTTCGACAATTACGTCCCCAAGAAATCAAACATATTGACAGCAGACCAACTACAGAGATTTTTAAACGAAGCTCCAGACAAGGAATATCTACTAATAAAGGTAAATTTATTTAGAAGGAACTATTTTTAGAATTTCATTTTATTTTTTCCTTGAATTAACATAGATTTTTCTAATTAGTGTGTTTTTCAATAGATAAAAAGAATTAAATAACCATTAAAAATTCGATTTCAATTTATGGTATATAGAAATTTATACTTTTAACTAATACAATTAAATTAGTTAGTAATTTAGTGGATAGTGGTGAAGTGGATAGTGTGTCCGCTTGAAACTGAGTAGTCCCGGGTTCGAAACTCTCGGGCGGAAAATATTTTTTTGTAAAATATGAATCCTGTTTTTTTTATTTGCAGACAGCAGTAGCTATAGGCATAGCAGGGGCATATCGTAGAGAGGAGTTGTAGAAGTTAAGAATCGATAATTTAGAGGATTTAAATTCAGCTTTACTTGTGAAATTAGATAACACGAAAACAAAAAAGCCAAGAACGTTCACTGTAACGGAAAATTTTTATGAGATATATAAAAAATATGTTGCTCTTCGACCGATTGATTTGCCAGAAAACGTTTCTTTTCAAATTACCAACACGGAAAATGTACTAAACAGGTAGTTGGCATTAACAAATCGGCAGTATGGCTAAGACAATTGCAATTTTTTTAAAACTAGAAAACCCCCAGCTATACACAGGTCACTGCTTCAGACTTTCTTCGGCAACAATTTTAGTAAATGCACGAGGGGATATATTAACCTTAAAGCGCCATGGAGGATGGCAATCCAGTACCGTGGCAGACGGATACGTCGAGGAATCTATTGAAAATAAAATTAACGTTGCTAATTAAATCGTCAACTCCATTGAAAAACCACTCGAACTCTTCACAGAAATGGAGACAGAAAATGCACCGTATATAAACGATCAACCCTCAACGTCTACAATCAACATAACAGAAAATTTAATAAAAAGAAATGACGTTCCGGGTTTGACTATACAAAACTGTAAAAATTTCACAATCAACTACAATTTTTATAATATTATTTAACAGTTAAGAGGATACTTTAGTATTATTTTGGTTTTACTAATCTTAAAAATAAATATCAAGTTACATTTCTTTTATTTTTTCAATTTGTACAGTTGTAGAAGAAGTATTGTGTGCAGCATGTGGGAAAAGTACTTTTCTCACCCGTGTGTTTGCGGCACTCGCCCTTGGCTCGTGCCACAAACTTCCACACTCGTGAGAAAATTGAACTTTTCCCACTAGTGGCACAATATACTATTATTGAACAATAATTAGGAATGTTTACAAATGTAGTATGTAATGGTACCATTATTGTAAGTTATTGTACAGGGTGTCTCAAATTGGTGTGTTTTACAGGGTATCTCGTAAACTAGAAGAGATAGAAGAAAAGCAGTTAAGATGTTATGACTTTTTTTTTCAAAGTAACGATAGCCTAATTAAATCTTTAGTAACTCCCTGCAGTTGGAAGATACAGGGCGATTATTGAAAACTGTCGAAAACTACAAGGTACTATAACTTCTTAATTAAAAAAAATATCAAAAAAACGTTATGAAAGCTTTTGATAGATATAATATTAAAGAGTTCAGTGGCGCACATAATTTTTTTGTTAGGAGGCTCACTAAGGAAATTTAATGCGAACTTATGTAGTTTTTATTGGGACACCCTGTATATTTTGACGTTTTTCGTTTCCTTGTCCAATTCTCATTCACCTCATGTGACATATTATATATCAATTTTCAATAGTTGGAGCTACAGTGCAAATAAACCATTTATGGATGTTATCAGGTGAAACACCCTTGGAAAATTAAACACTCAGTAACGAAATTAAACATTTTATTATAAGGATACTGATGGGTGACAATTTTATTTATCAAAATTATAATTAATAAAAAATAAAACAGGATTAAAAAATAAAAACCATAAATTTATGAAACCACAAGAAATATTGTAACAACTAATCCACATATTAATAATTTTATTGCAATGTAAAAATTACATTAAATGTTCAAAATGTCCTCCGTTTTGTTTTAATAATAATTGACACCTTTTTCTTACTGATTTTAAACAATTGAGAATGTGCACTGTTTTAATTTTTCTAAATGCGGCATGAATATTTTGTAATAAATCTTCCTTACTCTCGAAGTTAGTCTTGCAAATATCATTTTTTCAAAATCCCCAAATAAAAAAATCAGGAAGATTTGCTTCAGGAGAACGAGGGGGCCACCTAACCGGTCCATAAGTACCAATCCACCGATTAGGAAATTTTTCGTTTAAATAATCTCCAATGAGCATTATGGGCAGGTGCTCCATCTTGTTGTATCCAAAATGTGTCCCTATCAGCCAACACTTCTTCATCCAAAAGTTGTTGTAAGTTTATTTCCAAGATATCCATATATCCAGCAGCAGTTAGTTTATCATCAAATATATGATAAACCAATTTATTATGTGTGACAAAACAATTAACGTTAAAGCCGAATCTGCCTTGTCTCCTGACCCCCTGAACTAAGAGTGGATTTGAGTCATTCCAATATAGTTCATTATGTCTGTTAAATATTCCTGCACTGCTTATGCGAGCTTCATCGCTAAAGATTACCTTCGAATAAAAATTTGGCTGTTCATCACATTGTCCTATATACCACTGAGCAAATTGTGTTGTTCTCAAAAAATCGTTTGGATATAATTTTTGATGGACGGATGTCCGATGAGGCCTAAATTTATATTTTTTTAAAATCCTTCCTGCAGTAGTTTTTGGAACACCTATTTCATTTTCAATTTGACGCAGAGAAGATTCATGATGTGCTTGGATATATCCCAACGTATTTACCTCTCTTTCTCCATGATTCTTTTCGTACTTATGCCGTGGTTTCACAAAACATCCATACTCGATTAAATTTGAATCGAGTTTTTTAAAAATTTTCTTGTCATGTTGCCTTCTTTCTGGATATCGTTGAAAATATAATTCAGACGCATCACTAACATTCTTTTGACATTCAATATATGCCACATGCATATCATATTTTTCGTAATTTTCAAAATTCATGTTGTTGACAAGACTGCACGTCGTAAAATTAATTCTGACTTGTATCACAGGTTTGGTTTTATTTTCCATGGTAAGAGGACCAAAGCCTACTTGATGAAATGAACATTCTTGTAAGAAATAACAATTATGTCAATTAAGGTTAGCAAACTAAAATATAACAACATATCGGGTTAAACATAATTAGAAATAAAAGTGAAATTGGTAAGTAAATACAGACGTCTTATTTCGTGATGTTATTCACAAAAAAACGGATTCAATAATTTCAAAATAATAATATAGGTACTTAAAATCAATAGTCAGCTATATTTACCTACTTTGTTTTAAGTTCACTAATTCTATTTTTGATAATGCTGAGTTGATTGAAGATTATTTAAATAAAAAACTTTTTAATCGATGAAAACGGAGAACATTTAATGTAATTTTTACATTCTAATAAAATTAGTTATAGGTAGATTAGTGGTTACTCTATTTCTTGTTGTTTCATGAGCTTTTGGTTTTTATTTCTTTAATCTGGTTTATCTCTTATTAATTATAATTTTGATAAATAAAATTGTCACCCATCAGTATCCTATTAATAAAATGTTGAATTTCGTTACTGAGTGTTCAATTTTTTAAGGGTGTTTCACCTGATATCATCCATAACTGGTTTATTTGCACTGTAGCTCCAACCATTGAAAATGGATATATAATATGTCATATCAGGTGAATGAGAATTGAACGAGGAAACTAAAAACTTGGAAATATACGGGGTGTCTCATTTAAAACAACATAAGTTTGCATTATATTTCCTTAGTGAGGGCCCTAACAAGAAAATTCTATGCGCCACTGAACTCTTTAATATTATACCTATCAAAAGTTTTAACCTTAGGATGCCGGAGGCTCGCGCATCTGCGAAGATGCCGGAGGGAGTAGATTGTGTACCCCACATTTTTTTTGCTCTACAACTCTCAAAATATTCTATATTTTCATTATTACTTATATCTAAATAATGAAAAAGCAATGTTTGTTTTTGAATATAATTTTAATAGCATAATCGATACTAATATAATCAAGAAATACAAAAAATAATAGTTTACATGACGATGTTAATTAGAAAACTCTGGATCCTATAAACTACATTTTGAACAAATTTTTGATTTCGTAGTTACATGATGATCAGGACAAACAAAGATTCTGCATCTGACACACTTACTTCTGCTCTTCTTGTCATATTTTCTAGGGCAGAGTACACACCTTCTCATGGATTTTTGATTGCCCTCGATTCTTTTACTAGGTCCAGGATCTAAGGTGCCTATAAAATCATACATTGCATTTAGTATACGTTTGTGAAACGTCACACCCGATTGTAGTCGTATTTCAACATAGGGATTTATAAGTTGCTGTCCCATGTCTAGTAAAAAGTCTCTGCGTTTATGTGTAGCAGTTGTACTAAGCTAGGTTTTTTTGTTATCGACAACACAAATGCAATTAGACAAGCAATGTCAATTGTATTTTGGAACAAAACAAATGGCCACTTTTTGGTCGATCTTTTCACCGAGTATTCATCTACCATTTTGTCCATGGTGTCAACCAAGCCTTTTGTGTCATTGTAATGTAGAAATATTTCTGGCCTATAATCGGTCTCTTCTCCCGAAATGTTGTCATCATGGTGCTCAGTGCTGAGAAGAATGACGGCTTTATTTTTAGCAGGAACATATGAAACTAAGGTATATTTATCTTGAAATGCAAATAGGGAAGACTTCTCGGTTTTTGAAGGATGTGGTAGAAGAACTGGAGGAATATCCCGTTTGTTCTTCCTCATGGTTCCACACAGGGTCAGATTCTTGTTCAAAAGCTCGTTAGCAAGAGGAATATTGGTGAAAAAGTTATCAGTTGTTATTCCGTAACCACCTTCAAGACCTTCAACTAGGTCGAGAACCGCTCTTTTTTCCTGGTCTCTTTCCGGTTTATTTCCTTCCTTTCCCGTGTAAGTTTGAAGGTTTAGAGCATATGTTGAGTCAATATCCACAAATGCCCAAATTTTGATTCCGTATTTAGCGGGCTTCGATTTCATGTAAATTCGGAAGGGACACTTTCCTGTAAAATATACTAGTTGCTCGTCAACTGTAAGATGCGAGCTGGGCAAATAGTGTTCTTCGCAATGTCCTACAAACTTATCGAAGACATTTCTAAAAGCAGCCAATTTATCAAGTTCTCTGCGCTCTGCTCTAGTTGTAAGATCATCAAATCGTGTAAAACGTAGAATGTTGACAAATCTATCACGCGTCATTGATGCAGGAAATATCGGCCTACTAAAAAGTGAATTTTTGGTCCAAAGGAAGTGAATAGGTTCTCTGTTTGCCTTTAGCGCCCCAGCTATGATCAAAACACCAAATGCGGCATACATTTCAACAGGGTCTACAGGTTGCCATTGACGTTGTTTGTTAGGGTTTTTAGTGTTCCATTCCTCATAATATTTATCAGCTCTTTGATTAGTGCACTCAACAATAATTTGAACTATTTCAGCGTCAATAAACAATTTGAAGAAATCGGATAGGGAAGAAATATTTTCTGACGTCGAAGTGAGTCCGGGTTTTCTTGTGATTATATTATGCATTTCCATTCGTGCGGGTCTAGGTGCCTTTCTGTTCCAAACTGAACCATTTTCTGAAACATATGTAGGATCACTATAATCAATTTGATCATTTTCTTCATCAGTCTAAAAGTAGATATATTATGTACATTTTTCAATAAAGTTCATAACAAAATAGCATACCTCACAAATCTCAGGTTCAACATATTGAATTTCTATGTTGTCTTCTAACTCAGAATACTCAGAATCTGTTTCTAAAACGTTCTCACCCTTATCACTCTCATCAACTCACTGTAAGGCAGTTGCACGATCTGTTTCTGTAGATAAATCCAATTTCCTTTTCTGCGACATATCGCAACACCTACTCACGGAACAAGAGTAACAGTCTCAAAAGGCGTATCAAATAAAACTAACTAAAATGAATATATGAATGAAGGACATCAAATGATGCTGGTGGCTGTGTACACGTATAGGGTAACGAAGAAATATTACATTTGTATCACGTGTAAAATTTAATTTATTTTTGCATAGCGCGCTTTCAGCTCTTTAGACATAGAGCCATCATCAGTGCTCATCAAAATAAACTGATAATCACTAAAGCAGACAAAGGAAATGCACTAATTATTATTAATCAAGAAAGTTACATACCTAAGGTAAAGGGTTTTTTGAACAAAAACAATTTTGAAAGTATTAACTCCAATCCTTTGAACAGATTTATAAAAAAGTTTAAAAATACACTAAACACACACAAGTCTTTTCTAGATGAACACAATGCAACAGGAAGGCTCATATCAAGCAACCCCATGATGCCTCGTTTATATGGTCTCCCAAAGCTTCACAAGACTAATATTCCGATAAGGCCTGTCGTAAGTTTCATTAACACACCAGTATCAAAATTAACAAGTTTCATTAGCACACTTTTTCGAGAATTAACCAACTTTAAACCAGTGAACACAGTAAGTAACAGCTTTGATTTAGTTAACAAAATAAAAGACTTCTTTATACCACCTGATGCCATTATGGTTTCATTTGACGTTAGTGACCTGTATACATCAGTTCCCAAATTTGAAACCTTCCCTTTAGTTAAAAACATTCTTAGAAAATCGAAAATTTCAGATAACACAAGCGAACATATGATTAAATTAATTGAACTTTGCCTCTCACAAAACTTTTTTGTATTCAACGATAAATTTTATGAACAATCAGATGGCCTAGCCATGGGATGTGGCCTTTCTCCTCTAATAGCTGACATTTTCATGGATCATATTGGAAGTAACTTAATTATTCCACAACATATCGAAATCTTATTGTATGTTAGATATGTGGATGACATATTCTGTGTGATAAGAGGCAACAATACCACTGCTTCTAACATATTATCTTCCATCAATGAAATACACCAAAACATAAAATTCACTTTAGAAATAGAAGAAGAAGCTCACATCAACTTTTTAGACCTTAACATACATAGAGATGGCTCAAAATTTAAGTTTGGTATTTTTAGAAAACCCACTCAGACAGACCATGCCATCCACATGTCTTCCAATCACCCTAACCAACACAAAATGGCCTCGTTTTATTGTTATATTCATAGACTCTTAAACATACCATTGGAAAAAGTTGAATACAGGAAGGAACTTAATATTATTAGACAAATAGCCTACAATAATGGTTACGACCCCACAATAGTCGACACCCTTGTTCAAAAAGTAAATTCTAAGAAATTACATAAATTAGCTTACCCCGAAATAAATATCCCTAATCAAATTTATATTTCATTACCTTTCATTAACTCAAATATCACAAAAATATTTTCACAAAGTTTTCTAGATATTGATAAATCAATTAAAGTATCTTATAGAACTTCCAATAAATTGGGTTCATTTTTGATCAATTCTAAAGATAAAATTAACCATTTACAAAGAAGTGGAGTATACAGGTTACAATGCTCAGATTGTGTGGCAAGCTACATTGGAAGGACATGCAGACCTTTGGGAGTCCGTATAAATGAGCACATTAGTAAACCCAACAAGTCATCATTCGGTCATCACTTAAAATATAATAATCATAATTTTAGCCCCACAGAAAATTCGAAGATTTTAGTTAACATCAACTCTAAAAACTTTACTTTACTAGATTTTTATGAAGACCTTGAAATCAGTAACGAGCTTAAAATTAATGCTAAATGTCTAAACAAACAAGAGAGCCTAAATAGGAACTATATACCCTTACATCGTCAACTCATGTAACCCTCAATAATGATAATGTCCTAACCTGCTGGTCACTGGGCCAATAACGCTTGCTAAAATAGGTTAGTTTAGAGACAATACATTAGAACTTGCTTCAGGACCATGATATTAAATCATGAGCATGTTTTTTGTGTTGCCTTAAAATATAGTGTGAATACATCATTAGATCTCACCCTTCCAACATGAGAAAATTCTAATTTGTTTTTTTGTTTTTTTATTTTTTCTCTCAACCTAACCTTCTAAATAATTTTTAAATATCTTGACTAAATTGCTAATCATTCATTACAATTATTACATTAAATAAAATACTACACCTAACTGATTTAATTGTTGTTTACAACTACTTTTCTGAAGTTAAATAAATAATCATTTTTGCATTTGATCTCTCAAATCGAACAGAGCATTCACAAACAATCGAACAAACCCAATTGACAGTTGAAGTTCTTGTATTTGTCAGTTAAACCGACACAGCCACCTGTAGAGGTTCCAGCATGGCGGGCGTTTAAGAAAATAAAATGATTCTTTGGAAGTAAAATTCGATTTTAAATGTGATGTCCAAGTTGGTGTAATGTAAATATAAAATAAAAATTATTAACCTGTTTCAATATTAATGGAGGCGATGAAGCCAGGAAATCTTGTTATATATAATCTGACAGTACGTATTTTTTATCAACCTTTTTATCTTTAAAGTAAAAAATCTTTCATTTATAAGAACCTAGTCAACCTTTCATTTTTTGAATTAAATAATGTTAACTTCAATGTAATTAAAATGAATTTTATTATTAAATTTCTAATATTAAAAACTTCTTGTATCACCTTCAAATTAAATTCATATATTAGTATTGTTAACTTTCTCAACATGAATTTAACTTTGTAATTTAGCACTATTGGTTGTGATTTGAGTATGTATTTTAGATTAAGCACTGATGATGGCTCTATGTCTAAAGAGCTGAAAGCGCGCTATGCAAAAATAAATTAAATTTTACACGTGATACAAATGTAATATTTCTTCGTTAAAATGAATATGTCTGTGTGTACGTGCCGTATGAGCGCCTCGGCAACGGTTACGTTGTCTGAAACAGCATTGCCAACCTTGCTTTCAAGACTAATAAAAATATACATGGATGCCGAAAGGGGTACACGCTGTACCCCACCTAATTATTTCCACATTTATTTAAAAAAAATGAAAAAAAAAACTCTTTTTTTGGTATATGTACTGATAAATGAGGGTCCAACGGAGGATTACTCAGCAGCATTTTTTGATTCTAAGCAAAATGCAAAAAATGCGCCCAAAAAACAGTATGTGGGGTACATTCGTACCCCCCTCCGGCATCCGAAGGTTAATGACGTTTTTTTCTTATATTTTTCTTAATTAAGAAGTTAGTACCTTGTAGTTTTCGACGATTTTCAATAATCGCCCTGTATCTTCCAACTGCAGGGAGTTACTAAAGATTTAATTAGGCTATCGTTATTTTGAGAAGAAAATAAGTCATAGCATCTTAACTGCATTTCTTCTATCTCTTCTAGATTACGAGATACACTGCAAAACACACCAATTTGGGACACCCTGTACCATTTTCTTGAAATGAAGAGGTCAAAACATTGTCCCTCCTAAATTGGTTGATCACGCTTGCGTGGTACTCTCCATCAAGTTGTAGATAGAAATTGATGGAGCTTGCAGATTAGTGTCCTGTTATTTTTAACAACTGCTGCTCACCTACTCCACGTTTGGCGGGTTGTGTCACGCAGAAGAACGATGTGAATGGTTTGTAGCCTTAATTTTGGTTAAAATCCAAGCCATCCTTTTGGGCTGCTTGTTTTGTCCACTTTCCTATTTCATTTTCCCCTACCGGGAGATTTTTGTACCATCCGTTAGATAAAGGTTCCTGCCAATTTGGATTAGGTGTGGAAAATAAACGATTAATTTGTGTATTTGCTGTTATTTTTGACATCAACTTACGAAAAAGGCGTACCGGACATTCGTCATTGGTGTATCATGTGCTCGAATTTAAACATTTATTCTCAGCAGACGACATACATGTTCATGAAACTGACGACGTATAGTAGAAATATTCAGTCGGCTCATCCAATTTGAATTCACTAAAAACATGTTCTTTCAAAAATGATGTTCTATTCTTTGCCATTTTCTTTTTCTCGAGCATCTGAAACTCTCAATAGAATAAACTTGCCAAACTAGCAAGTTGTATAACAATCTTGTAGCCGCGTCTATTTTTTCTGGAAGTACAGTATGTGTGACAAAGCTGGTCCATAGTGTCAACACCTACTTTAGTTTGACTGAACAATATCATTCATTTTCTTATTCTCCTTCGGTTATTCCCCATTCCCGTGCATAACAGAAAGCATGAGAACTATTTTCTCATTTTTCCTTGCTGTACAGTATGACAATAGATTGAGTTGATCGCTATGTGCAAACATAGCAGGATATCTTTCTGTAGTAATCTCTTTTTCATTTTTTTCAACCACCGGAATATTTTTCTCCAGAACACATCAAAATCTTGGTTGCATACTTATCCAGCTTAAATGAAATATACATTTTTAATGAATCCTACCTGATGTTCATCAATAGTGGTGTATTGTGATGGAACATGAAGATTCTTCATCTTCAAAAACCATCTCTGAAGCACTTCTCGGAAGACCACCAAATTCTAATTTTGTTTTAGTTGATTCCTAATTTATTTGATGTCAAATCTGAGACAATTTAGTAAAAACCTGAAACGTGTCTCTGACATTGTTGCACGAATCATTAGTATCACGGAATCCTTGTCAAATAATTCCTGAGTGCATATTTCTTGTATTTTCATAAAACTAGAATGAAATAATTACCCAATCGAAGCAAAAATGTCTGTATCATTAGTATCTCAGGTAAACGATGGCCTGACACTAGTTTCAACATTTTATTCTCCCAGTTATGGTCATTTTTAAATCCCATTGTTTCAATCTGGGGTCTACCCCAATGAGCAAGTGCATAGAGTGCTTACCAATGCTTTAGTACGACTAACTGAGCATCAAATTTATCTACTAGGATGGCAACGTCTCTAGCGCTGCACTTCTAAACGAAGAGGAACTTTAACAATGTACCCCGAGTATCATTCCAGGGTTGAATGAACTGGATTCAAATCCACACAATCAGAAATCTGGTTATTATCAATTGTTTACTAGGAATTTCGTTTATAAATCGTTCATAAGTAATTTTGAAAACACTATTACTGTCCCACTAATAATGATTTTATTTGCATTTATTATTTGTAGTATTTACTTATTTCAAAACTCTAATTCCTTAACTTGAATTCATTCAATTAATATGGTTAAGGTGATTATAATATTCATACGACTCCATGAATATTTCCCTCAACTGAGCGTTTCAATTAGTAAACATTTCAATTAATACAACTTCTGTCGCATAATTCCCCTCTGGACAGAGGATATATTGCCTCTATTAATATTTTGATAGTTTACACATGAATTTGAAATAAATTGAATCAGGTTCAGTTAGAATGCGCTTGAAAAGCTAGTTGAAAGCACCTCTAACTCCGTTTAAATTAATTAGATGACATTTTTCCTAATTTTCCAGGAAAAACTAGTTGATAATATTGTTACTCATTTTGATTAAAATTGGAACAATAGGAATGTAATAACAAATAGTATTCATTATCAAACAATATATTCTGTTGAATATAAATACAAAAAAATACTGATTATTCTACTTGGTAGTGAACCAAACATAGTATTATTGAAAAATCGAAGCCCTTGTTTAAGAACTGAACAGCAATCGACCTTGTTTAACTTTGGTCTACACTTTGATAGGCATATTATTACCACAATATCTGATACAACATCTAGAAGTCGTAAACATTGTAACCGATTTGATTTTCCCTTTTGTTGGCATGTCGCACGCTTAGTTTGAAATCAGTCATGATAGCAGACATTTTAAGAATGTATCGAACTCATTAGGGACCAGAAAATAGTAATCACACCATCGTAAACTACAATGTTTATGTGATAAAAATTATTTCATTCGTTGAGACCTTCGCAGTTATTTAATTATCCGATTTTGAGAAAATAAGTTTGTTGAAATTCTGTGAAGTATGTTTTAATCTAGAGGAGAGGGGGACACCTTTCAACATGTTTTGTTTGGAGTGGTGGTTTTTTCAATTAAAAAGCAATAAATCAGTAACCAATATACAGAGGCATCATTTTAAGTCTAATCAATGGTTTATCACAGAAAATGATGGCTTAATCTAGTATGATTCGATTTTACGAAATTTTCAAAAACGTTGTAATTGTTGAAAGGTGCCCCCTCATGGGGCACATTTGAACGCATGTGAGGGAACTTTTGAACGCAGGTGGGGCACATATAAACAGTATAAAAAGTACACAATTTTCAATAAACTTGTAGGCTGCTTCAAATCAAAAGTTTATTCTTAAAAATCTCAAATGAAAATTATTCAATAATACATGAAATAAAGCAAGTTTGATAAGTATAAACTACTACCTATCGGAAATTGTACATTGATTGGTTGATATTGAAGGAAATTAGAGACTGCGTTCTCTCAGTACCTTTTATGTTCAAAGGAACTGTTAGTTTTCGAAGCACATCTTCAATTTCAACCGTTGAAATATCATCAATGATAGGAAAATAAAATTTGAAACCTTTTCGTCTTAAATATTTAACCTGCAATTTATTATAATTTTTTTTATTGATGCCTCATATAACCTATTTAAAACACGCCTCAGCGTGTTTAGATCGAAGTTTCAAACACGCGCGTTTTTTAAAGTTCCTATTGTAACAACAACAACTCGACAAACGTAAGTATCAATGACAACTTTTTTTATTAGTTTTCAAATTGTATATTTTCATTGTGAACCAATGTCTTATTTGGTTTTTTCTGCAAAATTTATTTAAATATTCATATTTACATTGTATCCTTTTAAATATAAATAAAGAAACTTTTTGATTATTGATCTGACAGCATTTCCTCGTAACGTCAAATAAAAATAAATACTATTTGACTTTCACGAAATTTGGCTGGGCATCGAGGACGGACTTCCGTTTTTTTGTAGTATTAATATAATAATAATATTTTATGATTTCAAAGTGCACCAATAAAAAAAATAGCGTAAAGAATTCGTGGATAACTGGTCTTTCAAACACTTGCTCTATTTCGAGCACTCCGGCTGCGCCGTCGTGCTCGAAAAATCGCGCGTGTTTGGAAGACCTCTTTATCCACTTATACTTTAATATACTATTTCCATTATCTGTCCAACAAAGTGCACAACTGTTTTTTTTGTAAAAAACTTCACAACAATGAAATCGCCAACCGACAAATCTTCAAATTACACTCCAATTTGGCACTCTTCTTCTAAAGAACCTTAGGACAATGGTCCATCCGAATCATCGGGAACAGAAAATGAATCACTGTCGCTGGATGTTTCTTTCGTGTTGAAAACATTCTTTGTTACCTTGGCTCTTTCCTTTTTGTCAATAATTTGTTGTTCCAATTCCTTTTTTTTTCAGGTGTTTCCGTGAGAATCTTGGATTTTCCCCTCTTACGGCCACGAGAGTTTTAGGCTCTTGGGGGTGCTTTAGGAAACGGGCGTTTGGATTCGACAGATACATTGACTGAGTTGTCAGATGGTAGCGATAAGTTGTGTGCAGTTTGAGGAAAGGTGCTGCATGATGGAATTTCTTCAGGTGGCAGAGTTATTGGAACTGACTCTTGGGGTACTGAAGCTGGTACATTGGGACTGTCAGTGACATTTGAAAAATCTAAATCTTCATCGCTAAACGCATTTCGGTCAAAAGAATATATTCCTGGTTTTTTAAAACCAGCAATTATGTTTTTCTTGGTGAAAGAGTTTTGAAATGGCTTGCCAGCTAGATGAGCAACATTGTGGATAGTTATCGTTTTGCCTGGATGTGAAAGCATCCAGTCATTTAGAGCCACTTCATATTTTGCCTTAAACGGTACCATGACCGATACATCTAAGGGCTGCAGCCGGTGTTTGCAATGAGGTGGGAAGGTTACAATTACGATTCCATTTTCCTTTGCATAGATCACAGCCTCCAATGAACAGTGGCTTTCATGGTTATCCATGAGAAGTGAGATCTTGCATGGAACATCTCGTATGAGTGACAAGATGCTCTAGAATCTTCAAAAAGAGTGATGCGTTCATCCACCTACTACTTGGGCTGTTCACCAGACCTAAGCTGCCTGGTGGAGCAACCATAAGAAATGTTTCATGGAATCTGGCACGCGGAAAAATAAAAACTGGCGGTACAGCATTTCCAGATGCACTCGCTATTCTCACCATCGTGACAAGACTACTACGCTCCCCAGAAACAGCCTGTCCCACCTGCTTCACCCCTTTCGCTACAATAACATTTGGCGCTTGCACAACGGGCATCACGCATATTTCATCGAGATTAAATATTCACTCGGGTTTGAAAGGATGTTTCTCCAAAGCGCGGGGGAGGTTTTCGTGAAACATTATTACATTCGTCTTGTTGAAACTCGTACTTCTTGAGAGACTGGTGTTTTTTGGTTTCCGTAGTGGAAGGTTTTGATGCCTCTTCATGAATCATTTTACCCAGTCTATACCTGCTGATTTCTTTTCATTCCACTTATCTGGAAATTGTGGTTGAAGTCTGGAAGCATATTCGTAAGCCAGAGTTAGCAGGATTTTATAGGTTAGTCCGTAGTTCATACGCGAATACCTTAAACTATATGAAACCAAAAGTTCTTCTTGCTCGTTCTTAAAAACCTGTCTAAAGCTATGCTTAGACGAGAGTCCCTCGTGGTTCAACACAGTTTAAATTTTTTTTTATGCGGTAGAAAAGTGCAGTGTGGGTGACACCATAAACTTGGGCGGCTCTTCTTAGGGATAGTTCTTTTTTCATGTAAGCTTCTATAGCCCTTTGCATATCGTCTTCACTGAACTCTGGCATGGATTTTTTTTTACATAAGCCCTTACCATTATAGAAGTCTGAAAAAATGTAACAACAAAATTTATTAGCTCATCCACTACAAACATTTGAAACGGGGCACCTTTGTACATTGTACAAATGTGCCCCTGATACCTTGTTCAATTCTGTCCCACCTAGCAGCAAATTTAAAACACAAAATTTTCTAATATTTCGAGTGTACCTAACTATATATTAGTAACAATACAATGAATCTTGACAATCGAATATGTAATGGGAGAAAAAAATTGAAGAAACACACAATCTCTAGATTAAAATAATAAAAACTTGCCACGTGATATCTTATAAATAAGCGGCGTGAAAAAACAATGTGCCGCGTTCCAGCGCAAATAACTAACTGATCACGACATTTGTTTCTAGAAGTTTGTAAGAATATGGACAGTGCTTCCAAATGGTATTTACTAAAAACTAGGCATGGTTTGAAAAATAAGAGAGCCTGTTCAAAAGTGCCCCAGTTCAAGGTGCCCCCTTCTCCCCTACAATTTTATTTTGAAATCTATTATCTCATTTGGCCATAATTTCATGAGATGTAACGCTGCAAAATGTAGTTGAAGTTTGGTTCGTGGTACACAGCTTTCTATTCCATTACTGTATTCAATTTTTTTTCAATTACCGTCTATGATACTCATCTCCTTTCTACTTTACCTTTTATTCCATCGATTCAAAATTTCTTGCCCTTTCCGTTTTATTTTCTTATGTCACATGTAATCCTTTTGCATAAGGCATCCATAACCTTGAGCACCAATTGATTCTGATTCAATTGTACATTCACATTAGAGTTTTACTAGGCTGCTATACGTGACAGAAGATCTAACTATATTTTCACTGATATTTTTCTCCTTCCTAGGAGAGTATTTTCCTTACTTCTTCGTATATCAGTTCTCTCATCTAGCCCTCACGTGTCGTTTTTCTACTTATAGTCTGTACATATCATAACACTATCCTGTCTGTTCTATTGGATCGATATAAGATTGATATAGGAAAAATCTAGTATTCTTTTTATTAAATTCGAGACCCCAAATTTCCCATATGTTGATGTAATATCGAACAAACACATAATAATTGGAACCTTTATATCAACCAACAACCAATTGATCAATTGAGTGAGTTCACAACACTTTGGCAGGATAATTGATGAATAATGGGACAATATACAAGAAATCGGTAGCCGAATTGGAAAAGTAGAGGCAGTGTTCACTAGAGTCAACAGTGTATTTGAACAATGCGATTCATCCAAAGACACGAAGATAGGATCTTCTACAGCTATCAGTTTTCAATGTTTCTTCATGGTATATGGATCAATAACTGAAAGATTGAAGGCTTCAGAAATGTTGCTAAACCTTAGGATAACAATAAATAACATAAACATATCAGATAAAAGACTAAAATACTGAAGAAGGAATAGGAAACAGTTATACAGTATTGGCAAAAATAATCGTGAGTATAGACAGAAATCTGTAATAGTAAAAAGGAAAGCATATATGTTATAATACCACATAATCGAGAGAGACGGAATGCTGTCCTCCTTTCCTGTTGCCCCACTCTACTTAAAAGTGCAGTGTAAAACCGGATGTGATCTGATCAATCTGAAATTTACAGAATTGCCCTCTTAAATTCAAATCACTTCTAGTTGAAAAACGTTATAATATTGTCTAGTGTTAATGAGTAGTGCAGGCCATAGTTGCGAGAATATTCAAAAACTGAATTTACCCTGAAACATGCTAACTATTTACACAACCGCAGAGAAATTACACATCGTTAAGTGGTACTTTAGTGATAAACATGTGAAATATGCTGTGAAAATTAATTTACCCTTCATATTGTGTCTTTCATAGTTGAAATCTTTCAATATATTTTTATAACAAAAGATACTATAAATCTATTTATAGTGGCTTTTGCAGATAGACCTATACCTAAGGAAGTTAATGTTTTTGGTTCATTATAAGAATTTATTAAATAATTTGAGTTATCTAATAAACTGCAGTTATCTGCTTCACAATTTGTGTTGTATTTTTTGTCTCTCATTGGTAAAATAAAATAAGCTTTCTTGATACAGACAATATTGTTGTGAGATCGCACACTGGTGTAGTGCCTGAATCCGACTCTGTCTTAAACTAGATATGAAAGTTAAAATTATGGCTTACATGCAGGGATTTCTTCGAACTGTTTCTCTTTACTTTTTGTGACTAGTCTTATCTAGAGTCTTCCAGGAAGATCGAACGTTTTTGTGAGCCGCAATCGAGGAGCTTCCAGAATGAAAAGCACTTAATATATAAGAAAGACTACCTACCAACGGAGTTAGTTTATAATTTGATCTCGTGAGATTAACAGTGAACAAGTAAATAGTGAAGTATTTATATAAATTATGTCTAAGTAAATAAACAATAGGGAAGTGTTTATATAAATTAATGTAAGTGAATATACTGTGTAGTTAATATAAATTAGTGAATAGTTAAGTGAATGAATAAATTAAGTGAGTAGACATACCGTGTGTATAAATTTATCCCACCAGTCGTAATAACAACTTTTGAATAAACAAGGTAAACATTACATTGGTGTCAGAAGTGGGATGATATGAATAAATAGCTACGTAATAATGACCCAGAGACTAAGTAACCTGAAAGTGACAGAGCTAAAGGCAGGATTGGAAAGCCATGAGTTGGAAACGTCCGGTAAGAAAAGTGAATCAGTAGAAAGACTTAAAGTGGCACTGGAAAATAACGGCTTCTATCCAGAGACATTTTTTTCAAATACAAGACTTCCACCTTAATCTAGTCAATTTCTGATATGACGAACGATTTTTCTGATATGAAGAACGATATTTCTGCTATGAAGCTCCACATTTCTGCCGATATTTTATCATTGAAAAATGGCATTGCTGCTGACGTGGTAAATAAGATTTTGTAACTAAAATCGGATATCGAGAATAGGATGACAACGATAGACGAGAAAATCAAGGAGTTAGAGAGAAAGATGCCCGATTTTAGAACACAGGAGACGGCAACAGAAGAAAAGGAGACCAAGCAAACAAAACCTTGCAAGCCAAAAACACTCCCTAAGCTAGCAAACATTGGCAGTTTTATTCGAATCAAGTCCCCAACGTTCGATGGAAAGATGTCGTGAACCAATTATGTAGAACAGCTTGAAGTAGCGTCTAGAGTGAATTATTGGTCCGATAAGGAGAAAGCAGTGAAGCGCTTCGAGGAGATGCTTTAGATGTACTTCAGACAATACCTTTTGAAGAAACGGATGACCCAGAGCAGCTGAAGAAGAGGTTGGATATGCGATATGATCACGAACATCTAGAACATGTGTACCAATCCCAGCTGAACAATCGAAGGCAGAATCGTGACGAAACCCTCCAAGAGAAAGAAGTGGATATTGCCCGACTAGTTTGATTCGCTTATACATCAGCACCAGAAAACACGATGGAATGTATGGGTATCCAAGCTTTCGTTGATGGCTTACGAGATTTTGATATGTAGAGGACTATTGGATTGGCCCACCCCAGAAGATTGGTGGATGCATTGACTGCTGCTCTTGAATATGAAGCAGCCAAGGAGGCTTCGGGATACGACAAAAGTAGGATCATGCAGGAAGAAGCTGACGATGACGGACTTGACCAGAACGTCAACTTGTTGAAAGGTATGGTAGACAAGAAGCCGAAGAAGTTCAGGTGATGTAATTATGGTGAGCTAGAGCTTGTACGCAGTTCGTGTAAACATCCTACTACCCCTGCAAACAAAGAACCTCTTAAATGCAATGCAGCCACGAAGTATTTGCAGTACAACAAAGGTATGACCATACAGGAAAACGGTGACAATGATAGACTTGACCAGATCATCAACTTGTTGAAAGGTATGGTAGACAAGAAGCCGAAGAAGATCAAATTCCGCAAGTGTAGCGAGCTGGACCATGTACGCAGCCCGAATACGCGCCCAAGGACTCCTGCAATCCAAGAACCCTAGTCACAAGGGAAAATAGACAAGGGCGAATATCAGCTGATGCGATTCACTAAAAACTGACTCTATGCCTAGACAGTCATGCCCTGTAGACTATTCCCACTGCAACAAGGCGGAATCGAGAGAAGCCTGTTTCAAGAACTACAGTAGTCAACGAATAATGGTCACCCACCAGCATCAGAGACTTTCAGGAGAATGATCCTCACCTAAAGAAGATTCGGCCATGGAAGGAAGAAAATCGGCGACCTACCTAGCAAGAAGTGTCAAGATTTTTACCGACACTAAAGGCATATTGAGCTCAGTGGGACTCGCTTGTTCTGGAAGACGGACGGTTGAAAAGAGTCCTTGAAAACGATGATGGTTCCGAGATGAAAGAACAAATAGTTATCAAGAGAACGAGAGTAGCAGAGGTACTGAGAAATTTACACGGTAGTCCATCGGGAGGTCATCTGGTAGTAAATAAAACCCTTCAGCGAGTCCGTGAATGGTTTTATTGGATGAACAGCTCCGATTATGGGAAGGACTGGTGTAAGAAATGTAGGACCTGTGCTACGAGTAATGGACCACATCGCAAGAGAAAGGGACCTATGAAACAATATAATGTTGGAAGCCTTTTCGAAAGGATTGCTTTGGACATCTCTGGACCATTTCCGACGACAGAAAATGGTGGTAAATACATCCTGTTAGTAAAGTATTAGCGGATGTGGAGAGTCCATGAAATTCCACAGCTATCAAGGAAGAAATTTCGATAGCCAGATATTCCAGGAAACTTGGGATCAACTGGTAATGAAGAAAATACCAGGACAACAGCGTTGCATTCACACTCAGATGGAATGATCGAAAAAATGAACAGGACCATTGGAAAATATCTGTCCAAGGTAGTTTCCAGCCACCAGAGAGATTAAGATGTTTCCCTATTGGCGTTTGTTTATCGATTTGCCATAAATGAGTACACGGGTGAAACTCCTGCAAAATCCTGTTTGGACGGGAAATGTTGCTCTCTTGTGACCTGGAATTTGGCTGTCGGCCTGGCGGACATCTAGCAGGACAAGATTACATAATCCAATTGAGAAGAAGGATGGACTATATGCACGAATTGGTTCGAACGATTCTTCATGTTTCCAGCGAAAAAATGAAAAAACGGTACGACACGCAGGCTACAGAACGCAGTTTCAAAGAAGAGGACAAAGTATGGTTACACAACCCCACAAGGAGAAAAGGATTTTCTACAAAATTACAGAAATCATTGGAAGGTTCGTACTCAATAAAGAAGAGGATTACCGACGACATCTATCGCATAAGCGAGATCCCCAACGAAAAACCGAGAGTAGTTCACCAAAAGCGTCTAGCGCCATTCGAAGAGGAAGATGTCCGCCATTTACAACAAGAGTCTGACCCAGCCTTCGATGAATTTATGGGCGCATACGGAGGTACCAGGAAATATAGATACGGAGTCACTATAAAACAGAGACAAGATTTGTTCACGCTCCCGGAAGAGTATTCACTGGCATACAACATCTCCGCCAGTAACATACACGCACGTGGGTTGGCAACCGACTTTCGTAAGAAGTTTGGGCAATTAGAGAAACTTGAAGATCAGATGCCAGGCCCTGGCAAGACACCGAGACTCGAACACAATTCCCGATATGTCTTCTACCTGGTAACTAGAAACGAATTTCCAGATTGATCAACTCACTCACTTAAGTATTAATCTATAAATAACGAAATTCAAGAACAATCTGTTATGATTGAAAACAAAGGGCCACTGTCTATAACATTATATAAAAATACTGTATTAGATGTACTAGAGGACTCATCAGCTCATAATACGATACTGAATAATAATTTAACAAATATGGATTCAAGGAATTTGGCTAATAATGTTCAGCTTGATACCATGTTGGTGGAAAATATTGAAGGATTGAATGTATATGAAGAAGTAGACATACGAACTAGTATAATAAATGCAGAATTTATTTTTTCCAATGACATTCTTAATGACAGTAATACAGAAGATTTAGTTACATCTGTAAGTGAAATACCAATATAGACCAAAAAAGCAATGACGTCATAAGCATATCCGCTGACAGTTACTGAGGGAAAACAAATATTTATTTACGTTCATTCTAATTGGTTAATAGTTGATTTGTCGAGCATTGCGAAGCAGTTTTGTGATGAAATTAAAGTGTTAAAGAAATGTGGAGACAGTTTAAACGGTGCATATGTCGAAGAGATAGACTATATGATGGACGTTTAGGAGCGAAGCAATAAGGCATAATTTCTTGATAGTCACTGCAGTGTCACTTTACAAATGGAAAAACGAATAAGCTTTCAAAATAATACAACGGTCAAGACAAGACATAAGTTAAATCATTGATTTGTTTTCCCTCGGTAACTGTCAGCGGCCACGTTCTGACGTCACACGTTTTCGGTCTATTACAGGTCATTCCCAATTTTGGAATTCCTGAAGAAAATATTGTAGAAAACGAAATACCCACACTTCCAAAACCGCTTTATTTTGGCTGCAAGATATTAGTGAATGGGAAAATAAGATGAAGTTCTCTCCGAAAAAGAAGATGATTCCCACTGTAGTTATAAGCGACGAATTATTGGAAGATCAAAGAAGGATGGAAGACAAGAAACAGAAAAAAGCAGAACGTGAGTTGAACAAAGAAAAGAGGAAGTTATCGGATGTTAAGACTACAAACCAAATAGGAAAACAGTTTGGCCTGACGATCAACAAAAATAAAACAAAAGTTATGGTAAAAGCTCGACACCACAGTAACATCACAATTAGGATTGACGGCCAAAAACTGGATGTGGTGTCAAAATTTGTATAACTGGGCGCCACCATCAACCAGAAATGGGATTGCGACGAGGAATTGAAAATACGAATCGGACGTGCAAAAGACACAATTCATAAACTTAAGAACTTCTTTCTTGCCCGAACATTGCCACTGGCACTTCGGATTCGAGTAGTTAAATGGTATGTCTGGCCTAACTTGCTCTATAGGGCAGAAACATGGTCTCTAAAAATCAAAACTCTGAATCGGATGGAGGCATTTCAAATGTGGACAATTCGTAGACTCCTACGCATCTCATGGATTGCACATGAAACTAATGAAGAGGTGCTGGAAATGACCGGTATGCATAGAGAACTTCTGCAAATCGTGAAGAAGAGAAAGATATCCTATCTTGGACACATACTCAGAGGCGCCAGATACTCAATACCTAGGTTGATTTTGCAAGGAAAAATAGAATGTAGAAGAGGCCCGGGAAGAAAACAACATTCATGGCTGCGAAACATTAGGGACTGGTGCGGAACTAGAGATGCAGCCACAATCTTCCGTAACGCAGAAAATGGCACCTTACATTTGACATGAAAGAAATACAAAGGACCGCCAACGTGCGAGAAGCACAAGGCACAGGAAGACTACAACAAAAAGAAAAAAGCCTGTCAGTAAAGGTAATGTTAACATTTCTAACGCAAACGAAGAATCTCCGTTGTCTGAAACTATAAATGATGAAAAAGAAAATTGACATCTACCATACGCACTATAGAGAGAGGATTACTATCCGGGGAGCATAATCGAAATAACCGAAGAGGGGCCAAAAGTTCAGACTATGGCAATGCGTGGATCATATTGGAAATGGCCAGAAAAACAAGATATCCTCTTATACCAGAAATGTCCCATTCTATTGCAGAACCTATTTCGATGAATAAACGGAGCTAGTACAATGTTCCCGAAATTACTTCTTTGAAAACTGAAATTACCTGTGAATCCTTTCATTTAATCATTCTAAATTTGTTACGCGCTTCATTTATTATGGTCTGCTCGCTAGCTCCAGAAGCGCAACCTCATACCCAAGCTCAGTTCGGCCGGGTGTGGGTATGCGAAAATTCTTATTTTATTTTGTTGTTAAAAGTGGGCGCCACCAAATGAATTTTAATGAGCCAGCCCTAACTAGTAGACCGCAACGATGGTCAAGATAGAGCAGAGAATATATAAGACGGTAGGTGTTACCAGAGGGGAGAACAAGAAACATCCTTGTAATGAAAATTCTATAATACTATTTAGACAAAAAGAGACTATATACAAACAACTTCTTCACCAAAACGGAAGAAAATATACAGAATTGAAATGCGCCACTGTAACGTCACGGAGCCGCTTACAAAAGAAAACAATAAACCGAACCTAAACCTATTGTTAACAATTTTACTACAATACTAACCACAGGGGTCTAATCGCCTCTAATATAATTTTTCGAAAATAAGGTTTCAAAATAATTCCACTAACTTAGGACGAGAGACTATACTTATTCTCTCGGCTTAACAGAGATGGTGTCCCCTGACTGAGACCCTACAATGTTTATAAATAACTTACCAATCACATCCATCACGTTTACATTACGATAGAGGGTTCTTATTCTATTCTCTCTAAACTCCTTTTTTCCACTCTATAAATCCACATGCGACTTTACTCCTTCCACAATTCTCCTTAGACACCTAATAGAGAATATCACACTTGAATCAGCTTTGAATAATTTATTTCAACTTACCTGATTCCCCAACAAAATTAGCCAAAATTTAATGAGTTCCTTCGTATTCTTCTCAAATTCGATTTTGACAAATCCTACTTACAATCTGCCCTGACTCCTTGATAATATGTTAAACAAGTCATACTGATGTTTAGCAAGTACAACTCAATTGAAACCACATTCATCTATTAATGCACTCTCAAAGTACGCTATACTATTTGTCAGCGGAGAATGTAGGTACTGAACAAGTGGAATCTTTCAGTTTCTCAAATGTACATGACCGACGTGATTGATAATTTCAACAATGAGGTACCCATGAACTCAAAATATTATTAAATTCATTAACAAAAACTATAATTACAGTGTTGTGGGGTGAGTTGCAAGATCAACCTTTGTTTATTATCTTCTTGATTAATAAATTTATTTTTTAATACCAGTGTCAATTTTTCAATGGAATAGATAATCCAAATGTATTAAGATTGATAATATCTATTCATTAATCAGAAAAATGGTTCGTTCTGATCGCAATTAGATACAGATAGCGGAATTAAGCACCGTAAAAGTCGGAAATAACTTCAATGGCAATATTTGGTTTTAATTCCGTACAACTGTCATTTCGTGACGTTCTGCATTTTTATTTAGCGATTTAATGCCAAAATTTATGAATATGATTATAGATTTTTAGAATTGCATTTCAATTAAGCCCTGGTCACTAATTTTGCTTTAATACATTTGATTTGATGGAGCCCATACCTTATTTTTCTCTCATAGAGTTCAGTTCCTCTTAAGGTGTCGGAATTTGTTACATTTACGTTATTGAACTGCTCCAATTTATGCTTAGAAACTCATTGGCTCTGATATTACCATTGCTACTATTTTGTTAGGTAGATATTTAGGATCAACAATTGTTATAAGAAATACTTTGTTTATTATAGAATTGGTGTGGAAGATCGATAACGCAGCCTAACAAAAAAAATTAACTTTTCTATCTCTTATGTCTATCACTTGTTCTCCAATTGTATATGGGTGTTTGATTTCTTACATAACTATTTACAATTTAAGTCAACAGATGAAACTGAAATTCAATTGTTTCCAAGTGTTAATCAGTCGAGCTTGGTTAGATGACATTGAACATATTTGAATTAAAACTTGACACACAGTTATGCAATGGGCATAAAGACAATTTTAGAAACAATGTCGTCCATCAACAGAAAACTCATTCTTGAGGTGTTGACAGAACGAATTAAATATTTTTTATCTGAAAAACTCCTGTCACGTCACTGTCACCGTTGCCTCACAACAACACATAAAGACTCCAAAAAATTCCTACAGGACAGCTAATGAGCAAATTCCTGCAATAAAGGCAATTAAAATAAGTATGCATACAACGAACGAAAGTAGAATTTTGGCATTCGAAAAAGAATATTTCAAAAGGGCGGAAATAAGAATACTGGAAATTCACAAGATCGGGGAAATTAATTTGTTTCTCTGAACCTTTCAAGCACAACATTCATCCGTCATAACATAAAAGAGAGTATATTGAGCTCAAGAAAAAAAAATTGCATATCATGATGGCCGTAGGGAGAATAACGAGAATATTTCAGGAAACATAACAGAAACATTTGTTTCTTCGAGTTGTCTACCAACAGTTAGGTTTATTTCAGCAATATATGTGCGTCGTTAACAACGGTATGATGTTTTATTCGTAAATAATTATCTCTATACATACATATAGGATAATCATTTCCTTCGAGATTTGAAATTCATCACTTTGTAGTTCAAAACAGTGCGTAGTACTATAAGCCAGACCATCAGAGTGATCGATCATTCACGGGATGGATTCAGAATGAGTAAGACATTCATAATTGTGACTCTTGATATTAAAAAAGCAGTGCACTCCATATTGGACGACTGGTTATTGTACAAAGACCGATATCTTGGAAGATCACCTCTATCAAGTTCCTGATGATTCGCCAATCCGACTAGTTGCTCTCCAAACTGGGCATTGCTAGTTTCTCCAAATGGTATTCTAGCACATGCTTGAAGGCTTCGTAGCGCTTCCAACACATTCCGGTAGGTGGGTCGATTTGGAAATTTCGTTTCTAGTTACCAGGTAGAAGACATACCGCGAAATGTGTTTTTGTCTTAGTGTCTTGCCAGAGGCTGGCATCTAATCATCAAGTATATCTAATTGTCCAGAATTCTTTCGAAAGACAGTTGCCAACCCGCTTGTGTATCTAGCTTTCCCGGTACCTCCGTATGCGCTCATAAATTCTTCAAAGACTGGGTGAGACTCTTGTTGTATATGGTGCACTCCTTACTCGTTGTCATGGTCTCCATCGAATGGCGCTAGTCGGTTTTGGTGAACTAATCTCGGTTTTCCATTGGGGATCTTGCTTATACGATATATGACGTCGTTGATTCTCTTCTTGATTAACTATGGACCTGTCGGGTTGTGCAACCATACTTTGTCCTCTTTGTTGAAACTTCCTTCAGTGGCCTGCGTATATTACCGTTTTTTCATTATGTCTCTGGTAACTTGAATATGCGTTCGGACCAATTCGTGCATGCACATCGTCCATCCTTCTCAATTGAATCACGTAATCTTCTCCAGCTAGATCTTCGCCAGGCCGACAGTCAAAGTCCAGGTCACATCCAAATAAAATTTTCGCAGTTGTTTCACCCGTGGACTCATTTATGGCCGATCGATAACCAACGCAAATAGGGAAAGATAGTCACAATCTCTCTGCTGTTTGGAAACTACTTTGGACAGATATTTTCCAATGGCCCTGTCCATTCTCTCAACCATTTCATCTGACTGTGTATGCAACGCTGTTATCTTGGTCTTCTTCATTCCCAGCTTGTCACAATTTTCCTGGAATACCTGGATCCCGAAATTTCTTCCTTGATCGCTGTGGAAATCCAAGGGCCTCTTGATTCGGGATCGCTTGAATTTCCCCCACTTTGTGCAATGATCCTGTTCTACTAGGATGTTTTCACCACCATTTTCTGTCGTCGGGAATGGTCCAGATGTCTGAAGCAATCCTTTCGAAAGGAATTCCAACATTATATTTTTTTCATGGGTACATTTCTTTTGCGATGTGGTTCATTACTCGTAGCACAAGTCGTACATTTCTTATACAAGTCCCTCACATCGTCGGAGCTGTTTATCCTATAAATCCTTTCACAAACTCGCTGAAGACTCTTCTTCATTCCCAGATGACCTTCCGATGGACTGTCGTGTAACTTTCTCAGTACCTCTGCTACTCACGTTTTTGGGATAACTATCTGTCGTCTCTATTCGGAACCATCATCGTTCTCAAGGATTCTTATCAACAGGTTTTTTTTTCAGGACAAGGGAGTCCCACTGAGTCCAATATGGATTGAGTGTCGTTGAAAATTTTGACACTTCTTGCCAAATAGGTCGCCGATTTCCTTCCTTCTATTGCAGAATCTTCATTAGGTGAAGATCACTCTCCTAATCTTCTCCTGTTATGGTGGATGATCATTCTTCATTGACTACTGTAGTTCTTGGAACTGCAGCTTCCCTAGATTCCGCCTTGTTGCATTGGGATGAATATATTTGGCACATATGTCTGGACAGGGAGTCGGCATTTCGATGACTCACACCAGTTCGATGTTCGGTCCTGTCTAATTTCCGCTGCGACTCGAGTTCTTGGGTTGCGGCTGTCCAGGGGCGCATATACGGGTTGCATGTTTCAATTTCGCCATCCATCTCGGCACCATAGGCAAAATAAGACGTTCTGATTGGCTGCGTTGTATCGGTTAAGTGGGTGCTGAGATCGTTGTCGGAATGGACCGGCTCAGATGTTAGTGGGAATTGAATGCTAATGCTGAGTGCTGGCCGCGTTTAATTCCATGCAGTGATTTTGTGAGCACATGAAACTACTGTCTAAGTATGGAAAAATTACCCACATCTTTTCGTCACATAATTTTTCATGACAAGAAATGTATTCGAAGTAATATAAAATGAGAAGTCACTTGCGCTAATGGGTTGAAGAATATAGTGTTTTGAGCTAAACAAACTGGAACTTTCGAAAGTGTATTAAATCAGATGGATTTGTAGTTAGGTAAGATAATTTAAGTAAATTACGTAACTAAAATCAAATCAAATCAACTTTATTTATTCCAAAAAACAATATGTTTGTAACAGGGATACAAAAAATTTTCATACATAAAAGTATAAAATAGCTCACTTTATTCGAGAAACCAACATTTATTTATTTATTAAGTTATTTTTTCCCAAGAAACATACAAATAATTCTTATAGAATTGGTAACTTTTTTTATGCTATTTGGAAGGTTATTATAAATGTTTAGTTGATTATGTAAAATTATAGTTAAACGATTATTTAATAAGTTATCAGTTTGTCTCGTTGAGGTCTCGTATCATTTTGAATAAATCAATGCAAAGTAAGTAGGTAAATTTTAGGTATTTTGGTGACACATTCTATAAAGAACTCGTATTATAAAATCATGTTATTTCTTAATATACTGGTATTTTCCAGAATTTTTTATTTATGCCATCATACAAGTTATAAAAGAGTGGATCCCAAAAGTAATAAACGAGGGCGGTCCAAAAATTGTGGTTGTCCTGCACAAATGCACATTAAAATAAAATTAAATACCAAGGATACCCTGAAAAAAGATGCTTATGTAAAGGTATGCATAGGAATATTGACTGATAAAAATACATATACACATTGTAACAATTCCAATTAGGTATAAGAACAATCTGCTATTTCTATCTTTATCTAGGTTACTAGAATTTATGTATCTCCACCTCACTCTTTAAAATTTGTCAAGTATATCAGGTTGCCGTTGCCGAAATTCGTATATTCTTTATTATGCAGAAATGTCATAACATCTATTTTCTAGACCTAACAGAAAAAGTTAAAATTGGTATAAATTTGATTTTGTTGTACCTATTTGACCAATTCTATTATTTTTAAGGATGGACTGCCAGGTCTAATAGAATTTAAGCACGACCATAATCACTCCGAGACTTCGGAATCACTTTCGTACCTAAGATCCACAAAAAACGTTAAGGAAATATTTGAAGCATATTTTACCGATGGTCTTGGAGTAAAAGAAGCAATTAATTTGCATGAGTCTGAATTAGAATTGGAACAGGGAACAAATTCAGTAGCCATTGCTTGTGCCTCAATGAATCCACCACAAGATACAGTTAATGATTGGTACCAAAAGTAGAGAACTTCTAGTTTAGGGCCAAGAACAGAGCCCGGTATTATTGAAGTAAGTAGTTTATGTAGTTATAATTTACAAAAATAATAATAACACCTTTGAGGTTTTTCGGCAAAATATTCTACATATAAAGAGCAAGGAATAATAGTAGATATTCAAGAGTAACCCTTTGCAATTGTAATAATTACTCCTATAATGCAAAGAGCCCACAATCTACCATTTGCTAAAGATATTGCTTTCATGGACAGCACATCATCTAGCGACTCTGAAAGCCACAGTCTGACGTTCCTTTTGACTTCTTGTGATATAGGAGCAGTGCCACTAGCTGTCATTATAACGAAAGGTCAACCCACAGAGGATTATGTAGCTGCTTGTAGTTTAGTAAAACGTGTAATTCCTGCAGCATTTTGCTCCCAGCCATATCCGAAAAAAATAATTACTGATGACAGTGAGTCAGAGAGACAAGCTATAGCTTTAGTTTGGCCAGATTCAAAAGCTTTGTTATGCCGTTCCCACGTATGTCAGTCTGTCTGGCGTTGGCTGTGGAATAAACACAACGATGTACTTAAAGAACATAGGCACATTTTATACAAACTCTTTGAGGACATATTAACAGCTGCATCAGAGTCCAGTGCATTTGAAGCTTATTGCATTTGCATAGGAGATTCGGCTGCCCCAGAAATTAAAGAAGTAGTTTCGCGTTATCCAAAGTGGATAACGTATACTTCTAATTATTGGAAAAGACGGGAAGATTGGTCGCTGGCATTTAGAGGTCCTTTGACACATGTTCATCAGACTAACAATTTTAGTGAAGTTAACGTTAGGCTTTTCAAAGACATTGTCTTATTAAGAAACAAAGCTTACAATGCGATTTCATTGGTTGATTTCGTCTGTACAGGTATGGAGAAATCTTACAAAACCAGACTTCGTGATTATTCAAATAATAGGCAAGTGAGAACAGCTCTTCTTTTGCGACATCAGTTACAGAAATGTTCCTGTTCAAAAAAATAAGATATAGTTAAGTTGAATGCAAATTGCTACAAGGTGCCCAGCGACAGTAATCCAGAAATAATGTATGATGTTGAGGTAACACTGGTATTTTGCTCTTGCGAAATGAGAAGATTAGGAAAGTTTTGCAAACATCAAGCAGGAGTTTATGAGCATTTTCAAGAACATTTTCCCAATTCACCCGCTATAACTGCACAATCAGAGTATTTAATGGCTGAACTTGCCTTTGGTGAAGAAAATGTTATGCCTGTTTAATCTTATGCACCATTACGAAGAACAGAAATTCCATCAACACCAGCTTTGGAATCTATTACACCAAATAACGAAAAAAGCATAATAGATATTGAACAAGAAACAACTGATATGCTGGCAGCTTCAGATGAAAACAATGATTCTTCAAAAATTGAACTTACAAATTTTATGACATTATAACAAACTCATCACAATACATATGGCACTTCTCCAAAGATATTAAATATGTCCAAACAACGCTTATCAAAAATTTCGACTTGCACGGCTTGGGATTCGTACTTAGCCACTGCTGGTAGTTATTTACCCAGAAAATTTACGTCCAAAGCCACAATTAAAGTACAACCTACAACACTAAGTCGAAGAACTAGTTCAATTCAGGGAACCAAACGTTTCGCAAGTGGCCGGTCTTTGAAAGATTCCTTAAAACGAAGAAAAATCAAAAGACCAAGAAATCTGCAAGTTAACGTTGGCAACAATGTCCCAAATGCAACAGGGCATTAATTTTTATTGATCTTCTAGTTGTTAATTTCTTGTTAACCATTAAATACTGACGTGTTGTCCAATGGAAATATGTTATTTATTTTTTCAGAATTTTTCGTGTACATTTATCTGAAGGTGTCTAAAAGACGCTGCCAAAGTAATAGCTGGATTGGATTATAAAAACCTGGGACTTTTCATAGTTTTTCGAATTTGTGTTTATTTATTAGTCCCTAGTTTTCTTTAAATTTAATTATTTAACTTGTTTGGCATCTATAAATTGACACATTTTAAACGTGATTATTGACTAAACGAAAAAATATAGAAATGTGCGGTTTCCACCAATGAGTTTAAAATTTAAAAAAGTTATTCCCCAATCACATTAAAAAAATTTCACAGTTATACAGGGTGAAGAAAAAATACTTGATTTATTTAAATAAAACGCCCTGTATATTTCTAATCATTCGAAAGCTGAGTTCTTTGGTTTTTAATAAATGTCAGCATGTTTAATTTAATTTGTACAAATATGGAAGATACATGAACTTTTTTGAGTGCGTGCATTCTTACTAATTTCCAAATGGCCATTAAATTTTCCATTTTTTGTCATTTATACACTGAAATAAGTAGAAGTTACCAAACGTTACTTATTTCAGTATATAAATGATAAAAAAATTGAAAATGCAGAAAATCCGTTAGTTTAAAAAATTGAAAATCTACTGGTAATATGGAAGTTAATAATAATGGACGCACTCACAAAAATTCACGTAGCTTCTTTATTTGTACAAATTGAATTAAAAATGCTGGCATTTTTAAAAAGCTAAAGAACTCAGCTTTCGATTGATGTAAAAATATACAGGGCATTCTATTTAAATAAATCAAGTAATTTTTTTTTAAACTAGCCAATTTATTTCCTCGTCCTGTACAACTGGGAAAGAATTTTAATGTTATAGTGGAAAAACTTTTGAAAATATCAAACTCATTAGTGGAAACCGCACGTTTCTATCTTTTTTCGTTTAGTCAATAGTTAATCACGTTTAAAATGTGTCAATTTTATATTTTATTTGTTTTTGTATCATCTGATAATAAATGCTCATTAAAATGATGTTCTGTTTGAATAATTTATACTATCTCAATATAAAATATGTACTAAATCTATAAAGTGAATTTTATATAAAATATTACAATTTTTGCAAACAATCAATTCATTCTCGTCAGTACTAAAGGATTAACTTCTTTCCATTGTTTATGTACTATCACCTAATACAATAAATACTATTATGAACATTGCATGTGTTCATTATATCCATAGGAAATCATGCTTTAAGCTGATTTCTAGTCCGCCGTCGATCTCGGAACTCCGCTTTCAATTCCGACCACGATATCAGCATCCTCTTAATCGATAAAACGCAACCAATCAGAACGTCTTATTTTGCCTATGGTGCCGAGATGGATGGCGGAATTGCAACATGCATACGGGTTGCGTACGTGCTTCAAATCGCCACACTTCCGGCATTTGATCTTCTTCGGATTCTTGTCTGCCATATCTTTCAATAAGTTGCCGATCTGGTCAAGTCTGTCATCGTCACCTTCTTAATGCATGGTCCTACGTTTGTTGTACTGCGAATCCTTCGTGGCAGCTTTGCATTTAAGTGGTTCTTGGTTTTCAGGTTTCGTAGGACGCTTACACAAACTGCGTACATGTTCTAGCTCGCCACAATTACTGCATCTGATCTTCTTCGGCTTCTTGTCTACCATACCTTTCGACATGTTTACGCTCTGGTCAAGTCTGTTATCATCCTCTCACCTATTTCCTGCATGGTCCTACATTTGTTGTATACCGAAGCCATCGTGGCTGCTTCGTATTCAAGAGCAGCGATCAATACATCTGTAGTGGTTACTAAGTGAGTGCCCCTCGTATAAACTACGTCTACCATAAAAGTATTATATCTTTGGGAAAGCACTTACCTAATAACCGATCTTCGGGGGTTGAATAAACAACATCTTTCAAAAACTCACTGGGATAAGTATATTTAGAATTAACACAGATTACAATACCTTATACATTTTAACTTATTCAAAATAATAATAATGAATGAATGAATCATCAGTTTGTCGATACTTTACATTTATAGGAAGCGTTCGGACAGTGACCTGCATGCCAGACCTTCCGTCTATCAGTTGAACGTGATATTTACATTTTAATTAAAACGTGCTCTCCGTTTATATAGCATTGACCTCCATAGATCAATGCTCGCTATATGGCTAGCCTGGAGCAGAAGTGATCCAACTAACATTTTCTTCAAAATGGAGTTAGCATCATCTCTGTATTCTTAATTATGATATTTATCATGTGCAACAGTGATCCAAGTGCCGGGACTGATTTTTATAGTGCAACTGTTCCAATATCCCTTCTGCTCTTTGGTAATTCAAAAATGTTTGGCAGCCGAAGTAGTCCATCTGTCGAAATGATACATAGATCTCTTTCATATTCTCAGGGAGTGAGTGCAGAAATGATCTATGTATTGTAATGTAAGCAGTTTTTATACTTAAAATAGATGTGCATAAATGATCTGACTGAATTTACTGTTAGTTGGATCCATTCCTCTCTGCATATTGAAAATGATTTATTTTTATCATTGTATATACAAATTACTAAAACTAGGAATTATTATCATTATTAATCACATTCAGCATAATCTGTACTTATTTCGGAATGCATTTAGTTCAACATTAGATTAATATTTTTCTGAACGTACTAAAACTTTTCAAACCAGCAGTGATTATTTGTGCTGCAAGTCGGCCGATCGTGTTCATTGTGGCGAAAAATGTCTCGTGGTAAAAAATGTGTACAAGCACCGTTGTTTATGAATGACGATGAAAATGACGTCGTGGATAATGTCAAGAACATGGTAAAAATCCGGCAAAAAAAAGTTTTTGTGAGTCAGTTTCTCGCACATACAATTTATACTTTTATATTCCAAAGAAGGATACTTGTAATACCAGCGACATCTTTAATGTACAAATTGAACACGAAACCAGCGTTAATAAAGTGCTGGATATTAAACATCACCAGAAGAACCATCCTCTCCTGGCAGCTAAAGCTAGAGATTTATTAAACCGGTTCAAACAAAACTCTCTGTTAGAAAATAGTACATCTTGCTTAATTACTTTTGATTTACAACGTATGCTACCAACTCCAATGATGCAAGCTGGTGAAGTTTACTATCTACGACAGCTACAAACCTTAAATTTCGGCACTTATTTTTATTCGTCAGCTGGTTAAATAATTACTATGAATATGTGGTATCAGACTACAGGAGGTAGGGGATCACAAGAAGTTTTATCATGCCTCTATTACAATATAAAAAGTTCCGTTCCTGAAGATGTCAACACTCTTTATATTTTCAGCGACTCCTGAACTGGAAAAAATCGGAATTGGATAATATTTCATTTCATGATGTATATTGTAAATTCTGTTCCAAATTTATCAGAAATAATAGTTTGTTATCTTGTCAGTGGTCACTCCTTTCTACCCAATGACTCCGATTTTTCCGATATTACTAAATCTCAATATGAAAAAGAGTTTATTTATATTCGAGAACAATGTGAAACAATGTAGAAAAAAAAGCAATTCATTGTAAACAAAATGGTTGGGAAATTTATTGATTTTGAAGATCTTCCCAAGTTAATACCTAAAGCTGGACAAAGCGTTAATGGAAATCGTGTGATAATTTCTCAAATGCAAAAATTTGTTTTTTAAAAGGGGACACTAAAATCTACTTCAATAGTGATTAATCCGATACTTACGATACTTTTGAACTAAACAAATCAGAGAACAGTAAGAAGTTTTTCAATACCTTGTAGTCTTTTAACCCACCGCAAGCAATGAATACTGCAAAAATGCAGGACATAAAAAAATGTTTCAGTATGTGACACCTATTTATCACCAATTTTATTCAAACTTGCCACACGTTTCTCGTAGAGGTCAAGCTTTTCAAGAAGAAGATGATGCCTCTCTACCTAATCTTATGGGAGATGAAGATTATGAAAATACTTCAGAATAATCCAAAGTTTGATATTACAAAGATTGATGTTTTTTCTATTTTGTATACATACATTATGATTTGAAGTTTAGGGATGTTTGGAAACATATTCCTTCGTAATAAAATTCAATAAAAACCTTTTTTGTATGGCATTGATTATTATTTGGAGCATGAAAAGTTTATTACCACCATTATTGCACAAACAGAAGTGATCTAAGTGAGGATTTTAATTTTTTCTGCAACATAAACATTTTTTATTAATAAAGCACGATAAGCCAAAGTTATAATTCCTTGTTGTCAATATCCTAAAATAAAAAATTATTGAAAATCTACAAAAAGACAGACTTAATTTTAACAAACACGTTTCGCTCAATATCTCAAAACAATTAAAATGATACATAGATCACTTCTGTTCCAGGCTAGCCATATATTGAAATTAATATTAACATAATTTAATCTTGTTTCTATGCTAATGTCTTTTTTACACTACTGTCCTTTCAGGATCATCACACATCTACTATGGTTTTGAGATAGACTAATCGAAGCCTCTTCCACATATCGTGGTCTCGTGAGCCGTCAATGAAGGCCTGGATGCCCAAACATTCCATCATGATCTCTGGTTCTGACGGATAAGCTAATCGAACTAGTGGGAAAATATACAGTTCATATCCTTGACGGGTTTCGTCACGTTATTCCTTCGGTTCGCCAGTCCGAATCGGTACAAATGTTCTAAATAATCGTGACCATATCGCATGCCCAACCTCTTCTTCAGCTGCTCGAAGTTATCCATTTTTTCAAGTGGTATCATCTGCAGTACATAAAAGGTATCTCCCTGAAGCGCGATAGTTAAGTTCACTGCCCTCTCCCTATCGGACAAATTATTCACTCTAGCATCTGCTCCAAACTGTTCTACGTAATTGGTACTCGACATGTTCCAATAGAATGTTGGGGCCTTGACTCGGGTAAAACTGCCTAAGTCTTCCAACTTAGGGTATGTTTCTAGCTTACAAGGTTTCGTTTGCTCGGTTTCCTTTTCTTCTGCTGGAGTATTTTGTGTTCTTAAATCGGCAATCTTCCTCTCTAACTCCCTGACTTTCTCGTCCATCTGATTCTCCATCATATACATCTTATTCTAGATTTTATCGTCTATCGATATTATTTCTTAATATCAGATTTTAGACACAAAATTTTATTCTCCAGCGGCAATGTCATTTTTCATTTATAAGATATCCGCAGTGATGTCGTTTTTCATAGTTGAAATCTTCTTGTACATTGTTACGATTTCTCTCGTTAGTCTAAACCTGTCGCATTAAAAAACAGCATGCATTTTTGGTCGTAATAAATAAACATTCCTACTTTAATATCAAGTCAGAATTGCTTCATTCAACAACTTTTTCTAGTTATACCTTCACTTCATTGATTCAATAAACTGGCCGTCAATCTGTTTATCAACAACTGGATTATATTGTAAAGAAAATAACTACACCCAGTAGAATAGTTACAGTAGTTATTAATTTTGTTATCATTAATCTATTTTATGGGTGCCAGAACTGGTATGGTCAGAAACCAATACCAATTTAATTTAATTTGGTGTTATTCAATTTTCTTTATTTGTTAATACCTCAGGGATGTGTTCGGCACGAAACTCTCGTCAGTAACAGGAATCTGATAGGTAGGGATACTTGAAGAAAACAAAAGTCAGACATAAACCATTTAATGAAATATAAAAATTTTACGTGGTTACTAATGTTTCTTGTTGTGAAACGGGAATGAAATATTCAGTACTTATGATGACATATGATATTCTTTGCATATCATTTGAATATATTTCTCATAATTAAATTAGACTTTAACTTTCGTTATACGCAATTTGAAAAAAAATGAAAATGCAACCATGATATCAGGTTACCTGATCAACCCCAGCTCTACAGTTTATTTAAATTTAAGATCCCGTCCGCGCTATGAAATGAATTGTAAAATGAAGTTATGTGAAAACGACGTGCTGTATCCTATGTATAATTGTGGTTTAAATGATTATAAATTGGTAAGTAATTATTATTGAGTTTATTACATTTAATGAGATTCGTGATTTAGTGGGGATTGATTGTATCTAATAACTATATAAAATTCAAATTCAATAATATTGTTATACGTAACCTAACATTTAGGAAAGATTCCAAGTACATCAGGAGTAAAAGAGTTCTTTGTTGATTCTTGTCAGCTCACGAGATTATATGGGAAATTGTCCGTAGTGGCGATAGAACAGATATTCTACTCAGGATTGAATTCAATTAAAATGTGAAATTGTTTCTTTTGGAACGTTTCTTGTTTATTTTAGCAGAAAAAATGGTTATCACCGGATTATTAAAGGTAAATTGTTCTATCTTACCAAAGTTCTTGTAGATAATCACTATTTTTCTTTTTCGCACTAATATATTTCTCTAATAATTCGATATTTTGGTCTTATATCAATCCACATTTAAATTGCCTCATGACTTATTGGAATTTCATTTTTATTACTGCAATTCTTTAGTTCAAATTCAATAAATTAAAAAACAATACTTTTCCGTCACCATTCTTTTGTCACCCGGAACGCTTCTTTTCTAAGCCAACAAAATTAACAACCTTCAACTTTTTCATTGTTTTCGTCATTTTTACCACGTTATATGAGTTTTCGAAACCGAACTAGTATCACTGCTTATCTACACTTAACCTAATCATCGACAAACGTCAATTTCTGTGTGAAATATTATTCACTTGACATTACCCTAACAAAATTGTTCAAAATGTTCCTTTTATATACAGTGTTCATTAAAAAGTAATAATAATGAGAAAAATAGAATTATGGAAATTCGTTTCGAGATCTCAGCGACCACAGTGGCAAATCCGCTGTAGCTGTTTCAGTGAAATTACTATCCTATAGGGACCGAGAAAGATGACGTTTATGCCATCTGCCGTGAAAAAATACAAACAATGTGATGTAAACACTATTAGTAGTATTAGTAGTTTTCTATAATCAGCGTTTTTAAATGCTCATTTCTTAAAACTGATATTAAATGTTTGTGATGTCGTCATCAAAAGTATCTTTCTTTATTCATGGCTATTCAAATATGCTGTATAAAAATACTACGCAGTTGAAATTATATAGTTTCTCCGAAAGTTCATTGAACACTGCGTGGATAACCTTGAAGCGTCAAAAATGAATAAATTCAGTAAAAACCCATATGTAATTAAAATGTTCTAATTAAAACGTTTTGTTAACTATTATTTTGTGTATAATCAGTATGATACTACAATTGGCAGCTATTAGAAAAGTTCTCAACTTTCTTTTTACATAAATAAAAGATTATTATCGAGAGAATAAAATGTTGTTTTCTTTACGATTTCATTGATTATATAAAATAAAAAATTAGTAATGTGTTTGCTGACTTTAATAATATATAATAAGTTCAAATAATTAAATACCATTAAGGGGAAGAAAGTAAACATTTGTACAAAACGAATCACTTCAAGTTCTTTAATTACCTTCCAGAAAACATCGGGAGGATTGGGAACCCAATAACAATACTAGCATTTGCAGTGCTCATTTTGTCAATAATCAGAAATCAGATGATCCCCTACACCCATCTTACATACCAACAATTTTTCCTGGCACAGAAAATAAAAAAAACTATTCATTTTTTGCATTTTGTAGGTTGTTTATTATACTGATTACATCACATTGTTCTTCTTATTTAACACCAGGGCGCTCTATAGTTCCGTCTCGATCCCTATATCAGGACATAATCCAAGAAAAACACTCGTAATTAAAAAAAATCACCAAGTCCACGACGAAAATAATATCCATAGAATCTCTCTCCCTCTCCATTTTTTTGTGCTGCAATTCCAGATTTAAACAGTATTCTTCAATATTACGCATAAGCTCCTATCAGTCTGTCATCTAAAATAATCATTAATTGTATACAAGTGATTGAAGATAGTTGTTTTCATCATAATATCATTGGGATTAACTAACTAACGTTCAACAATTTATTTAAATCTATTTGATTCCTAAGCGGCAACAAACTCAATTTAGTAACCAGTGTATAATTATTGCTCTTTATGTAAATGTTTTGCATTCGGTTATAAGTAATTTGTATCTAAATTGATCAGTAACAAACTGATCCGACTAAACATTCGTATTTACATAATTATCCACTAGATGGTGGGAATACTGAACATTAGTCAGCCTCATTCGAAATTGACACTGTAATTCTGTAATAAATTCATGGAACCAATATTGTGCAGATCCACCAATTTGGAAATTAAATATTTTCAATTATAAACTGAACCCTTAGGTGGTTTAGGGACGAATATAAATCAGGCGGTTCACTGGCTCTGGCTAGTTTTGACAGCATAAAATTGATTAAGCCACAAATTCATCTCAAATCTATGATGGATTTTGACGCTATCGTCAATTCGATACATGATTATGGATGTGAAATGTATATTTTTTGAACAATTATAAATATAATAAATCAAGAGATGAGAGAACAATACTTCAGATATTATTCAAATGATCATTATTAGAACGTTTTTTCCACAGAAAATGGAAATAATTATAAAAATGTCATCACACGGTATTTCACACGATTTTTCATCGTGTCTCTTTGTTTTATTGGCTATATGGTGATTATAGTTTCCTTGGCTTCTTGCTTTGTCTACTGGACTGGAGTTTTTATAGTTTTCGCAAATATTACATCGGCTTTTCTTGGCTGGTGAAAAAAATGTTAAACACTCTGTTAAATATGGTTTTGTAAGTACATCTTTTAGTAAATGGTGAAATTCTTTATTGTTGTTCTTCTTCTTTCAGGAAACTCCTTCAGCCCTTGCGAGCGTCGGATTTTAAATTGAATCACTCTTTAGCCATTTCTTATATTTCCTTTGGTTACTTGCTAGTCATTCCATTTCTTCTATACTCTCTTCCCTTCTTGTCCCTATCTTCTCTATTTTCTAAATCCACGTCTTTCTCGGTCGGCCTCTTCTCTTTTTTATTGAGCTTTTCATCTCTAATACTATCCTTGGTATTCTCTTTGTGTCCATTCGTACTACGTGTCCATACCATTCCAGCTGTTTTCTTTCTAATTTCTTCTCAATTGGCTCTTTTCTAGATTATTTCTTATTTCTTCATTCTTAATTTTATCCATTTTTGTCTTTCCTAACATTTTCCCCGAATTTTCCATTTCAATTGCATTTAGTTTGCTCAGGTGGTATGGAGTCACTATCCATGAATTACTTCCATATAATAGTGTCGATATCACTATTGTATTATATACGGGTAATTTCGTTTGATTTTTTATATCTCTTTTTCCAAATATGGTCTTATTCAGACTGTGATATATCTTCATTGCCCTTCCTACTCTATTTATTACATTCATTTCGGTCTTTCCATCCTTTGTGATTATACTTCCCAGATATTCGAATGTCGAAACTTCTACCAGAATGTGCCCTTGACAGATTATGTTAGTGTTTTCTTCTCGTCTTTGATTCTCGTTTATCACCATTAATTTTGTTTTGTTTGTATTTATCTCCATTCTTGATTTTGTGATCTCATCCACCCAAATATCAATTAACTTCTGCATTTTAGTATGACTATCTACAATCAGTATCACGTCGTCCGCATATATTATGCTTTCCATATTAATTGGTTGGAGCTTTGTGTATCCGACTACCGTTTCTAATTTTTCGGTTATTTTATTTACATTTTTCAATAATCTGTCCATTAGTATTATAAATATTAGGAGGCTCAAGCTATCTCCCTGCTTGATTCCTCTCTCTAAATGGAATCTTTCAGGCTTTTCTCCATGTATTCTTACCCGTGCTTTAACATTTCGATAGATATTATTTACACATAATAGTTATCAGCTTTTCTGTAATTTATAAAAGTTGAAATGATTTTTTTCATAGTTTTTCTCCGTATTGTATCAAAAGCTGCTTTTAAGTCGATAAATGTTGATATTAGATGTTCTTCTTCTGTTTGTACTCGTCTTTCTATTATGTTACGTATTGTAAATACATTGTCTGTTGTCTGACTGTGTGGTCTTAAGCCCGTCTGTTCCTCCTCCAATTTATTTTTAACTTCATTACTAATCCTTTGTTCTATAATTCGGGTAAACATCTTACTTGCTACTGGCGCTAGACAGTTTGATCTATAGTTATCTCATTCAGCAGCATTTCCCTTTTTTGTTATGGGCAGGATTATGTTGTTGTCCCATTCCTTTGGTATTGAGTTGGTTTTCCATGCTGTCCTGAATATTTCTAGTAACCACAGTTTACCTTTCTCTCCCAGCCATTTGATCATTTCTGGGGCTATATTGTCTTCACCGCTGGCCTTTCCTATTTTTAATTTTTTTATAGCAAATTCTAATTTTTCCTACTTATGTCTTCATTAATTTTTTGCCTTTGAATTATGTCGTCTTCCATTTCCGTTTATTCGTCTACCTCAAACTTTCTACATGATATTCCTTACACTTTCGTGAAATATGGCTTGTTTCTACTTAGAATTCTCAATTCTCGTCCATTATTCCCTCAATTTCTTGTCTTTTCTGTTCTCTCAGTGAGCTTATTTTATTCCAGAATATTCTATTATTCGTCCTGTACTTGTTATTTATTTCTATTCCAAATTCTTTTCACCTTTTTTGTTTTGCTATTCTCATTCTACTTTCTACGATGTTCCTTCTTTTTATATATTCTTCTTCATCTTCGGGTACTTTGTTTCTATATATTTTTTCCAAGCTTGTTTCTTTCTTTTTACTTATACTTTTGAAAAATCAGTTATAATCCCGGTCAATAAAAAAGGTAACACAAGTACTATTACAAATTACCGTTCAATTTCTTTATTACCTCATATCTCAAAAATATTTGAAAAGGCTCTCAAAACACGATTAATTTCGTACCTAGATAAATATCAAATACTTTCTAAACAGCAGTTTGAGTTTAGAGAAGGAACGTCAACTGAAGATGCGATTTTAGCTTTAACATCAAAAATTACCAAATCTTTTAATAAAAACAAAGCTTGCTCATGTATTTTCATAGATATGTCCAAGGCTTTCGATACCATCCATCACGACTCCCTCCTAAACTCACTAGAGGACATAAGTATTAGGGGTAACTGCTTGAAATTATTTAGAGAGTATCTACTTGACCGGCAACAAAGCGTTAAGATAGATGAGGTATATAGCGAGTACAGGAAAGTTCAGTTTGGGGTACCGCAAGGTACAGTCCTAGGACCACTTTTAATTAACATTTATCTGAACGATATTTTCTCTTTAGGTAGCGCCGGTCACGTTATTGGTTCCGCTGATGATACAGCTATTTCTTATACCGCTATCGCCTGGGATGAGGTTAAGGGAAAAGCAGAAAATGATTTTAAACATATTAGAAAATGGCTGTCTCATAAACTACTCACAATAAATTTGGATAAAACAAACTATATCCTATTTAGCTGCAATAAATCTAGCCTACCTACTATCAACCATATAACTATTAATGCAGATGATAGTGACTACCGCATCAAAGCCGTGAATAATGTTAGTATTTGGGTGTTACAATCCACTCACATCTTGAGTGGGATGAACATATAAAGTTAACTGTAAAAAAGTTACAAGTGATATTATACAGTGTGGAACAGCCAAATGGAATAAATTCGATAACGAATAAATGAGAGCGTTTTGGAAAAAACGCTTGGACACGTCGATTTGTGTTTTTAGATGCGCATTTTTTCCAAAAAAAATAATTATATAGGGTGTGTCATGTGACAGTGGCCGATACCAACTTTCTTATTTTAAATACAATTCCCTGTATATTATTTGTTTTTTGGATTCTTCCGGAAATTCTAGACATAATTCATGTACAATGTCTATACCTATCTTCAACTGTTTCGGAAATATTAACTGTCTTCAGATGTATTACAAAAATTAACCTTAAAAATAGAAAATTATTTTATTTCACAAATTCGCTACCTGACACTCAATACTTATTTCCCATTCAGCTCTTAATATTGAGAAAATAAGCAAAAACAATTAATGTGTTCCTTTTTCCTGATATGAAATAAAAAAAATACAAAAACAGTTCTGTTTATTTTCGTATAAAACTCATAGCCTTGGCAACTTGTTGTCTGTCTGCATGACAGTAGTGATCAGTGTCAGTGCTATTGTCGTTTGAATTTCGTAAACTGTACGTGATAATATCAGAAAAATAGTTCATTTAACAGAAATGCACAAAATAACCATTCTACAAATGAGTGATTATGGAGATAACACACGGACACAAATGGAACTTTCTTGCTTATTTCAGGAAGAATTTCCAAATTTGCCGCCTATATCCCAAAGAACCATTAGCAAAATAGAAAAATAGTTTCGCGAGTTTGGTCATGTAAGACAGACAAAAGGAGTAGTTGCCAATGAACTAAGCGATGATGCGAAATTGGATGTTATGCTTGAGTTTCAAGAAAACCCACATAATTCTGGTCGAAAAGCAGCCTCACTGTTCAACATTAGCCACACATCAATTTTTCGAATATTGAAAGAAAGTAAAACGCATCCCTATAAAATGATGCCAACTCAGGAGCTAATGGAAGACGATTTCGACAGGAGAACGTATTTTTGTGAACAAATGATGGTAAGGTTAGATAACAATATGATCCAATTAGAAGATGTTTTGTTTTCTGATGAGAGCACATTTACACTTCACGGTCATGTTAATCGTCAAAATTGCCGCTATTGGTCTAATGAGAATCCTCACTGAATGAGAGAGGAACATACGCAATATCCTGAAAAAGTTAATGTTTGGGCAGGAAATGTTGGAAATCATATCGTAGGTCCCTTTTTCATTGATGGCAACTTGAATGGAGATAAATATCTAGAACTGCTCCAAAATAATGTCGTGCCAACTTTGACAAACTTATATCCTGATACAGCAAACCCAAAAGTTCCTGCTAATATACTATGGTTTTAGCAAGATGGAGTACCGCCCCATTACCAAATTAATGTCCGGTAGTACCTGAACAAAAATTTTCGAAATCGATGGATAGGGAGGCACGGAACGATGGAATAGTCAGCACGATCTCCTGATCTGACGCCATTAGACTTGTTTTTGTGGGGATATGTCAAAGGTATTGTATACCAAACTAAACCACTCAACTTAGATGACTTAAAAAAGACCAATCACGCTTGCGATCATATCAGTCACGCCTGAGATGTTGAGTAACGTTAGAAGACATTTCTATACCAGATTAGCATGTTGCCAAGACGTTCGCGGCGAACATTTTGAACATCTCTTACATTGAAATTAATGTTTTTTTTTACATTATTTCTGAAATTTTCTTTTTTTAATGTTAATTTTTGTAATACATCTGAAAACACTTAATATTTCCGAAACAGTTTAAGATAGATATGGGACATTGTACATGAATTATGTCTAGAATTTTCTGAAGAATGCAAAAAACTAATAAAATACAAGGGGTTGTATTTAAAATGAGGAAGTTGGTATCGGCCACTGTCACATGACACACCAGATATATTTATTTTTTTTTGAAAAAAAATGCGCATCTTAAATTACAAATCGACGTGTCCAAGCGTTTTTACCAGCACGCTCTCGTTTATTCTTTATCGAATTTTTCCCATTTGGCTGTTCCACACTGTATAAAATAAAGTATTCAAAAAAACTACTTCCTGCGCATTCCTTAAAACTTTTATACTATGCTCTCGTCCAAAGTCATCTTCGCTTCGGAATAGTGGGATGGGGAGCTGTATCAAAAACCCACATACACTTATTGGAGATAACACAGAAACGTTTTTCAAAGGTGATTCTGACTAAACCATACCAATATTCATCTGATCAGCTGTATATAGACGCAAAAGTGATGGATATAAGGCAATTGTTCTATTATTGTACAATTACTTAATTTCGCAAGACAAAGGACTCATTTCCAACTACTATACATTCCTATGATAACCGCCAGAAAACACACCAACCTTTACCCCATATGACAAAAACAATTACCTAACAATCTTATCGTTTCGAAATACTAAAATCCATGTCAAGCTCTTTGGTACATGGGGCTGGTATTAGCAAATCATATAAATAGGCCACCGCTATTTCAAAACATAGTGATCCCAAAACTTGATTTATGGTCCTTTGAAACACTGCAGGTGCATTAACAAGACCGAAAGGGATTCTCAAGAACTTATAATGTCAATCTAGCGTCACAAAAGCCGTCTTAGGTATTGATTCTTCGTCCATTGGAATTTGTTGACATCCCGAAGCCATATCAGAGGTAGTAAAGTATTTACTGCTTTACAAAGAATCCAAGATGTCGTCAATTCTCGAGAAAAGATACTTGTCTTCCAGTGTTTTTCGATTTCAGGCCCTATCATCAATGCACTTGCGCTGCTCTCCATTTTTCGTTTTAACAAGCAGAATCGGACTTGAGTACGGGGAAGTCGAATCACGAATTATTTCATAATCTTTTAGTTCTTGGATAAGCTTTTTAGTTACTTCCCGTTCACTAAATGCCATTCTGTAAGGTCGATAAATCATAGGCAAATCATCTGTTAGGGCAATTGTCATTTTCGTTACATTAGTTTTGAAAACCTCTGTAAGTTCCGTAGAAAAACAGTCGCGATACTCGTTTAAAACATTTAAAAGACTAATAGAATCAGTTTTCAATAGATCAGGGTTTATTTAATTTTCAATATCTGCAAAAGTAAACATTTGAAAATTCGTAACCTCTGCTGACATAACAGTTATAGGAATTAGTTTAAACCGACATATGGCCTACGTGGTGTGCTGGAATCGTAGTTGCCCCAGAAACATATGAATTTACCTTTTTTTTGGAGGTAATTGGTTCATGTATGAATAAATATTATCCTTTCCAATTAGCCTAACATGGTTATCATGTATAATAACAGTAACATCATTATTGTTAACAAAATGTTGTCCAACAATAACATGAACGTTTATAAAATCGTCTGGCATAATTAATGTTTCTACATCAGCTGCAGCCAAGTTAACTATTAAATAAATTAAAACCCTAGAGTTAACGAAAATAGTTCCATCGCCGAAGCAACGTAACCAAGCTGATGTCACCTCAGGCATTAATTCAATCCTAGCCACCTCACATTCTCGAATCGTTACTGCACCACAACCTGAATCGACGTAACCTCTCACACGCTCGCCATTTATAATACAATCGATAAAATAACATGTATTTTCATCAATATCATCAGGAATTTCAGAAATTTGTGAAATATTCGAAGACTTACCTGTATGGGCAACATCTGGGCGGTTTCCAGACGTCCCCACGTGACACTTACAATCCTCGTGACCTAGTAATTTGCATTTAGTGCATTCTACAAATAGTTTGAGGCATAAGTTTTGGAAATGCCCTCGCAGTTTGCAATTGAAACAATATACTTGTTTTGGTTCCATCTTCACAGTACTTTTTTTTTGTTCCCCTCGATGATCAGGTCGGTGACGTGATTAAGGTTCTTCAGAGCGTTTAGTGATTTGTGGAGTAGTTATCTCGTGAAGAGCCTCCGGTGAAACCTGCGCCATTTAGTATCATAACGTTTGGTATATCATCAATAAGGCGCGACACTTCATTTCGGCCAGATATTTGACACGTTCTGAGTAATTCCATTTTCTTAAAGTAATAAGTTGTCATTCAATAATTACGTACCTTAATTTTGTTTAACATTTTACGTAGTGCCAGTGCGTAATATACATGGTCAGGAAATGTTTTGGAACTGAGGACCAAGGAACACGGACAATCGGTAAGACTGTGGTACCAGTTTCTTGCCATTCCAGATAATCTTGATTGCATTTGGTATATTGTGGGGGCGTCAACCCAGTTATTCATTTGCTCATTTGTTTAATCTGATCCACTTTTTCCAGCCACTTAAAAGCGGATAAATTTTGAGTTTCTGGATTGAACTCAGGTATGCAATCACTTCTCAAAGACACGGGTCGGCATTCCTTGTTATGCCCTTGTTGCACCTGCACAAGAATTTCTGAAAGATGCTCAAAGCGACAGCCTCGTGCTTCAACCGATGACGCGGAGTTCTGCGCAAAACCTGTTCCAGTGCTTTCTATCGCTGCCTCATTTGTATTGGGAGAAGTTGTAGAGCTCTCAAGAATTGCCACTTCATGTACTTGAGGCGTACGTAGCTACCTATCATTGTCGAGACCGTAAGTTTTATCATTGTTCCTTTTCTTTTTTGGCGAATGCTCAGATTTCTTTTTTGATATACCCACGTCCACGGGTTCCCCACTCAAACATTATCATCCCGAATGGCAAGATTTGTATCTATCTGAATAGGAGTCACTCGATGTAGAATTATCACCCGTGATAAATTGAACACATAAACTATTTATTTATTATTAACACTTAACAATGAAAACTTAAATAAAATATACAAAATTGTTCACCCCGCACCTGAACTATAATCTATTGTAATAAGCACAAATATGGCAAGGGAATTGAGGAACACCCCATATAAAAAATTTTCTTTGGATCAAATCAAAGTTGAAATAAATATAAAAGCGACCTAGTTTTATTAGCAGAGGTAGAGAAAATTAATCAAAGAATTATGAAAAATCAACAAACTACTACAAGGTCGTCACGCAAATAAGTCGAAATCAAAAAACATCGATGTTTTGAATGTCATAAAAATACAGACGAATTATGCAACTTAGCATAGGGAAATTTAATTTAAGTTAACCTTTAATTACGACAATAAAAACATAAAAGCGAGGACAAGTAAATAACGCACGGAAACACAGCTACGTTTGATGTTTTTAGTAACTAACTTGTCCCAAAATATTGGAAATAAATAGAGGGAAATTGGACGATGAGGCAGAGTCGAACAGTGTCAGTGCCGTCTTGTACTCCTATTTACGACGGCCCGCGTTTTGACAGTGAATTTTTATGATTGCCGCGAAGTGTTGGAAACGGAGATAGCTTATCAGAGCTAATCTCTTTTTTTGTGACGTTCGACCAAGATTTTCCAAACCGTAAGTTCTTGAACCTGACAATCTTTTTTCTATTGTTTTTTTGGAAAAATCATGTTGGTATCGATTTTTTTTTGTTATGTGTGTCTGACTATTCATCCTGGCCATATAAGTGTACTACTGAAGCTTGAACCGTATACTACCGTATTTAGAGAGATTATGCTTCGTAAAATGTTCTTTCTTCTATAACTATGACATTTATTTCAACGAATTTTGTGAGGGGTACATCCCCCATCAACCGGAGACAGATAGAGTACTCCGATCACACTCTCAATAGTTAGAATTAATTATTCCTTTGTAATGTTTTATTTCGAGATATTAATTTGGGCTAATCGTTTGTTTACACTGTAATCAGAGAGAAATATTTTCAATAACAGTCCATGAAATATATTTAATTGTAACATTAATTATATTCGCTTAAACAATAAGATTTTATTATTTATTCGAACTTTGTCAGGCAACGGAGTTTTTCACACGATCAGCAGAAAGGCCGGTATACGAAATCAGCTATTTTTGCACTACGTAATTTTAAAAGTTATGGAAGCCACTGAAGTAACCGTTAGCTAGGTCAAGGCGTTATATGTTAGTATGGTGACGTTAGATCGTTTTTTTGTTTTTGCTTAAGAAAAACCTTTCTCTGACGAATGATCTTCGTTGTCCTTACCGGACGATAACTGGAAGAGAGGGTGAATATATTTAGGGACACTCGCGAGTTTTATTTGAGTGCCGGACAAATAACATTATTATCATATTATATCATATACCGTGGGCATCAGAGTTAAGTCCTTGTTTTTTCCTCTCTAGATTAATTTGTTTGTAATATATTATCTATCCAGACTGTTCCCTTTACACTCAACATATCCCTCTAACCGACATAGGTGGATTCGACGCTGGGGACATACAGGCAGCTGGACGACACGACGAACCTTAGAACTCAAGCTTGGCACATCGTATAAGCCAAAGGGGGCCCACGAATACCCTCCCGCTCGAGCCAGGAAAACCACTCTTCCCCGAGGTTCTTCATCAGGGGATTTTTGGCTCTATTGTTCCCTACGGCACTGGTGACAGTAACGTTGCAAGAAGGAAAAAAAAGGGGAAATACAAAGCTAAACAATAAGGACCAATTTGTTACACTAGGTGATGAGGTCTAAAATTGTTACACTATCAATAATAAATTAAACGAATAATTAACAACATAATCAAATTTTATTAAACGTATTCGTTAACAGTTGAAGCTCATCTGCTTTTACAGTTTCGTATCCCAAAAAAGTATTTCAACATTCCTCTGTTGTGATTAAATGCTATGAATCACACGACGTAGTATATTATAGTTGTACATATTCCTTTATTAGAAATCTTTTTATATAGGGTGACCCTCAGTGTTGACCGTGTTACATATTTTACAAATATTTCTTGCGTACCTATGGAAACTATCTCACGGTATGCTTTCAATTCAAAATTTACAAACAATCATCGTATCTAGAAGAAATATTTTTTCTGATAATTACTCATATTTCCTGTTGTTTGTATACGAAATGAAATGTAACGTCATACGTCCGTCAAACTTTTCCGTGTACTCGTTTAAATGTTGTAGATTCGGCTAATCGCTGACGTATTTACCGGACTTTTAACGTAAATAACTGTTACTGAAAATCACACAATGTGACAGTATACATTTTTAAGTACATTATTAATAACCATTTCATGTCCTGCAACAAAACATTTACATTGAAATGTACCATGATAACAATCTAATATTTCTCATCATATAAAGAGTTCCAATTAATACAAAATACTTTCATCATGTTAAAACCTCCAGTATACAAAAAAACCTCGTTGAATGAAGTAAAGTCATATGAGTTTCCATTCGATGATTATCCATAAAAAATAGATTATATGAATATTTCAAATTGTTGAAATAGTTATTGGTGTATTGCTGATGCTGTTTCGGTATTATTTGCTTCACTATTGACATAATGATGAATATGTTGATATTTTGAGTTGGAAAGGGGAGGTGAAAAAGCTCAGGACTAGGGTAGTTTTCAAATATTACGCGTGGAATTGTACTTATAATAATCCCTCAATATATCTCCTTACTGTGTTAAATCGGTAACCTATATTTTTTTTTTCACTACCTAGAATATGATAATACATTCGTCTTTATTCGATTGTTTCACGCATTTGTCAAATGAACCAATCGGGAGCTATAGTCAGGTTCGCATTATCGATAACACCAAACTTGACTCTTAACCAACGAGGTAAGAGAGAAGGGAATGTTACAGAATAAAGCATCATAAGAGACCAAAGTGGCTTCTGAATATGGCCTACTTCCGTTTAAGCGAAAACAAACCAGAGGCGTACATTTAATTATTTAATTAGGGAAAACCGTAAATTGACCTACGCATTTTTCTCTAAAGTGGTATTTTTTTGTTATGATTAGAAAATTCATACAATTTTATTATGTTATGAGGAATTTTATAAATTTTGGTACAATCCGAAATGTCTGTTGACAAATTAAAGTTTGAATTATTAAAGTTGTTCTAATTAGTCTATATTTTATTTGATGTCATCGAATATCAGGTATTTTCGGTTTATATAAATTATCTAGTTTTTAAACAGTAATAATTTATTAACTACAAAGCAAAACTATGTATAAAAAAATTTGCCTCATCATTTACTTGATATTTTCTAAAAAAATCACTTTTGAAATATCGAAAATAGGTCAATTCAGGTAAAATAGTTATCTATGCACCAAGGGAGTAAAGTGCAATTCCAATCCCGAAGATAAAATGTATGTACGAGCGAGGGCATCATTTCACTGAGAGATGAATGAATGGAATTCAGATGCATATATTATTTTTTCCACGGCCATTTTTTCCTATTTTCTGATAAATTTAATATAAAAATGTTAACAACAAACTGACACGAAGCTTAAAGTTAGGTTGAGGTTTCGCATAGTCCGACTACGGTTTTGACATATAAATAAACGAAAAATGAAGTACACTTAACGTCACTCTCGTGAAGTATACATTATTGGCCAGCAAATTAAAGAAGGTTTCATTCAAATTTCTCTCTGATAAATTTAAGTAATCGTAATATTCATATTGCAAGAATTAATGATATTGATATGCAGACTTTTTTGTTTTAGTCGAGTACCTATTCGTAATATCATAAATAGGTACTGCAATGTGTACAAATGTCGATGACAGTTGAAGTGACAAGCTGTGAAATGTCAGTTTAGTTTATCACCTAGAGCAGCGGTTCTCAAACTTTTTTGGTAACGGAGCCCATTTGGAAAGCGATGTTCCTGACGGAACTCTACAATAAAACAGTTGTTTTTAAAAATGTGTTCTTTATCAATAAGCATCATATAAGTACAATGTAACAGTTACTACTTATCACTTACTTCACTTACTAAATTACTATATAACAAGTATAATAATAGAAGACATTAAGAAAGAAAATAACAACTGATTGGGGGTATGAAACTGTTTTACATTCTTCATCAACTGGTTGATGTCAGGTTTGATAGAAGACAGTTGAAGTCTGATATCAGGTTCGGCGTCCATTCTATAGCGGTATTTTGTTTTCGTGGCTGCATAGGTTGACAATCTTTTTTCCCACAAATAAGTTGTTGGGAATGGGAGAAGAATATTCAGAGCCATTTTCGCAGGCATTGGATATTCATCACAAATTCTATACCAAAAATCGTTGAGAAGTGTAGTTTTGAACAGTGAGTCCATACTTGTATCTGACGATATTTCTAAAAGAGATTCATATACCTCATTTGACATACTTTCAGACTTTCCCAAGTTGAGTGAAAAACGATTATGAATCCATGAATTCAGTTTCCTTTTTGTTTTCTGTTCTTCTGGAAATTACTACTCAAAAGATGTGCGCATCTAAGTGAGGTATTGGACCAACGCTTCCAATGCAAATAATCCAAAAATCTAATTCTATTTTGGAGGCAGTTATTTTGTTACAGGCCTGGAACACTGTTGTCTATTAACCTTGCAACGATAAATTTAACCCATAATTTGATTTTGTATCTTATACGATACGTAACTTTCAAATAATTAATTTGTCTATTTATGTAATTGGTTGACCGACGACTGTGCGCTAATTGCGTTGCCTATCCATCCCATAATGCCCGAATACTTATAGTGTTACCATCTGTTAGTTAATATGTCAAGATTACATCATTGTTTATAATATGGTGGTCGAGTGAATGCCGTATGTGAAAGCGCTGGTAATTATTATTAATTAGTATTGTAAATATTAATGTTTGCTTTTGACAGAGCATGGGAAATGTTAGCATAAACATGTGTTATGATCGGGCAAATATAAATAATTATTTGTAAATACCCTAAAGTTACAAAATCAAGCCTTCTCAAAGATGTATCCTATAGTCTACTTGGCCAAATAAACAGCAAGGCGGATATTTTTTGTTGTGTATCCTAGAATCTACTTTGCAAACTAACCATAGATGGGAAGCCTTTTTATTGTGAATCTTATATTCTACTTTGGCAAATAAACAGCAAGTCGTATATTCCGTCATTTGAATTACATTTGTTCTTCTTCTTCTTGTTCCTTTTCTGGGCTATATCCTGATGTATAATTTACCCAGAATTACATTTGTAATAAATCCTAAACTTTACTTAGCAATTTTAAATAGAATTTTTGTTGATAAATCCTAAAATTTAGTTACTTAGTAAAGTGAGTAGACTATTTTGGTTGGTTCAGTTACATATAAATACAATGTCATCACGAACCGAAAGAATCTTTGCATTAATTCCACCACCTTCGTCCGACATGGATGATTCTAGTGATGAGGAAAATGTTAATGATTCTAACTTATACAACATTCAAAATGACGACGATAATGAAAGCTCTGAAGTCGATAGATTGCCTCCTGAAGTACAATATATTTTTGATCACCTGTCTGAAACAGATTCAGTGTCAGAAACTAAATGTTCCAAACCTCAAACAGCCACACATCAATCTGTTTGTACTACACCTAAATCTGTTTTATAGTACGCGAAAGTTTATTCTTATTCTGAGTCCTATAAAAACAAGATCACATCTATATCTGTACCAACTGATAAGGAGGACCACGAAAATACTGACGTCCAATCTACAAAGAAGCGAAAAAGAAATCTGCTGGAACCAAAGAATTTAGTTGAGTACAACTGGTCCCAAGAAGAATTTTAATATCCTGTGAACATTCCCGAAAATAACTTTGGACTTGTGGATACATTGAAGTAGCCATTTGAATATTTTAAAATATTTTTTTCGGACGATTTATTTGATCTAATTGTCGAGAATACCTACCTTTACTCTGTTCAGAAAAGTCGATCAACGTTAGTAAGAAGGATATGAGGGACTTCGTAGCCATACACATTTTGATGGGTATATAAGATATTCCATCCTATTTGGATTATTGGAGTACAAACATGAGATATAATATAATAAAATAGCTGAAATAATGCCTCTCAAGAGATATCAGCAAATTCGCAGATATATTCATTTCGCAAACAACTATCACATAAACAACGACCAATACTATCAGATTCGCCATGTTATAGATATAGTGAGAAGAAATTCTTGTACGATAGAAAAAGAACGTCGGCAAAGTATCGAAGAAATGATGGTTCCTTATAAAGGGAAAAAAGCGGGTTCATGACGACAATACATAAAGTCCAAACCGAAAAAATGGGGATTCAAAATATTCGCCAGAGCCGGTATTAATGGATTCGTGTACGATTTCATCGTTTATGGAGGTGATGATACTTTGAGGCAATACACATTTACGGAAAAAGAAGAATTCCTAGGATTGGTGGGAGCTAAAGTTGTGCTTGCCCTAACGCAATCAATGAAATCCCCTGCTATGTCCGTTATCTACGTCAACAATTTCTTTTCAAGTTTTGATTTGTTTTACATTCTCCGACAAGACTATGGAATTTTAGTACTAGGAACTATGAGAAACGATTGATTGAAAAATTGCATTTTGGTAGATGATAAGTCTCTAAAGAAAAAAGGAAGGGGGGCGTTTTGTTCTAAAAGTGACAACGCTAATAAAATTAATGTTGTGAAGTGGTTTGACATCAAACCTATTATCCTAGCTCGTACGTATGTATCTGGCACACCTGTCGAAACAATCAAAAGATTTGATAAACGCCAGCGTGCGAAAATTGATATCACTTGTCCATCCCTCATAAAACACTACAATGCTCACATGGGAGGAGTAGATCTAATGGACATGTTGGTAAGCCTTTACAGAACACCCCTGAAAACTCGTCGCTGGTATCTCTCCATATTTGCACAAATTTTGGGTATTTGTATAAATAACGCGGGGCATCTATATCGAAGGGAGAAATGTATTTTAGAAGACAGGTCAAAAGAATATTCTCTAATATACTTTCGACAATGCATAGCAGAGGCTTTAATACAAAACAACAGAAAAGGTAGGAAAACGTTTGCGGTGAGAAACGAAGAATATGAAAAAATTAAGGAGCCCGTTCTACCGAGACCTTCTAAGGAAGTACGGTGTGATAAAGTCGATCATTTTCCAATTTATGGTACCAAGGGCAGGTGTAGGTATTGTAAATCAGGAGAGACACACTGGTCATGTTCGAAATGTGTTATTCGGTTGTGTTTAGTGAAGGACAGAAATTGTTCATTTTTGTTTCATAATAGCACATAAAGATTACTAGCAATCATTCACTATTTATAGCCGTAGAAAATGCCCTTCTGGTATGTTTCATGTACAACTGCATTCGTTCCTATTTATATTCAATTTTCCTCTAGTTGTAGTGTTCTTACTATGAGTTTATATATTATTTTATTGTGTTTTTGCTGAATAAACAATTCGTTTCAGTTTTAATTGTAAATTTGTGACCTATAATCCTAGACATTGTGTCTTCCAGGATACATAACAAAGTTTCACAAAAAATTTGCTCATTTGACTATGTATCTTCCGAGATACATTCGATATCTCCCTAATTTATGAAAAAATTATTGTGGAAATAACCAAAATGCATTCTTGAAGACCATATAACACCACGAAAATACTAATTTACTTGATATTAATGATGCATTAAGGTTTGCCAAATCAAGGGTTAATTCGTTCAGTTTTTGAAATATATCCGCCGTAGAAGACAGTCGGAACAACCAAGTTTTATCATACAAGCGATCTTTCAAATTAAAAGAAGTATCTGAAAGAAACGTTTGTAACTCGGCTCTAAGTTCAAATGGCCTTGTTAAAGTTTCACCGCCATATAGCCATCATACTTCTGTATGGAGCAACGGTATTCTATATTTGCTGCCATATTGTTTACACAATAATGAGAACAATCAGGATTGTAGTGGACGTGATTTGATAAAATTAATTATTTTTACCGTATCATCCATAACTAATGTTGAAGTTGACGGCATTTCTTTTATCGCAAGTGCTTGTGTATGCAGGATACAATGGCTGGAACTACAATCAGGCACTTAATTTTTTATTAGTGACACTGCTCCTGCTGTTTTACCCGTCATCGCCTTGGCCACATCTGTACAAATGTCAATGCAATCGTTCCAACCGAAATTATTTTCTTCAAAAAATATATTTATTTTATTTAAAATTTCTTCTTCGGCTGTGTTTGTAGGCAGCGATGAACACTTGAGCAGGTCTCCTTCAAAAGAACTTTCATATGGATATCTCACGATAACCAGCAAAATAGCCAGACTAGCGACAGTCTACTCATCCATTTGCAAGATGAATCTTGTTTTTTGTAAGACGTGTAACTAGTTGTTGTTTGACGTAGATAGGCAGATCAAAAATTCGCCGTAAAACAGTATCGTTTGATAGAGGCGCAGTAGAAAGATGCTTTGCAGATTTTTCATCAAGCATACATTTTAGCATGTCTTACACACATGACTTTACTAAATTCTCATCGATAGTGTGTGCTTCACCTACTTGTGCAATGCGATAGCTAACTAAATATGATGCCTCTGTGGCCTTTTCAATCATAGTTTGAGTTACAAGCATCATAGTTTTTTTTTATTTTCCAATAATTGTCCTATATCACGTACCAAAAATTCGTTATTCTTGTCTTTAGACAGTTACCAAATGTCGGCGCAACGTTGGAGGTGCCACGTAACTATTAGCAGTTTACTACATAACATGAATGTCAATATTCTATTAATTAATTGGAAAGTTTATTCAGAGTCATTCAACGAATATGTCGCTGAATACCGTCGTTCCAAATGAAATCGGGAATGAAATATCTCGGAAATGTACTCTGTAATCTAGAATGTGTGCTAAAAAGTTCTTTGTGAATCGAAAGTCGACGTCGGAATTTCTAAGACTCGTTTCGATTGTTGCAACTTGTTCTTCAGCGACTTGGGAAGTCTCTACGGAAACGTATTGTTTAGCGTTCGCATACAATGTTCGTCAAATTTCATTTATATTACTATATCTAAAGGTGATGAGTTATATATTCCGTTTTAGATAAATTGAAATGGGATACTTGATGTATAAATATCAAATATTGGCACTTTTTAGGACGTAGTTACCAAATATTAAATAATGTCCCAAATTTTTTCCCCTAAGAGAAACAATGAATTGTTTGCTATCTTTTTTAATTAAAATTCGCAGGGCGCTTTCGGCATTAAGCTATCATCAATGCGGTCACTATAAATTTCTTGTGAATTACATTTCGTAAGTTTGATAAAATTGATACAAACTTGTTAGAATTCCAAGACAGGGGCCTCCAAATGTGTACGTCTATACATTCAACAGTTTGGTGGTTCACATTATTGGTTTAAAAACGTTATAAAAAATACATAAAAATTAGAATTTAGTAAAATGATTGAGCAGATCTGAAACATGCATTTTTTGGTTCGACCATTTTGCCAAGTTGTCATCAGAGAATTATTTACAAAAATTGCAAAGACCATGATTATCACTCCGTTCCATCGAGTAAGTTCCGTATCGTCAGAGCATAGACAAACATTGTGGTATGATATTGTTGAATGAAGGGATCTCTCGACCCTCAACAGATAGGTACCCACCATCTACCAAAAATAATAATTTTGGAGACAGACTTGATGTCCGTCTGGTGAGGGTGGCGAAATCCATAGAAACATTGGGATGTGCCAGACACGCGAATGCCCGAGAAGAACAATGGAGCGCTGTTATGGACATTGTGCGCGACAATTACATTTATATTTCTGTGGTGTGGAATGTGATTCCCTATGACGTTAGATGCTGTTGTTTGTAATGTGAATTGGAATTCAGAACATAGGGTTGAAATTAAATTAAAGTGAAAGAAAAGGACAGAGCTCTAGGAAAATATATAATTGATGGGAGGTAGAACAAGTGATGAATGAAGTGTCTGAATGGAGGGATGAAGGATTGTGAGAAGTAAAATCTAACGAAAAAGTAGGAAGTGTGTGGAAAGTAATGAATTCAAACATGCGTCTAACAAACACCACTGTATGTTGAAATGTGAAATGCAATATAAGAGGAGGTCGCTCTAACTGTGAAGCCAACAGCTGACTATCAAAAATAACAAATTTGGAGACAGCTTTGATAGCTCACCGATAAGGGCACCGACCTATAAGAATTATAGCGTATGATAAATGTGAAATACAATGTAAGAGGTGAGTTTGCCACCCTAACCGTAAAGCCATCAACCGTCTATCAGGAATAGTAAATTTGGAGACAGCCTTGATAGCTCACCGATGAAGGCGCTGACTTCAAAGAGTTAACAAATGATAAAGGATCATGTGAACGGAAGGGTGAAGAAAGGTGAGAAGCAAAAGCCAACGAAAAAGTAGGAAAAAGTGCGGAAACCTACCTTTTCGTTGGCTTTTGCTTCTCACCTTTCTTCACCCTTCCATTCACATGATCCTTCATCCTATGTTAACTCTTTGAAGTCGGCGCCTTCATCGGTGAGCTATTAAGGCTGTCTCCAAATTTACTATTTCTGATAGACGGCTGATGGCTTTAAGGTTAGGGTGACGAACTCACCTCTTACATTGCATTTCACATTTATCATACGTTATAATTCTTATAGGTCGGTGCCCTTATCGGTGAGCTATCAAAGCTGTCTCCAAATTTGTTATTTTTGATAGTCAGCTGCTGGCTACACAGTTAGAGCGACCTCCTCTTATATTGCATTTCACATTTCAACATACAGTGGTGTTTGTTAGACGCATGTTTGAATTCATTACCTTCCACACACTTCCTACTTTTTCGTTAGATTTTACTTCTCACAATCCTTCATCCCTCCATTCACACACTTCATTCATCACTTGTTCTACCTCCCATCAATTATATATTTTCCTAGAGCTCTGTCCTTTTCTTTCACTTTATTTTCATTTCAACCCTATGTTCTGAATTCCAATTCACATTACAAACAACAGCATCTAACGTCATAGGGAATCACATTCCACACCACAGAAATATGAATGTAATTGTCGCGCACAATGTCCATAACAGCGCTCCATTGTTCTTCTCGGGCATGCGCGTGTCTGGCACATCCCAATGTTTCTATGGATTTCGCCACCCTCACCAGACGGACATCAAGTCTGTCTCCAAAATTATTCTTTTTGGTAGATGGTGGGTACCTATCTGTTGAGAGTCGAGAGATCCCTTCATTGAACAATATCATACCACAATGTTTGTCTATGCTCCGACGATTCGGAACTTACTCGATGGAACGGAGTGATAATCATGGTCTTTGCAATTTTTGTGAATAATTCTCTGATGACAACTTGGCAAAATGGTCGAACCAACAAATGCATGTTTCAGATCTGCTCAATCATTTTACTAAGTTTTAATTTTTATGTATTTTTAATACTGTTTTTAAACCAATAATGTGAACCACCAAACTGGTAAATGTATAGACGTACACACTTGTAGGCCCCTGTCTCGGAATTCTGACAAGTATGTATCAATTTTATATACCCAGGGGATATAATCAAAAAAGCAATAAAAGGTTTGGAAATGGAAAAGCTTGTGGCCCTGAGGGTGTGTGCGCTGAACTTCTGAAGAATGGAACAGATACATTGTTCGGGGGTCTAGCGTACATATTCAAATTGTGCATTAATGGACATCCCGTTCCAGAAGAATGGAAAACTGCATATATAACACCAATCTACGAGTATAAAGAAGGCGATAGAAAACGATGTGAAAATTACAGAGGAATATCCGTAACAAGTGCAGTCAGTAGACTGTATGGACGAGTACTGAGTGCTCTTATAGAGGATGAAATTAAAGGTCAAGAAGAAGAAGAACAAAGCGGATTTCGTGCTGGAAGAACATGTAACGATAATATATTTTGTCCCAAACAAATTATTGAAAAGAAGACGGCAACTAATAGAGAAATACATATAACATTTGTAGACTTACACAAAGCATACGACACAATACCAACGGTGAAACTCTGGGAAGTTCTAAAAGACACCAACATCAATCACACTCTTATTAAAGCTCTAAAAAATCTTTATAATGAAGCAAACTCAAGAGTAAAAATAGGAAAATATATCACTGATGAATTTACAGTGAATAAAGGTTTGAGACAGGGATGTCGTTTATCGCCAACATTGTTCAAAATCTATGTGGCAGCAGCTTTAAAACAATGGAAAAGGAAAATTCATGGAATGGGAATAGAACTCGATAACACAACACTTTATACTTTGCAGTTTGCCGATGATCAAGAAATTATATCAAATGATAAGAAAGATATGGAGTACATGATGCGCAAGTTGATTGAAGAGTACGAAATCTGGGGTCTAAGGGTCAACATTCAAAAGACCAAATATCTTTGTATCGGTGGAGAACCTAGTGATCTAACATAAAATAATGATCGAACAATAACACACTGTCAGGCCTATAACTATCTGGGAGTGACATTTGACTCAACTGGGACAGATAACGAAGAAATAGAAAGTAGAATAACAACAGCGAAAAAAAGCGATATCTTGTCTCAATGGCATTCTGTGGAATAAAAATATTACAAAGAACAGAAAATTCAATATATATGAAACTTTAGTGAAAAGCAGCCTATTGTATGGATCTGAAAACTGGAGACAAACAGAGAAATATGAAAAAAGATTAGAAGCTGTTGAAATGGATGCGATGAGAAGATCACTCAGGATTTCAAGAAAAGATATAATCAGGAATGACACCATTAAAGGAATAATGGGGATTGAAGGTACCATTATAGACGACATAGAGAAAAAACAACTTACATGGTATGGGAGCATATAACGTATGTCAGAAACAAGACTCCCTAAACAAGTAATGAACTGGCAACTGATAGAACGTCGGAAAAGAGGAAGACAGAAAACCACTTGGAAACAGGGCGTGGTTAAAGCCATGAGTGCTAGAAACCTGCAAGAAGTGGACTGGGACGACAGGAAAAGATGGAGGCAATGCGTCGGACAACGTCGAAAGACGTTCTAAACCGGCCTATATATATATATATATATATATATATATATATATATATATATATATTTATATATATGTATCAATTTTATCAAACTTACGAAACGTAATTCACAATAAATTTTTAGGGACCGCATTGATGATGGCTTAATGCCGAAAGCGCTCTGCGAATTTTAATTAAAGAAGATTGCACAACAATACATTGTTTCTCTTAGGGAAAAAAATTTGGGATTTTGAACTCTTGTGCACACAGCTGTAATTCAAATTACCAAATAATGTATGAATACCTTTGGTTACTAGAACACATATTTTCAAACATATCTTGACTAAGTATGGACCTTCCCAGGATTTTTGTAATTTTGGAGAAAATCCTTTTCCCCTCGTCGGGTTGTGTAACCATACTTTGTCCCCTTCTTTAAAACCGTCTTCTCTGGCCTGCGTGTCGTACAGGCTTTTCATTCTGTCGCTGGCCACTTGCAGATTTGTTCGAACTAATTCATGAATATCGTCCAGTCTTCTTCTCAATTGGATCACGTAGTTGTTGCCTGCTAGATCTTCTCTAGGCCAACATCCAAATTCCAGGTCACAAGGAAGCCTCATTTCACGTCCAAACAGGATTTTCGCCGGTGTTTCACCCATGGACTCATTGATGGCAGATCGAAAAGCCAATGCGAATAGGGAAAGATACTGGTCCCAATCTCTCTGGTGGCCGGATACTACTTTGAACAGGTATTTTCCCATAGTCCTGTTCATTATCTCGACCATTCCATCTGACTGGGGATGTAATGCTGTTGTTCTGGTCTTCTCCATTCCCAGCTTCTCGCAAATCTCCTAAAATAGATGACTTTCGAAATTTCTTCCCTGGTCGCTGTGGGCTTCCAAGGGCACTCCATATCGGCTGATAAATTCTTTCACCAATACATCGACAACAGTTGTGGCCTGTTGGTTCGGGATAGCATAAATTTCTACCCACTTTGTGAAATAATCCATTACAACCAGTATGTATTTGCCAACATTTTCGGTCGTCGGAAATGGTTCAGCGTAAAGCAATCCTTTCGAAAGGACTTCCAACATTATACTGTTTCATAAGTGCATTTCTCTTGCGATGTGGTCCAGTATTCGTAGCACGAGTTGTACATTTTCTACATCAGTCCTTCACATCGTCGGAGCTGTTCATCCAATAAAACCTTTCACGGACTCGCTGAAGGATTTTCTTCACTCCCAGATGACCTCCCGATGGACTGTCGTGTAACTTCTTCAGTACATTAGCTACCCTCGTTCTAGAGATAACCAGCTGTCTCCTGATCTCGGAACCATCATCGTTTTCAAGGACTCTTTTCATCAGCCCTTCCAGGACAAGGGAGTCCCACTGAGCCCCAATACGCCTTGAGTTTCGGTGAAGATCTTGACACTTCTCGCCATGTAGGTCGCCGATTTTCTTCTTTCCACTGCCGAATCCTCTTTAGGCAACGATAATTCTCCTGATCTTCTCTGATCCTGGTGAGTGACCATTCTCCATTGACTACAGTAGTTCTTGAAACAGCAGCTTTCCTAGATTCCGCCTTGTTGCAGTGGGAGCAGTCTGTTGGGCACGTCCGTCTAGGCAAAGAGTTGGCTCTTCGGTGATTCACATCAGCTGGATGTTCGCCCCTGTCTGATTTTTCCTGTGACTGGAGTTCTTGGGTTACAGGAGTCTTGAGGCGCTTAGACGGACTGCGGACGTGCTGTAGCTCGCCACACTTCCGGTATTTGATCTTCTTCGGCTTCTTGTCGGCCATACCTTTCAACAAGTTGACGATCTGGTCAAGTTTGCCATCGTCATCTTCTTCCTGCATGGTCCTACCTTTGTTGTACCGCGAGCCCTTTGTGGCTGCTTTGCATTTAAGAGCTTCTTGGTTTGCAGGAGTCGTAGAACGCTTACACGAACTGCGTGCATGTTCTAGCTCGTCACAATGACAGCACTTGATCTTCTTCGGCTTCACGTCTACCATACCTTTCAACAGGTTGACGATCTGGTCAAGCCTGTCATCGTCACCTTTTTCCTGCATGGTCCTACCTTTGTTGTAATCCGAAGCCTTCGTTGGTGCTTCATATTCAAAAGCAGCTGTCAATGCGTCAACTAATGTTTTGAGATGGACTCATCGAAGCGTCTTCTCCATACCGTGGTCACATTAGCCGTCAATAAAGGCCTGGATGCCTAAACATTCCATCATGTTCTCTGGTGCTGATGGATAAGCAAATCGAACTAGTCGGGCAATATCCATTTCATACTCTTGGAGGGTTTCGTCACGTTTTCGCCTTCGGTTCTTCAGCTGGAATCTGTACAAATGTTTCAAATGTTCGTGACCAGAAGGTATCGTCTGAAGTACATATAATGCATCTCCGCGAAGCGCGATGGTTAAGTTCACTGCCTTCTCCTTATCAGACCAATTATTCACTCTAGCGGCTGCTTCAAACTGTTTCACATAATTGGTCCACGACATTTTTACATCGAACGTTGGGGCCTTGACTCGGGTAAAACTGCCAATGTATTCTAGCTTCGGGTGTGTTTCTGGCTTGCAAGGTTTTATTCGGTCGGTCTTCTTTTCTTCCGCTGGCGTGTCTTGAGTCCTTATATCTGTCATCTTTTTTTCTAACTCCTTGATTTTCTCGTCTATCGTTGTAATCTTATTCTCGATTTTCTCGTCCATCGTTGACATCTTATTTTCGATTCCTGATTTTAGAGACAAAATTTGATTTTTAACGTCAGCGGCAATGTCGTTTTCCATTAATAAGATATCGGCAGATATATCGTTCTTCAAAGTAGAAATACCGTTCTTTATAGCCGAAATATCGCTTTTCACATTCGTTGAAATCTTCTTTTCCATAACAGAAATCTTCTCGTCCATGTTCTCTTCCATGGCAGAAATCTTCTCGTACATGTTAGCAGAAATATCGTTCCTCATAGCAGAAATAGTCTCGTCCATGTTCTCTTCCATGGCAGAAATCTTCTCGTCCATGTTAGCAGGAATTGACGAGATTAAGGTGGAAGCCTCGTCATTAAATAAACCTGTTTCTTGATCAAAGCCCTCATTTTCCAGTGCCACTTTAAGTCTTTCTACTAATTCACTTTCCGTACCAGACGTTTCCAACTCACAATCTTCCAATTCTGCTCTTAATTCCGCCACTTTCAGATCCCTTAATCTCTTGGCCGTTTTTATGTAGATAATAATTTATATTATCACATTTCTGACACCAATGTAATGTTTTGTTATTCTTTTAAACAATAAACGGGTGGGATAAATTTTAAACACACGGTAGGTTCACTTACTTAATTTATTTAAACACTAGACTATTCACTAATTACATACACAGTATATTCACTTGAACTAATCTATATAAACACTTAACTAATTTATATTCACTTATTTACTTGTTTATCTGACGATATCAAATTATCAACTAAACTAGCTCTTTCTGATCGGTCCCTTATATATTAAAGCCTTTTTTCTAGAAAATTCCGGACTGCGGCTTACACACACAAAAATAATTGGCTCTGGCATTTTCTAGATAAGTCTGGTCACAAAAACCATGTTTAGATAAGATAGTCACTATTGTAAACAGTTATATAAAAAAAAACTTTGTATCCGCCATAATTTTAACTTTCATACCTGGCTTAGACAGAGTCGGATTTGAGGACTGTACCAGTGTGCTGTTTCGTAACAATATGGAGTTTGTTAGTAGAAACATTGGTCTATTTATTCGGGTTTGAGTCTTTTGCTTATAATATTAGGACGAAAAATCAGACTACAAAAATATATAGATTATATGCACACGAGTTTACACTATCACTACATTATTTAGTTTTTACTTTTATGAGATATGGTAGATCTAAGCAGACTTTATATCAACAGCTTGGATCCGACGGCGTTGGCATCGGTTAAGGCTGATGGCCGCCATTCAAACATCATCACTCACAGCCATAAATATAAAATAATACTACCTTATTAATAAAATCCTTCACTGTTCTTCCTTCCTGGGTCGTGGTTCAACCTCCTACGAACCTGTTAAGTCGAATTAAATGAAAGTGCCGTTGTACTTTTTCTGTTATATTTCAGATTCATTGGTCATTTAATACAGGACACTAGGTTTATGTATTCACAATTATTTACAAAATTTACATTCACTGTATAGCATATTCACTATTCAATTGACTATTTAACCACTGACTCACTATCGAGTATTTTTATAATGTTGAAACTAGTTCATGGCATACGTAGAAGCCATTTTTAGTACCTCGTGCTGAAGCGAGGGAAAACAGAGAGAGCGTTCCTTCCCTTCGTTGCACTACAAAAGCTGAATCCCTCTTTTTTACCTTGCGGAGGGTTCGTGTAATAAAAGTTTTTCTACTTTCGAACCATCCCTTTACAGGGTAGGCGCATAGTACTTGATATGTAGGTACCCTAGTCTACCAGAGATGGCTCTGAGAGAGTAGTTCTCCGAATTTAAAAAATATAAAATGTTCTGGTGAAAAGGAATTTCACCATACTGCCACCTCCACAAGAGGGAAAAACAAATTGCTATCAAAAACGTAAACTGAAATAAAATTCTTACATGTATCAGGACATCGAAGGACCAGGTGAAGTATCACCGATAACAACTAAACAAATTATAGCTGCTTGCTGCTGAGCGTTTTATAAAAACATACAAATTTAACAATATCCAATCCTAGTGCCTGTGACATGTGCTGTGTGCGCAAATTATCATCGTCTCCACCATCTACCCGCCTTATTGCTCTGTCACAGGAAGCGGACTCAATTTTGTGATAGGGCGCACATAATGTCCGTATTGTGTTTTTAATTGTACGGCTCTAACATGGCCATCTTTGCCAGGGATGGTGGCGATTATTCTAGCCAAGGGCCATTGGAGAGGGGGGTTGTTTTCGTCCTTTACAAGGACCATATCATTGATAGCCAAGTTCGGCTGAGGCTTCATCCATTTGGGCCTGTTCTGTAGACGATTTAGATAGTCTTTAGACCAGGTTTTCCAGAATGACTGCTGTATTTGAGTGCATTTTCGGAAAAAATCAAGTCTGTTGACGTTATGGTCTGAGACATTTTTTTCGGGGTATGAGGTTAATGATGTTCCTATGAGGAAGTGACCAGGGGTTAATGGAGTAAAGTCTGATGGGTCGTTTGACAAAGGATATAGAGGTCTGGAGTTGAGAATTGATTCCACTTGAGAAAACACGGTAGTAATTTGTTCGAAATTAAACTTGGACGAACTCATAACTTTGTACAGATGACGTTTAGCACTACGAATTCCTGTTTCCCAGAGCCCACCCCAACTTGGACTTTTGGGTGGTATGAATTTCCATTGAATTTGATTGTTTGCCAGATAGCGATGGATCTCATCCATGTTGGGGGTAGAAGAAAAGAACAGTTTTAATGATGAAAGATGATTGTTGGCTCCCACAAAATTCGTGCCATTGTCACTGTAAATTATGGATGGGTAACCTCTTCGAGAGATAAATCTTTTCAACGCGAACAAGAACAATTCTGTGGAGAGATCGGAGACAACCTCGAGGTGAACCGCTTTGGTCACCATGCACACAAACAGGGAGAGGTAACACTTTGAAGTGGGCGAGTTCCGCCGAGATGAGGTTTTTATCAAGAAGGGACCTCCGAAGTCTATGCCAACGTTCTGAAAAGGTCTCGACACATTGATTCTGTCTCTAGGCAGATCTGCCATTATTTGTTGGGCTGTTTTAGCTTTAAATCTTTGACAGATAGTACATTTGGATATAATGCGTTTGATTTCCCGAAGCCCGTTCAGAGGCCAGGAGGTTAGTCGGCAGTTAGCCAAGACATTTTGAGGTCCACCATGACCTAAACGGATGTGTTCTCTTTGTAATATTAAGGAAGTGATGTTGCTTTTGGATGGTAGGAGGATAGGATGTTTTTGATTGTAGTCAATATTTGCGTAAGGTAGCCTCCCTCCAACACGCATGATAGAGTTTGAGTCCAGGAAGGGCTTTAAACTGAGAATCTGTTTATTCGACATGGCCGAGTTGTTTTTTAGAAATTTTAGTTCTAATGGGAAAAAATGACCTTGCGTTTCTTTTATTATAAAGTTTTGAGCTTCATTCAGTTCTGTGACTTGAATGGGACTAGTGGTTCTTGAATCGGCGTCACGAGCATTGTTGATGAATCTGAACAGGTAAGCTAGTATTCTTTGTATTTTCGAATACGATGAATATTTGTTAAACATTATAATCCAATGAGGGGTTTCAATTGGAGTAGCGAGTAAACAGGTTTTTTTTGCTTCTGGGGGTGTTGGTATTGGTTTGAAAGTATTGATTGAATCATAAGATATTGTTGGGTCGAATAAGAAGGTAGGTCCACGAAACCAAAATTTATACTGTTTTTCAGGGAATTTACCCCTGGACAATAGATCGGCAGGATTGTGAGACGATTTTATGTGACGCCATTGGTAAGTTTTGGTGATTTCTTGTATGCTGGTAACCCGGTTACTCACATAGACTGACAATTTTGAAGGATGGCCTTGAATCCAAGAAAGGGCGACTTGAGAGTCGGACCACAGGTTGATAGAGTCAAAATTAAATTTGTTATCGAAAATGGAAAGCATTCTCTCAACAAGTTGGGATAATAGCAACATGGCACACATTTCTAATTTAGGAATTGTTACTATTTTGCTTATGTGAGCTATTCTAGACTTAGAAGCAACTAGAGCACTGCGTATCGAATTGTCTGAGTATGTGGATCGAACATATACATTACAACCATAAGCTATAGAACTTGAGTCGCAAAACCCATGTAATTCTATGGATACTATGGGCTTGTTCAAAAATAGATATCGTTGAATGGTTAGGTTTGATAACCTTGATAGATCCATCGCAAACTCATTCCAATCGTGGATGATCTCCGGGTCAGTGATTTTTTGATCCCAGTTTACCCTGGACATCCAGAGTTTTTGCATGATCAACTTTCCTTTCACAATAAATGGATTGACTAATCCCATGGGGTCAAAACATTGAGATATAACGGACAGTATTTTTCTTTTTGTCAGCGCAGAAGTATCGAGGGGACCAGGAGATGATATTTGAAACAAATCAGAGGTAGGTGACCATGATAACCCCAGGATTTTGCATGACTTATCAAAGTCGAGGTCTAAGTTTACCTCACGGTCCACAATGTTAGCTTGTGAAATATTGTGCAAAAATTCTTGGGAATTAGATCCTATCTTGTGAAGAGAAAAACCGTGTTTGGTAAGAGCTGAATTCAATTCGTCATAAAGTACTGGAAGGTCAGAAACACAATCCACTCCAGTGATAATGTCATCAACATAGGTTTGTTGTAACAATGAAGCTGTTGCTTTAGGAAGTTGTGAATTGTTTAGTGCAATGTCTTTAAGTACCCTGCATGCCAGGTAAGGGGCGCTCTTTTGACCGAAAGATACGCAGGTTAATTCAATATTTTTGAGTGGTTCAGAGGGAGAATTTCGCCATAAGATATTTTGTAAGAAGTTTTGTGTAGGATTGGTAATGATTTGCCTGTACATTTTTTGAATGTCGGCCGTGAATACGAACTTGAAAATCCTGAATCGACATAGTATGTCCATCAACTCAGGTTGTACTCTAGGACCTCTTAGTGATATATCGTTAAACGAGACAGAGGAACTGGATTTAGATGAAAAATCAAACACAACACGAAGTTTTGTGCTGGTGCTGTGTTCTCGGAGAACACATAAATGGGGAACAAAGTATTTATATTCATTATTACAGTTTGTTAGCGTCAACGGAATATATCTCGCATGACCTAAGGATATGTAGTCGTCTATGAATTTCTTGTAATCATGTGCTAATTGAGGATTAGATTGCAATTTCTTTTCTAATGATAGAAATCTATTTTTTGCTTTCAGGAATGTGTCACCTAGAGTGGTGTGGGCCGTTGGAGTGACTAGTGGTAAGTTTACTTGATATCTACCGCTGTCGCATATTTTCGTAGTTGAGTCGAAAATTGTTTCAGCTAATTGGTCTTCTACAGACAAGGGCGAGGGGTCGGCCAGCGTCTCTTCTTGTAACCAAAATCTTTCAATTAGGTTTTCAAGATTTTGGTCTTGAGAGGGGGTCGAGGTAGTGGCACAGAACGAATGAGAAGTTATTGGATGATGTTGATTGTCGTGTAGACAGGTATTTGGAACTGTTCCTGAAATTACCCACCCTACATGCGAGTTGAATAGAACGGGGAGATTTTTTCCTAACCTTAAGAACCCTGGCTTTAGCAATGAGTAGTAAGTTCCGGCTCCTACCAACATTTGGATTGTTGAAGGTTCGAAGTAGGTGGCGTCAGCCAGATTATTTTTGATATTGTTAGGTATGACAAATGAGCTGTTTCTTATTCTCATTTGTGGGAGAGCATTGGTTATTTGTTTGACTATGGCACATGACACATTATATGATGAGTTGACGTCGTATTTTGATCTGATAGTTACATTTACTGTCTTATCAACTGCTTTAATTCCATTTAAAATTCCTGAAATTTGAAGATTAGATTGTTGCGTTGGGAGTTCTAAATAGTCAGCTAATGAATTGGTGATGAATGATGTTTGGCTACCGTTGTCTAATAGCGCTTTTATTGGGATAGGGGGGCCATCTTTCGGATGAATTAATACTTGAACTGTTGCTAACAGAACTTGAGATTCTTGGGTGGAAAAAGTAGAGAATGATGCTTTTATGTCTGGTGGGGGTCTTGACGTATCTATTTCTGGTAAAGTTGAGCTTGAAGACGGAGAATTTGGTGAAAATGGCTGAGTGTTTACATTAAGGGTTGGGTGGTCGTTGTGTATTAACGTGTGATGACGTTTTGAGCATATTGCACAATTTCTGCTTGATTTGCATTGTTGTGTCCTATGATTAGTTCCTAAACAGTTGTAACAGAGATTGGTTTTTGATATGTTGTTTCTTTTCTCAGTAACGGACATTGACGTGAATGTAGGACAAGTGTAAATTTTATGATGTGGATCATGACAGATGGGGCATTCATGCCGCAGTTCTGGTTGGCGCAGATTGTGTTTAACTTGATTTGCTGTGGCATTGTTTTCAAATGGAGGCAATGATTGATGATTAGCTAGTAACGATACATTTTTACACGGTTTTGAAACAGGTTTCGAGTCAAGGCTTGTTACGTTTTCTAATACTGAACATTTATCATGAAGGTATTCAAACAAGCTGTCTAAGTTTGGTAATGCGTTTTTATCGGATTTTTCTTCATAATCTTTTTTCGTGTGATAGTCAAGTTTTTGTTGCAGCATGAAAACTATTAACGAGTTTAGTAACTCCGTATCTGATAACTTAAGGGTTTTTAATGATTCAATTACTGATTGAGATTCAGTGGCTAATGATCTTAACAATGGCGCAGTACATTTGTTTATTGGAGGTATGTTTAGTAATTGATGGAAGTGATTATTTACAATTTGTTTTTTGTTATTATATCTTTTGTCTAGTAAAGTTAATGCTACTTGAAAATTTCCATCAGTTACCGGTATACTTTCAACTCGCTTTAGAGCTGCTCCTCCAAGGAAGCTTTTTAGGTACCAAAACTTTTCAGCGTCTGACGTTAGCTTAGCATTCCTTGTTATTAAAGAATTGAACAGATCTATGAATGTACTAAATTCTAAAGTATTTCCCGTGAAAGTTGGTATTCGTATGTCTGGAAGTTTGATATTAGTTTTACCTACATTAATTAAATTCGATGGGTTCGCCGCCAATTTTACTTTGTGCAGCGCAGTTTGTAGTTCGGATAATATGTTAAAATAAGTTTCTTCGAATACAGATCTGTCATCTGAATCTACTTCATCAGATGTTTCGACAAGAGTATCAATGCTATCTTGTATTTCAGAGTATTTTGTGAAGTTGTTTTGTAGCAATTGGATTCTCCCTTCCAACTGTCCACTACATAACATCGTGTCTTTGTGTTGATATAGCCAAGTGCTGATTCTTGTTTGTTGCGATTTGCAATTAGTTCTGCGACTTTTTAATAATTCCATTTTTGATGAGGTTAATTTGAAAAAATTTTGATAGATTGTAGTTTTATAATCAAAAATAAAATTGGACAGGGGTTCACCTAGATTTGTTACTTTTTCTAGGCTGAAAATAAGTTTAAAGCGGTTTGATAAATTGTTGAAAAATTTCTAAAAAATTCTAAGTTTTATAATCAAAAATGGACAGGGGTTCACCTAGATTTGTTACTTTTTCTAGGCTGAAAATAAGTTTAAGGCGGTTTGATACATTATTGAAAAATTTCTAAAAAATTCTAAGTTTTATAATCAAAAATAAAATTGGACAGGGGTTCACCTAGATTTGTTACTTTTTCTAGGCTGAAAATAAGTTTAAAGCGGTTTGATAAATTGTTGAAAAATTTCTAAAAAATTCTAAGTTTTATAATCAAAAATGAAATTGGACAGGGGTTCAACTAGATTTGTTACTTTTTCTAGGCTGAAAATAAGTTTAAAGCGGTTTGATACATTATTGAAAAATTTCTAAAAAATACTAAGTTTTATAATCAAAAATAAAATTGGACAGGGGTTCACCTAGATTTATTACTTTTTCTAGGCTGAAAATAAGTTTAAAGCGGTTTGATACATTATTGAAAAATTTCTAAAAAATTCTAAGTTTTATAATCTGTAATATTTTTTGAGGTAATCAAGCTAAATTCTCCTTTCTTCCATACAATCCGAACCACACAACTGATGCTCCCTGTATTCTAGAAATAAAAAAGGGACACAAAATGATAGTTTCCTTTCCAAACTGTCCTAAAATTGAAATCTGTTATCTGTACACACGCCAACAATGCTATACTCTCTATTTTAATCCCAAAAAAATTTTAAATTCATGACATTTATATATGCTGACCGGTTTGATTCACAAAAATTTTAGTATATCTTGTTTAATTCTTATTTTATCTAATTTACATTATTTCCGTTTTTCACTGGATTCCCGCACTTTACAATAAATCCGTAATTCGCTTAACAGTTTCTTCTGGATCCGGCTCGACTTTGATCACTTTGGTCTATTTATTCGGGTTTGAGTCTTTTGCTTATAATATTAGGACGAAAAATCAGACTACAAAAATATATAGATTATATGCACACGAGTTTACACTATCACTATATTATTTAGTTTTTACTTTTATGAGATATGGTAGATCTAAGCAGACTTTATATCAACAGCTTGGATCCGACGGCGTTGGCATCGGTTAAGGCTGATGGCCGCCATTCAAACATCATCACTCACAGCCATAAATATAAAATAATACTACCTTATTAATAAAATCCTTCACTGTTCTTCCTTCCTGGGTCGTGGTTCAACCTCCTACGAACCTGTTAAGTCGAATTAAATGAAAGTGCCGTTGTACTTTTTCTGTTATATTTCAGATTCATTGGTCATTTAATACAGGACACTAGGTTTATGTATTCACAATTATTTACAAAATTTACATTCACTGTATAGCATATTCACTATTCAATTGACTATTTAACCACTGACTCACTATCGAGTATTTTTATAATGTTGAAACTAGTTCATGGCATACGTAGAAGCCATTTTTAGTACCTCGTGCTGAAGCGAGGGAAAACAGAGAGAGCGTTCCTTCCCTTCGTTGCACTACAAAAGCTGAATCCCTCTTTTTTACCTTGCGGAGGGTTCGTGTAACTTAAAAGTTTTTCTACTTTCGAACCATCCCTTTACAGGGTAGGCGCATAGTACTTGATATGTAGGTACCCTAGTCTACCAGAGATGGCTCTGAGAGAGTAGTTCTCCGAATTTAAAAAATATAAAATGTTCTGGTGAAAAGGAATTCCACCAAACATCTATCAATCAATCAGATCCAATGATTATGAATGATTCCATACTTAACTGCTTCCTAAGTACGGAGTACGGTAAGCGACTCTCTGGTACTATCATAGTGATAGGAACTCAAAAAAGTCTTGCTTCATACATAAGTATGATGAAACATCATATGTCAAAATGCGAATGAATTTCCAAAACTTCAAGAGACACTGATTATTTTGAAATAATAGAGAAAAAAGTCCACTTTACATTGGAGCATGAAACTAAAACTCGAAGCAAACAAATTCAAAAGCGTAGTCCACTCCTGACAAGGTGGTTTCAGTTAATTTCAGAAAAAGTAACAAATTGAAATAAGTTAGAATTATTTTAATAAGTTTAGTGAAGTTGAAGTGCTTTTGTAAAATGGAAGTTGATCTCACTTTATCTAACTTCAATTGAATCATCCAAGTTAAGTAAGTTCACTCTCATCCACACAGACAATGTAATTAGCAGATCACTTTCAAGCTAACGAACAACTGGATTCTCATCTCTCATGTCAATGTTATCAATTAGGGATGAGGGATGTATTTAAGTATTAGGCTCGATAAATTTTTACCATAGTATGGCTACTCTCAACGATTCAGACATCATCACTGGTCCAAAACGGCATTCAATTTATTCTGGCAAAGAACAAGCAATTGTCCTCAACGCAGTTATTGATAATTAATTCCAGAATTACTTCGTTCTACTGGATTCTCTGGACAAAAAATATTCTTCGTAGTTGGAGCAAAAAGAAAGTCGATGGCCGGTCTTACGCTCATACACTTTCTTTTTGTGAATCGGTGTAAAATCAGCCAATTATCGACATATTGATTCCAAGCGGACTAGTTCATGTCAGGCCTCGTGAACTGCAGCTTCAAGATTATATAGTGATTGAGATCTAACAAACAGACTAGCGGATTTCCCTTTATCAAGATAGCTCCACATGCTAAATATTCAAATCCACTCCAGATTGTAATGATGTGATATCGTATCTCAATTTTAACTTTCAAGAAGCACCTGTTAATGTGATAACTTTTTCAACTCTTACTTGCGACAAGCATTTGGTAAATAACAACAATAAAATATAGTAGGCGTAGTTCTGTCTTCGTCGGAATTCATTTTAGAACCACCTGTGAGGTTCGGAATCAAATAATACTTGAGCTGCTTACCAAATTATAGGGAATTCGTAACAGTTTTGTGATTTTCGCAATTTCTATTAGTTTGGTTCTGTGGTTCTTTATTCACTTCTGTAATAATGGAATTAGTAGTTGTTTCGCAATAAAAATTAATAATACCGATTTTCTTCACCTTAGAAATCCGTTTGAGTAGAATATTGAATTTTGCAGAAACTGATGTCCTTTAACTAAGAATTGGGAATATTCAATTTGTTACACGCACACAAACGTGTGTGTGTAGGTGTGATACAATATAGTAAGACAAATAAATTGTCTTAGAAAGTTTTAGATAGAATAATGTTCCAAATGAAATAATAATCATTATAAAAAATTAGATGAATTTGGCACACACTGTAGTAATTTAAAAGGTAACTAAGTAATTAATCAGAAGTTAAGTATATATTTCAAAATTGGAATGAAATCAAAAGATAAAGAAACATACCTTCAAAATCAATTGACCAAAGTCTAGGAGTCTCAAAGCTTTTGAAAAAACTAATTATTTTTGTTGATTGTAAAATTATTTTATATATTAGGTAGGATTTTAATTATAAGAAGGTTGAGTAATTTACCCGAACATACAGAGTACGTTATAAATTCATATTTGTCAAGTGCGGGTGACAAATTGTGACAAATTAAGGTTATAGAATGAAATTATGGATGAGTAAGGAGAAAGAAGACTTGTTCCACGTCTAATGATCACTCTATGATAGTTTGCTGTTTCCGAGAGATACAAATCCAGGTAACTAAAATTAAATATAATATTGCCAATAAAAAAAATTTGAGAAGATCTGACAAGAATTAAAAATTTAAAATATATAAATATAATTAATAAAATAAGGATTGTATGAAAAAAAGTTTCATGAATATTCCGAAACAATATATAGTGTTTATAAAATAATATTCCTATAGATCGATAGATAGATATTTATTAACCACTTTACAATAAAATGTGTGTAGCACGTCAAAAATGAAATACATACAAAAGAATTATATAAAATATATCTTAAGATAAAAACAGAGTAAAATGTCACAGCAGAGATACGGTGTGGATATTGCCTCGACAATGTACAATGTAATCATCAACAGAGTAGAAACAATATTTAAGGAAAAACTTCTTAAATATTTTTCAAAAGCATTGGAGCCCAAGGCTCTTACAATTGATGGTAAAATATTAAAAACCCTATAGTTTGGTGAATTTGATTGCGTCTTATTTAGCCGAAAGTAGCTGCATCTGATATGATGAGCATTACGAGTGTTGTAGCCGTGGATATCTGAATTTCTAGACAACATTGACTGTTTCTCATGAATTTCAATTAGAGTATGAAATAAAAACAAAGACGTTGATGGCATAGTTTCATACTTTATTAAAAACTGTTGACAATGATCCCTGAAACCAAGATCAGCAAGCACCCTTATCACCTTTTTTTGCATTATAAATAACGTTAAAGCATGGGAGGAATTACCCCAGAGATGCCATAGCTAATATGCGAATGAAAGAGTGAGAAATACGTAGTTTTGAGTGTACTTGGATTAGTAATATTTTTCAACTGTCGTAAAATGAATAAGGTACTTGTAAGTTTTTTGACTAAATGCTCAATATGTGCCTGCCAACTATGGTTTGGTCTAGGACTAATCCAAGTAATTCCACATTTTTTCTTTTTTCGTGGAATGACAACTGATTAATTGCAGATATATGCATGATTTCAGTTTTATTATTATTTAATTTTAGTTGGTTCTATGAAAACCATTCATTTGCCCTGTTACTAACGCAATCTAGAGAGGCGGATAAATTCGTATTATCTTTCTCCGAAACAATAAATGTTGAATCGTCTGCAAATAGAACCGACATATAGGGTAACATAAAACGGCTCAGATCATTAATATAAACGATAAACAAGAGGGGGCCTAGAACCGACCCCTGAGGGACTCCATAACTTACCTCCAGAAAATCTGATATTACACCGTTCACTGTAACACATTGTTTTCTGCTTGACAGGTAAGAACCAATAAGCTTCAACGGAATTCCTCTAACTCCATAATAATTTAATTTTTCTAAAAGAATGTCGTGAGAAACGCAGTCAAATGCCTTTGAAAGATCGCACAGCATTATGGCCGTACGGTTACCATGTTCAAGTCCTTCCACTACGCCACTCACAACATTAAGAACTGCCTGGGTGGTTGAGCGGGAATTTCTAAAGCCAAATTGGGAGCTACTGAAGAATTCGTTTGAATCAAAATAGTCATACAGCTGTGTTTTTATTAATTTTTCAATGACTTCACTGAATATTGAAATAATACTGATAGGGCGATAATTATCGATTACGGAAGCATCGCCTTTTTTAAAAAGAGGAAGCACTTTGGATAGTTTGAAAATATCGGGATAAATACCGGTGTTAAAATAGTTATTTGTGAAACAAGTGTCACAATGACTCGTTTTGTAGTACGAGTGAAGTTTGCACAACGAACCGCGAAGCGGTGAGTTGTGCAAATTACGAGTACTAGAGACAGTCATTGTGGCACAAGTTTTACACAATATTTTCTATAATTCGCATTTATTTAATTATTTAAATAAAATAGAATTTCTTATAATCCCTGTTTTTGAACTAGGAGGAGTGGTTTGAGTTTAAGCTGGCAATTCTGTAGATTCCTAATTGGTCAGATCAAAGGTGGTTTTATCCAGCACTTCTGACTTTTGACATATCATAACCGAATAATTGTGTTAATGGTAAACAAACTTTCATTTGAGCAAAAAGAGGATGATTATTTTTTTAAAAAAGAGCTTCTTCGTATATGCTCTTGCGATTTATTTATATTTTATCATTCAGACGACATGATAAATTTATCATAAGCTGATTTTTTAGCGGATTTTAGCCTGCTATTATACACTACCCTCAGAGTCCTATACTTTTTTAGATCTTGTGGCTGTTTTCTTGCATCGGCTATTAACTTCAAAGATGAAAGTTGATTTCTCAGGTACCTTAAATCATATGTAAACCAAGCTACTGGAGAATGTTCAGTGCCTTGCTTAGGCTTTTCTTAGAGGAAAACACTCCGAACTTAAATTATGGAAAGTGTTAACAAGGAAAGAGGCCAATACGTCTACATCCGATAGTCCCGATATAAAAGGACCCCAGTCAATAGTGGCTAGATGATGTTTCAATCTATTTAGTCCTTGATTTGTAATACAATGTCTCATAACAGATTGCGACGTATTAGTTGGATTCATATTATTGTATATGACAATATATTGAGCCCGATGGTCAGAAAAGCAAGGCTCGAAAACACCGACCAAAAACTGTTGTTCCGCAATATTGTTAATTATATTGTCAATACAGTTGGCCGAGGTAGCGGTAATCCTTGTATCCTCTGAAATGGTGATTGCGATGCCGTACGACTGCAGTAAACATTTTAACCTATTCAAAACACCAGTTTCAACCTTAAAATTCAAATTGAAGTATCCCAAAATTACCAGCCAATTTTTTAAATTGTTTGGATTTACATTTCCTCGTTGGTCGTCTGGTGTTGGTGAAAATTTCTTTTAAAATTAAATCTTCTGACAGCTGCTTCAAATATGCGGGTTATAAACTTGGTCTATATTCTCAAAGGGAAAAGACACTTTGAATGTCGACGCATATTCATTTTTACTCAATTCAACACAAGAAAATGATACGTCAGGAGCTGATTGTTTAAGAAAGTCTAAAAGATCATTTGAAGTCATGTCGGCACTTATGCAAGAGACATGTACATGTCCTTGTCGTGCAATGGTCTTGAATTTTGACACATCATTGCTTCCAATAATTGGCTTATATTTATTTATGCTGGCGTTTTTTTGACAGAAATTCCCAATGGAATTCTCCGTATTAATTGTGTTAATGTTTACAAATCGTTTTTGTACAGATTTTTGTAAAGTTGGCTTTTGGATAGTGGTCGATTTATATTTATCAGTACTAGTTTTTGTAGCTTGATTGTTTGTGACGAATATATTGTTTGAGACAGGTTTTTTGTGGTTCCGACTGTTTGTAGAGTTCTAATTTACACAGTTGACATTGTTGCCACTAGATGCCTCTGCTGTTTTCAGATTATCGATAGGATTTTGATAATTACATTGTTTAAGCAACAAAATTAAGCTTTCCTGTTCCTCTGTACGTTTTTCCAGGTGAAAAGAAAGTTTACTTACAGATACAAGTTCACTTTTAACTGCATTTAAGTCTTCCAAGAAGTGATCACACTGGGCACATTTAGCTTTTTTGAGGTTAACTTGATTACCTGCTGATTTCTTCACATTAGATACAGTTTCACTTAAACTTTCCACATAATCTAATAGTTGCACATTATTCACACCCGAGGGAAGTTTGAAATTTGTAATTATTTCAATTAGTTCATTCTTTTTGAGTTTATTTAGCTCTGCTGTTAACAACACAAATTCAACGTCCGCCATCTTATATATATATATATATATATATATATATATATATATATATATATATATATATATTACCATACCATAACTCTCTTCAATGTTCTTATAGAACCCCATTATCAGCAACTATAGTTAAACTTGATCTTTGCCAAATAATTAATACTAAACATAGGTTTATTGGGGAATAGATTTGGAAAATATATATGAATGGTAAAGTGAGATAATTTACCAAAATTCAAAAAAAAAATAAGAAAAAGTAAATTGTGCATAACTTATACATTGAAGTTAATGAAGAATTGAGTAATTTATTTAAGAGGATTATCCTTATAACGTGTGTTTTGACAATAAACTACAAGGTAACAAATCTTCATAAATATTTTGCCTAAGAGAATATCATCGTATTGAATTGAAAGTTTAAAATAACTGAACAAATAGTAATAAATGTCGTAAACGATCTACTTACGTATTTTGGAATTAATTAGTTTGTTTTTCTGGAGTAGTTTGTTGTGTATTAATATAGTAAATGTCTGACATAGTTGGAGGCCATAAGTCTGGAAAGTTGAGATATTGAACACGTACGCCCAGAGAGCGGGAGCAAAGACTTCTCAAATAAGATAGAGAAAGTTACATAAAAGGGCGAGTGCCGCAAACACACGAGTGAGAAAAGTATTTTTCCCACATGTTGCGCACTATACTTTTTTACAACAGCAGAAATTTGAAGAATACAAGTGAATAGTTTCGTAGAAAAAGTCTAAGCATCGAGGTCCACCCACCGAAAACGTGTGGGCATCAAGTATACCCTTCTGAAATCGGCTGGGCATCGAGTATCCACTACTGGATTCTCCATATAAATGTATGTTGTGTGGGCAAAGTGCCGTGAGAAATTATATTCCTCACAGTGTGAGCAATAAATGGTTTTGAAATTAAGTAAGCTATGAGAAATACGCTACTTTTCATAGCAGTTGTAAAAAAATATTATATAGCCGGAGCCCATAAATTCATAACTATTTGTTAAAGCCCAAGTGTGACAATTCATAATTTGACGTTGACATTAACCAAAATTCCATTTTAACTTTTCAAATTTATATTACAATAAAAAAAATATTGTCACAATAGATACTTAACTTCAATTTATTCAGAATTTGAAAAATGTTTGTTCTTTATCTTATGCCCCTATTGTAAAGTTTTATTTTAACTTAATTGTTTATAGTAAATCGTGCGCTCAAAAACACATAGTACAAAACTCTATTCAGTTTTATCATCTCTTTCCAAATATGTATACCAAACTAGTCAAACTCAGTATACAGGGTGTGTTTTTTGGTTTGAAATAATAAAGTAGTATTTTAAATACAGACCTGGAACTTAAAAATTGTAGTGAATTAATAACAAAAAGATGTTAAAGGTTCAACACTTTAGATAAAATAGTATCCATCAAAACTTAATTTGATTTGAAAAATGACTGTTTCTATTTTGGGTCTCCGGAATTCGAAATATCTTAGAGTTCGAGCCTAAATTTTCATTAGAAAAATCGTATACGCAGGAACACATAGTACATTACTGGAATACATTTTTTGTTCTCTTTCTAAATGTGTATACCAAACTAGTGAGACTTGTTAGACAGGGTGTTGTTTTTGAAGCGAAAAATATGGTGATATCTTTTAAATACGGAACTGAAATTTGAGAATTATAAATACTTTATTCGATTGGGTACTTTTACAGGAACAAGCAGGAAAAATATTAAATGAATTTTGTACACATAAGAGACATCGAGCATAATGCTCGTTGAAATCAGCTCGTCGAGAGGATTCAAATAATGGATGGAAATACTTATTAATTACGGCTTTCTTGATTATACACAAAAAAGTGCTCTTATGAAATGTTGATAAAATAGACCGTCATGAAATTTCAACGACCGTCTCGTTAGTATATGTTGTGGAATGGATCATTAGGTACAAAATATTTATAGTCTAGGTGTGTATTCATTTGAAATTGAATATTTATGGCAACCGAGTGTAAAAATAGGTAATTATATACTAGTGGCATATAGGCTTCCCTTCTTCATCGATAAGCTAAATATAGTTTCAAACTTCGGTAGTTTCTAAGAAAAGATCGGAATGACTATACACATCCATATTTCTGGTACCTGAAATTTCGCAATCGCGCGACATCGTCTTTGTTTTTACAATAATTAAGACATGAATAGTAATTTTCGATTTTTGATTTAGAAAATTCAATTCTCATTTAATATGCAAATAAAGCTTCTGTATATATATATATATATATATATATATATATATATATATATATACATATATTATTAACTGGATAGATTTTAGCCCTACATTGGGGTCCATTTTTTTAAACTGGATAGAATTATCCTTTGTAATAAAAAATATACTTAATATTTTATTTAGTTTAGATTTACTTTAAACTTTTTATTATTAGCCCAGTATATAGATAATTTTAAATAGGTGATAAACAATTTATGCTACTTGCATGAGAAATTTCTTATCTCAGGGTAGAGTTCAAGTATATAAAAATTATACGGTTTCATTTTTTAATATTAGCGCCAAAATCAATAAATTCTTTATATTTTGAAACAAATTTGTTGATCAAAATATATTATTTACTTAATAATTATGAACTGCATACGGTCCTGCCCTGCTTGGAATCAAATCTCTGCACCATTCATAGATGTCAGTTCAAACTTCTACCTATAGAAAATAGATGGAGCGGAAATCACCAGATGAAATGAAAATCTCAACGTACAGTTTTAAATCGTTCTTTAAAAGAAACAAAACGTTGTTCAATGTGATGAAAATAAATACATTACTCTTTTACAAGTGTTCTTGAAGAAATTCAACTATCTAAAATAATGTTTCATTCATACAACAGACACACACTCTGGTGAGATATTAATTCTAAGGGTGAATTACAATTATGCAACTTGGTATACAAATAAATTATAGAAGATGGCGAACTATAAACTTTTTAGCGTCCATGTAACATTAAAGTTCAGTTCTTTACACAAATCGGTAAGTTCGTTCAACTTTTTATGTATTAATAAATTTAATTTAAATACCTTGTTCACTATACTGTTTTTGTTTATTCACCTCAATGATCAGTTCCTTTAATCTATTTTAGGTTCTCTCTCTCTTGGAATAAATCCGTTCTTCCTGTCCATTTCCACCAAATCAGGAATTGACGCTGTATTTCTTCCAACATCAAAACACTTTGGATGAAATTCCATGATTCAGTGTTTTCTGAAAGGTATTGTCGAGACATTGCTTCCACAATACAACAATTGACCATTTATAAAAGAAAAGTCACGGTTAGTACCACATAATATATAACAATTCCTTTTTATATTTTGTAGTTATTAATATTTACTTAATTACTTACATTAACGTATATCTCGTAAGTATAATGTATTTGTTTCTTGAATTCCACAGCCAAAACTGATATTTCTCAAATATTTAAAATAATTTTCTTTACCAAAATAATTTTCCTTCTTCCAAATTTTTGCTACCCCAAAAAGAGACTTCTTAGTGAATAGTCTACATAATCAACAACTTTTTTCATTCAAATTTTTTTTATCAATAGCAACGTAATTGTCGCTGATGTGATTCTTTTAAACGTTTATTTACCAATCAAAATTGACCATCAATTTCATCATTGAAAACCTTCACTTCAAACAGTGAATCGTCCCTCCATCATATCAGGACATTCTATTCTAAATTTTTCAATTGCTTAAACCTCATATATTGTTCTCTCCCAACAATATTTCATAAAAATTTTAACTTACATTTGTTAATCTCTAAGTGTGTATGTAAAATGAAAATTCTTAATATTTTTAGATGACAGCTGTTAACTTCAAATATATGTGCAAAATGAATATTCGTTTTGCATATGTCATGCTTTCTGAAATTCATATTATTATACAGCTTCCTAGCTAGTTATGTCTAAACAGTTACCCTTTCTTATGTTAATATTTCTTTCAACAAATATTGTTTGGTTTCTTCTGACAAATTCATAAGATTATCTTAATTTCACAGAATAAAGAAACATTAGTTTTTTTTCATCATAAAAAAAGTTCTGAAACTTAATCTTTTGAATAAAAATTGTGTTATTTTGTTTCACATAATTTGTTTCTCGCATCTATTCACAATTTTCCCTACGATTATAAGGTCTGTCTTGTGTATGCCTTCTCTATCAAATAGTGTATCATACAGATTGTCTCCATTCAAATGATAAAAAAAAATTCAGACTTAAAAAAATTCTTCTAAATTACAATGCACAATCTTTAATTTTTATTATTTAATATACAGGGTGTTTCACTCTATAATAATATATATATATATATATATATATATATATATATATATATATATATATATATATATATATATATATATATATTATTATTATTATTATTATTATAACAGATAAGAAATCGTTGAAATATGAATCACATAGGAAAATACAGTAATTGTTAATCAATGTAAATTTATTGTTTATAATATATCGATACTGTCCAAATCGAACTTTATTGACACCAAACAAACCAATATAATAGAATAAAATGAGATCAACCAAGATTTGAAATTTTAACCTAATAGGAGTTACGAAATTTTACCTCGAACAAGTGAAGTTGTGAGTTACATCCTATAATCATAATGTTGGCATATTATGATGAACTCAACGATTACTAAGCTTAACCCTGTATTCTGATGACATTTTTCATAAAATATAATCCATTATTTCAAATAAATATAATCTATAATTTTGAGATTTAGATTCCAATCACAGACTTTGGTAAATATTTCCAAATGGTTTTATTGTGGATGAATAAAAGTTTTGCAGCTTTTGTAGAAAGTTTTCAATTACTGTTATTTATAGAGGTTCAATTGATATACCCTGGAAGTATAGCAAGGTTAAATTATTATGTTCATAATGTTTTGAAAAGATATTTTTTTATGTTAAATGGGAGTTTGAATAGGACTTGATAATGCTTATTTAGAAAAGTGGTTCAATTGTGATGGAACTTTTAATGAATTAAGACCATATCAAGAGAATCACTTGATGACTGAAGAGAAAAACTTTGATAAAATTTTATTGGATGGTTCTTTGATTTTAAAATTTATTATTTGACATTTGTCAAATGAGTTAGATACGTATAATTTATACTCAATTTAAAGTGGCATAACTGATCTCCATTGCCTGGTTAATTTTATAAAATTTTAATGAAAATATAATCAGTTTGGCAAGATTGAAAAAAAAAGAGTTTTGTTTAGACGACAAAGGAGAATGGGAGAGTCATTGTGAATTATATTAGAAAAAGCCAAAAATTTGATTTATCTATCCATTTTAATAATTATTAACTGATATAACTACGTACTGGAAATCAGAACTCATGACAATTTAAATAATTTGACTCCATTATAATATGTTGGAAGAAAATTAAAGCGGCTGTCATCATGTGCCAAGAGAAGAGATGAGAAATCAGAATTTTGAATCGAGTTTGAATTATTGTTTTCCAGTCCAATGCATGTGAGCGAATAACGTTGATTTATAAAAACAAATTTTAAGTTTTGCCAATCCAGAATTATCTTTTGAGAACGTTGGTAAATAAATAAATGGAACCCTGGAAGGAACAGTGATCAGTTAATGAATGTGCTAAAGGGTACTGTGACATTTTGTTTATTATCCGCATAAAAACTTTTCAAACCCATTTTTTTCATTTGTAATGCTTAATTACATACTTATATAATTTTGTAATATAAAATTTATAATTTGATTTAATTTAAACACATACTTGTTAGTAATTCTTTCAGATCTTATTATTTTTCTTAAAAATCCACACTAAAACGGATGACAATAATAATAACCTTAAAAATCTGTGACAGAAATTGAATAAGGCAATTCCATGTGATTAATAATTTTAAATATCCATCACACGAAGTCATTTCACTACAATTCTTTCACGAATCGACTCCTTGAGAGCAAGACATACTATAGAGAGCCGGAGCAAGTTAGTTTGCATATTATTTTATTTTACTTACCTTATACATGGTAAGTTGGCGCCCTCAAAACTTTTCACAAATATAATAACAAACATTACTAATCTAAATTAAATCTTGAAAAAAATCTATACTTACAATATACCTTAAAAATTGTTACAATATATATATATATATATATATATATATATATATATATATATATATATATATATATTGTATTGTGATTGCATTTCAAGAATTAAACGTTATATTGATGGAGTCAGGGCCGAATTGTACATGTTGATTCCAACTAATATTTTATAAGATTATGAAATTAGGCTAAAAACAACTTCAAATAACAGTTTAAACAGGATTAAATCTAACTATTGAGAAATTCAATGAAGCAGTTGATAGATTGCCCGATAATAATGCATTATTTGTTAACAATAACAAATGGTTTAGAAACCTGTCAGATTTAGATATTCCGCAGGATATAGCAGACTTTTTATCTCTCGGGCCTAAATTTAGTATGTCTCCTGATTCGTCCAATATTAGATTGGATATTTTTATGGCCGATTTGGAAAATATTATTGATGATGTACCTACGGATTCCAAAGATATATTAAGAGCCCGTGCTACTAATATTATAACTAACTTCCTGCATAAATCCAAACCTAATAAATTCTCCATCCACACTAAAATGTTTAATAAAACTAAATGTTTTTTGAAATTTCATCCGGAACTTTATATTTTACAAGCAGACAAAGGAGGTTGTACGGTTGCAATGAATAGATCAGATTATGTTGAGAGAACTGAATTGTTATTACGAGATGAGTCAACTTATATTGAACTAAATAAGGATCCTACCACCTCTGTACAAAGAAATTATAATTTGTTAATTAAAAAGTTAAAAACCAAACAGGAACTTTCCGATGATATCGCTAAGTCATTATTCATTTATAATTCCAATTTTCCCTAGTTGTATTGTTTACCGAAAATACAAAAATTGGATATACCCCTTCGCCCGATAGTTAGTTCCATCAATTCGACTACTTACAAGCTATCAAATTTTTTATCTGATATTCTACAAAATGCGTTTCAGGATCACACAAATTATAATATTAACGACACTTTAGATGTAGTATCTTTATTTACCAACATCCCATTAAACTTAATTACCAATATTATTGATGAAAAATGGTTTCTGTTGGAACCCTTCACTACATTATCCAAAGATAGTTTTTTATCATTGGTTACATTTATTTTTGATAACACTTTTTTCAGTTTCAACAACTTATTTTATCGCCAAATTTTTGGCACACCGATGGGATCCCCCATCAGTCCTGTTCTAGCCACTATTGTCCTTGACGAGCTACTTGACAATGTAATCCCTAAATTGCCCTTCAAATTACCTTTTTGGTATAAATATGTCGATGACATAATTTGTGCTGTTCCGTTTGATAAGACTGATTTTACACTTAATGTTTTCAATTCATTTGATAATCATTTACAATTCACTATGGAATTGGAGATTGGGGCCAGCTTACCATTCTTGGACACCAGAGTAATGAGATCCGACAATAACATTATCTTGTTAGATTGGTATCAAAAGCCAACATCATCTGGAAGGTTTTTAAATTTCTACTCTGATCATCCTAAGAGTCAGAAGTACAACTTAGTATTAACAATGAAAAATAGAATTCTACACGTCAGTGAAAAAAAATTTGTTAATAAGAACTTAAGATCGTTATTTGATATTTTCGTTAATAACGGTTATCCCAAACACATTTTAAAAAAATTAATTTATAACACAGACTTCTACGATGGTCAGGTTGACAATTTCAATCAACAGGCTACTCTGTACAAAAGACTTCCTTACATCAATAATTTTACCCAATTGATTTTACCACTGTTCAAACAGTTCACCAATTTCAGAGTTGCCAAATACAATTTGACAACTATTTCTCTCCTTTTTTCGAAAGTTAAAGATAAAACACCTTTATTATTACAAACCAACGTGATTTACAGAATAAATTGCTCGCAGTGTCCGGGATGCTACGTTGGTCAGACGTCTCAATGGTTAAAAAACCGTATTACCCAACATAGAAGTGATTGTCGAGTAGGCAAGAATAACTGTGTAGTGGTGGATCATTTTATAAAGACGGGATATACGTTCAATTATGACGAGACAGAGATTCTGCAGAAAGTTGACCAATACAGGAATCGTTTATTTTTTGAAATGTATCACATCAACAAACAAAAAGATGCTATCAATCTCAAATCTGACACTAATAAACTCAGTGATATTTATTGTCACCTGTTAAATTCATTTTATTATTGTTGTTTTGTCACCCTAATTCAAGTTATTTATTTTACTGTTTTGTTTTTAACTCAAATTGATTCTTGTTTTTCTCAATTCACACCACAACCATTTTTACAAATTAATCATTAGCAATTAGTCCAGTTAGTACCTTAATGTGGTGTACATCAACTCTTACTGACTGTTAACATCTGTAAGTATTTTTGTTCCTATCTTTGTCATTTTATTCATATTTTAATTATTGTAGTGTCTCCTGATAATGCTATTGAACAATAGCGAAATATTGAGAATGAGAATATAGAGTTTTATTTCTTATACTGACCGCATACCTGACAATCATCACCTTTTGCTTATATAAATAGTACGGTCGATAATTACCACAGAATAATCATCTGTTTTGATTTTCTGATTTAAATATATATATTTATATATATATATATATATTTAGTTAACATACAAGGTGGGCTCCTCCCATGTTAAATCTGAGGTATAAGTGAGCTCCGCGGTAAAATGGGCTCCGATATACGGAGCCCAGTTTACCAAGTCCTAAAAAAAGCATCAACTACCTTATATTTATGTCTAGATTGATTTGGCATAGTTTTTAGAAGGAGCTAATTTTGGCCGTTTTCGTGAATTTGTATATTTTTGTAGTGCGCGTGTATATTTCTAGATGGCGATATGTTGAAAACTTGATATACATTTTATGTTATATTTCTAGGTCAAACAAGGATCCGATAACTTTGGCACCACTGCAGTTGAGTACCACATCACTGTAGCGGTCAGAGTGAGCTCCTTCTAGTATTATTATACTAAATTGGTAAAGACTTACCTCATCGGTTATTTCTTGTTACAGTTAAAGTATTATTTAAGAAAATCAAAGCTATGAGTCTATTTTTAAATATATATTTAGGAATGAGATACGTATACCATGCAAGGGCTCACAAGTAATTTGACATCTTCAACGATTCGGTAACGGGAGCTTTGGAGTTGGCTGTTTTTTGTTTTAGATATGAATGCGAATTATAATTATTTTAATTCATTTAGATAACATAACTCTGTCATTTTGAATCTTGAAAGTAATTTTAATAAAAATATTCGAAACGTTTCAATTACATTGTATATCTTATTGACTCGAGGTGATAACAATTTTTATTATATTGTAAATAGAAAGTGTGAAATTAATAATCTACTTTTTCGGATTATAATTTTACTGATTCAATAGATAAGTTCTTCTTGAATTATAAAATGGCTGATTAATCACGATGTTCATTTCATTGCCTTTTTGTTCCTATTTAGGTTTGAGTTCAATTTGGCATATATATTTTCGTTTTTTTCATTATGTTTATAGATTATATCTACCGGCTTTAATTTTATGGCTAGATAGACTGAATGAATATAACCAAATATTACGTTAATTACATATAGAGACTGTTAGACTATACCAATGAAGAGGGACAATTACCTAAGCTGAAGCCTTCGGATATCCTAAAAATTTTCTAGGAAATAGGACTAAAGGAAATACTCTAGTTGCTCAGACTTTCCTCAGCAACTAAGTAGAAAAAAGGAGGCACAATAGATCTCTTAGGTCTCAGTGAATATCACCCCAGTAAACATTCATACATACACGATACCAGAAATTATTTACTAAATATATCTAATTTGCATCCCAACTGAGCTAGAGTTTTTTTCCAATTCTAGCTTTTATTTCTTGTACACATACGATGTAAACATCAAAATTCTTTTACGCGATTTTCGTTTTCTTCATATAATTTTTATACTTGCATTTCAAGTTGGCGTCATGAAATTATGAGAATTTTAAGTGTCCAAACTCAACAAAAATTCAAGTTGTTTATAAATACCATAACAAACATTATACTTGTTCAACCCCAGTATATTTTTAGAGCTAAGAACTTATCATGCTTCGCTACACTGATTCTTAAAATGGGAAATACTAAGAACAAATTATTTATTTCTGAAGCTAAGTATTCAAATTATAGCATGATCTTGATAAACACTCTTCTGTTTTTGTTGATTCGACGTAATTTTGAGTTTACTAATCTAATTAAAAATCGAGAGCTTCCGCTCGAGGGCTTTGATAAATTTACTATTAATATAACATTCCATTGACCAATGAAATTTCATGAATTTTAAAACAAACCAATCGGTAATAATTAATAGCAACTATTAGCGACTACAGAAATAGTAACTTTCATTTGGAAACGTTGAATATAACTTCAAATGATTCTGACAATTTTGGCAGTAATTAAATTGTCATGTCATAACAAAATTTGTCCACGGCTGTTTGATAATTGATAAAGTTTACATTTTACGTGTGGAGCTTCCTAAGAATGATGACGTTCATTATTCACTAGTCAATAATAAGTATTGATAATCAACAAATCCCAGACAGGCCGTCGCAGGGCGAGTTCCAGCGACTACAATACAGCTGATAGCTAGTATTTTAATTATTATACTGAATTAAAATTACCAAAAAGTTTAATATGAAAAATGAATCAGACGGTGAAATGAATGTTACCCTGCCGAACATAAGGGAAGCAGCACAAATATGTAGACTCATTAGCTTGTACCCGCGACTTCGTTGACGTAGATCGTCCAATTAAATATTATGCTGATATGTAACTTATCTTGCTGCAAAAGATTCGTTTTTCTTCTAATTCAAACAAATTCAATATTTAAAACGAAACAAAGTGGAATTTTATTATTATATATTATTGTGAATTTTTGCAATTATACATATCCACAAATGTAGTAGTGTGTGCGCAACATAAATTTAGTTCAGCTCGTAAGTTTGAAAAACTCCAAAACTGTGTACTTTTTTTAACTTTACTACTCCATATCTAGCAAACTAGGGTAAATATAACATACCAAAGTCCTAAAGAATGGACGCCTCTTTGCATAAAACAGCGCGATATCTTTTCAGTATATATAGCAGTTATTTCGGGCTCCAGTGGAGTACAAACATGTACTGTACAAGGCACGTGGTAAGAAACAATTATTGTATAATTGTTATCTGTATTGTGTGAGAATGTCCACGATGACATTTCAATTTAAGAGAATATTAAATTTGGCTTTAAATCGGGTTCCAGATTGTAAGTATTTTTACAAAGTGTGTGATGACAAATAATGTTTATATTATTACTTTTAGAAAATGAGTCAATTTTTCTGAAACATTTTTACATTGTTTTCAAGCTAAACAAAAGCCATCATATAACACATCCACAATGTTTTTGAAAAAGTATTATTTTTGTGGAAGATTGAATTACCATAAAAAATCTGCTATTACAAAACTGGTCAGAATTAAATACATTGATAAAATATCCAATGGAAAACAAAATATTTTACTTCTTAAAACTTTTCCATATCGAGTAGGACGGCTGGCTGTATGTGAAGAACCGATAATCGTTGATAGAGAAATTACTGAAAATTGGATTTAAATTAAAGTATTATGTATTATGGAATATCAACAATACCTCTTTTGTTATCATCAATCAATTCTAAATTATTTTGAATAAAAAATCCTCAAATAATTGGTGTACGGAAGGACAAAATAAATGAATGATTATAACCCGTTTATTTCAATAGAATTTAACAAAATTGGTTGAATTTTTTACCAAATGATTAACAAATCGGATAGTTTCAAATCTCTTTACGGAGATATCCAACAATTTCATCATTCCATTTCAAAAGGTTTAACAAGGTCTTTAATTTCAATAGTGATAAAGTGAAACAGAATTTCAATTTTTCTTACGAGCACGAGATACTTTTAACAAATTATGTTGCATCTGTATATGCTTTTTATGGGGTGTTCCATTTAGAATTGTTCATATGGTAACTGGAGGTACCTATACCTCCTTACCGATACCCAGAAAGATTTATTATCAATATTATAAAACGATTTAATCCCGTTGTTTTGACACCTTCCAATATTTTTGTGCGTACTTGGCAAACCATTCACATATGCATTTAGTGGTAACATATTCCCGCTATAACCATAGGCGTCCAGTGGGATAGAATAAAAATAATAGTTTTTAATGTATATCTTCTTAGAGTGAAAATTTGATAAACATCAATATGAAAAGATCATTTGAGATGGAATCAACTAAAACTTATAAATTTCATAACCAAATTAGCAAAATAGTGTTGACTAGTGCGAAATAAGAGATAAAATGAAATTAGGTATTATAAACATTCCATTTAATCTCGAATAACTTGAAAACTTCGTACTGTATCGCATAGAGACAGGAGGTTAATATTTACGTGGAAAGTAACGGAGTATCGAGAAAACATGCTGAAATCATTTTTACGATAGTGGCGTAGATTGTAGGGGGAAAAGAAGTATTTATCCCTACCGCATGCCTCTAGTGATAGAGAAAAATTATATTTTACCACTAATTGAAGTAACCTAATATATAAAAGTGGAAGGTGTAAAAACAATGGACTACAATCATTTCAAATAATTATGATATAACACCCTAGATCTCAGTAAGAAGGAATATTTTACTGAAGTGTTCTCGAATCTTCATATTTTGTGCTAAGGTTTCTCCAGTTACTATATGGACAATTATTAATGAACCACTCTGTATAAATATGACTGTTGTACAAGTGAAAAACACCATTTTTACGATAACGTCAAAATTCTACTAAATTATGTTAAATCAGAAAGTTTTTACGTAGATGTGAGAAGTTCTGTGTTTGCTTGTATTTAGTTTATCTAGCTTCAATTACCTAGAACGATCGGAATAACTAATTTAGTAAAAATAATGAAAAACTGTTACACCTGAACTTTTATAAGTGAGAATGATGAAAAGGTTCATGATAAACCTGAAAAATATGGTGGTTCAAGGGTTGATGTATGCGGTTGGAAAGGAATGAAAAATTGTATTCCTGCTATTTACATTGAAAGGTAAAGTCGTACGAAAAACTATCCAGTGGAATAATTGTAGATACTAACTAAAAAGTCTACAATTATTCAAACACATGCTCAAATCTTCTTTTTCTGTGTTGTTTTTCTTTGTCGTCAAAATAATTTAATGTGGAGGAAATTAGGTATACGAGTATGTACACCATTTCATATCTCAAATGAAATCATTTTAGTGAAAACAATTAATAAGCTTGCGAGATATTAATTATTTCTGGTCTGAAACACTTTGTGAAGAAAATTGAACTGTGAAATATCATTGTACACAATAACCATAAACATCCGTCTTAAGCGCAACAAAGCGGTACAATAAAAGGTACTTCGAAGATAGGGCGTTGAAAAATGACTATTAATATACAAATAATAATTATTTTTTAATAAATAATAAAGACAAAAAAATCTCGAAAACCATTACATTCAGGCATAGGGAAATGTTAAGAATATATGGTTGAAATCTAATATAGAATTGAGGCGATAAAAAATATGTTTGCCATTTAAAAACACACAGTTATTACTATTATTCATTATCCAAAATTTACGTTAATTATTCTTCACCCTGTATAAAGAATGGAACACGTTTTTCTGGGATATTATTGAGTTACCTTACAGTGACCGATGTAGGTGGTGGAAATTCAGTAATTATAATTTATCATCAAATTTATAGTTTATAAATAACAGTCAAACAAGAATGTCCGTAATAAAATAATTATCATCTCGCATGAGACTAAAGTATATTAGTTTGTCATAATAAGTTGTTGATAATTATATCAGCAATTTAGAAAGTTAAAAATATACTGGGTGTTTCATTTGGAATAACGAAGTGGACTGCAACATAATTATGAGTATGTATCAAATAAATCATAATATATTAGGGGTAAGCTGTTTACTTAATAGCAGATAAATATTGAACAGTTTGTTCATAACTATTATAGATGAGAATATTTTCTTGTTTCATACTTTTTCCATTAGTCGGGTTTTAGTTTTTGAATACTTTTTATTCCGTATGCGACTACATTCTCTAGCGGGTACTTTAAATATACTTTTTTAATTTTGAAATGTAGAGTCATGGGTTATCTGTTTAGAGAATACAGCAGGCATCATTTAAATTTGCACACCGCCTAAAGTTGTGCAGATTAATTATAAGTAATTAATCTCGTGTACTGACAAGAAGTGTGAATATTGAAACAATCCTTAAAATTCATAAAATTTAAAAATGGAAACTCATTTGACATGAAACATAAAATTGGTAGTTTTGACAAAAGTTTGATACTGTATTATTTTCATAAATGATTTAAATTGTCTAATTTCATAAAAGACATTGTTTGTTAGCACTGGACAATGTCTCAGTATCACGGAAACATCTGGTTCTGAATATTTACCATCCGAGGAAAGTTTCTTTCCAATAATTCAAACAGAGAAAACAATCTTTTTGACTCATCAGAGCGTATCACGATCCCACAAAATAAAGTGCCGTTGACAAGCTATGCCGTTTTACAAAACTCTTCCTTGGATTTCCACTACAATTCCAAAAATAAAATCGTATCACGTGATTTAACACTGGGAGATTCTACGTTTTAAGAAAATAATGATTCACATCTAGAACAGATGTCGTTTTCATTTGAACTTGATACAGTATGCTCTTTAATATCCGAATATAATTCATCACTCAAACAAGTAAAACATACAGCACTGGATAAATCAACAGAAAAATCCAAACCTCTTGGTTCTGATGTTCAAGAATTGCCAAGAATATCTAAGAAAAAGCGACGACCACATGATTCCCCATATTGTATACAAGATGTTCAGAATTTTGGAAGGCATTTGATGCGTCATCATTCCGATGAATTTGATGTTCAAAGTTTTTTATCATTACACAAGGGCTTAAAACTACGAACGAAAACACGCTTTGGATCAAATTCGACGTCATTGAAATTTTGTAATGATATAATTCCGATTAGCGAGAACAAGAAAAGCAATGTGAACCGTAGTATTTCTTGTAAATTTTGCAAAGGATATTATACCAATAAGTCTTTAAGGCGGCACGTAAAAAAATGTCCTTCGAATCCTGATCCCAAAAAACCTTTAAGATCACAAAGCGAAGGTGAAACGGTTATGGTTATGCCTAAATGATCCTCTAAGACTGAGCGGAGTACTAAACACACCAACAGGTGATGTAATTCTCTCATTGCTAAAATAGACCTAACAATTTGTAGGATACAAGCCGTTAAAGTTGGAATGTAGCGGTTTATCGTAAGTACTATTTCGTTTTGGTAAGACTTTTTATTATTAATATTTTGCAGGGCTGTTAATCCTTACTCATTCGGCATTAGTTTTAGACTGATTTTCGACCCAAAAATATAGATAGTTATAAGGTTAGTGAAAAAATATTTGAAATGAAATTCTTAGGAGTTCTTATTTTTTGCTATTTTCTGCAATACTATTCATACAGTGTGAGACAAAAAATAAAGGACGGTAAATATTCCGACATTGCAATTTTATTATAAATGATCCTATATTTAGAAATGTCGTCGGTATATTTCTGCATTTTTGTGTTATTACTGTTAGTTTTGGTACTTGTTAGAGATATACGTTTTTAAAGTTAGTGCCAATCAGGATTTTGTTTGCGTCAAAAATTACCATGTAATACAAAATAGATAATATACTTAATTTTTTTGTATTATACAACTGTATATATAAATAAAAAGAGGCATATATTTGAGGGATATTTTTAAAATAACATACTAAACACGTATGGTAGCTTTTTAATTTTTTTATACTATATAAGTGATATTCAATAGCCTACCTATGTGTAAAGCAATTTTGCCGGGTTTTTCATTTACGATTTTAGCCACCAATTCTTAAATGTTTTAGTTTTTGACACAGGAGCTATTGAGAACTTATTTATTTCACTGTTGATCACTCGTACAACGAAAACAATTTGAAAAAGCGTTTAATTGATTAAATAATGGATTTGAATCACTGAATATCACTTCAGAGAAAAATCCTCTGTTATGTGTTGAGCATGTTAATTTAAAAATACTTATTAATTACTCACCTAGTCGATATATTTAAGAACACCCTGTATAAATAAGCATATTTTTATATTATTGTACGATCTACAAAAACTGCATCTAAAATATATTTTCTATATTGTATTACACTGGGAATTATCATAACAGAATCTTAATTGTTCATAACTTTAAAAATGTATATTTCAAAAACTGATCATAGGAAAATCTTAAGAATTCAACACTTTCATTGAGTACCAAAACTAGTAACAAAAACTTACAGACATTAACCAGAATTGAGCTGAGCCTATCAGCAATTTAAGTAACTGGATCGAGTACAAATGCATATCAAGTTTTCAAAGAAAGATACCAGTCGCCACTTTCCATAAAAATTGTAGGGTCCTTATTCGGATCAACTATTAATACAAAATAAATTAGGTGTGCATAAAATGGGAGGGAGAAGGTAGCATATTCTTGTAAATGCATCAGTCAAAAATGTAAATGTATATTTCCATACAAATATATAATATAAGCTCGACTATTGAGCTTATTTTTGTCAACAGGTTTTTATTTGATATGCAAATATGCTAATTTATAGGTATTATTACGTATTCGTTCTTTCATGTTATAAACAAACTCAGTTTAATATAAGTCAATTGTTTGTAATTTATAATTTTTATTTCTCATAGTTGTTGTTTCAAATTAACAATTTCAGTCTCAGATAAAAATTTCTTACGAAGAACGCCGATTGCAATCGTTTTATACAATGTCAACACTGAACTGGCAATTATTCTTTTGATTGTATGTATTAACTGGCCGATAGTATATGTGGCAACGCCGCAAGGAGTCCATATTACCTGAAATGCATCATATACGGAGCCTACCTTGCTTTTAAAGTATGGAAATATACACGAACGGAGCCTACTGTAACCGCTACATATAACGGATCCCACTAAGACGTCAACTTATATAGTGGTATACATGAAATATACGCTAGGAGCCCAAATTGGACTACAGGTATAACGGAGTCTACATTAGCCTGCAACAGTATATATATATATATATATATATATATATATATATATATATATATATATATATATATATATATATATATATTATAGTTTATTTTATATGGGAATTTAATTTGCCCTACGTTGGGCCGACATATTATTATGAATAATGAATAAAATTGGGTGAGAAAATAGTTTAATTTGCCCGGTATGTTGAGGATTTAATATGTATGATAAACAGTTTATTTAACCAACATGAAAACTTCTCATCTCAGGGTAGAGTTCAAGTATTTTAAATAAAATGATTTTATAATTTTATATATGTTAGCGCCAAAGTTAATAAATGCTTTATATTTTTAAAAATAAATTTGTTAATCAGAATATGTTACTTTTTTATTGATTTCAAATTAAATACGGTCCTGTCCTACTTAAAAAAATATCTGCATAGTTCAATCGATTTCATTCAGAGCTTCTGCCTGTGGTAAGTAGATGGTGCACAAGTCACCAGATGAAATGAATAACTCAAGTAATTTAAAAAAACGTTCTTCAAAAGCAAAAACAATATTTAATTTAATGAAAATAAATACACTACACTTTTACAAGTGTTTTTTTTTAAGAAATTCAACTATCTAAAAGGATGACTCTTTCATACAAATCACACGCACTCTGGTGAGATATTATTATAATAGTAAAATACAGTTATATAACTTCATAAATATATGACTTTCAGAAAACGGCGAAATACACTCTTAACAGCGTCTATGCATCACAAAATTTTAGTTTTTTTCATAAATTAGTAAGTACGCTTGACTTTTTAATATATTAATAAATTAACTTGTACTACCTTATTTACTTCACAATTTCTGTTTGTTCACCTTCAATGATCTGTTTCTTTTATTTGTTCCAGATTCCCCTCCTGGAAAACCTCCCTGTTGGCATTCTGCTTCTACCAGAACAGGAATCGATGCTGTATTTCTTTCAAAGTCCAAACAGCTCACACAAATTCCACTATTCAATGTTTTTCGAAAACTATTGTGGCTATTTTACTTCCACCAGACACAAGACACCATATTATAAAATAAAATTCATGATTAGTGTTTTACAACATTCAACAATTCCTTTTTTAATTATTAATATAAACTAAACTACTTACACTGATATATCTCTTGTAAGTATAATGTATTTGTTTTAAATTCTATAGTCAAATTTTGTCTTCCAAATGATTTCAATTGATTTACTTTACCAAAAAAATTTTGCTGCTCCAAAAATCTCTTCCCAAAAAGAAAACCTACTCGTCAATAGCCCCCATAATCAACAACTTTCCCACATTCTGATTTTTTTTTCGTTAGCAACACAGTTGTCGCCGATGTGATCTTTTTTTAAATGTTTATTAACCAATCAAATTTGACTATTTATTTTATAACTCAAATTCTTCATTTCAACCAGTGAAATGTTCATCCATTATATCATGATATTATATTCTAAGGTTTTTAATTGCTTAGACTTCCTATATTATTTTCATTCAATAATATTTCTTAGTATTGTTAAAATGACATTTCCTAACCTCTAAGTATGTATGTCAAATGAATATTCATAATGTTTTAATAGATGACAGCTGTTACCTTTAAATATGTATGCAAAATGAAAATTCGTTTTCTTTATAAGTCATGTTCTCTGAAATTCACATTATTTTATATTTTCCTGCTCTGTTATGTCTAAACACCTACACTATCTCATTTTAATGTCTTAATCAACAAATATTACGAGATTAGCTTGACTTTACAGAATAAAGCATTATTAGTTTCTTATTATGAACAAATTTTGATACTTGATCTCTTTGATAAAAGTTTCGTTAGGTAATTTATTTCATATAAATTGTTTATCATACCTATTCGCAATTATCCCTACATTATACAGTCTGTCCTTTCTGTATGTCTTCTCTATCGAATAGTGGATCGTACAGATTGTCTCCATTCAAATGTTTAAAAAAAATTTTTTTGACTTAAAAAAAAATTCTTCTAGATTACAATACATAATCTTAATTCTTCATTATTTGATATACAGGGTGTAGCATTATTTTTTCACAATAATATATATATATATATATAAAAAAGAAGATGTAGGAATATCGCGTGATATGTTAACAACAACAACAAAGAGAATCATGGGTAATTCACGCAAAGTAAAGGGCTACTATATGCGCCTCCGTGTCGATGTTGGTTGATGTCCTGAAAACTCGGGATCTTCCAATTGAAGACACAAATGAGCGTTTGGTTTCCCTGCTGAAATCCGTTATTTTGTGTTTTCCCATGTTTCGATTAACATCTTTGCTCCCAAATTTCACATCATTATTTGGTTATGCCGTGCTGATGAGGCAAAATGAGCCAGAAACATGCATGTCCACGGTTACCACTCTTTTTCAGTAGCCCTTTACTTTGCGTGAATTACCCATGTTTCTCTTTGTTGTTATATATATATATATATATATATATATATACAGGGTGTCCCGGGACTAATGGGAAAAGTTAGGAGCGTATAATCTGAGCCAAAATAATGTTAGTACTTCATATAAACTGTTTCTATTCAGGCCCTCGTTTTCGAGTTATAGGCCTCCAAAATTTTTAATTTTGAATTTGGTTTTTATTTTTATTTTTTGTACTAGTTATTTGATCTCCATAAAATTTACGGCAAATCTATAATATACGTGTTCGTTTATTTTGGCAAGGTAAACAGATTTACAGTAGTGCCTTGAAGCCAGGAACGGACTACTCGCAATGGTTAGTGATCCAAAAAATTTGCAGGGACGGCACACCGTGTATAAAATTATCGAAATTCACTTTCCCACACATTAAGCTAGCGAAAAGGTACTCTTGTTGGAATTCGATAAAATAAGCCGTTTGGCTAATATTTACAGTTTTATTAATGCACTACGTACCAATTAACGCATTCACCATTTTTATAAGTACACAACGACTAAAACTAACTTATTAATACGATGTCAAAGATTTACCTACAGTACTACAAAAAAATGATTTAACGGTAGCAGAAGATAAAAAACATTAACGACTTATTAATTGGAAAGTTGGTAAAAACTTATTAAAAGTATTTTTACCGTTTATCAAGTAACCATAGGATTAGTTGTCAAATACTGTGTAGAATAGTTCGTAGTCAGTACTTGCCAATAATTCATAAGTCCTTAATTAAACAGTTACAATGGCAGAATTCACTTTTATTGAGTACGCTGATATGCATTTAATGTATGGACTGGTTTCTCGGAACTGTTTAGAGGCCTGAAGGCTTTATGCAGAACGTTTTGCAAACAGAGCATTGCCAGGCAGACGAATGTTTGAGCGTATTGATCCCAAGTTACGAGAAACAGGTATAAATAAGTAAATGTAATTTTCCATGTATACAAAACAAAGTTTTACGTTTTATGAAATTTTTTGCCAAAAAAAGTTGGAGAAGGTCCAGTATGAAGCGTGCGTACTGTGGCAGTTGAACAAGACTTGTTAAATGCAGTTGATAATGAACCATCAACAAGTTTACGAAAATAATCAAGAGAACATAACTTCTCCAAATCAGTTGTTCATCAGGTCCTAAAAGAACAGCTGTTATATCCTTTTCACATGAAAAAAGTACACAGTATGACAGTGGCTGACTATCCTTCACGACTTGAGTATAGCCAGTGGTTTCTGCGACAACAACAAGCAGACAATACATTTATTAGTAACGTTCTCTTTACGAACGAATCCGGTTTCACCAGAGATGGAGTCATAAATTCTCATAATATGCATTCATGGGATGATGTGAATCCAAATGGCATTATCCAAACCAAGAGTCAGCATAGATTCATGGTTAATGTTTGGGCAGGAATAGTGGGCAATCATTTGATAGGGCCATACTTTATTGACGGTACTTTGACCGGTCAGAGATATTTGGAGTTTTTGCAAAATGAGTTATGGAACCTGTTTGATGATGTGCTACTATAAACTCGTAGGAATTTATGGTTCATGCATGATGGGGCCCCTCCTCATTTTAGTTTAGATGTATGACAGCATTTACACACAAGGTTTCCTAATAGATGGATTTGTCGTGGAGGCCCCTTTCAATGTCCACCGCGATCAGGAGACGTTAATCCTATGGATTTCTTTCTCTAGGGTTATGTCAAAAGTAAGGTATACGCAACACCTGTGCAAACAAGGCAAGATTTAATAGACAGAATTGTGTTACACTGCAATGTTATTAGAAATAATGTGGAATTGCTTTTTCAAGTGCAAAGAAACAACCTTCGTAGACTTAGAATGTGCGTGGAAGTGGGAGGAGCTCATATTGAACATTTATTAGAATAACGTTACTTTTTGTTGTTGTTCAGAAATTAGTTTTAGTTCAATGTTTTATAACTTGTGTTTTTTCGTAATTTTGATTAAAAGCAACTAATTACGTTGTTTGCGTACCTATTTAATTCCCATTAAATAAGTTCTCAATGTTTTTATCATCTGCTTTCATCAAATTATTTTTTTGTAGTACTGTAGGTAAATCTTGGACATCCTATTAATAAGTTAGTTAGGTAAATGTGTACGTAGCGCATTAATAAAACTGTAAATATTAGCCAAACGGCTTATTTTATCGAATTCCAGAAAGAGTCCCTTTTCGTTAGCTTAATGTGTGGGGAAGTCAATTTCGATAATTTCATACAGGGTGTGCCATCCCTGCAAAATTTTTGGATCACTAACCATTGCGAGTAGTCCGTCCCTGGCTTCAAGGCTTTACTGTAAATCTGTTTACCTTTCCACAATAAACATACCTGTACATTATAGCTTTGCCGTAAATTTTATAAAGATCAAATAACTAGTATAAAAAATAAAAATTAAAATCAAATTCGAAATTAAAAGTTTGGATGAAATACTAACATTATTTTGGCTCATATTATACGCTCCTGACTTTTTTCCCATTAGTCCCGGGACACCCTGTATATATGTGTGTTATAACGGAATTTGTAAGCACGATAGAGGGGGGCGTATTTTTTGACGGATCGAAACCAATCTCGCTACAAAAATCGGTTACACCAAAATCTTGGACAAGTTCGTTAATGAGCCAAATCGGCCCAGTAAAAACAAAATGGCGGCCTGTCAAAGTTGAAAAAAAATCGTATTCCCTTTGTTTTTCATTTGACGCAAAAAGGTTACTGAGCTTTTTATAGACCTTAACACGTTATACAACTTTTGTATTTAACATTTTTCTCTAAATCGTACATTGAAACCTTTATTAAAGAAAATTCACAAATTTACCAGAAATTTTTCAATTTTTTGATTTTGATTTGATGCCAAAATGTTACTTTGATTCCTTCTACATCTCAAAACATTCTATTACTTATGTATCTAATTTTTTATTTTGGGTTTTATGCAGAAAGGTTACTGAAATAAGCCTGTCCAATTGGACCTGTGCCATTGGGATTTTTTTTTAATAAAATAACTTCAATTTGAACCATGCTTCACATGAAGTACTATACAATATTAAGTCATCTTATCGTAGTGCAAAAGCAATACCATTGCCTGTTAAACATATTTAAATTTGATGTATATTTACCTTTATCAAATTATATTTCTGATTTTTCCTAGATGATAGAAGGATGTATAAAATCCATGACAAAGTAGTTGAAAATAGGGAACTAGAATATGGGAAACTTGGAGGGAAACAATCAAGCTTTAAGTCTAAATAGCATGCATACTACAGCTCAGAAAATTCTTTTATTCTAGGACTAATTTAATAGATAATTTTTCCATAGAAATACAATTCAACTCGGTATGTTTAGTTGATTCTGCACAATTTTTTTGATGTTTTTTAGTCTATTTTCCAAATAGTGTGATTTTTGTCCTAGTTGATCACAATCATTCCATAATACGAATAGATGATGTTATTTTGTTTTGTTCAACCCAGTTTTTGATCTTAGATTACGCAAATATTTCGATAGATCGTCAGATAGCTAATGATTAGTATCTAGTCTAGCCTTTTAAACGTTACTTGAAGACCTACGTGTACTCCAATTTTTCTAGCAGCATATTATTCAATATTCAATTAAGATTAGTTTCTTCATTTTTGATAGACAGGAAAGCATTGTGTACTAGCGTTATCGCCATGTTCTGCTTTTGTATCTTTGAGAAAATTTACCAATAAATCATATACTACTCAATTACCATCATTGAATACCTGACTAATATTCAGAGAAAAGATGTTGTTCAACTACGAAAGGGGTTCAATTAAACTTTTTGTTCTAGCAACATTATTAGAGCTTTCAGAAGTGATGCAATAGACATCACTAGAAAATAATTCCGAGATTATTCACATGATAATGCAATAATTGCCGGAAATATTCCATGATTAGCAAGCGTACTGAATATAGACGAGAGGTGGAATATTGCTGTTTTGTTAAGTATATTGAGGAGGAGGTGGTAATAAGGAATGAATTTGGAAGTATCGATTAGGAAATGTTCTAGCTGATCTAATCCACTGCAAATATTATTGAAAATTACATTTTCATATCCTTCCCAGTGAAAATATGAGCTTTCCCGTTACCAATCATCTCACTGTGTCCCTCAAATCCTTCCTGGAGTATTTATATAAGGTAGGGTGCATCTGAGAAGAAAAATTAATCTTGATAAGAGAGAATGAGAGAAGAAAAGTAAAATAATGGTACCTACTTTTAAAGAATGATATGAATTATAGTTTGATCCATTCAAAAAATAATGTATTTGTGTTTTGACTCACTTTGGAACCGATTGAATGGATATTCACAGAATCGAACAAATCTCAAAAATTATTGACAGCTATGTTCTTGTAGCTTTCGGATGCAACGGATATTGGTTCTTGTATTACGATTTTCTATAGAATTTTATTGTGCCACGTACAATAACCTATATATGAGGAGTGTAGTTCCATAGCCCGCCTAATTCATAATGTCTGATACATCAGAAATCGGAAAAAATGGTCTGTTACAAACGTAATCACTACACTAAACTGCAAATTTTATCATTTACAATCGGTTACACATAGGAAGCTGGGATGATAATAAAAGATAATTTCGTCTAAAACTTTTTTAAAAAAAATTTTTGGAAAAGACTAAGTTTGGAAAAACATTGTGGATAAGAATGGGTTTGGAAGTAAATAAGGTTTCAAAACTCAACATTATTGTTGTTATTGAACTTATTCATTTATTTTCTGGTAAAAACAATCATCATGTAAAACTGAACTAAAATAGTATTCTTTTTTCAAACTTTTTATTGCATTATATTCTGATATCAATATCACCATCTTCAAAAACTTCTCCATTCTGTTCTGCTTCTGCGTCTTCTTCATTAAGAGGCGTGTCTATTGCTTTTAAATAAAATTCCAAGTCTTGAATTTGTCGCCAGTTTTCACCAAAATGTTTTTTTTTTAAATTATCGCAGTCTTTTAGTTCTCCCACATTTACGGCGTGACCAATGGGAATTACCTCAGGATTTATGCTGTTCAAGCTTTTTCCTTTTTTCAGTATGGATTTAGATGCGCCAATGTCGCTGTTGTAAGCGATCTCACCTCTTATCAATATGTTTCCCTTTGGCGATTTTTTTATTGAAATACGTTTGGAAGGGGCAAATTTGAAATGCCATTGACCAGGTGGCTTTATGACATCAGCTATTGCTTCTTTCCATTCCATAACTTCAATATTTCTTCCTAAATTGAACACTGTCCCAAATTCACCAAAAATCTGTTCATATTCTTCTGGTTTGATTATAGTATCCAATTTTCTCACGCTCTTTTCTATTCGGCCAAAAACCCTATCAGGGGGAATATAGGAATGTCCAGGTACTGGGAATACTACTATTACCTATTTAATGTTATTTGGCGATTCTAATTTCAGCCATTTAGAAAGAATTCCAATCAGCGTTACATTTTTGTTTTGACCTCCACATCTGTCAGCACAAAGTTTTATTGTATTATAATCTTCTAAGCTGGTATTATTCAGTCGATGATGAACAGCCGAAGCAATTTGATTGGATCCTTTTGCTAATTCAGTCTTCAACCAGGTGTAAATAAAAACAGTATCTTTATTTTGGGGTGAACCTGAATGTCCTTGGCAAACTGTAAAGTTGTAACAATAGAGTTGCCTATTATAATAAGCCGCTTGAACTGAAATTCGAGGTAGAACCATGTTTTTTTGGCTATCGAACGAAAATTTCAAAACTCTTTCTTCATCAGATTTCAAAAATCTGAAAAAAGATATAAATTTCAAAGTATGAAGTCGCAATTGCATTGCGATTCTTCTAATGAACAGGACTTCTCTTGACTGTCTCGTTTAACTCAATGTATTTTGAACATGCATCTGTGGCAGGCATGTCAGAAGCAATATTATAGTCTTTTACAAAGATGTGCCGAAAATAGTGATATTCAACTTTTGAGTTATCAGGTGATTTTGCATTATACATTGTCCACATTTTCTTCACAGACAAGTCGCTAGATAAATATTGCCTTGATTATTCGCCACGACTATAATGGGAATCGACAGCTTTAAAACTTTCTATAAAACGTTTTACTTCAACCTTTCTAGACGTGTATTTTCCACAACGTGTATCGCCACCCCTGTTTTCTTTGGCACCACAGCCGGTTTCCAAATGCATCTTCACAATTCGCTGTACCCTGTCCTTCGAGACACCCAGTATGGATAAAAACGCTCTGCGGTATATTGGAACATGCGTTTTTGCTTTGGATTTCTTAAATTGAGGAGCATAATAACGTATGGTTACTTGTTTCCGAGAACTGCTTTCCTTTACTTGTCTGGCTCTTGTTGGTTTCTCCGCTGCCGTATAACGCAAATAAATTATCTTGGATAATTTTAACTGGTTCATAATAAAATTCTTGATGAAACTTTTGTAAATCTTGTAAACTTAAATGTTGACACCTATATGTTGGGCCTGTGTGTTTTTGGCATGCTTCTGGCATAGTTGGAGGATTTTTTGACGTGTATCTAAGAAATGAAATAAAAAATAAAGTTAAGTTGGAATTCAAACTAACCTCAAACAAGTTACTTACCTGGCATTTCTAACAATATTTTTCTTCCACACTGATTTGTCCGTTCCTTTTTTTCTTCCTTCATTTTTCGGAGCTTCACAAATGTTTCCACCACTATCCATTGCTTTACCTTCAAGAATATTTTGGAAGAAAGTAAAGATAGTTATAATAACAATTTCGTCTAGCCACAATTGCATACAATATAAAATCACGGGTATATCCCCATATGGAAAAGGCCATTGGATAAGACGCCGTTTGAAAACAAAAGCAATTTAGCACGTACGGACTCAAGTGATAAGGCGCACTTTGCTTATACCAGACGGTTGTGACATAGGTGCGCTTCGGAATTAAACGTCAATTGGATAAGGTGAGTTTTGGAACTACATTCAATAATAGCACACACAAATAAGCAGGAATAGGCAAGTTTTGGTAAAACTTCTCAGTTACAAATAACAGCAGATATACTAGAGATTTTGTTTCTATAACCGGCGGTATTCTTAAATTTTTTTGATTAGGCGAGTTTTGGAACAACACTCCTTATATATTGATGATATTTGAAGTAAATACAAGATATTCCGTCTAAAAATATATACCTTCATTTGGCACGTCATTATGGAACACTTTATAATATTTCAACTAATCTCAAAATGTGAAGCTCAGTGATATTTGCAATTACCTCAATGTTGTCTCAGATAATTTGAGAACAATGGAAGATCTGAAATTTATGTAATTAATCAAAGGCGTAATTCGCCCTGGTATACTATACTATTAACGTCGAGTCAAACAAATGAAATAGTAATTGGAAATTTTCCCATTACAAAAAATACAATTTACTTCTCATTCTGCCATCCTGTAAGTCTATTCATATTTGAACGTTATAATATCTCAAAGATAGTGGAAAATTACAATGTTCTGTTGGCAAAGAGAAATTCCTATTGTGCCAGAAAGGACCGAGAGAGATGTATAACTTTGGCAGTTGTTATTTCTCCTTAATCTCATAACGTTTACTAACTACCCCGAAAAGTAATTTGAATGAACAAGGATTCTGGATTGAACTTCCTTATACGGCACGTCAATAGAGACAATGTTATTGTTGTTAGTCGGCAGTTATGATTACATGAATGAAGATGTGTTAATTTACCTCATTCGAGCGTGGATCTTGGAAATATGGAATTTGTTGAGTGACTGTATTATGAACCTCTCAAAGTTATGAACATTGTCATATCACTTCATAAACTTGGATTGTTTTGATGACTATGTTAAGACAATATTTACCACTGTCGAATGATGATAATTTTGGATGAAGTTGTTTGTATACATCTAATCCTAAGGGGTGACATAAGGAAATCTGTATTCATAATATCTCCAATCAATAAAATTTTCTCTAATGACATGAATAAAAATTATTGACTAGGGAAAACTCGATCGATACAAGATGCAAAAATTTATTGATTCATACCGTTTAGCTTCATTTTAACATATTGAGACGACGCTATCATCTAAATGGACATCAACAACTGTTACCAACATCGAAAACACATCCACGAATGGAAAAAGGCAACTAACAGACTACGACCAAACCAAACCAAAAGGTATCTCAGAAAGCACAATTCAACGTCCCGTACTTACGTGGCAGCACTATCGACGTGACACCTGCAGAGCGGATAAATGGTGATAACCCCGAGACACTTTAGATGAATCGTGGAAGCTCAGGCCGTACACCAGCAACGGTGGTGAGAAGAGCTGAACCAATAAAGCTAATTCGGTGTATACTGATCCCGAAGGAAGTTTCACAGATACCATTCCGGTGTGAATTGAACCCGAAATAAACCTAACCATCTACATACCGTTTCGGTCTGTATTGAACCCGGAATGAACTTAACCGTTCAGATGCCGTTCCGGAGCAACACCTAAACGGTGCCACACACACACAACGCAGAGCTCGATTAAATCGGTCAATAGGGACAGACTTGGTATGCTGTGATACGTCTGGGGAGTGATGCGCTTTGAGCGGTTGCTCATGCAGAATGAATTAACACGTACAATGAACGTTTCCTTGGATACTACTAGCTATCTTATATTACAAAAGCAGTATCCTTGTTGTGGCGATGACTAGAGACAGGATTATCGTGACAAATAGGAAATACGAGTTCAATTATTCAATGATAAGAGCCTGCGTCAATTGGAGGCTGCAGTGATTTCGTCATATCAGTCCAATGTGAGAGAGAGAGGACATGAAATGTGGGAATTGGTTACGGTCGCCCAGACACAAAGGCAAAACTTAATCACACAGACGTTACTAACACTTTGATATTCACAAGCACAAACTAACCACAAAACGACATAGCAGAAGGCCACAAAACTATTTAACATTGACAAATAATAAGAGAAGAAGAGTGACATTAACCTATTTAAGAGCAAATTCAAAGTAACACGTGTTGGCTCGTTGTCATCAATTTTAATCTGTTGTTATGTGTGTTAAATACAATTTTGGATTAGATCTATTTTAATCTCTAACGAAAGATCAAGCGTCTAAGTGATTTGCTTTGATTTAATATATACATAACTAAAATTGAAACATCATTGGTTTAACATCACAAGGATGTAAGTAGAACTTAAAACTTAACTCAAAAATAAGTATTGTTAACAGTTGCTACAATCACTTGTAGCTTCCCTGAAGATGAATATAATTAATAATAATCGAAAGCTTTGATAATCCTTTTGCTACTGTCCCCAAAAAAGTGCGATAATAAATAATCCTATGTTCAGTAATAATTATTCGGCAAAGATCAAGTTCAACTATATATATATATATATATATATATATATATATATATATATATATATATATATATACATATATATACATATATATATTTAAATCAGAAAATCAATACAGATGTTTCTGTGGTAATTATCGACCGTACTATTAATCTAAGCAAAAGGTGATGATTATCAGGTATACATATTGGGGTAGCAGCAAATAAAAGTACACTCTTAATAATATTTCTAAGCTTTCGGAAACGTTCATTTCCATCATCAGGGAGCACTACAAGAGATCATGAAAACGTTACAACAACTAAATGCGACCAACACCACAATCCGCCGAGCCAAAACAACCCCGACTAATCTCAAAATCTCTCTCTCACTGGTTCGCTGCTTTATGTGTGAGAGAATTGATTTGGTTATAGTTTCAAATGGTTAACCGTCTGTGGAAGATGTCAGTAATGTCCCCACATGTCTGTTGATTTGTTGTAACTATAAAGTCTATATAAATGACAAATATGGAAAACCCCTATCATTGTTTCACGAATAGTATCATTTAAAATATAACTATTAATTCCTAGAATTGAAAAAAAAACATTTTCTATATTCTATGCTACTTATTTTATTTATTATATTTTACCTAAGTATTTACAATTATGTCATGCTATTATTTATTTGTATATTTTTCCTTTATTTTTCCCACTATGTCAAGAAAACACTTCGAATTGACAAAAATATGGAACACATGATATCTATTTTGGAATATTATCTAATTTTATATTATTTGTTGATAATAAATTTTCTATTTGAACTTCGTTTCTATATCCTTCGCTCACCATTCAATTCCTTGGTCGTTTCCTAAATTTCGTTCCTATTCTCTTCTCTTATTATTCAATTTGCTTTTTTTTCCAAAACTTTTTTTTATTCTCTTCTCTTACTATTCGTTCTTCTTTGTGTTTTCTAAACTTCTTCCAATTTTCTTCTATTCTGTTGCCAATTCCCATTTCCATTTTTTTTCTTTAGTTGAGTCTGTGTATCTTCATTTTTTTATTGATATTTATAAATTGTCTTTTGTCCAAGAAGTTTGTTAAAAATTTAATTCCAAAATCTATAAATTTGGTTATATCTTTTCCCTGGCAGCAAACCATATCAACGCGTGATTCACTGAAGGATCTCTTATTGCTTCTTCTATATCTTCAATATTATTTTATTCTTTAAAATTCTGATAAATAACTTCGGGTGCAACTTCCTGATGTTTCCACCAAATTTTTGGTTTGTTGCTCCATAAATTGTTTTTATTCTCGCAACATGTACCATATTCACTCTTTTTCTCTCAATTTGTATCACTTTTCTTTGGACATTTTTCATTTCCATTGTCAATTCCCTGTTTGTTTTGTGTTTCTCTTCTTCCGTTATCTTAAAATTAATTTTTATTTCTCTATTCATATGTTCTCCTATGCTTTGTATGTTTTTATTTGTCTTCATTATTTCTATGACTAATTTCGTTATCCTCTCGCTATTTCCTTTTATTTTCTTAGTGTTCTCTCCTATTTCAATTCTCAATTCATTTCCATTTTTCTTTAAACTTTCTACTACTGTCGAGAAAATTTCTGGTCTTGTTTCATGGATTTTTTCTTCTGTGTATCTTTTAGATCCTTCCAATTGTTTTCTCACATTCTTTATCTTCTCTTGCATTCTTTGACTACTTGTTTTTATTTCTTCATTGATTATTTGTTTCCAATCTTTGACTACTAGCTTTTATTTCTACTCTCTGATTATTGAATAATTTTTATAACATTTCCATCATTATATTTTGTTCCCTTCTATTTTCTGCTCCCTCACCTTGATTCTGTCCTACCCCCTCTTCTCTACGTCTCATAGTTTCTTCAATCGGTTCAGTGCTCACGCTTCCCTCTGTCTCTTCATCATTCTCCTGATTATATCTCCCTTGTTCCAAATATTGTACTTGGAAATCACCCGTTCCATATCTCCTATCTTCATCTGATCCATTCTCTGCTCCTACCTACTTTCCATCCTTCAATCTCAGTTTCCTCTGCCTTTTATTTTATTTTAAATTTTACGAATCCGTCCAAAATCTATAAGCCTCACGTTGGCAGCAACTTTGTTATAGAATTATTTTTTATAAAAATATATACTTTTATATTATCATTTAGTTCAGAAAGCCTTTTTAATATCGTCCCACGTTAGTTGTGACATTTTGTTGTAGAATTAATTTACTATATATGAGTATTTAATTTTTTTTTATTATTGGTTTCAATGAATTGTTGCTGCTAGATTAATTACATAATTTATAATTCGCTCACCATCGGCAACTCAATATACATGAAGAGAACTGCCTCTTTATCTTAGAGAAATGCAACACCTTCGCAACTTGATATTTGGTTGCAATCTTAACATCAAACGAAACCAGTTAGACGTTTTCCATCCCTATGATTGAAATATAATTGTACGAGATATTCACATTTGTTTGATAAAAATTATTTGATATGAAGAGAAAAAATAAATTACATATATGGATTTATAGATGAATATTTGAAAATTGTTTATACCTTACTTATATACTTAAATATATATATATATATATATATATATATATATATATATATAAATATATATATATATATATATATATATATATATACTGGCAATCTTTGGAAACAGGTAAGTAAATTCTTATTAATTAATTTTAATTATAAGTTGGCGCTATTTCAATTTTGGATTTCAGTCTTTTAATTACTGTAACCTTTATATTTATTGGTTTTCAATTGAGAAAATGATCATTTTATTATAAAAGTTTTGCTTTGGGATCCAATGAAGGAATTTCACTAACCCTATTTTGTTGAAAATTCAAAATGTCTGCACCTTCGCGTCCCTTATGCACTGCTATGGATCACTTATTATCTGGATTTTCTTCCCGTATGCTTACTTCTTGATTGGGAAACTGGTTTAAACATTTTGTTGTGTCTTTACTTATTAATGGAATTCATAATTTGATCAATTCACAAAAAATTCATACAATTTTTATCAATTTTTGTGGAGCTCATTTAAACTTGAAATTAAAAAAAATATCTAGTATGAAAAAAATAGAGATGATTGCTATGAAAAAAAAGGAAGGGGGAATTGAATAATTTTGATTGATGAATGACAATTGATGATCCTAATGGGAAAAGCAAGTTGAAAATATTAGAAAATCAAATGACATGGAAGAAAAGAACTTTAAACTGAGAAGTGTATCTTTGTAATTATCTGACAAAGAATATAGGGAATAATTTCAAATGATGATTAATGATCTTAATGGGAAAATCAAGTTGAAAATGTCAGAAAATATATATATTATAGAATTTAATTAAATCAAAGAAATTTAAACTGAGAAGTTTATTATAAGAATAACATGGCAAAGAAGAGATAAGTTTCAATGATAAATGAAAACTAATTATCCTAATAGTAAAATCAAGTTAAAAATATTAAAAATATCCAAAAATTAAATAGTATCGAAGAAAGGAATTTTAAACTGAGTAGAGTATATTCGTGAGTATCCAAGGAAGGTGAATTTATTAGAATTTACAATAAATAGAGGAATGAGGTGAGTGAAAGTTAACGAAGAAAAAGAATGACATTTCAAGAGGAAGTACTAAATTGAATTATTTAGCTACTCTATTTTCAACTAGGAGGAAGAAGAGATAATAATACTTTCCGAAGAATTGAGTGTTTAATTACGAACTACAAGGAAAATTTTAATTAACCAAATAATGGAATTTGGTATAACCTCAAAAGAGCTATTGAAACGTTATTATATAAAAAATAAGAACATCTTATTTGATCTCACTAATAGTAAAATTAAATGAGTCTTGTCTGGAAAACTATTATATTAAAAATTTAATAACAAATAATTAGTACTTGCCATTATAATAAATAATAATAGCTCGAAATGCTATACATTTTAAATATCAAACAATTATAAACACGTTGTGTGGTCATCATAGTAGTATAGAGTATTTCAAGTTGATCAATAGTTCCAAACAACTCACACCGTATAATAACAAATGCGCTGATCAATTAGGAGTTATTTTATTTAAAACTGAATTGGAATTGGATCTCAATGAATGGATTGACATTTGATTAAAGTAAAACAAAAACACAAAGTGAATAATCTTCTCATATTCATATTAATAAATTTTACATCACATTGCTATCTCTATTTCAATAAGACAACTAGAGCTCGTGGTTAAGGTTAAAATCGCAAATACAGAGTTAAATCAGATACTATCCAATCAACTTATTTAGAGAATCCTTGGAAAATAATGATTCAAAAGTTTATTCATTTTATTAATTACAGAACAATTTGGATTGTTTTTGAAGTTTAAATTTATGAAATAATAACCATATCCTCAACCCACCATAATTCCTTGTACATGATTAGGAGTTACATCTTTAAAGACCGAGATTAGCTGGCTTATTACATTAACAATTAAAAGTAATAATCTATTTTAAAATTAGAAATAAAAAATTGTATATTCATAAATATATATATGCATATGCGGATAAGTGATTAGCAAATGTTCTAATGGCAAGGTCAAAAAAGATTTTTTCTACTACCGTGCGTAAAGTATGTACTTTAGACACACTTTCGAGTGCATAAAACTTTACTTTACGTACTAGTGCGTAAAGAGTTTTTCTTTACGCACTAGTGCGTAAAGAAAAAGTTCCAATTTGTATGTGGTTTTATCTAGTCTTATAAAAATATAGGTAGGTTTAATAAAAACGGATATTGAATCTGAATTTTCTCTAAATCAGAGATTGAGACATAGAATTCAGTAAAGTACATACGTAATATTTATTGGGTACTAGAAAATAATAGAATAGGGTGCATAGGTGGGTACCTATATGTTAGCTATGAGTGACTGACATTTCTTTGTGCATTGAATCTGACCTTTAAATTTGAAATTGAGATCTTCTGACTATACCTAGGGTAAGCTAAAGTATTTATATTTAAGTATTGAACATTTTTAGGAAACTATTATGTTATTTTAGATTCTTTTTCCAGAAAACGGAAAAGGTAGGTACATATAATTATAAGGATTCATACCCCTGAAGATTTCTCAGGAGATTATTTTGAAAATACACCATCAAACATATTACACGCAGCACAGAATGCTTCTAATGATTTATTGCCCTAAAAATCTGTGAATATTTAAGAAACAAAATACAATTTGCTTAAAGAATGGTGTAGGAAAAACAAAATAACAAAATATTCCGAAAATGTCCGAGTGCACAAATTGCACCTTTAATATTAGTATTGTCAATAATTGAATTCGTCTGTTGCTTTGTTAATTTGTTGTAATTTTGATTAAAATGTTCAAAATATTAATAAATATATAATATATTTTATTAAGAATCAATAAAAACGTTATAGCTTCTTCTAAAGAAAAATTAAAACTACTTTAGTGCGCATAGAAAATTACTATTAAACTTTTGTATTTTGATCAAATTTTCGGTAGTAGAAAAAATAGTGTATGCAATTCGTATGTGAAGGCCTTTTTTCGACTCATGTGATTGTCGCATTCGCCTGCAGCTCATGCGACAATATTCAAATTCGTCGAAAAAAGGCTACTTTACACTCTTGTTACATAAATAACTATTTTCTACTACCATGCGTAAAATAAGAACTTGAGACACACTTTCGAGTGCGTAAAACTTTAGTTCACGCAGTAGTGCGTAAAGAGTATTTCTTTATGCTCTAGTGCGTAAAGAAAAAGTTCCAATTTGTATGTAGCTCTAGCTATTCTTATAAAAATATAGGTAGGTATAATAAACGGATATTAAATCTGTTTTTTAAATCAGAGATTGAAACATATAGAATTCAGTAAAGTGCAAACCTAATAATTGATTAAATAATTATTGTGTACTGAATAATAATAGAATAGGGTGCATAAGTGGTATCTATATAAGTTGGCTGTGAGTGACTGACATTTCCTCGTGCATTGAATTTAACATTTAAAACTTATATTGAGATCTTCCGAATATACCTATTAAGGTAAGCAAAAGTATTGAACATTTTTAGGAAACTATGATGTTATTTTAGATTATTTTTTTAAATATCGTAATAGATAAGTACATATAATTATAAAGATTGATTCCTCTGACAATCTCTTAGAAGATTATTTCGCAAATACACTACCAAACATATTAGACGTAGCACAGAATGCTTCCAATGATTTATTGCCCCAAAATATTTACGAATCAAAATACAATTTGTTTAAAGAATGCTGTAGGAAAAATAGAATAACAAAATATTCCGAAAATGTTCTTGTGCCATATTTTTCAAGCGAATTGAAACACTACCAACCATCCACAACATGGTCGATATTTTCAATGTTGAAGACTAATTTAAAAATCAAAGATAATATTGATATTTCTAAATTTTATAAATTAGTTGCTTTTATCAAAAATAAAAACAAAGGGCACAAAGTTAAGAAATCAAAAATCTTGGAAAAAGATCACTTGTTAACATTTCTCGAGACGGCTCCTGATTCGACATTTCTAATGATTAAAGTAAGTATAATTTACAATAGTAAGTACCTGTATTTCATTTATAAACAGTTTCCAATGAATTTTATATGAAAAAATTCTACTTCATAGAATTTTCAGAGAAATGTTATCCTATTGCGTTTGTATATGTACTCAAATTTCACAACATTTAATGTAGTTATCCGTAGCGTAGTGGCTAAGGTGCGAGACTCAAATGCGGGAGATCCCAGGTTGAAGTCGCGAAGATGCCACTCTTTTAATTTTATGTTAATGGTTAGTGATAATTATTTTTAGGTGGCTTTTATAATTGGTATTTCCGGCGCATGCCGAAGAGAAGAGTTAACAAAACTAACAATCGCAGATATTGAAGATAAGGAAACAATAATAATCATTAGAATTCCTGAAACTAAAAATGGGACAGAAAGGGTTTTCACTATTTTAAATCCAACTAATTCAAAAATAGATTATTTGGCTTTTATTAGAAAATATATTGCTTCAAGACCTCCTATGGTGGATACTTCCAGATTTTTTTTAAAATATGTAAATAATAAATGCACAAAACAACCAGTGGGTATAAACACATTTGGCAAAATGCCATCTATTATAGCAATGTACCTCAATTTACCTGATCCAGCCATGTATACAAGACATTGTTTTAGGAGGTCATCGGCCACCATGTTAGCGAACTCTGGAGGAGACCTCCTAACCGTAAAGAAACACGGAGGCTGGAAGTCGTCTACAGTTGCAGAGAGCTACGTAGACTCTACATTAACTGAACGAAATAGTATTTCTAATTTAATAGTAATGGATGATGATAATAATTTCCCTTGTCATCCCAAAATTATGGTAATACGATTTTATTGGAAGACAACACCCTTTCTACTACATCCACCCTTGCTACCGGCAATCTCTCATCCCATGGATTTGATAACATTAGCCATACTAGTGTAGTTTCTAAATCCACGGACAACTCTTTAGATCAAGCTAAAGGATTAAAATTTATTAACTGCACAAATTGCACCTTCAATATTAATATTGTTAATAACTGAATTCGTCTGTTGTTTTATTAATTTGTTCTAATTTTAATTAAAATGTTCAAAATATTGATCAATATATAATATATTTTATTAGGAATCAATAAAAGCTTTATAATTTTTTCTAAAGAAAACTTAAACTTACTTTACGCACTAGTGCGTAAAGAAACATACTTACGTACTAGTGCGTAAAGAAAATTACTAATAAACTTTTGTTTTTTCATAAAATTTTCGGTAGTACAAAAAATATGGTATGCAATTCGTGTGTAAATGCCTTTTTTCGACTCATATTCACATTCGTCACAAAAAGGCTACTTTACACACTTGTTACATAAATAACTATTTTAGTGATCACTTTCCAACTACTATGAATGAAAATACGAGTATATAGTTCCATTATAATTCGAAAGAGAAACGAGCAGCAGTGACTGTGGATAAAAATTATTCAACAATCCATCTTAATTGATATTTGTATAGAAAATAGCTGGTATAGGAAACAAATAATGGGAATATTCACAAAATACTGTGATTAAAATAAATGAACCGATAAATTGCCAGGAGAGATAGAACTGCGAATAAAAGTCTCTTATCAAACAATGTTCAATGATAATTGACTACCAAACAATTATCAGATCATCAACATATAAACATAGGCAACTAAAGAAACACTGACAAACTATATATTTTCGGAAATATGTATATTCTGGAACTCTGTGATGGATTGAAAATTCACTAGAATATTGAAAAACGACAAATGAAAATCTTTCTATATAATCATCGAAATGTTGAACAAATAGAGGCAAATCAGAGCTAGGCAACTAGGAATCATCTTTGGAGAGTAATTAAAAGTTGACTAAACTACCTGTTTGTCGCATTTTTTCATTTCCCTCCTTGATAATATAGACACATTCCTTCAATCAATCCGCTTCATATTACAATTGTGCTATTCCTGACAAAACTCCACAAATCGTTACTCGGTAAAATAAACAATTCGAAGTGGAATATGAATATTGTGTGCTATGAAGGCTCTCACAGCTTTGCGCTCAGCACACGGTAATGACAGATCCCCAAACAAAAGGGAAATGGAATTGTGAGTACCTATGAACGCAACAAAACCAAATACTGATAAACATTTTCTTGCCTAATCATGTGTCCTGATAATGGTTAATACAAAGAATGCACTATTTTTTATTTCAACGAAACTCAAAATGACAGAAATTCATTTTACAAATCACATATTACACGGAAGCCAATTAATCCAGAAAAACATGATTCCTCGAAAACAGAACAAACTAACACAAGCACAATATTTTTGTAGGGTAGATCGTAAGTCCCATTCGACTTGAATGATGAATGTGGTGAAAATAAAGAAACTGTAAGATGAGAAGAAGGTAAATATTATATTGAAACTTGGCGATACTGTAACTATCTCAATTTATTCCGTTCGGTCTTGTGGTTATACCTAGACTAAATATTTCCACCCATACAAATCCCAAACAGCTCTCTTCACTCTTCACCCCTGATCCTAACTATTTCATGAGAACGATAATATAAGATCGAATAACGTAAACAACACGTGTTCGAAAGTATATTCCGTCTCAATCTTGTACAACAAACACGGTGCGCAAAATAAAATATAACACTCGGCCATCCTGATAATTTGGTCTGTCCTCAGACCCTAAATATATAATAATCAAAAAACTAGAAAGATATTTAAAGAAACTTGTATCAAAACAACTTATGTAATAGCTATAATGATATTAATACACAAGAAAAATAAAATATAGTACTCGACCATCCTGATAATTTGGTTGCCAAAAAAAACACATTAGCGACGTTCGCTTATAGGCACGTTGCCAAAAAAACACATTAGCGACGTTCGCTTATAGGCAGGTTGCCAACAAAAACACATTATGGACGTTCGCTTATAGGCACGTTGCCACCAAAAAAACACAGTAGCGACGTTCGCTTATAGGCACGTTGCCAGAAAAACACAGTAGCGACGTTCGCTTATAGGCACGTTGCCAAAAAAACAAATTAGCGACGTTCGCTTATAAACACGTTACTACTAATCCTCTTCGCTCTGTATGCTTATCCATTTTTTTCACATGATCTGCGGCTACAACAGTTGTCTTACGTTTAAATCCCTCCCGCAAGTCTTCAACTCCGTATCTATCATTTAATAATGACTTTGTGATGCAAAAAGGACCTTTGTATTTGGGATGAAGTTCATGACTACCACCAGTAGTTGGTATACTCGTTATTAATACCCTTACTAAATCTCCTTCGTCATATTTGGTGGCATATCGTCTTATTTTGTCGTAACGTTCTTTCTGGTCTTTTGTTATATGGTATGAAATCTTACATCTTAGCTCCTCCAGATCTAGCCTGTCTATTGTATCTTGAACTTCATTCAAAACTATTGCCTCAGCTGCATGTTTTGAATTATAGCCAATGAGCGCCTTCATAGGGGTCGAATGAATGCCTTTATTAAAGCTTGTATTGAGTGCACTTTGCACTTGCTTAACGTATTTATCCCAGTCTCTTACTTCTTTACCTGCAGTTGTCGTTGCCAGAGCACTAACACTTGTTTTATTGTAACGTTCACATTGGCCATTGCTTCTTGGTGAGGCAACAGTATTTAAAGTATGCTTGGTTCCGTAAGTATTACTAAATATATTAAATGTACGGGATGTAAAAGCTGTTCCTCTGTTGCTTATAATTCTGGTAGGTACTCCGAATAGGTGCATTAAGTCAGTTAAAACCCTAATAACATGCTTGCTCTTTTGGTTATGTACTGGCTCGATCACAGTGAATTTAGTAAATGCATCTACCATTACGAAAATTTACTTATTTTTTCTTTACTTGTCACAAATGGCCCAACATGGTCTACGTGTAATGTCTTTAATTTCTTTACTCAGTAACGTTAATGTCATGTAATGACATTTTAATTTTTTAAACAAAAATATCAAGGGAGTAAAATGTACTGTGTCAAATAATTTTTAAAGTCATGTCAGTTTTTCGATTTCAATAAACTATTTGTTCAAGATATTACTATTTTTCTAGTAACAATTACGAATAATTATACAGAATATTCTGGTCCTTCGAGCAGGTTGTTTAAAAATATATATATGTAGCACAGGAAATATTGAATTCAACATAAATGAAGCAAGCTAGTTGAGTTGAGCGATCTACAGGAAAAGGGACAGTATTCCAATTCATTTATACTTTTTCTATTACTGTATTATAAAGTTGTGTATTTGATTTCTGGATGTTGCAGTATTGTCTATTATATTTCAACAATTTCTAATTACCATAAACTATTACAATTATTTCGATTGATAATCTATTCATACTAGATCTATTCACAACTCATTTCCTAGCATTATTTCGATTCAAAATCTACAATACGGCAACTTACAATTCATTTCAATTGGATAATATATAATACTTACTTACAATTTTCAGAATATTTAAGATATTTTCAAGTTATATCAAACAACTTGGCACTATTCATATAGATTTTTACCGAGTATCCATCAAATAGTTACAATTTTAATACAATAAAGCTTATTAACAGCAGTTAGAAATTACGCAATATCTATTTAATTTGATTATGTCGCTTAAGAAATTGATTCGAAACAGAGATTCTCTAAAACAAAGGTTAGAAAACCTAAAAACATTTGCACATTCTTTAAATGTTAAAAAGCCAGAATTACCTGATATTGAATTCAGACTTGATGCGTATACAAAACTTCTAGTTGAATTTCAATCCATTCAGACAGATATAGAGGAAAAATGTTTAGATTCAGAGACAGAAGACCATTATCAGTTTAGACAAAATTTTGAAAGTGATTATTTTGATATTATTGGTGCTTTAAAAAATTATATCAATGCAAACAGCACAATTACCGCTCAAAATAATAACTCTAACAATACACGTAGTATAGACAATTCAAGTAATTTCTTACCAAAAATTAAACTTCCTACATTTAAAGGAGACTATGAAAATGGGTTAACTTTCAAAACAAACTATTTATCGATTGTACATAACAATGAATCAATAAATTTAGCAAACAAATACAATTTCTTACGTACCTCTTTGGAAGGGTATGCAAGGCAGGTAATTGAAGGTATTGATTTTGTCGAAGAACAATATGAAGTTGCGTGGAAAACACTTTGTGAAAGATTTGACAAGAAACGTATACTAGCAAATAATCATGTTAAAGCCATATTTAAAACAGAAAGCATAAAAAAAGAGTGTGCAAGTTCCTATAGAAGATTAATAGATGAAAATTCAAAACATCTAGCTACATTAAAAAATTTAAAATTAAGCGATGAAGAAAGCTATTACAGCTTTCTTCATCGCTTAATTTTTAATTTACCTAATAAATTCTAAATTGGATTCAAATTTACAAAAAAAGTGGAAATAGTTTCAACCAACAAATGACTTGCCAACTTTAAAAGAGTTTTTTGATTTTTTGAATTAAAAGGCAGACGCTTTAGAAAATTGGCAACAAAACCAATCTATTAATTTAAAACCAAATTATTCACATAACTCAAGCTATTCACACAATTCCTATAAAAAACCATTTGTTCCTAGAAATAAAGTGAAATTTAATCTTGCAGTCAATACATTAAAATGCAACTTGTGCCAAGCAGATCACACCATATATACGTGTAACAGTTTCTCACAATTGTCACCAATAGAACGATTTAATGAAGCTAAAGAGTTGAAACTCTCCATAAATGGTCTTAGAACAGGCCATATCAAAGATCAATGTAGATTAGGACACTGTAAAAAATGTCCTCAGAAGCACAATACACTATTGCATATTAATTAGCATAATAACACAACCAATGATAATCCATTATCTAATACAACCAATATCTAAATTCAATCTGTCACCCCATCTGAAAATCAAATGCAATTATTAGTTAAAAATAAAATATCAGCTTCCCAAGTATTATTATCTACTGTCACCTTTCAAGTTAAAGATACAAGTAACAATTTACACTTAGCCAGAGCAATTCTAGACAGTGGAGCTCAATCCAATTTAATTACACAAGAATTCTGTCGAAAACTTAAGATACCCTTATCGAACACTCATATCTCAATTATGGGTATCAACCAAACTGAATCTATTGTAAACCAAAAATGTTCTATTACACTTTGTTCTAATATTTCCAATTTTTCCACTTCTGTTAACTGCTTAGTAGTGCCCACAATTAGTAATAGCACACCATCTCATTTTATTATTCACTTTCAATGGAGCATACCAAAGGAAATAAAGCTATCTGATCCTCTATTTTACGAACCTAGTAATATTGATATATTGATAGGAGCTAGTGAATTCTAGAATCTTCTTTCTGAAGGACAAATAAAACTAGGTAAACATTTGCCAACTCTGCAAAATACCAAATTGGGTTGGGTAATTGGAGGTGTAGCTCCTATTTTAAAATCAAACACTAGAGGATCATCCATTTTCCATTTATCCAGTAATAATCATTATCCAGAGGACGATCAATTACGCAAGTTCTGGGAACTCGAAGAAATTCCAATTAATCGTTTTATATCTAAAGACCACCTTGAATGCGAAACATTGTTCAAAAATACTACTTCTAGATCACCTAGTGGGAAATTTATTGTGAAAATCCCATTCAAATATCCTCCAAGTCTATTAGGAGATTCTTTTGATATAGCTGTAAATCGTTTTTATGCGTTAGAAAAAAGGTTAAATTCTAAACCCCTATTAAAATCTCTCTACAAGCAATTTATTGATGAGTACAAAGAACTAGATCACTTACAAGATCTAACTCAAACCAATTATGCAGAGTCTCTAAGCTATTATTTACCACATCACAGTGTATGTAAAGAATTCAGCCTCACAACAAAACTCCGTGTTGTTTTTGATGGAAGTTGTAAAACCACTAGTGGATGGTCACTGAATGACATACAATATGTCGGTCCAAAAATACAAAATAATATTTTTGATATTCTTATTAGATTTAGACAATATAAGTATGTAGTTTCCGCTGATGTGAGTAAAATGTATCGTCAAATATTAGTGCAACCTGACCATCAACCGTTACAAAGAATTATTTGGCGAAACAATCCTAATAAATCTTTATCTATTTTTCAACTGACTACAGTCACATATGCTACCACTTCAGCTCCTTTCTTAGCAGTTTACACCAATTAGCCGAAGACAATTTAAGGAAATTTCCAGAAGCATCTCATACAATTCTTAATGATTTTTATGTTGACGATATTTTGACTGGAGCGGATGATCTTAATACTTTATCAATACGATGTACAGAAATTGCTTCAATACTCAATTCATCTCATTTTCAACTAAGAAAATGGATTTCAAACACTCAAGAACATCTTGATATAATTCCAAACATAAACATTTCCAATTATATTCTCCAGATAGGAGATATTGAAGCTTCTAAGACTTTGGGCATTCAGTGGCAAAGCCAATCCGATAGAATAACTTTTTCTATTTCTGAAAATCCTAGCAAATCAAATCAGATAATAACTAAGCGATTAATATTATCTCAGATTTCAAGAATTTTCGATCCTTTGGGTCTTCTCAGTCCAAGTATTGTCATTGCTAAAATAATAATACAACAATTATGGACAAAAGGCATAGCATGGTACGAACCAATCACAAATCAGCTCTTATCAATTTGGAATGATTTTTCTAGTCAATTACAAATTTTTATTAATCTAAAGATCCCTAGAAACGTAATAACTATTAATTTTAAACTTATCGAATTGCATTGCTTTTCAGACGCACCTCAAAAGGCATATGCTTCATGCATATATACACGTAGTTATAACTTTATAGAAGCAAAATATGAATGTTGTCTTCTTTGTACAAAGTCCAAGGTTTCCCCTATTAAACTCACAACAATTCCAAGATTGGAATTATGTGCTGCTCTTCTTAGTGCACAGTTATGTGAACAAGTCAATAATATAGCCTTATCTAATTCAATTCCAACAGTCTATTGGAGCGATTCTCAAGTGGTGTTGGCTTGGTTAAAATCAGAACCATCCAGGCTTCAACAATTTGTTGCAAATCGAATTTCAAAAATACAGCATCTTACTAACATTGAGAATTGGAATTATGTTCCCAGTCAGCATAATCCTGTAGATTTAGCATCCAGAGGTATCATGCCTACACAACTGATAAATTCTTACTTTTGGTGGCAAGATCCACAATTTTTAAATCAAAATTCAGATAGCTGGCCTTGTAATACATTTACTATTGACAATGAGTTACCAGAATTAAAGAAAGAATCGAAGATCTTACTATCTGCAAATATTCCCAAAAATAATCCTACATTCGCTTTATTTAATAAGTACTCACATTTTATAAAATTATCACGAGTTACAGCATACATTTTTCGATTCATTAGGAATATTAAATTAAAAATACAATCTAAACCTATTCGTACTAATTCTCTTGATGCACATGAAATAAATTATGCTCAATTACAATTAATAAAAATCGCTCAGCAAGAATTATTTTCACCAGAAATAAGACTATTAAAAAATAAACAGCAAGTACCGAAAAATAATGAACTATCACCATTACTGCCATTTTTGGATAAATATGATATCCTAAGGGTAGGAGGTAGATTACGCTTTACTCCATTAAATTACAATACCAAACACCCAATTTTGTTATGTTCCAGACATATATTAGCTAAACTTATTATCACTCATAAACATAAAGTACTATTACACGCAAGCACGCAATGTTTATTAGCTGCGGTTCGTCAAAAGTATTGGATAATAGGTGCCAAAAACTTAATAAAAAAAGTAATCAAACAATGTATAACATGTTTTAAGACAAAACCCAATTTTTGTGATGCACTCATGTCAAATCTTCCCAGTAATCGTGTGACACAGTCATTACCGTTTCAGTACACAGGCATAGACTATGCTGGTCTATTTTATGTGTCAGACAGGAAAGGTCGAGGGCGTAAAATTACTAAAGCCTATGTATGTGTTTTCGTTTATTTCTCGACAAAATCAATTCACTTAGAGTTAGTGCACTAACGAGTGAAAATTTCATTTCCTGCCTGCGTCGATTCACTTCTAGAAGAGGTTTGCCTTCTCATGTATATTCTGACAATGGCTCAATGTTCAAAGGGGCTAACAATTACGAATAATTATATATAATGTATGAAAGGGAATCGGATGTTTCTCAATGGGGTTCAGTTCACATCCTCGTTTTGAAGACGTCCGTTTGTAATACATACAACTTAGGCATGCATTTACATATTTTGTGACCAATTTTCTCATTTTGCAAACCAGTAGTTATCTCGAATTATTTGTAGTACTTTTGCTATTCCGAGATGTCCAGATTCATCATGGCACAGACGACAAATTTGCATACGTTCTGCTCGTGGAACAACCCATACATTGGCTCCGTTTCGTAATTTCCTGTATAACTTATTACCCTTCAACTCGTACTGATCAAAGTATAATTTGTTTTCTCCATTCTCCATTTTACTGGCAAGAATATTTCGAATTCTACAGACCTGTTCATCCTGCAATTGAGCGGCTGTAATTCAATCCGCTTCTGTCAAATCTATTTGAAAAACTTCGATTTCTAGATCAGTGCCGGCTATGGGGTTTCTGCTCAGTGCATCAACATGCATCATCTTTTTACCAGTCCTATACTCAATTTCGAAAGTGTACTCCTGAATCTCTCCATCTACCATCTTCCAATGCGTGGAATTAAATCCTTTTTAGAGAAGGTCGTCCGCAAAGCGTTACAGTGACGACCTTGAAGTTTATACCCAACAAATAGACTCGGAAATATTTTAAATCCGAGATATCACAAACCTCAATCAAATTCACAGATATGCTAACGGGAGACAAACTGTATAAAATTAATCGATTATCATGCTTAACCATAACAACGCGCTCCTGGTTAATAAAATCTCTACCTACTAATAAATCATATTTGAGGAAGGTATTTGTGGGGAACGATTTTAGCATTTACTCGTGCCGAAACCCCTTGTATAGTAATGATTATTTCACAAAGGGATCTACTATTTAAAAGGGTGCCCATAAAACTACAAATAATTATTTCCTTGGAATCTATACATTGCAGCCCGAATTTCTTAATATTTTATGAGTGTATTTGAACTGCCAGAGTCTATTAAACATTTTATTTTTTTGTCAAGAATTCGAGCATGCTGTAAAACTATATTAGGGTGCATGTCTTTTGCTAACAGCTCGACCTGATTTATTTTTTCGCTAAAAAACACTTTTCTTTAGTATGACCCAGTCTTTTGCAGTTTGTACATTCGAGGCATTTTTGTCTGCAATTAACAGAAATATGACCTAATTTACCACAATTGTAGCACTTTATACGCGTCCCAAGAACTCTTAAATTTTCAAAATTGTTGCGATCACAACTAGTCGAGATTGAAGGTTTATATTTCGTATTGTTCGTATTAAAACTTTTTATTTTGTTAGGCATGTTACCCACAGTATTAAGATAGGCGTAAAGATCCTTGGCATCCTTATGTTGTGCGGCCCTAACGGTTCGCGATATATTCTCGTCATTAATACCATCTATCACTGCATCAATCAAATACGCATCAGGTATAGCTATATTAAGGGCCCTTAGTTTAGACATTTTCGTGAAACAATAATCCCCTAAGTTTTAACCCGGTTTTGTTTCATAATTAGCAGCGTCTTTCAATAAATTAGAGAATTTAACAGACTTACGGAAATAAAGGCTAATTGATGTTTTAATTTCACTCCAGCTCGAGTCATATTCTACGTTTTCGTCATACCATTGACGTGCATTGCCTCGTAATCGGCCAGAAATGAGCCAAAGAATAGTATCTCGTGCCACTGATACTGTTTTGCTAGACTGTCTACTTTATTCAGCCACTTATTCACTATCACATTATCCTGATTTGGATCAAAAATAGGCACTAAAAACTCGTCTCCCGCACGAATGCTCGTCGTACGCTCCTTTACTTTAATTATTTCATTTTTCAGCCGTTTTATTGTCCGTTTTCTCCTTGATCTGTTATCGGAACTCGAATTCGAACTTTCACTAACACTTGTCGATGACGTCGATAAACGCTTCCTGTTTCGTTTTTTAAAATTTTCCCATAACGTATAATAATTTTAACTATACCGACAAATAGTTCCAACTGATTTGAAAAAAAAAAGAATCCCACCGCGGATTGTAAGACTACAAAAAGGTAAATATAATAAAACTCGGCGATACTGTAACTATCTCAGTTTATTCCCTTCGGTCTTGTGTTTATACCTAGACTAAACATTTTTACCCATACAAATCCAAAACAGCTCTCTTCGCTCTTCACGCCCGGTCGTAACTATTTCACGAGAACGATAATATAAGATTGAATAACGTGAACAACACATGTTCGAAAGTATATTCCGTCTCAATCTTGTACAACAAACACGGTGCGCAAAATAAGATATAACAAAACATTGCTTTTTCTATTTCACTTTAAACATTTTATGGAATTGAATCTGCTTTGATGCAACCCAACAATACCTCAAACTTTTTCATAGGAACTCTTGAATCTTGAAACCACCCTGTTCAAAGCATGTTTGAACGTAATACCTACTTTTATTCCATTACGCCTACGCCACAGAGATCGGAGGTAGGAAAATGAATAACCAAATATATCTACAGATCTTACATACATGTGAAATTCCCCCTCAAAATACGTTAAGGAGAAAAAGGTAGCACTCACAGGTATTGTGTTGCAAGAAAGTTTTCCAATCGGCCGAAGGGCATGTGCCTTGCCAGTTAATCAAGCTAGTGTTGGAGATCGAGAGACAAATGACTGACCGAGAAAATCAATCCAGTCCTCATTCGTTATATGAAATGGAGGTCTTTGCCGTTCCCAGATTTACTTAAGTAGGGATTTGAATCGGAACGAGAAGTCATTATTCAGAATAAACAGCGATATACAGGAAAATGGGAACCGTTTTTTCGATACATGTCGATAGACTTAATAAAAGCATCTAGTTTTACTCAATACTGTAATGTTTTTCTTATTCATTTAAAACAATTTATCTTGACGGGTGGGATAAATTCATACATACGGTAAGTTCACTTACCTAATTCTTTTATTCACTGAACTGTTCATTAATTTATATTATATACACAGTATATGCAACTAATTTATATAAACACTTCACTACTATTTACTTGTTCACTCGTTCACTGGTTCATTACCATCGGACTGTACAATTTATCGCAAAATAATGTTCCGGTTTTAATTAATAAGATTCCAAATAAAAGATACTACAAAATGACCGGTAACTGATAGAGATTTACTTACGTCAGGTTCAACCAGTCCACACAATCCCTTGAAGACTTATCTCAAGATCTACAACATAGCGTCGTTCACCATAGCTAGCAGTTTATTTATTTTTTAGAAACGATGAAAAACCACGAATCACCACAAACGTAGATTTCACCTCATCACACAATACCAGCTGAATTCTGTATATTGTCTTGTTCTAGGTCGATTAATTAGGTGAATATCTAATTAACGGGAGCATAAAATGCGACCACGATTACAAGAGCTTGTTGGTTGGGTTGTCTACCTCGCAAAAAATATTTAAAATTCTGAATGTAACGGAAATCCAAAACAAGGCGTCTCACAGATAAACTATAGTGATTTGTAGCCCACTAGACCCAGTTCAACGGGTCCTATAAATTTAGATATACTAAATTTTTGGTACTTTTTGAAGAAATTTTGGTTTGTTTGCTGGATACAGCCTCCAGAGTGCGTAAAACTGTTCACTTCAAAATCTTAAATATCATATAATTTTGTAGAGCTTGTATACTTTAAGTCAATAAACATTATTATACTGGAAAAAAATTTATTCATTATCGCAGAGGTAACTTAATTTAATTCTACACTTCATTTTGGAATCGACATTACCGATATCGTAACTCCAAAACTTACTTTTATTCAACCAATTGCCCACAATCAATAAACAGAATTTTGTTATCTTATAATTTAATTTCAACTGAAGTTATTTTCTATTCTCCTGTCAAGTTGTTAATTGAGTTGTGAGTTGCCGATATAAACGATTTAATTATTTTTTCTTGTTATTTGAGTACTGTGAAAGTATTTCTGTTTCAACTTGTTCACTCAAAGTTTGTTTAGGATGTTGTGATTATTCATTAAAGATCTCTTTTGTAAATTGGAAAGTTCTCCTGTTTTGAAGTTGAGAAAAAGTATGCAAATTAGTTTTCACTTTCTTTTGTTAGAATTTCCAGAATTCAGTGTAACTGTAATCCCACCTTCACATTGATTCAATCGGTATCTGTTATATTGAAAATACTTCTAGCAGTAATGTTTTGTCCAAGGGTATCGCAAAACTTTGGAAACATTTATGATGATTTTAGGAAAAAAAGCCCACAGAAAAAAAGTGCACAGGTGAAATACTCTCAGAAAAAAGGCTCAAAGAAAAATGCTCACATGGAAAAAAGCCTACATAGAAAAAAGCTTACGTGGAAAAAATCTCATTTAGAAAAATGCTCACAAAGAAAAAAACTCACACAGAAAAAAGCTCGCATGGAAATATACTCACATGGAAAAACGTCATATATAAATTTACTCATGTGGAAAATTGCTTACTCCTAATAAATTCACGTAGAAATTTGCTTAAATCAATCAACTACTTTTATTTAACGATTTGAAACTCTTACACCGACTTCTGTTTTTGAAAGTTTGTATTTAATTTGACATATAATAATTATTATTGTTGGTCCTTCAAATATTGTAATCATTATTTCACCCGTTTTCCTTGGTTCAATGAAGCTTAAATTTGAAAAACATATAGTTTGGATGAGAATACAAATATTTACTTTCAATAAGAAAACCTTTAAATTGGCGGATTTTCTCACCTATTAACTAAACGTTTCCCATTTATGCCTTAAGAATGAAATATAGGGGTTCCTAGGACAATGATTATGAATCTTTTGTAAAAAATTTAATAGTATATTCACCTTCCTGAGCTACCCATTGCTCCATATTAAAAAGAAAACCGATAAATAGAAAAACAGAGGTCCACTGTATTTTGGGGGCAACCAATATAGGTAATGGGGCTTCCATTAATTTATTAGTTCTTTGGCTAGTTCCCAAATTTTTGTCTCACGTTGAATGATGTTCCAGCTAAGGATTCGTGGTGGTCCGGTATGTAGAGCTGACAGAATCGCTGAATTTGGAAGTACCAGAATACGTGAGGAATGACTTGACTGTTTTAAAAACGTCGCAGATATTTTTGCTTTAAAGAATAAAAAATTTTAACTCACAAAAATTCTTATGAGCAAAGGCTATCGGTTGAGGACACTACGCCCGTATACATTAAACATTATCGCACTTCATATTGACAAACGTTTGATTAAAACAGTCAACTACAGAACCTATTAGATCAAGGAATTATTGAACCTTCAATTAAGGAATATAATAGTCCAATATTACTTGTTCCTAAGAAATCTACTAGTCGCAGAAAGGAATGGAGATTATGCATAAATTTCAGACAGTTGAATAAGAAAATTATTACAGATAAATTCCCTTTACCCAGAATAGACTCGGTTTTAGATAAGTTAGGCAGATCAAAATGGTTTTCAGTTATGGACATTATAAAAGATTGGCATCAAATACCTTCAGAACAATCTTCTATGAATTACACTTCCTTCAGTAAAGATAAAGGTTCTTTTCAATTTACAAGGCTTAAATATAAGTCCTAACAATTTTTCATTATTGATGTCTATATCTTCCTCAGGGTTAACTCCAGAAGAAGCATTCCTTTACATATATGATATGGTTGTGATAGAAGAAATCTCAGAAAATTATCATCTAAATAATCTCACGAACGTCCTAGCTGCGTATCCTTCAAAGAGGGAAAAAATCCATTTTTTTGCGTTTATGTAGATGATCTGATCATAGCAATCCAGAAAAAATACCAAAGAAAAAAGTAAAAAAAATATTAGAGATATATTTTGAAATGAGACATCTAGAAAATTTCAATTTTTGTTTAGGAATAGAATTTCAACAACATGGAAATTGCATAAGTGTCCGTGAGAGAAAATATATACAAAAATTACTTGAAAAATATGAAATCAAAAATTGTAAAAGTGATTCTACCCCCATGGAAGAAGGTAGGTCCCAAAAGTGGAATAAAACGGGCAGATTATTGTACTATATCAAATTCTGATAGGTTCTTCAATTAATTTAGCCGTAGCAACATGTCCTGATAGATCCTACGCACTTAGCCATTTGAGCCAGTCTAATACTTGCCATAGTTAAATACATTGGACTGCAGCAAAGAGAATACTAAGGTTTTTGTAAGGCACAAAAGAAAAATTATTAGTTCTCAAAAGAGAAGAAGAAGAAATCATTGGTTATGCTGATGCAGATTGGAGTTCTTGTGCTGTAGACAGAAGGTCCTATACTGGATATTATTTTTCTTTTCCAGGAGCAGTAATAAGTTGAGAATCAAGAAAACCAAACACTGTTGCCTTATATACTGCAGAAATGGAATTCATGTCAATAACAAGATCTTTCAAAGACTCTTTTCACTTGAAAGGTTCAAGAATTGAAATTGGAATTGAGCAACAGCAAATACTGATTTCAAATGATAACCCAGCAGCACATAAGCTAGTTACGAATCCAGTAATTAGTTCAAAATCGAAACACATCGAAATGAAAGAAAATTTCATATGAGATTCCATTAACAATGGCGAAATTAGGATCGGGTATATAGGGACAGATGAAATGTTAGCAAATATCTTTACGAAATCGTTACCTTCCACTTGTCAAATATTTTCAACATATTCAGTTGGTTAAAAAACGAATCATTTCGTGTAGGGTAGTATTGAAATATAAAATAACACTCACTACTTGACTAAATGAAGATATTCTTATTTTTACACTGTGCTGAAAATTGGTTTTATAATTTTGTCAGATCAATATGTATTGTAATTAATAAAAAGGTTACATTTTTAAAAATCAATTCATTATATCAAAGTGGTACAAATACTACTATTAATAAACAATAGGAACACCTAGTCGCAACTATTATATTGTAGACCGCTGTTTGCTGTCTGGAAAATTGTAGCCCACGACCCTTGATAATCTCAAGCAATTAAACTAAATTACTCCAAAACATTATTTGCTCCGCTATAATTCACTAAGAACGTATAACATATATAGCGGGTAATTGCAAAAGTTGTCTACCACGATAATTTAAATACTTACCAAAACAAGATCTTACGTTTCCTGTTCAAACCGGCTCCCGCTTAATGTCAAACTTTGTAAGAGATGACAATTTAATTGCTTTAAAGCAAAGTAGACATGTAGTTAAGATCAATTTTAAATTGGGTAGGGAGTGGTTAGAGAGAGTCGACTGTAACATAGAACGACGCTCTTCTTCGGGGCATGGAAAATATTATCGATGCGTTGAAAACTAATGTTACAGGGTATGATACGGGAAGGAATTTTATCTAAAAAATGAGAGGCGTCTCCCACTATTATGATAATTATATTATTGTGAGTAAATACTAGCATCATCTCTATATGTTTGAAATCATCTAACCAACTTTTTGAAAAATAAAAAAACGATTTATTTTTCCTTGTGCCGTGATGAATACTGGTTTACACTTCTCTCCTGAAACGTAGAGGTAGTCGACTTTATTGTAAACACACCATACCTCAATAGATCGCAAATACAGGAGGAAATACAAATATAATCAGTAGACCGCGATTTGAAATTTTTTAAAATGTCCTTCATGCGAACACAAGGCAGCAAAATAGTAGCCAAATTCCTCTCATACAATGACGAATTTCCTCCCCTACCAACGTCATCATTACCTCCACCATTAACACCTTATCTCAACGCACAAGAGCTCAATCACCCCGATTTTATTCTAGACGCTGCACATTCCTTTTGGGAATACTGTAATGTTTTTCTTATTTATTAAAGCGTTTTTATCACGGGTGGGATGAATTCATACACTCGGTAGGTTCACTCACTTAATTTATTTATTCACTACACTATTCACTAATTATATACATAGTATATTCACTTAAACTAATTTATATGAACAATTCACTAATTTATATTCACTTATTTACTGTTTATCTCACGATGTCAAGGTAAAAACTCTCCTAACTCTCCCTGGTCGGTCCTTTATATATATTAGTGCCTTTTTTACTAGATAATTCTAGATTGCGGCTTACACAAAAACAATTGGCTCTGGCATTATCAATAAGGCTGGTCACAAAAGCAATGTCTAAATAAGATAGTCACAATCGTAAACAGTTCTAAGAATAATTATAACTTTGATAAATGGCTTATACAGAGTCGGATTCAGGGACAATACCAGTGTGCTGTTCCGTAACATTACCCCCTCCTTAAATGGAAGTTCCTCCTGGAACTTTTGTGTAGCCGAGACTTGATGTTTGAATCGGCAACTGGTCCCATTTCTACAATTTCAGATCTTATGGAAATAGCAGGGCACCGTCTTCATCGGATACTGATAACGGGGGTTGTAGCTGCAAATTGATATCTGGACACCGGTATCTTGGAAAATCACCACTACCATGTTCCTGATAACTCGCCAATCTAACTGGTTACTCGCTATCTCAGGAATAGCCAGTTTCTTCACACTGGATTTCGAAGTGCTTCCCACACATCGCGGTAGGTAGATCGATCTTGAAATTGATTTTTAGTTACCACGTAGAAGACGTACCGCAAATTGTGTTTCAGTCTCACTGTCTTGCCAGGGGCCGGAATCTGGTCTTCAAGTTTTTCTAATTGCCTGAACTTCTTTCGATAGATGGTTGCCAACCCTAGAGCGTTTTTAATACGGGCGGGGATATTGTATGCCAGTGAATAGTCTTCCGGGAGAGTGCCCAAATCTTGTCGTAGTTCTGAAGTGACTCAATATCTAGCTTTCCCGGAACATCCATACGCGCCCATGAATTCATCGAAGGTAGGGTCAGACAAATCTCGGATATGGTTTACTCCTTTCTCTGAGTCATGGTCTCCTTCGAATGGCGCTAGTCGGTTTCGGTGAACCACTTTTGTTCTTCCGTTGGCTATATGCTTATGCTATATATAACCTCATTGATCCTTTTCTTGATTAAGTGTGGACCTTCCCAGGATTTTTGTAATTTTGAAGGAAATCCTTTTCTCCTCGTCGGGTTGTGTAACCAGACTATGTCCCCTTCTTTGAAACCGCTTTCTGTGGCCTGCGTGTCGTGCTAACTTTTCATTCTGTCGCGAGAAACTTGAAGATTTGTTCGAACTAATTCATGAATATCGTCTTTCCTCTCAAATGGATCACGTAGTCTTCTCCTGCTAGATCTTCTCCAGGACGACGGCCAAATACCAGGTCACAAGGAAGCCTCGTTTCACGTCCAAACATGATTTTCACTTGTGTTTCACCCGTGGACTCATTGACGGCAGATCGATAAGCCAATGTGAATAGAGACAGATACTGGTCCCAATCTGTCTGTTGGCTGGAAACTACTTTGGACAGGTATTTTCCAATAGTCCTGTTCAATATCTCGACTATTCCATCTGACTGTGGATGTAGTGCTTTTGTCCTGGTCTTTTTCATACCTAGCTTCTCGCAAATCTCCTGGAATAGATTGCTTTCAAAATTCCTCTCCTGGTCACTGTGGACTTCCAGTGGCACACCATATCGGCTGATAAATTCTTTCACCAATACATTCGCGATAGTTGTGGCCTCTTGGTTCGGTACAGCATAAATTTCCACCCACTTTGTGAAATAATCCATTACAACCAGGATGTATTTACCACCATTTTCTGTCGTCGGAAATGGTCCAGCGATGTCTAAAGCAATCCTTTCGGAAGGGCTTCCAACAATATACTGTTTCATAGGTGCCTCTCTCTTGCTATGTGGTCCATTAATCGTAGCACAGGTCGTACATTTTTTACACCAGTCTTTCACATCGTCGGAGCTGTTCATCCAATAAAACCTTTCACGGACTCGCTGAAGGGTTTTCTTCACTCCCAGATGACCTAACGATGGACTGTCGTGTAACTTCTCCAGTACCTCAACTACTCTCGTTCTAGGGATAACTAGCTGTCTCCTCATCTCGGAACCATCATCGTTCTCGAGTACTCTTTTCAACAGCCCTTCTTCGAGGACAAGGAAGTCCCACTGAGCCCAATACGCCTTGGGTTTGGGTGAGAATCGTGACACTTCTTGCCTTGTAGGTCGCCGATTTTCTTCCTTTCACCGCCGAATTTTCTTTAGGCAAGGATCATTCACCTGATCTTCTCTGATCCTGGGGGGTGACCATTCTTCATTGACTACTGTAATTCTTGAAACTGCAACTTCCTTAGATTTCGACTTGTTGCATTGTGAATAGTCTACCGGGTGATTCACATCAGCTTGATGTTCACCACTGTCAGATTTCCCCTGTGACTGGAGTTCTTGGGTTACAGGAGTCTTGGGGCACTTAGACGGACTGCATACGTGCTCTAGCTCGCCACACTCCCGACATCTGATCTTTCTAGGTTTCTTGTCCATCACACTTTTTATTAAACTGATGAACTGGTCAAATCTCTGTCTTGGTCACCTTCTTTTTGGGTGGTCCTAATTTTGTTATATCCCGAAGCCTCCGTTGCTGCTTCATATTCAAGAGCAGCTGTCAATGCGTCAACTACATTCCATCATGTTCTCTGGTGCTGATGGATAAGTGAATTGAACTAATCGGGCAATATCCACTTCATACTATTGAAGGGCTTCATCGCGTTTCTGCCTTCGGTTCTTCAGCTGGGATTGTTACAAGTACTTTAGATGTTCGTGGCCATATCGCATGTCCAACCTCTTCTTCAGCTGCTCGAAGTCATCCGTTTCTTCAAGTGGTATCATCTGTAGCACATCCAAGGCATCTTCCCGAAGCACGGTAGTTAAAATCACTGCCTTTCACTATCGGACCAATTATTCACTCTAGCGGCTGCTTCAAATTGTTTCACATAATTGGTCCGTGACATTTTTCCATCGAACGTTGGGGCCTTGACTCGGGTAAAACTACCAATGACTTCTATCTTAGGGTGTGTTTCTGGCTTGCAAGGTTTTGTTTGCTCGATCTTCTTTTCTTCCGCTTACGTGTCTTGAGTTCTTTGATCTATCATCTTTTTTCTAACTCCTTGATTTTCTCGTCCATCGTTGTCATCTTATTCTCAATCTTTTTGTCTATCGTTATAATCTTATTCTCGATTTTCTCGTCCATCGTTGACATTTTTTTCTCGATTTCAGATTTTAGAGAGGAAATTTCATTTTCAACGTCAGCGGAAATGCCGTTTTCATTAATAAGATATCGGCAAATATATCGTTCTTCAAAGCAGAAATCATGTCGTCAATATTAGCAGAAATGTCGTACTTCGTAGCAGAAATATCGTTTTTCACATTCGTTGAAATTTTCTCTTCCATGGCCGAAATATCGTTCTACATAGCAGAAATCTTCCCGTCTATGTTTTCTTCCATGGCAGAAATCTTCTCGTCCATGTTAGCAGATATTGGCGAGATTAAGGTGGAAGCCTCGTCATGAAATAAAACTGTTTCCGGATCAAAGCCCTCATTTTCCAGTGCCACTTCAAGTCTTTCTACTAATTCACTTTTCTTCCCGGACGTTTCCAACTCACGATCTTCCAATTCTGCTCTTAACTCAGTCACTTTCAAGTCACATAGTCTCTTGGCCAATTTTACATAGCAATTTATTTATATTATCCCACTTCTGACACCAATGTAATGTTTTTTTATTTACTAAAACGTTTTTATTACGGGTGGGATAAATGCATACACTCGGTAGGTTCACTTACTTAATTTATTTATTCACGACACTATTCACTAATCATATACACATTTTATTCGCTTAAACTAATTTATATGAACACTTCACTAATTTATATTCACTTATTTACAGTTTATCTCACGATGTCAAATTATAAACTGAACTAACTCGCTGCTCGGTCCCTTATATATCAGTGCCATTTTACTAGTTAATTCTAGATTGCGGCTTACACAAAAACAATTGACTCTGGCATTTTCTAGATAAGACTGGTCACAAAAAAATGTCTAGATAAGGTAGTCACATTCGTAACCAGTTCTAATAAATCCCTGCGCATTCGCCATAATTTTAACTTTCATACATGGCTTAGACAGAGTCGGATTCAGGGATTATACCAGTGTGCTGTTCCGTAACAATACGTTAACTCCCCCGAACACAGAGAAATATATCAACGGTTAATGGAAAAAGTAACCCTCTATCTCCCACCACCTACAATCCATACATCCCTCCAGAAATAAAGAAAAACTTCTCTCATTCAATACCCTCTAAACCTCAAACGTCTCCTCAATCATCCTCAAAAACTCAAACTTCCCCTATTCATTCATATAAGCACAATTTTTTCCCAAGATCTTACGCTTCCTCCGTGAGATCCCAATCGTTCACTTCCTCAATCGCCCGCAACCCTCCATTCCCTACGAGGATTTCACTCTCATCGGGAGAACCAAGCCCCGACCTACTAGAACCCGTACCCCAATCAACAATCAATACTCTAACCAAAAACACATATACAACTTCCCAAATACCTCGGAACTCCGAAACAGACACATCCTGTACCCAAAAGATAACTACAACAGAACCGCCCTGCTTAAAACCTTCTCCCCAATGACACCTTCTACACTGCTAAAAAAAATCCACAATTCAACCGGTGATCCCAACAGCACTATCAACATCCTCCATTCTACTAAACGTCCACCCCAACCGGCTAAAACACTCACACCCACATTTTCCTCCGTACCCAAAAATGTAAACGCTTTGTAATGAATCGGTAGTTTCCATTGTAATGATCCGGTGAAATGAATATTTGGTCACCACTGTAATAACCTCTGTTGTCGTTCAGAGTTCACAGACCTCCGTTACCAGTGTATGACAACCTTTGGATCCCTATTTCCTTGAATTTTGCAGCGTGCTGTCACCAGTGCCGTATGGCACAATTAGAGCCAGAATTCCCCTTGTGGGTAACCTTGGGGAAGGTGGTTTCCTGGCACGAGCGGACAAGGTCTCCGTAGGGCCTCTTGGGCTTATACAATGTGCCAAGCTTGAGTTCTAAGGCAGGTCGCGTCAACCCGTTCAATCCTGCTGGTCCGGGGGTAGGGGTTGTTGATAAAGGAAACAAACTGGGTGGATAATATGTACATATATATTACAAACACAAAATAACTAAGTACAGTAATTCAACCTTGGTTGAGACGAAATAAGAGTTACTCGGTGGAGAATGTCCCGGTACAATACATTAGCAATTAATTAGGGAAAAAACGTCTTTCATAATCTGGAAGTAGTCTCTCCTTATTATGACAGAAGTAACAGATGTCTCGCATATGACTATCCCTGTATAAGGTATGAGAAAAAAAAATGACTCGGGAAAAACGTCTTCCATAATCTAAAAGTAGTCTTTCCTGATCATGACATGAATGAAAGATATGTGGCGTATGAATATTCCTGTATAATATAAGAAAGTATTTATCAGGACTAGTGACAAAAAGTCCTTCGTAACCTGAAGGTAATCTGACCTGGTTATGATATAAATAAGATATTTCTTACATATGGATATCCCTGTATAATATAAGAAAGTAACTATCAGGACTAGTGCAAAAGGTCTTTCGAAATCTGACCTGGTTATGATATAAATAAGATATTCCTTACATATGAATATCCCTGTATAATATAAGAAAGTAACTATCAGGACTAGTGAAACAGTTTTTCGAAGTCTGAAGGTAATCTGATCTGGTTATGATATAAATAAGATATTTCTCACATATGAATATCCCTGTATGATCTTTAAACTCCCTTGACTCGAATTTAGGGTTCCCCTGGATTATTAAATCGATTGCAAATCGTACTATTTCCTAAATATGTTAGGTGAGGGGCTCAAATGTCAATAGTGTACTTAATATGACCAGGAAATGTATCTTTGGACACCCAGACAAATCAAATAAATGTCAATACGATATTTGTTGAAAAAAAATAAATATAATGACAGAGAAAAAACTTACGTTTTGAAATATCACAAATCACAACAAAACAATATCACTGTTCACGTACGGGCCGTCGAAGATGGGGGTGTGTCAGGCCATACGATACCTGATCACTCTATGAGGATTACTTCCTCACTGCCCCTGTTACAAAAATTTTCTGCTATTTATTTCAGAAGATTTGGGACGAGGACGGGACATCAACTGTAGGAGGTTACTTAGCAAGTGCCCTCGTAGATACCTCGAATAAACCATAACACCATTTATTGTTGAGAAACACTTACCTCGTAACCATGTGTTGGGGTTGAATAAGAAACACTTTGATTTAATTCACTGGGTTAGTATATTAATCTAAATACAATTTACACATTAATCTACATTAGAACTATATCGAATATAAATACTGAGTTCTTCGCCATTTCTCAATGCTTAATTATTTATAGGAAATATTTGACAATACTTCAAGTCGATGACTTCAATTTCACGTTCAAGTTCAAACTATGAAAGAATGTTGTTTACCCTTCGGTCATGACTGATAAACAAACGTGTTATGAGTTCAATGTTATGAGTTCATTATCTCTTGAATATTAAAATTAGATATTATTATTAGATTCTATTTTTATACTTAATTAAAGATTTTTTGTCCTTATTGTCTTTTATAACTCACTACATCATCCCCTCTTGGGAGAGAAAAATTACTGTCTTAATTTTTCGATATCACTTATACATAAAAATAGTTTGTTTATTAAATGTTTTTTGTTTACTAACACTACTTTGTTCGTTTATAAACACTCTTCACTTATTTACATTTGTTTCCGGTCAACGTATCTGAACATACGATTTTTGTGTACGATTTGCGTCTTATTGTCTGGAAATGTGATCTCGCAGTTTACACCTGTTATTCCCGATATTTTAAACGGACCTAAATAATGTGGATCAAATTTATTTCTACCTTCATTTTTTAAAATTACTAATTCCCCTATTCTAAAATTTACAGGTGAGGAATCCTTTTCACTACTACTGACTCTATTTAGCTTATTATTTATTGGAAACTGTCTGGCTCTTTCATTAGCGTATTGTAATTTGTACTTCAATTCCTTATCATATCTTTCAAAATTATAACATGGTTCGATTTTATCACCTAAGAATTCTGGCAAATTGGGCTTTCTCCCGAATAGTAACTCAAAAGGAGTGTATCCATGATATGTACTCGGGGTAGTATTATAACAGTAAGCAAACGTTTTAACAAACTCACACCAGTTATTCCTGGAGTCTGCGATAAAGTGTCTTACATACTCATTAAATGTTCGGTGTAACCTTTCACAACTGCCTATTGCTTCGTGATGGTAAGCCGTTGAAAAATTATGTTTTATATTTAAAAGTTCCGCTAAATTCTTCATTATCTCATTCTTGTATTCTGTTCCCTGATCTGTTCTTATCTCCTTCATCAGCCCGTAATTCGGTATAAAATTGTCGAATATTGCTTTTGCTATAGTGTGTGCTTCTTTATTCTGAACTAGTATCATAACTGCGTATTTAGTTAGTTCGCAAAGTATTGTAATGCAATAACGATTCCCGTTGTTACTTTCTACAAACGGACCTATTGTGACTATGTAAATAATATCAAACGGTTTTATCCCTGTATCTGTGATGACAAATTTTTCTTTATGAGTAATCTTTGCTTTGTTTACTTGACATTTATGACAATTCTTTACGTACTTTCTTACGTCTCTCTCCATGTTTTTCCATTTGAAATTTGCTCTTAGTTTCTTTAATAATCTATTATTTCCTACATGTCCTCCAAACATTGGATCGTTGTGGTATCTTTCTAATATCTTTTTGATCTCTTCTTTTTGCTGTACCGTTCTTGGTACTTCACATATACATATTTGAATACTTTTTAACCTTTGATTCCCTACTTCTGTAAATTCTTTTACTGTGCACTTTTGAAATATATCATCATTTGTATATATTTTCATTCTTTTTACTTCATTTCTTACCGATAGCTCTTCAAGCTTTTCCAACGTTCGTCCTAGGTCGAAGTTGTTTAATCCGGTATTTACGGCTTCACTAAATTACAACTTATTTTTGATCCGAATGCTCATCCTTAGCGAGATACGGTTATTTTCAAAATGTAAAATTGGTAATTTATGTGCCTCAAGATTGTTTAAAACTTTTATTACTGCTGGTTTTTGTATTCTTACTTCCTTTGTTTCCACGTTATTCTTTTGATCCTTTCCTGTTTGGGCGTTTTCTTTTTGCGGTTGTGCTCTTGTGATTGCTAAGACATGTGAATTATGTATGTATAAATCCTTAAGTTCATCTATGGATATTCTCGATATGCTATCCGCGTAATTCGATGTACCTTTAACATATTGTATTTCAAAATCGTATTCTTCCAAATCAATTCGTATTCTCGTGAGTTTCGAGGTCGGATCTTTCATTGCGAATAGATGTGTTAGTGGCTTGTGATCCGTTTTTACTATGAAGTGTGGTGAACCATATAAATAACACTTAAAATGATTGATTCCCCAATGGATTGCTAATAACTCTTTTATGATGGTGGGTTTGTTAAGTTCGCTTTTTTTGAAGCTGCGTGATGCGAATGCGATGGGTAGATCAATCCCTTCGTAATTTTGACTTAAGATTGCTGAACATGCGCTATTTGAAGCGTCTGTGGTTAATATGAATTGTCTATTGAAGTCTGGATATCTTAAAATTGGTGGGTTCATTAGTGCATTTTTTAAGACCTGAAATGAGTTTTCGCACTCTTGTGACCATTCAAATTTCACGTTTTTCCTAGCTAACCTATTTAAAGGAATACATATCTCGGCAAAATTCTGAATGAATCTTCGATAGTAATTGCAAAATGCAACAAATCTTTTGACCTCGTTGGCATTCTTCGGCACTGGATAATGCTGAATGACCGAATATTTTGCTTTATCTGGTGAAACACCATCCTTTGATAAATTATGACCTAAATATGTGACTTCTCGCCTGAAGAATTGGCATTTTTGTGGATTTAATTTTAAATTGAATTTTCGACATGCGTCAAACACCTTTCTAAGATTGGTTAAATGATGATTTTCTGAAATTCCTATCACAACTATATCGTCCATATAGAGAAAAGCTTTTTCTGGAGTCAACCCTGAAGATGCGATTGACATCATCCTTGAAAAACTATTAGGACTTATATTTAGCCCAAAGGGTAGTCTTGTGAATTGAAATGAGCCTTTTCCAGTACTAAACGAAGTGTATTTTCTAGAAGATTGTTCTAGAGGTATTTGATGAAAACCTGACATAAGATCTAAAACTGAGAACCATTTTGCTCTCCCTAATTGATCCAAAATTGCGTCTATACGAGGTAAAGGAAATTTATCTGTGACTATTTTCCTATTTAACTGTCTAAAATCTATACAAAGTCTCCATGCCTTATCTTGATTCGTCGATTTCTTTGGTACGAGTAGTACTGGACTGTTATAATCTGATACTGAGGGTTCAATTATTCCCTGTGTTATAAGGTTTTCTACTTGATTATTTAATTCCGTCGTTTGCGAATGTGGTGTACGATAATTTTTTATGTATATCGGTGTATCATCTTTTACTGATATCTTTTGTTCGTAAAAGTTATTGTGCGTTAGTATATCATTCTTTAAAGCAAATATATCTTCGTAATTTTCACAAAGTTTTGTTAAATCATTCCTTACATATTCCGGTACTTCTAAGTTTAGTGCTTTCCTTAATTCTTTCAGTCTGTTACTATTATCAGTCTTAATTGTATATATATCGAATAAATCTAAATCTAAGGTCTCAATGTTCCTAGTTTTTACTGTAATACTTTCATAATTTGTATTTAAAATTCTGACGTAAGGTGTTGTCCTTGATACTATGGATCTGGCTATAAATACTCCTGGTGCTATTTCTTGTTGCTCTATTACTGTATCCTTTCTCAAATTCTTGAAATTCTCTATTAGCCTGTATACCTCACATCTAGGTGGTATTGCTAAGGTATCATATTCTGGATTACCAAAAATTCGTATGGTTTCTCGCCTGTTAGGCTTGTAATTTATGTGCAATTCTGATTGTGAATAGTCTAATATACAATTATTTTTTGTCATGAAGTCTCTTCCTATTAGTCCATTCGTAGGTATTGGAAAATTTTCTTCCACTACGTGAAAACAATGACTTAAAGTTATGTTATTGATATAAAGGTTTATGCATATTTGACCTAGAGTTTTTGCTGAGCCTTCAGTTACCCACTTAATGCTTATTTTATTCCTAGTCTCAATTAGATGATGTGGAAAATCTTTAGAAATTTTGATTAAAAAAATGTCTGCTCCTGTATCTAATATAAAATTACAGATGTTGTCTGATAGCTTGTGTGAATTTCTATAGAGTTAGAAAGTGATAAATTTAAATAGTATGCTGAATATGTTCCTGAAATTTTGTTTTCGTTATCTGATTTTTCATTCAAAACCCCAATTGTTTCTGAGTCTCTCTTGCTTCTTCATTTTCTATCTCACATATTCTTACGTTATTTTTACTGTGGTTATTGTAATTATTATTCCTATTGAATTTCGTATTATAATTTTCGTATCTGCCATAGTTGTTCCTTTGATTATACTGTCGAAACGTTCTTTCTGGATGATTACCGTTATAAAATCCTCTGCTGTTTCCACGCCTGTGATTATTCCTAACGTCGAAGTTTGACTTCCTGAAGAAATTCCTGTTATCTTTCATGTGTAAAACTTGTTGTTGTCCTATTACGCCTTCCACTGAAACCAATCTCGATAGTACCTCTTGTGTCGTTTCGAAACTTCCCGCTGCAATTATTGTTTTGGTTGCGTCCGTTGCGGCGTTCATAGTTACTGCCTTAATCGGAAATATTGCTGATTCCACAGTAAACTATAAAATAATTATAATAAACTTCGGGGCATACCTAAACATTTTTCAGTCAGAGAATACTTCTAACAACTCTATACGTTCGAAAATATTATCAAACTATGAATTTTTCACCCTGTGCTGAATAAAAGAACAGTGATATGCGCAGTATCATAGAACAAAGGATTTTTGGATAAAATGTCCAATAATCTCAAGTTTACTTCCTCTTATTATTTTATCCAATACAATAAATTATATGAGTATACATATACTTAGAAACCAAATAGACTTCATATTGATCAACAAACAATTCGTAACATCAGTAACAAGAATCTGGAGCCGACGTCCCAACGGACCAAGTCCTTCTCCTAACAGAAATAAAAATAAAAATAGCTAATAATAAAAAACCAAAACAAGAACCAAGGATAGATTATGATAGAATTAGAGACGAAACCATAAAAAGCAAAGTAGGCAATAAATTTAATGAAACCTTAACAACATAAGCACTGTCACAATCAGCTGAGGAGACAAACCTTGACAACACATGGAAGGACATAGGAGAAATAATGTTAAATACAGAATAAGAAGAAAAACAATACAAACAAATGTTCGAAAAGAAAGAACGGATGATAGACGCAATAAGAGCAATGTTGGAGGAGAGAAGAAAATACGAAAAAACAGATAGTCGAGACAAATTCAGAATGATGCAAAATGCTATAAGGAGAGCGAAAAGAACGGCAAAAATATATGGCCGAAGGAACAGTGCGAATAAATGGAACACTTGCAAGAACAACATGATGAGTATAACATGCACAAGAAAATAGAATGAACAGCAGGGGTATACAGGAAACAGACTTTCTCCAACATACAAAATGATCAAGGGCAAATGGCACAAGACAACGCACAGAGGAATGCTATCAGGGAACAATTTATTGGCAACCTCTTTGCAGATGAAATACCACGGTTAGAATACATCTTGGAAGAGGATTTGTCTGGACAGCCAATCACAATAGAACAGATTACTAGAGTAATAACAAGCTCGAAGGATAAGAAAACGTTTGGGCCAGATCTAGTTCCTGTTGAACTGCTTGAATTATTAGACAGCGTAGGTATTAAGATACTTCATAGGCTTTTCAACCAAATTCACAACAAAGGAAAATTCCCAACTAAATGGCTTACCTCTCTTTTCATCGCACTTCCGAGAAAAAACAACGCAACAAGATGTGAAGACCACAGATTGAACAGCTTGATGAGTCACACTCTTGAAATATTTTTGAAGGTCATTCACTAGAGAATTTCCACAAAATGCGAAAGCGTTATTGGATCCTCTCAACTCGGTTTTAGAGGGGGTCTCGGTACAAGATAGGCACTAGTCGCAACCCATGTATTAATTGAGAACTGGTACGACCAGAGAAAATATGTAGGGATGTGTTTTATAGATTATGAAAAGGCGTTTGACAGAGTGCAACATAACATATGAATGACCTCCAAAGACTTCTGAACATGGTAGGAATACATAGCCGGTTGATGGGGATTAACATCAATATAAAAAAGACAAAATTCCTAATAATCACCCGTAAATTAGATGATTTCCAGAATGCAAAGCTATCATTCAATAGTGATGACATAGAACGGGTAAAGAAGTTTGAATACCTGGGAACCTGGGTATGTGAAGGATGGTCTTCAGACGTGGAAATCAAGTGCCGGATAGAAAAAGCGAGAAGCTCATTCATGATATTCAAAAATGCCCTCACGAACTCTGACTTCGATCTCAAACTCAGAATAAGATTCAGAAAATGCTACGTATGGTCCGTCCTATTGTATGGCATGGAAGGCTGGATTCTCAAGGTAAATACGATGAACATACTGGAAGCATTTGGAATGTGGATCTTTTGAAGAACCTTGAAAGTTCCATGGACGGTAAGAAAACCCAACGAGGAAATTCTGAGGAGGGCAGGAAGAGAACGATAAAACTCAGGGAAACAGCGTACCTGGGACATGTGATACGCAACGAGAGATACCAGTTGCTCCACCTATTAATAGAAGGAAATATAGAGGAAAAAAGGGGAGTGGGTAGAAAGAGGATGTCGTGGTTCCGAAATATCAAACAGTGGACAGGGATAAGAACCACAGGAGAATTAATCCACACCATCAGAGATAGAACGAAATGGTCAGATGTAGTCCCAAACATCCATTAATGGATAGCAGAAGAAGGAGAAGATGCATATGGCAGTCAGTTTAATACGAAATTTCGATTATTCCAAACACAGTCGGCCTTTTCCTTCCATTGAAATGAGAAATCAGCATCGTTACATTGACTATTTATATAAAAATCCATTTGTTAAGGAAGTATTAATATATCATCGAAGCTGTATATCAATCCTCTTTCACCACCTCTTATTGTTCATCTAGTCCATCCAAAACATCATAGCATCAAAGGTTCCTCGATTCCAATTTAATCAAAGAAATATCAATCAGGGCAGCCTATTGATAGAACTTAGTTAACTATTGAATCAACAGAAAACTGATCACTAGTATCAATCATGATTTGAAGCTTATTGAAAATGAGAGATTAGCCATTTGGAGATAAGTCACCGTCAAATGTGGATAATATCTCCACTTGTACGTGATGCATTTCATTAAATAGAAAAGTACCACAAACATTTGAAGTATATGATTCTCTGTATACTGAATACAGTCAACGAACATTCTAATTGGCATTCGAAAAATAAATGGAGAATTAGGGGCGAGACTAAGAGATATTGTGAAAATTCAGGCAGAAAAATGTCTACTGGGTGTACTTGACAATAAATACGTCAACCAGAAATCAATGCAATTAATCACATGTTGGACAATTTCTGATAAGTGAGCAAAATATATTGAAGAGCATTGTGATAATTCACATACAGTAAAAATATATTTATGTTAGTGAATGAGAATTTCCATTACTTTGAATTGAACATATCTGTAGGTACTTGAATTGGTAGTACATAAAATGATATTTTGCGAGTGTGAGATGTTTTGCGTAGCCGAGGGAGAGCAATACGAGCACTCGCAAATCATTTTACGGACGTGTAATCCACAAAATTTTTCATGCCACCAAATTTAAATCATTTTGAAAAAGTAAAAACTTGACGAAATATTTCTTTTTTATGTCAAACTTGTTGGCATTCAGAAAATTATGAATCAATGCTGCCGCCCCAATGTTTAACAAATGTTACTTTTTTAAAGACTGGGCTGGGAATTTGATGTTTAACGCGAATGTTGAATCCTGCAAATCTGTCGATAATGGCTGGTGGCTTGAAAATTATATTGAAAATAATTACTTATTTATCTCCTCAATTAGGGTCAAAAGCGTTGACATTTCAACATTTCGAAACAAATTGGTTAATGAAACACTGATGAAATACTCCGGTACTTATAAGAAAATATCCAGATTCAGTACACAATGAAAATGTTTTGTTCCTCATTCCATGAATGGAAAAAAGTGATTCACGTCGTTCATTAATTTATGAGAATGAACTTTTGAAACATTTTAAATAATTAATCTGAAAGTTATGTCTGGAACAATGAATTTTCTTTTGTGTTGTCGAGCGTCAAAATGTGCTTTTATTTTCTTTTGTCTTGATTGATTGTTTAAAGAGTCACCAAGAAGCACAAAACATTTCATGGTTTAAACTCGTGAAAACTTTATAACGATATTTCACCTTCAAACATTTCAAAGTAATGAATAACTAGTCGGTTTTAAGTTATTGGAAGACCTCAGTCGGAGTCTTTGGATCAAATTGAAACAATGTTATGTAGTTTTTGTTGGTTTTTGAATACACTGAATTATGAAACTCCTACCTTGTCCTGATACTACAAGGTTTTCAAGAAAAGTATCTTGTATTTGATAGTTGTACAAATTGATAAATGTTAACAATCGAAGAGATTGTTCATGTTTTACTCACATATATTGGACTGAAAAATTACTAATGAGAAAGGAATTGTCAAAATGCCCTTCTTCATGTTGATGAGGCTCCTTTCCTTTCCCCATTGCTCCTAAATTCTCGCAATTTCCATTATGATATTCATTCTACTTACTAACTTCATGAGAATATTTATAGGGAAAAGTCAATAGGGCTGAGATTATAATAATCTTCACAAGAACACTATATGAAGTGAATGAAGTAGATTGGCGATAAGTGTTATCACACGTGTTACGCGAAAAATAAAATTGAATCAAATATAATGGAAAGAAAATTGACTGTCCCGACCCCTACTTCGTGGAATCTACTCATTATACTGTTACAAATAAAACTCAATGTTTCTAGGTAATTCCACAATATATTAAGAACTTTTTATGAACTCTAAGAAAATTTCAATATATTGTGGAATTACTTAGAAACATTAAGTTTCATTTAAAATAGTAATACCTTCATATAATTGAGTCACATGCAACAAAATTGGTTATAACCTATTCTAATACAATATAAATAAATCATTATAGTTTATATATATATATATATATAATATATATATATATATATATATATATATATATATATATATATATATATATATATATATATATATATATATATATATATATTGAACCAGATATCATAAATCGTAAGAGAATTAGTACTATTAAAATATGTTGCTAGTATTAAAATATATGAAAATAATATAATTTAAGAAAATAAATAAAAAGGAAACACTTTTCTTAATTTAAACAACATATCAAATAAAGATATATTAAATAATAGCCTATAACAATATAATAAATAAGGAATTACCTCAATATTAATACAAAATATAGAGATTGCCTAACCAATGTAATGATGTAAATAAAGTTGCCTAAGACGAAGAATAATTTCCATACCATAACCAGCTGTTCACCTAAAAGGAAACAATTATATAGTCAAGTCAAGAGAATATTAGATATAAGTAGTTACATTAGAATACAAATATTATTATAGATAATTCATCATAATCATTAATCTAAGATTAAAAAACAAATACAAATATTGAATAGAATAGAATTCAATAGATTTTCATAGATAAACAAATAATGACATATATACAAATGATATATGGTAAATAAAATAAACGTTGAATCAATAAATAGAAATTTGTTAAAGTTTATTATAAATAATATAATGCAAAGAGTTTAGACAAATAACATAAGAGAATTTATATTTATAATGAATATGAGTGTAACAATGATATACTATCAATAACAATATTGGATGTTGTACCATTTAAATGTATCTATGTATAACCAATCTTAATTTAGTTGTATGATGAAAAAACTCATAGGAACTCTATAAATGAACTAATTATGTAAAAGAGTGTATGTATGAGATTTTTTAATAAGTGATAGAAGTTTCAATTATCTGATTGCAAAAGACAATATCTTATTGGTTATAAAATATGACAGAACAAATTGTGAATCAATAAATAAACTTTGAAATAGTGACCTGAAAAAGAACAAAAGACTGTTTGTTGAAAAAAGTAGAGAATCGAGGGGACGCTTAAAGAAGAAGGGAAGTTTTTCGGCAAGAATTTACGAAATTTTCATCAATTTTGGTTTTTTGGAACTTCAGCGGAGTGTTCCTGGGATCCAGAGACTTTCATCCCAATTCAAGAGCAACAGGTCAGTGTATTTAAATCATTATTGGCCAATAATCAGTGTAAAAACTCAAAATACTCAATTAAGTACTTAATTTCATAAATTGATAAACTTTTGCAAATATGATCGATCTGAAAAAGAAAGAAACAGACTTTGTATAGTGAATTCATTGCATAAATCGTTAAATTTAATAAAAGGCCGAATTTTCAATAAATTAAAATATGTACTTACGCCATCTTGTAATCGCATAAATCTGGTGATTGAAATTTCATAATGTAATAACTATTTCCATCTGTATATAATTTCTATTTTTCTATCTATGTATATAACAATTTTCTTTCTACAGCAATATGTATCATATATAACTATGATTTATATATAAATTCTTTTATGTGTTTGAACCATTCACTTGTTTGCATCGTCAACAAACTTTGTATAATATGAATAGATGTTTCTTACGTATCAGAATTGTTCGTTTTATGTTAAAGCGCATGACTAGTTTTTCAAGCATGCGCATTGATGAAATTATTAAAATAAATAAGTAGATACAATATAACCATTGGCGTCGCATATTATTTTTATCAAATATAAAATATTGCATTGAAAATTAAATCTATTTCAAATAATGTGTTTTCTTTTCATTTAAACAATTACAACAATATTATAAGCCAGGACTCAAAGAGAAAAAGGATTTCATGCTCCCGAACAATCAAATTAATATAAATTACCAAACAAATATTAATAACAAACTGAGCTAGCCAAACTAAACAAAAAATTCTAAATAATAAACATCTACATTTAAATTGCATAATAAAAGTAAGTAAATAAATACAAAATTTATTAATAATATATATATATATATATATATATATATATAACAACAAAGAGATTCATGGGTATATCACGCAAAATAAGGGCTACTGAAATAGAGTGGTAACCGTGGACATGCATGTTTCTGGCTCATTTTGCCTCTTCAGTACGGCATATCCAAATGAGGATGTGAAATTTGGGAGCAAAGATGTTAATCGAAACATGGGAAAACACAAAATAACGGATTTCAGCAGGTAAACCAAACGCTCATTTGTGTCTTCAATTGGAAGATCCCGAGTTTTCAGGACAACAACCAACATCGACACGGAGGCGCATATAGCCTCCCGCCATGAACCTTCCGACCCATAGTAAATAACAAAGAAGATGTAGGAATATCGCGTGATATGTTAACAATAACAACAAAGAGATTCATGGGTATATCACGCAAAATAAGGGCTACTGAAATAGAGTAGTAACCGTGAACATGCATGTTTCTGGCTCATTTTGCCTCTTCAGCACGGCATAACCAAATAAGGATGTGAAATTTGGGAGCAAAGATGTTAATCGAAACATGGGAAAACACAAAATAACGGATTTCAGCAGGGGGGGTATATGCGCCTCCGTGTCGATGTTGGTTGTTGTCCTGAAAACTCGGGATCTTCCAATTGAAGACACAAATAAGCGTTTGGTTTCCCTGCTGAAATCCGTTATTTTGTGTTTTCCCATGTTTCGATTAACACCTTTGCTCCCAAATTTCACATCCTTATTTGGTTATGCCGTGCTGAAGAGGCAAAATGAGCCAGAAACATGCATGTCCACGGTTACCACTCTATTTCAGTAGCCCTTATTTTGCGTGATATACCCATGCATCTCTTTGTTGTTATTGTTAACATATCACGCGATATTCCTACATCTTCTTTGTTATTTACTATGGGTCGGAAGGTTCATGGCGGGGGGCTATATGCGCCTCCGTGTCGATGTTGGTTGTTGTCCTGAAAACTCGGGATCTTCCAATTGAAGACACAAATGAGCGTTTGGTTTCCCTGCTGAAATCCGTTATTTTGTGTTTTCCCATGTTTCGATTAACATCTTTGCTCCCAAATTTCACATCCTTATTTGGTTATGCCGTGCTGAAGAGGCAAAATGAGCCAGAAACATGCATGTCCACGGTTACCACTCTATTTCAGTAGCCCTTATTTTGCGTGATATACCCATGAATCTCTTTGTTGTTATTGTTAACATATCACGCGATATTCCTACATCTTCTTTTATATATATATATATATATATATATATATATATATATATATATATATATAGATATATATATATATATGTCACCTACGCCATTGCCCTTAGGTGGACAGTATATTGTGCTGATTAAGTATTTATATTATTGTAGAATTGCTTAGTTTGTGTTTGTTACGAGGTTATTTAAATTCATGTTTATAATAAAAATATCAGTCTTGTATTTGAAATTATTGTATTAGTTTGTCTTAGAAATAAAGTTAGTTTTTAAAAACACGTTTTCAGTAAATCAAAAGATAAGTGGCGCAGTCAGTAGGATAGTCAATCGAAAGTTAAAGAATATAACATTCGGTTCGTTTCTACGATTTATTGACTATTCGAACAAGTGAATTTTAACTATTGGAACTCTTAGTTGGGCGAACTGAGTAACTCAACTAGAAGATCTGTGTTGTGCGAGAAACCGGAAGAATCAAGAGGAGATTGGTTGTTCCTGTGCAGTCCAATGGAAAGGATCTTCGTTGTATTACTGTAAGTGTTTTTATGTCATATAGAGGGAATATTGATTATTTTTCTGACACATCTGACGATTCTGACTCAAATTCTGATTCAAATAATTCAAATTCAGGCTCAAATTCTTTTAACACTAAAATAAAATTAACTTTAGCATCACCAAAACTTTTTCACATAAATAATTTTAATAAAATGGCTACTCCACAATTACCAATTTTAAAAAAAGAATATCTGGATATGATACCAGAATTTGATGGCAACAATGCATTACTTCCTAGATTTATTGAAATTTCAGAGAAATTAGTTAGTAAGTTTTATAATACTGCAGATGTAGGGGATTTTCAAAATGAATATTTGATGTCCAGCATCTTAGCAAAAATAAAAGGTGAAGCAGCTATAAACATTTCTTCTTGTACGATAAGAACTTGGGAAAATCTAAAAGATGCACTTCTTAATACTTATGCTGATAAAAGAGATATTTACACACTAAATATAGAACTTTCGGAAATGAAACAAGGCAATGAAACGCCTTTCGAATTTTATAATAGAATTCAACATTTATTAAATCTTCAAATTTCTTATCTCATCACACATTCCAATGTGAATGAACATTTAATTTTAGGAAATTATTTTAAAAATTTGGCACTCAGAGTATTGCTACGCGGTTTAAAAGAACCTTTAGGTACATTAATGCGTACGAAAAATCCAGAAAATTTAAATATTGCTTTAAATGTTCTTACTAATGATTTTCAAGTTTATATGACCCAGAATAATCATCCAAAAAATATTTTTTCAAATTTAAATACGCAAAATTATTCTCATAAAAATAAAACCAATTTCCAAAATAACGTGGCACATAGGCAGCCACCTCCTAAGCCAAATTCTATGCAGAATTATCAACACACTAATCGAAATCCCGCATCAAACCCACAAAATCGTCCATCAACTTCTTATAATCCTTCTAATAGGAATAATACAAACCTTTCTAATAATGGTCATAACGTTTTTAAACCTAATCCAAATCAAAGATTTTCAAATCCAACTCCAATGAGTATGTCTACCAGAAACACACCTAGACCCCAACCCCAAAATTATCAAAATCGGTTCCAACACAATCCTAATCAACCTAGAAATTTTATCTCGGAAGAACTCCATAATATAGACGATTCCGATTGTATTAATGATGAATCCGATAATTTTTTAGAGACACCAGCCTCGGAACCAAATCAAACATTATCGAATTATTAAACTTAAATAATTCAGAAAGTGTGTTACCCTATATAATTTTCCCAGAACAAAATCTAAAAGTTTTAATTGATACTGGTAGCACAAGATCCTTTGTGACACCAGCTGTAGCTGAAAAATATTTCAAAAAATCGTATGTCAAAAAACCATTCCATGTAAAATCTGCCTTTGGTAGCAGTCAACAAAATTTCTGCACTTTTATTCCAGTCCCAAAAATGTTTAATTATAGGAAACCGCTTAATTTAGAATATTGCGTTTTCAAATTTCACGATCATTTTGATTGTTTGCTAGGATTAGATAATTTAAAAATACTTAATGCAATTATTGACTTAAATAATAATTTGCTTATGACTCCTTATAGTCAAATTAAAATGAATTACTTTGACATTAAAACCGGATCCACGAATTGTATAGTAGTGCATCCACGTTGTGAACAAGTAATTAAATTAAATATTGAAAATGTAAAAAATGGTAATGTAATTATACCATATACACGAATTGGGAAATTAGAAATCCCGGAATGTTTAACAAAAGTTGAAAATAATATAGCTTTATGTACAATTTTAAATCCTTCAGAATCCAACTTTCGAGTAGACTTAAGCCCTTCTATTAGTGTTGAGACATTCGATGAATACGAACAAACCCTCAACCCAAATTTTAATAATATTTATTCTGAAAATGTTAAATTTGATATATCGAAAGTTAGAACTGAACATATGAATTCCGAAGAGAAACAATCTGTATTAAAATTAGTTCAAGAGTATAGTGATATTTTTCATGTTGAAGGAAATCAGCTTACTTTCACAAGTAAAATAAAACATCATATTAAAACTTCTAATGATATACCTATTTATTCAAAATCATACAGATATCCTGAGATTCACCGAACGGAAATTCAAAAACAAATTCAAAAAATGTTAAATGATAATATTATTAGGCCGTCCAGCTCTCCGTGGTCGAGCAATATCTGGATAGTTCCAAAGAAGCTAGATGCTTCTCAAAAGCCAAAGTATCGACTCGTTGTTGATTATCGAAAACTGAATGAGATCACAATTGGAGATCGATATCCATTACCAGATATTACAACGTTACTAGATAAGCTTGGACGTTGTCAATATTTTACAACATTAGATCTCGCTTCTGGTTTCCATCAGATCGAGATGGCTGAGGAGGATATTCCGAAAACAGCCTTTAATATTGAAAATGGGCACTATGAATATGTGCGCATGCCCATGGGTCTGAAAGGGGCTCCTGCAACCTTTCAAAGGGTCATGGACAATATCCTAAGAGGTATACAGAACGAGAAATGTTTGGTGTACCTTGATGATATAATTGTGTTCAGTACCAGCTTACAAGAACACATCACAAATTTAAAAGAAGTATTCAATAGATTAAGAGATTCTAATTTTAAATTACAAATTGATAAATGCGAATTCTTGCGAAAAGAAGTAGCATATCTAGGACATATTGTCACGCCAGAAGGTGTAAAACCGAACCCAGATAAAATTTTAGCAATTCAAAAATTTCCGATACCAAAAAATTCAAAACAATTAAAAGGATTCCTAGGACTCCTAGGGTATTATCGAAAATTTATAAAAGATTTTTCAAAATTAACTAAACCATTAACTATCAGATTGAAAAAAGATGCAATTATCAATGTAAATGATTCAGATTATGTCGAATGTTTTGAAATGTGTAAAAATCTGTTGATAAATGAACCAATACTTCAATATCCAGATTTTACAAAACCCTTTAACCTTACCACAGACGCCAGCAATTATGCTTTAGGTGCTGTTTTAAGCCAAGGCAAAATAGGCTCTGATTTACCTGTGGCTTACGCCAGCAGAACCTTAAATGATTCAGAATGCAACTATTCTGTAATCGAGAAAGAACTTCTTGCCATAGTTTGGGCAGCGAAATACTTCCGCCCGTATCTTTTTGGCAGAAAATTTACAATAGTTACCGACCATAAACCACTTCAATGGTTATTCTCACTTAAAGATCCAAGTTCAAAGCTTGTCAGATGGCGCTTGAAACTTGAAGAATATGATTATGATATCGTATACAAAAAAGGTGCTTTAAATACCAATAGCGATTGTTTGTCCCGAATTCAAATAAATATTAATGAAACTGAATTACAAGAACCCCAATGTTCTAAAAATTTATTAGTTTATATGGACAAATTTAATAAAAAACTTTCATCATCTCCCGATGATAATAGATCTCTAATAGTGGAAACGGATAATGAAAGTAACAATAATGATGATGATGACGAAGACATCACAGTTCATACAAATGAAGAGAATCCTGTAATCGGTATACCAATTTCAGATTCAGCGATAAATATTGGCAAAAATCAATTAATATTTTCAGAAGTAAATTTCGAACCAGCCATACCCACTATTATAAAACTGTATGAAAATAAACAAAGAATCATTGTACAATTATCTAAAAATAATTTTGAGCAAGATGTGATTAATTTCGTGAAAGAATACATAGTACCTAAAACTAAATATTTTATCTATTTCGAAGACCCAATTTATGAAAAATTCAGTGTCATTCTACAAAATCACTTTCAAGATTCTCAAATCGACTTTGTTAAATGTAATAAAAAATTAATAGATGTTCCTTTGAATGAAGTTAAAGAAGTTATTCAAAATTACCACGAGGGTAAGACTAATCATAGAGGTCTAGATGAAACTGAAAATCAATTAAAAGCTTTGTATTATTGGCCTAATCAAAGAGCATCTATACAAACTTATATAAACGAATGCGAAGTTTGCCAGTTGAGCAAATATGATAGAAAACCAATAAAACCATTATTAAATGTTACTCCTACAGCGACTAAACCTTTCCAAATTTTGCATTTAGACACGATAACCTTAGAAAATAGTGAATTTCTTACGATAATAGATTCATCTTCTAAATATGGTCAAATGTATGAATTAAAATCTAGACAAGGAATAGAAGTAGCTCATAGTCTAATTAAATATTTTACACACCATTGTATACCAGAACAAATAATTTCGGATAATGGAACTGAGTTGAAAAATTCTGTTGTAAGGGAATTATTAGAAACGCATAAAATAAAAATTCATTTTATAAGTTCTCAACATCCAGAATCGAATGGAATTGCCGAAAGATTCCACTCTACAATTATTGAACACATCAGACTTTTGAATAATCAAAAAGATTTTAAAAATGAGACTATTGAAAATAAAATACTTTATGCATTATTAGCCTATAATAATAGTGTTCATTCTGCAACAAAATTGAAACCTAACGAAATAATTACCGGACACATAGATAGTAATACACCTTTCGATATAGAATTAGATCGACAAGTAGTTAATAATTATATACAAAATCATAAAGATAAAATGAAAATTTTGTACTCGAATTTAAATCAAAAATTACAGGAAAATAAATCAAAAGTAATATCTAAAGCCAATAAAAGCCGTGAAGAATTACCAGATACAATACCCACTAAAGTGTATGTACGTAATAAACAGGCACAAGGTAAAACCAAAAATAAATATAAAAGTGAAGAAATTAAAAGTAAAAATATCCGACTAAAAACAGCAAAAATCACTGCTAGACACAAAAATACTTCAGAAAATATTCATCTTTCAAACATAAAACGTCCAAAAAAGACTCCATATAAATTCATTTCAGGTTCGTCACCGTCGGAGACGCAACAATCAAAATAAAAGATGTTACCCATAACTTGGGAATACTTCCCATAAATCTTGGATATGCCAAACTGCAGAAATCCAGCCATACTTTTGTTCATTTTTATAATTTAAGTCCACTACTAGTAGAATATAATAAGTTAAGTATACAATACAATCACGTTAAATATAATATGTCTAATAATACATTTTTTCTAACTGAAACAGAAAATATTGTAAATATAATAGAGTACACTAAGAATAGTATAGATGATAAATTTAATAACATTAATATTCATTCAACCTTAGATAGACCAAAGAGAGGGTTAATTAACGGTCTTGGATCAATAGTAAAAACAATTACGGGAAATTTGGACTCTGAAGATGGAGAAAGAATTAATTCAATCATGGAACATTTAAAACAAAATCAAGAAAACTTGCAAACTCAAATTAAAATGCAATATTCTGTTAGTCACCAAATAATTGATAATTTTAATAAGACAATTCAGGACATCCAGTATAATGAAAAAATATTAAAAACGAAAATATTTGAGATAAGAGATATTTTAGATTTTCAAGCAAATGCAGAAAATATTATTTATTTAAAACAGCTATTCAACGAACTTCTTATCACATTCAATGTAATTTTAGACGTTTTAGAAACGGTAGAAAATTCATTAACCTTCTGTAAACTTAAAACATTACATCCAAGTATTATAAAATCTGACGACTTATTTGCAGAGTTGCAAAAAGTGCATTATTACTATCAAACGGAATTACCTTTCGAATTAAAACATAAAAACATTTTAGAATTTGAAGCCGTCATAGACGTAGTTTGTAAAGTAGAAAATAATCAAATACAATATTTTTTATCGATACCTATTAATTATGATATTTTATTTAATCTTTTTTATATGTTACCTATACCTACAGAAATTGAATCAGAATACGTAACATTAATACCTAATTCAAAATTTTTACTAAAATCAAATAATGTCATTAAACCTCTAAATGACATTTGCACTCGCGGCAATATTTTTCAATGTCCTAACCATTTGCAAGACAATAATAATTATGGGTGCGAAGAAAACATATTGCTAGCAGGAAATTCCACATTTTGTCAATATACAAAAATTGAAATAATTAAGAATCACATTGAAATTATTCCGGAGATAAATCAATTTTTGGCAATATTTCCAGTAGAAGAAAAATTAATCATAAAATGTAAGCAAGAAACTGAAGTGAAAACTCTTAAAGGCATTTATTTAATTGAAAATTCAGCATGTAAAATTATATTTAGAAATCAAGAGTTAATATTTCAACAAAAAACTTTTGGACAACCTTTTGTAATAAATGAATTAAATTTGAAATTAAATCAATTACACGTTTCTCCGATGAAGATTGATTTAAAAAGTCTAAAAATAAAGGATATTCCAAATCAACTGGTAACGCCAATATTCACAGAAAACCATAACTTTCACATTCCCAGTATTTGGACTATTCTTCTTTATACAGCATTGATAGTGGCCTTCCTGTGGATCATGTACAAGAGGAAACATTCAGGAAGGACGAGTAAGAGTCAGCAGGAGTCAACGGAAGATGGGATCCAGCTTCCAGGAGAAGCTTCCTTCTAAAGGGGGAGGTGTCACCTACGCCATTGCCCTTAGGTGGACAGTATATTGTGCTGATTAAGTATTTATATTATTGTAGAATTGCTTAGTTTGTGTTTGTTACGAGGTTATTTGAATTCATGTTTATAATAAAAATATCAGTCTTGTATTTGAAATTATTGTATTAGTTTGTCTTAGAAATAAAGTTAGTTTTTAAAAACACGTTTTCAGTAAATCAAAAGATAAGTTATATATATATATATATAAAATTGTATAATCGACACAAGGAATTTTAAATTAAAATTAGGTCTAATTACTGTACAAACTAAGCACATAATCCATTGGAGTGAAGTGAATACAATGTTATAAACTCCGAACAATATTAATTAACTACAGTACTATCATAAAATAGAATTTTATAAAAATAATTATACATTTACTATTTTAGCACATATGAATTTGAATGTTAATCGTTTACCACAACAATTTTGATATGGGTAAAAGTGTGAAAGATAATGTTGTAACTAAAACTATTTTGATGTCAACATTATATACTTTGATACTGTATATCAGATTATATGAAAAAGTAATGACAGCATCAAAAATAATGTCTCATTCCACTACTGACTTACAAAATAGAGGCTCGGTTACAGGAACCTACGGTAGACATAAACGGGCTCAGCGGACTCAACTGTCAACTATTATATAGGGTATAACAATCTCCCACACTAATTGAAATAAAAAAAAGAGGTCATCGAACAAAATCATCTAAGTATTTAGGTGGATGGCGTGTATGCTGTGGACGATCACGCCCTGGTTGATGAGTCGCAGTTTCTGTTCGTGCTACAGGGGGTGGTTATGGGACTGTAAGTTTTTATTTCTTCAGTTTGTTTAGGAAATATTAGTTGTAATGCCATTTTTTCTTCTTTTTTATTAATTAGCTTATTTATAATATCCAATGAATAACCGTTGGATGTTGTTATTTGTCTAATTGTATTAATCTCTCTATCAAAATTAGATTTGTTCATAGGATCTGAAAATGCTATATGTGTCATTGAATTATACGCCGCTGGTTTATGTGACATGGGGTGATTGGAACTATATGGGATTGTCACATCAGTGTGTGTTGGTTTTCGGTAAATTGAATAATCAAGTACATTATTAACTCTTTGAATTTTCAAATCAAGAAAATTGATTGAGCTATTTTCTTCAATTTCCAATGTAAATGTAATTTTTGGGTGTAAATCATTAATGTGGTTGAGAAATACATCTAGTTGTCGTTCACTACCCATAAAACAAGCTAATATGTCATCTACAGATCTACAACAAAATAAAACATATTTTGAAATATTACTTTGAAAGATCTTTCTTTCTAAACTGTCCATGAAAATGTTTGCCAAAATAGGTGATATAGGGCTTCCCATTGGCAAACCTTCATTTTGAATATATGTCTTATTGTCAAAAGTGAAATAATTCTGATTAATACAGACATCAAATGAATTCAGTATATCTGATATTATTCCTGGATTAATATTTTTATCTAATAGTAATTTTTTTTACAAGTATTAGACATTCCTTAGGAGGAATTTTAGTGAACATTGTTAGTAACATGAGATGATATAAGCTTATAGTTATCTTGCAAGTTGATTGCTTTTAATTTTTTTATTAGTTCTATTGAATTTCTAATTGAGTATTTGGATGCATATCCGTAACTATTAAGTATATTGTTAAGCCTCTTTGCCAATATATTATTAGGAGTATTAACATAAGAAATTAATGGTTTAGTTGGTTTCGTTATTTTATGTAATTTAACGGTTCCATATAATTGTGGACAATGAGGATTCTTATGTATAATAGACCTCGTGAGTTCTGAATGTACAACTTTTATGTAGTTGTTTAAGGAGTCCCTCACTTTAAACCACTTCTTACATTCTTCTTTGATCCAAACTCGTTGAGCACATTTTATAGCTTTTTGTGCTTGCGGTGTTTTAGTGTGACATTTTATATTCATATAATCTGGTATTACATTTTCCCTAAGGCATTCTTGGTTGAACCAAATGTTTTGTGATATTTTGTAACGTTTTTGTAGTAACTTCTGGTACAGTCGGGTCAAATCTTCTCTCGAAGATTTTTTAATGAAATTTACTGTCCCGACCATTACTTCGTGGAATCTACTCATATTAGTGTTTTAAATATGACTCACTGTTTCTAACTAATTCCACAATATAATGAAAAATGTCGAAACAACTAAAAAATTGACAATTGTTCCGATAACTAAATATCATCGTCAGCATGACAGAAGTTACATTTCATTTGATGCCTACCTGATGTTAAGTAGTTATTTTTGGCTAGACCAAGAAGTGACCCAACTTGTGATTGACTTAATATATGTTAACAGAAAAAAGAAGAAGATGTGATATTACAAACATTGAAGCTTAGATATGATTAGCCCTATGGTGATATCCTGGATATCATTTTTCGAATTAAGATCAGTACGACTTTGCAATGATATAGAAAACCAGGAAAACTATATCTGCTGATCTTTACAATTACAATTATCACTTAAGAAGATAATTTTATAGTGGAGAACTCCCTAGATGTATCTGTTCATTGACGACTTCATATTGTGGGTTTGTTGAATGTCCTCTAATTTCCAATTCTTCAAGAAAACCAAGTTCTTGTTTCTTATCACAAATATGTAGTACTTCTAGTTCTGTGTTAGGTGTCAATGAATGATTGGTGTCAAGTAGATGTTTTGCGTAGTGGGATTTATCTGGTTGTTTTAATCTGTATGCTCGTAAGTGTTCACTGTATCGAATTTCAACATTTCTAAGGGTCTGGCCCAAATAGACAGCAATACATTTTGGACAGTTGAGTTTATATAAACCTGAACATTAGTTTGTCTCATTGATCACTTCCTGAGACTATCTTGAATGCAAAGCGAACCTATGATAACTTTGCTTGTGATTGTAGCCGAGAGCGTGACTTTTTGACTAAAAAAATAGCTGATGTTACTGTATTGAGTTTTTTTTCTTAGTACCGACAATCCTGCTTATCACCGAATATGTTCAAATGGTAGTTAGTTCGTTGCTGAACAAAATATTTCAAAATTAGTGAATGCTAGTCTCAGTTGATTATTATTTATCCTCAACATCAGTCGTTATAAATGTTTGGAGTAAATGGGAAGCTAATGTGGATCTTTTTGTATTTCCATCGATTAAATTAGCGCCACTTATAGATGTACCTATAGAATTTTGCAACGATTGAACTAATACCTCAATTAAATCAGACCAATATGTAGCATTGATGGACTATAATCTATGATTGAACATGCAGGTATAATTTCTAACGTTTACGGTAGAAGCGTGGATCACATCAAATGAGAATAAATCGTACTTTACTCGAAAAACACAAGGAACATTAAAGCTTTGGTGGTTGAAATTCCCATACTCCTGTTTTAATTCGATAAATCAATGGCATTTCGACATTTCGAATTTGGTGAATTCTATTACATTCCAATATCAGGCTTATTCCATTTCACGAAGCAATTTTCACTACCACAAAAGCGGTAGATAAAAACGTTATCCGTTAGTATAATTCACTTTACTTAAATGATACCAATTTCCCGGCACAACTGCATCATTGCGTTGTTTATGTTGCTAATTTTCCACATTGTTTCAGTTTCTTTTCCATGATTTTATCGTTGCGAATTACACCATATGTTCGTAATGTGTTCACCTGCACTAATATCATGTGAATCCTCTCGGGGTGAATCAGACAAGAAAATCGCATTTTCTTTCACTTCTGGTTCACTGAAAGGTGTTGCAAATTGAGTTCTGATTTATATTTTTTCGATTTTGATTCAAGTCGATAATAATATTTCTACAGAAAATCTTATTTACTGGAATAATACCAAAAATGCTGGTGAAATGCCTCACAAAGGGATTTTGACTTGCATACTTCAAAATTTTTTTCGTAAAAATACATAGGGAATGTGTTGAATTTAGTTAAAAATTGTTATTCAAGATTTCTATTATTCAGCCATAGTGCCCATTAGCTATTGTGGAATAGGATAAAAAACAAACGCTTACTGATTGATGAAAAGATGTATATATTTCAGAAAAGGAGAGGAAAAACTATACTTCATATAAATGGCTTCTCAAAAGTCCCCTTCTCTTTTCCTTAGAACGTTGATACTTAAACTGATGAAATTTGGAGCGTAAAATTGAAGTACTGTAACCTCTTCTAGTGGTAACAGGTGACGTAATAGGCATCGGTGACGTCACCAGGTAACTGAAACCAATAATGTTAAATGGGACCTTATGGCAAGTGCCACCTCGTTTGAAAGGTATTCAGAATACCTATTCAATCATACCAATTCTTTTGTATATAAGATGTTTTTGATGGTTAAAATAAATAAACACTGAAATTTGAGTTTCGCTTTCAATTAATAAAGATACGAAAGTCCGCTTATTGTTAATTGTCAAAAAAGTTGTGAGTTTTTTAATTTACTTAATTACATGCGATAATATCCTGAAATTTTAGTTTCATGATTGTTCATCGAGACGTTTATGTATATACATAAACAAAATGATACGTGCTCTAGTTCAGTAGGTAACAGCTATCTTAATTATTGGTGAAAGTGGAAAGAATTTTAATGTGGCGGCACCTATTTTCATTGAGAGATCGCCCTATATCGAAAACTTATTTGAGAGAGCTTTTTCATAATGTTTTGCGTTTTCCCCTTTTATGTTGGAAAAGCAAAATTGAGGAATGTCGTTTCCACTTTTGCGGTATTGAGCTCTGAAGGACCAATCGTCCTAATATGACGATAATAAATGCTTTTACACGTATATTAATTAATTGTTATATTAAATGATAATCTATGATTACATGCACCTTAACTATATATTTGTATAGTTTTACATTTTGTTCATATTGCGTCACGAATAAGAATATCACAACTGCTTATTATATAATGCAATCGATATCTTTTAATTTTTTATGATTAATTCATGACAAGATGTGTGTTATGTCTCTTTATGCTTTTTTGTTACTTGACTAACAACGGTTTTTTTGTATAATGATGAAAAATTGAATATATGTTGTTATGGATATTTTTTATATGTCGTTTGAAGTGGGTGATAACAAGGAACGTTATGTGAGAATGTAACCAATGGGAATAGGGATTTGAATGAAACTGTCATATGACTGTTGAAAACTCAGCCGATGCATGTAGTTTTGTGGAGAGAAGAAATTGTTATACAATTATCTGTAGTTTTTTTTTCATATGGAATGAAGTTTGAATAATGTCATACAGGAGAAATTGAAAATAAAGAATCAAAGGAGAATTTTGTAATTAAATCAAATTCGAACATATTGGGGGCGCGGGAAGAATGGAAGAAAGGTGAGATATGGCTGCTCTCAGATATCGAATACTGATGTTAGTGAAAGGGTTAGATAGCGTGATAGTGTATAGGGCTCTGATACAGGATTATGAATGAAAGTGATTAATTGTAAATAATTATATAAATGTATGGGGGTTGTAAAGATAACTTATTATAAGTGTCAGAGTGGTATAAGGACTTTGGCGTCATAAGTGTAAATGAATGTTTAGGGTTGATGTTAGGGTGTTGTAAGGACTCTAATATCATAAATATAAGAAATGATAAGTTTTGGATGTTAGAGTGGTGTAATGACTCCAACGTCATGAACGTATGAAATGATAAGGATTGATGTTAGAGTGGTGTAAGGACTCTCACGTCATGGATGTAACGAATGAACAAGAGGTCTAGATGTATGCTAGTTCTTATTTTTTAGGAGCACTTGTGTTTGCAATGTACTCTATAAATGGACTAGAGGTGTGAATGATAACAATGTAAACAATATACTCTAAAAATGGACTAGAGTTGTAAACGATAAGAATGTATGCAATATACACTAGAAATGGACTAGAGTTGTAAACGATAAGAATGTATGCAATATACTCTGGAAATGGACTAGAGTTGTAAACGATAAGAATGTATGCAATATACTCTAGAAATGGACTAGAGTTGTAAACGATAAGAATGTATGCAACATACTCTAGAAATGGACTAGAAATGTAAACGATAAGAATGTATGCAATGTACTCTAGAAATGGACTAGAGTTGTAAACGATAAGAATGTATGCAATGTACTCTAGAAATGGACTAGAGTCGTAAACGATACGAATCTAAGCAATATACTCTAGAAACGGACTAGAGTTGTAGACGACAAGAATGTATGCAATATACTCTAGAAATGGACTAAAGTTGTGAACGATAAGAGTGTAAGCAATATACTCTTGAAATGGACTAGAGTTGTAAACGATACGAATGTAAGCAATATACTCTAGAAATGGACTAGAGTTGTAAACGATAAGATTGTATGCAATATACTCTAGAAATGGACTAGAGTTGTAAACAATAAGAATGTATGTATTATAATAGGAGAGAGATAGAAAGAGTGTCAGTGATTACAACATAATTATGTTGTAGGAGAGTAAGGTTTGGATACCGGAGCTCGCTTCAGATGAGATGATTTTATTGAGAATGGTCCCGCGAAGTCGACTCCAGTCGTCTGGAAGGGACAGGAAGGTGTTACACGACGTGCAGGTAGATCAGACATTTGCTGTATTTTTATGGCCTTGAACCTGTGGCACATTAGACAATGGGCCGGAATTGTAAAATTATATTGGCTAATACATTTTGAGGACCACTGTGTCCTAAGCGTATATGTTCTCTTGGTAATATCAAACTAGTGAGTGCTACTCCGAGTGCGAGTATAATTGGAATGGGTTGTGAATTCAAGTGAGAGTGTAAGTAAAATTGAAATTCATTGTGTATGTATTGAGTACGATTTATTTTAAGAATGTATATGTGAGTAAGAGAGTGTGGTCATGAGACTAGAGCAAGTACGAGTGCGTGCAATAACAAGTGAGTAAGAATAAGTACGAATAAATGTGAATGCAAATGTAAATACAAGTATAATTGTGAGTAAGGTGCAATTGTATACGAGTGCAAGTAATAATGTAAGTGTGACCACGAGTGTTTAGGTATGATGAGAGATTTTTCTAACTCTTTTGAGATTGTTTTTGTATATGTTTTTATGATTATAGATGATTGTGTTAATGGAACCCGACTCTTTTGCGGGCAAGAATCAGTTTTTAAAATGTTTTAATTAATGTAAAGGAGAGATATTTCCGTTCTCGTCAAGAAAAGGAGGGTAAGATGTATTAGTATCTATATAATGTTTTGGTCAAGTCGTTTTAAATTTAAAGTGTCGTCAATGTAATTTTTTAAGTAACATATGAGTAAGAGGGGATGCCGTTTTCTTCTAAACGTCACCCAAGTATTTATATTATCCAAGTATCATCTTTTTCAACCATGTATCTTCTTCAACCAAGTATCTTCATCTTTTCAACCATGTATCATCTTATTCTCTTTAACCAAGTTATCTTCTTCTCCTTTTCAATACCTTTATCCAGGTATTCGCATAAGAGTAATTTTCATATCAAAGTGTCTAAGCTTTTTTAATCGTCCAGGGTTTTAAATGTTAAAGTATTTGTTTCTCAATGTCTAAGTATAAGTTTAAGTTTTTCACAAAGTTTTTTCTATGTTTTTCTTAAGTGTCAAGTATATAAGTTTCACTGTCCTCTTCCAGAGGACTAAAGGTTTTGTTTTCTTGACGAGAAAGAGTTTAAATAATAAATGAGTGCTATCCTGCACTGAAAGAGCGTTGAGTAAGAAAGTGAATAGTTTATTCGAGTGTAAATGTTGGTTTGAAAATCATTTATTTATGAGTTAAGAGTGTTTTTGAGGGTAAGTTGTGATTCGAAAGTGGTGTGGTCACACCAGAAAAATGAGTATAATGAATATGAGAGGGGTTATCCGTAAGGTATTGTAAATGAGTCTTGTCCAGAACAGTATGTTTCTTGACGATAGTATTCTGGAGATTGTTGCATTGGTGGTAAATGGTTAGGCTTTATGTTCGAAGATCTCAATGATGTGTTTTGTTTGTGAATGTGAGGGGTTAAGTGAAGTAAAGTGTGGTGCTTGTTTCTGCAAATGGCAGATACACCGGTAGACGAGCAATGGTTGAACGTGTGTTTGGAACCCAGACATGCTGTGCACATTTTGTTATTTAGTATATATTTTTTGCGGTCAAGTGTAGAGAGTGTTCTGAAGTGTGAGCAAGAATAAATTTTATGACCTGCTTTGTTACAGAATGAGCATGTTGAAATGTTGATAGGGTTAGAGCTATGAGTTGTACTACAAGAGAGCTGATTGAAGGTGTCCCTTTTAAGTGAGTTGGGTAACGAATAATCAGCGAGTTGAGTTGAAGGTTGGGTTGCAAGAGAGTGTAGGTTGTATAGTTCATTTAATACGGAATAAAAGGAACGGGTCATGGCGATGATCGGAGTGTCATTTCTATCGACAGATCTTGTGTCAGAGTTTTGTCTGGGGAAAGAATTGTTTAAATGGAGTAAAGTGAGATGTCTTTTGTGACATATGGAACATGATTTTAACGAAATACAATTAAGTATTGTGTGTTTATAACCTTGACACCTAAAACACATTCTGTTATCTCTAATGTAGTTGTTCCGATCAGGAACGGAAAGCATCCCGAATTGGGGGCATGAATAAATTTTGTGGCCTATTTATATACAAAATAAGCATGTCGGAGATGGGTAGGGGGAACTATGATATGCACTAGACGAGGGTTGATTGCGTTGATCATTATAATGAGGTGAGTTTTGTTCGGGAAGCGAGTGTTTATTTGAAAGTAAGGTTACCCTGTTGGGTGGAGTGGTCACATTAGGAGATTGATTACGATGATGATGAGATGAACCAGGTTTAGAATCTTGGGTCAACAAGTTTTCCAAAACAGTACAGTTTTTTTCCAAAAAATCAAAAAAATTATCACTAGTAATTAATTGTTGATCAATCTCTTTTTCTTCAAGAGATCTTTTAGTATTAGTATTAGTCTAATTTGGTTTCCAATATGTGAACAATTAAAGCATCGAATAAATCTTCCTTACTGATATTTAAGTTTAATAATGATTTTACTATAGATCTAGTTTCAGATGTGAATATTCTTAATTGCTGTGCGTTACATTTTAATATGTTATCACAGGCCGTTAAACGGTTAAAATGGGCAGTAACAATCTGCCTTATATTATTGTATTTGGAATCTAAAGCTACATCCAAATTAGTTCCATTTACTGGTAATTGGGAAATTAAATTTAGCGGGTCACTTTTCAAGTATGATTTCAAATAGTAAAATTTTTCAATTTTGGATGTCAGCCGGGAATTGTTTACTATTAATGCATTGAACAGTTCTATAAAGGCAGTATATTTTGTGCTGTCTCCAGAAAAAATCGGTATTTCTATTGATGGCAATCTAATATGTAATTCATTATGAGAATGTAAGGTTGATTGAGTAATTTGATTAAGTTTGAAATTCAATTTATCGTAAGCATTTTGTAGTCTGCAGTGTAATACATAATATTTTTCATCAATCTGGCTTCTATCATCAAATTATAATTCTGGATCTAAGGCTATGATTTCTATTTGATCTTGAATCTCAGAATATTTAGAGTAGTATTTATCTAAATTATCTATGCGGGATTTGATAGCATACTTGTCTGACTCGTCCAAATTATTATGAAACCAGTTATGAATACGAGTAATTGCTGCCTTACAACTAGCACCTTGTGTTTTAAATGAATCCATTTTATCAATGATCTCAATTATTTGACATAAAATTCAAATCAATGTGCCATGTTAGTTATTTCAATAATATTTTATGATCTAAATGATTGTTTTCCAAAATTGTGATGAAAGAATGTCATTAAATGTCCAAACTAAATTTGAAATTGAAAAATGTAATAAATTTTTTTGTCATATATACCTTGTTTGTCTTGTTCGTTTCCACTGCGAACTTGCGTACTGTCTCGAAGAATTTCATTTTCCTTGTGGAATTGTACCGCCAAAACTGTTTTCAATTCAGGATCAAGTTCTATGAGCTTTTTTCTGGTTCAATCCGGCTACAGAAGGGCCATGTTTTGCGTTTTCCTCTTTTATGTTGGAAAAGCAAAATTGCGGAATGTCGTTTTCACTTTTATGGTATTGAGCTCTGAAGGACCAATCGTCTTAATATGACGATAAAAAATGCTTTTAGACGTATATGAATTAATTGTTATATTAAATAATAATCTATGATCACATGCACCTTCACTATATATTTATATAGTTTCACAGTTTGTTCATTTTGCGTCACAAATAAGAATATCACAACTGCTTATTATATAATGCAATCGATATCTTCTACTTTTTCATGATGAATTCATGACAAGATGTGTGTTATGTCTCTTTATGCTTTTTTGTTACTTGACTAACAACGGTTTTTTTGTATGATGATGAAAAATTGAATATATGTTATTATGGATATTTTTTATATGTCGTTTGAAGTGGGTGATAACAATGAAAGTTATGTGAGAATGAAACCAATGGGAATAGGGATTTAAATTAAACTGTCATATGACTATTGAAAACTCGGCCGATGCATGTAGTTTTGTGGAGAGAAGAAATTGTTAAAGAATTATCTGTGGTTTTTTTTATATGGAATGAAGTTTGAATTGTGTTATACAGGAGAAATTGAAAATAAAGAATCACAGGAGAATTTTGTAATTAAATCAAATTCGAACATATAAATTTCAACAAACAAGTAGTTTTCGTGATGTCAAACGATCGGATCGACCTAATATTTATATCGATAAACAAATTGATATAGTTGCAGAAATTTAAGTAAACCCTTCTTCTTCCACAGACCAAGTAGTGTCTACCTGTTGAGTCAGTACAATACACAGGGTGTTGACCAAGTACAAAATTCATCCATACAAATTTAATTATTGTGCATAAACTTGCAGATGACACCCTCAACCGAAGGCTGCAACTCTGTGAAAACATGTCCACTAAAATTCTTCAACAGCCAGACTGTGTAAGGACAATTAACGATTTTTTCACTAATCACTGCCACCAGAGTCCGCACTCCAAAATTAGCCTCAAAAATTTTGTTTTGTCAAAATTTGGCTGTAAGTTATTGGTTTTTATCAAAAGCACAAGAAGAAGTAGTTGAAAATTATTTAATTTGAATAATTGAGAAATTTTGTAAAGCTCGAAACACATAAAATGTTTGAACACAAAACAAAAGTAGGAAGGATGCTTAAATATCGTAAGACTAATTTGTTCGAACTAATTCATGAATATCATCCAGCCTTCTTCTCAATTGGATTGCGTAGTCTTCGCCTGCTAGATATTCTCTAGGGCGGCAGCTAAATTCCAGGTCAAAAAGAAGCCTCACGTCCAAACAGGATTTTTGCCGGTGTTTCACCCGTGGACTCATTGACAGCAGATCGATAAGCCAATGCGAATAGGGAAAGATACTAGTCCCAATCTCTCTGATGGCTGGATACTACTTTGGACAGGTATTTTCCAATAGTCCTGTTAAATCTCTCGACCATTCCATCTGACTGTGGATGTGAAGTTGTTGTCCCGGTCTACTTCATTCCCAGCTTGTCGCAAATCTCCTGGAATAGATGGCTTTCAAAATTTCTCCCCTGGTCACTGTGGATTTCCAAGGGTACTCCATATCGGCTGATAAATTCTTTCACCAATACATCTGCGACAGTTGTGGTCTTGATTCGGGATAGCGTAAATTTCTACCCACTTTGTGAAATAATCCATTACAACCAGTATGTATTTGCCACCATTTTCTGTCATTGGAAATGGCCCAGCGATACCTGAAGCAATCCGTTCGAAAGGGCTTCCAACATTGTATCGTTTCATGGGTGCCTTTCTCTTGTGATGTGGTCCATTACTCGTAGCACAAGTCGTACATTTCTTACACCAGTCCTTCACATCGTCGGAGTTGTTCATCCAATAAAACATTTCACGGACTCGCTGAAGGGATTTCTTCATTCCCAGATGACCTCCCGATGGACTGTCGTGTAACTTCTTCAGTACCTCAGCTACTCCTGTTCTCGGGATAACTAACTGCCTCCTTATCTCGGAACCATCATCGTTCTCAAGGACTCTTTTCAACAGCCCTTCTTCCAGGACGAGAGAGTCCCACTGAGCCCAATACGCCTTGAGTTTCGGTGAAAAATTTGACACTTCTTGCCAGGTAGGTCGCCGATTTTATTTCTTCCATTGCCGGATCATCTTCAGGTGAGGATCATTCTCCTGATCATTACTGATCCTGGTGGGTGACCATTCCTCGTTGACCACAGTAGTTCTTGAAGCTACAGCTTCCCTAGATTCCATCTTGTTGCAGTGGGAGCAGTCTGCTGGGCACGGCCGCCTGGACAGGGAGTCGGCATTTCGGTGACTCACACCGGCTCGATGTTCGATGTTGAAATCATATTCTTGATGTCGTTCAATCCATCTAGCGATCTGGCCCTCGGGATTCTTGAACTGCATCAACCACTTGAGTGCTGCATGATCAGTCCGGATTAAAAACTTCCTACCATAGATATACTGGTAAAAGTGTTCCACGGACTTCACTAATGCCAAGACTTCTCTTTCTTGTGACGCATTAGTTTCGTTCTGGTTTGGAGAGGACTTTACTGAAATATCCCAGGACTCTTTCTTGCCCTCCTTGGATCTGTGAGAGCACTCCACCAATTCCTACGTTGCTTGCGTCAGTGTCAAGAATAAAGTCTCCCTCTGGTAAAGGGTATCCTAATATCGGCGCCGTGATTAAATGCCTCTTCAAGGTATCAAAAGCCGTTTGACAATCTTCGTCCCATTGGAAAGCTCTTGCTTCTTCTGTAAGTCGAGTTAGAGGCTTAGCAATATCTCCAAACTTCCTGATAAATCTTCTATAATATGTGCAAAGTTTAAGGAAACTCCTAATTTAATGTTTGTCGGTTGGTTGCGGCCATTGCTGAATGGAAGCAATTTTCTCTGGATCCACCGCCACTCCTTCATTGCTCACTATATGACCTAGATAGTTGACTCGGTTTTGGAACAGCTGACATTTCTTCGGGTTTAACATAAGCTGGGCAGCTTGGAGTCGTTTGAATACGTCTTCCAAATTCTTCAGATGTTCGTCAAATGTCTTCCCCAGTACTACGATGTCGTCCAAATAGACCAGGCATGTCTTCCAAGACAACCCTCTCAAGACATTTCTCATGAGTCTTCCAAATGTCGCAGGCGCATTACAGAGCCCGAATGGCATGACGTTGAATTGCCATAATCCAGATCCGGTGGTAAAAGCAGTCTTCTCTTTGTCTTCTGGGTCCATTTCCACTTGCCAATAACCAGACTTCAGGCCAAGGAGGAAAACAGTTTGCTGCCGGCCAGTGTCTAGCGTATCGTCAATTCGGGGCAGAGGATAGCTGTCTTTCTTCGTCACGTTGTTAAGCTGGCGATAATCCACGCAGAATCTCGTAGTTCCATCCTTTTTCTTGACGAGCACTACTGGAGACACCCATGGACTAGTAGATGGTTCGATCACTTTTTCTTTTGCCATCTCTCGAATTATTCTTTCAGCTTCCTCTCTCTTCGCTCGTGGAAGTCTTCGAGCTGATTGTCTAATTGGCTTAGCATTACCAGTATCGATTTTGTGTTTGACGGCTGATGTTCTACCAGTCTTTCCTCCTTTTGGTACGAATAAGTCTCGATACTGCAAGAGAAATTCCCTCATACTCTTTTTTTCAGCTCGATTCAAATATTGACCAGCTACTGATAACATTTGTTCAAATCTGGCATTGGAATTGTCAGTGGTCGTTGTTTGACGAACTATAGACGTCACTGGTGCGGAGGATCCAGTCTTAGTTTCCTTCTTGATAGTAATTGGGTAATCATTCACGTTTATCACACGTACTGGGATCTCTTTCGCAGATGTAACCAATCCTTTTCCAATCAGTACTCCTTTGCCAACTTCTTCGTCGTGGTTCCTTGGCTCCATCATAACCGGTGTACCATCCTCCATGATTCCCTGTAGCCGTGCTAATATCATGGTTTCTCTTCGTGCAGGTAGAACGGTATCTTCCTGTACAGCTGCCAACACCGCGCTGCCTTCATATGGATGCAGGAATACCTCCTCGGAACCCACTTTAATGGTTCTGTTTCTGAAGTCTAATTGGAAACCATGTACATTCATTACGTCCATTCCCAGAATCACGTCTTCTTCAATGTCAGCTACGATTACCGTATGCGTGAACTTTTCGGCGCCAATTCCCAATTGGATTTGTGTCTCACCGTAAACGTTGGCACTCTCACCTGTGGCAGTCCGCAGTCGCAGTCTCGTTGGTAAAAGCTTCTGCTTGGAGTTTATTAGTTCTGGTCGTATAATGGTTCTAGTTGCTCCAGTGTCAATCAGCAGAGCATATTTCTTGCCATTTACTTCGCCATCCACATATACACTGTCGTTGCGACATCAAAGAGAAGCTTGCGACATCAAAGGGTCTTGGGAACGATCATGGGTCGGTGCTGCTCCCTCGTAGCCGACCCGTTCTAGTTTTCCTGTGTCCGAGGTTCTTGGTTTGCAGGAGTCTTGGGGCGCTTACACGAACTACGTACATGCCCTAGCTCGCCACAATTCCAGCATCTGATCTTCCCCGGCTTCTTGTCAATCATACTTTTTATTAAACTGACGAACTGGTCAAATCTGTCTTCGTCACCTTCTTCTTTGATGGTCCTAATTTTGTTATATCCTGAATCCTTCGTTGCTGCTTCATATTCAAGGGCATCTGTCAATGCGTCGACTAATGTTTTCGGATGGGCTAAACGAAGCGTCCTCTGCATATCGGGGTCACGTAAGCCATAAATAAAGGCCTGGATGCCCAGACATTCCATCATGTTCTCTGGTGCTGACGGATAAGCAAACCGAACTAGTCGAGCAATGTCCACTCCATATTCTTGAAGGGATTCATCCCGTTTCTGCCTTAGGTTCTTCAGTTGAGATTGGTACAAATGTTCTAGGTGTTCATGACCATAACGCATGTCCAACCTCTTCTTCAGCTGCTCGAAGTCATCCGTTCCTTCCAAAGGTATCGTCTGGAGTACATCTAAGGCATCTCCGCGAAGCGCGATGGTTAAGTTCACTGCCTTCTCTTTATCGGACCAATTATTCACTCTAGTGGCTGCCTCAAATTGTTCAGCATAATTGGTCCACGACATTTTTCCATCGAACGTTGGGGCCTTGACTCGGGTAAAACTGCCAATGTCTTCAAACTTAGATACTGTTTCTGGCTTGTAAGGTTTCGTTTGCTCGGTCTTCTTTTCTTCCTCTGGCGTGCTTCGCGTTCTTGAATCGGCAATATTTTCCTCCAACTCCTTGATTTTCTCGTCTATAGTTGTAATCTGATTCTCGATTTTCTCGTCCATCGTTGACATTTTATTCTCGATTTGTTTTAAGAGACGAAATGTCATTTTCAACGTCAGCGGCAATGTCGTTTTTCATTAATAAGATATCGGCGGATATATCGTTTTTCAAAGTAGAAATCTTCTCGTCCATATTAACAGAAATGTCGATCTTCATAGCAGAAATATCGTTCTTTATAGCCGAAATATCGCTTTTCACATTCGTAGAAATCTTCTCTTCCATGCCAGAAATATCGTTCTTCATAGCAGAAATATCTTTCTTTACATTAGTTGAGATCTTCTCTTCCATGGCAGAAATCTTCTCGTCCATGTTAGCAGAAATTGACGAGATTAAGGTGGAAGCCTCGTCATTAAATAAAACTGTTTCTGGATCAAAGCCGTCATTTTCCAGTTCCACTTTAAGTCTTTCTACTAATTCACTTTTCTTACCGGACGTTTCCAACTCACGATCTTCCAATTCCGCTCGTAATTCCGCCACTTTCAGGTCCCTTAATCTCTTGGCCATTTTTACGTAGATATTTATTTATATTACCCCACACCTGACACCAATCTAATGTTTATCTTATTTATTAAAAGTTTTTATTACGGGTGGGATAAATTTCAAACACTCGGTATGGCTACTTACTAATTTATTTAGAACACTAAACTAATCACTAACACTTAATTTATATATACTCAGTATATTCACTTGAACTAATTTATATGAACACTTAACTAATTTATATTTACTGTTTGCTATTTCGGTGTATTTATTTCACGAGATCACTTTTATCAACTCCCTCTTCCGCTGATCGGTCCTTATTTATATTAAAACCATTTTTACTAGTAAATTCCAGGCTGCGGCTTATACACACAAATAATTTTTCCGTCCTTTTCTAGATAACTCTGGTCACAAAAACCAGTTCTAGGTAAGATAGTCTCAATCGTAAACAGTTTTTTATAACTGCGTGTCCGCCATAATTTTAACTATTATACCTGGCTTAGACAGGGTCGGTTTTAGGGACTATACCAGTGTGCAGTTTCGTAACAATATTTGTATATTGTTTTTAAATACGTGTTATGAGTCGTTGAAATATATCTTGCCTAATTGTGTAATGCTTATGAATAATATAAAAGTTAAACAAATATACGAGGTGTAAACAATTACAAGGTCTGAGTTCAGATCAGTTCATGAGAATAATTTCTGACCTCAGCGGTTATTACCCATCACAAGCAGCTTGGTAGTGTAAAATCTCAGCTTGCAGTTGTTATGTTAATAAAATCGCTAAATCCAAGATTTAGTAACTAACTTTCTTCCTCTCCTTTTTGGCCCTTTCCGATTATAAGGTCGCCGTTTTTCCCTACATAATTCCCTAACGTTCCAATTTTCTTCTCTCAGATCTTTATCTACTATTTGTCCATCTTAGAACTGGTCTTTCTCTTTGTCTCTTTACCAGTGGTTCCCATTTTAATACCCAATTCACTATTTTCGTCATCCTATTCTATTTATGTGTTTTCAAATAATTCTATATAGCATTTAAAATTAGTCGCATATCAAGTTAAGTCACCACCTGTTATATATTGTCCACAAGGTTGCAAATGTAAAATTTGATAAATCCTAGTTTTCAAATGTGTGTAGTTCAATCAGCAAAAATAGTAGTATTCCAGAAGGTTCCTTAATAAGATTTACAGTTTAAAGACTTTCGTAAATTCTGAGCTTTAGTTTATGAGAACCAAGTCGTTCCCTTTATTATGCGTTGAAAATTGAGGGTCCATCAGCCAACGTTTCAAATTCATTAAACAGAATTTCACGGGGGTTATTGTCTTGTTAATACTTTTTACTGCTTCTTCTCCCTTAATATAAGAGATATTAATTTTTTTCTTATTCCGTGGTCAGCAGCCACATTGTATCGTAGAACATTGTTTCTCAGGAGTAAACGAATTGTTAGTGCCTCTCAATGATATAAAAATGTTTGTTATTGCTTTGAATGCTTCAAAGAAAATTTATCGTCAAGGTCAATGTCATTAGTATTTCGGTAGTGCTTTTTACTGCTTCTCATTGTGTCTACTTTATTGCTTCCTTTATAAATTATCGCCCTTTTTATAACTACATTCACTGAACACGAAGCTCTCTAAAATAAAGAAATTTCACACATCAACCGCTGACTTCACGGACTTGATTAAGAGAGACGAAATTTCTAGGCACCAGTAAGTTATGAATGATGTACTCTCATATTCTGAATTGAGTGATATGTAGAGTGTCAAATTGGAATTATTTACTTAACATTTAATGTCTTCTTTGATTTTATCTTTATTTGTTATTGCTCCTATATTATCATTTCTATAATCTGGCCGGTTTTCTTGTAGTTTAGTAGAAAATTGCGACCAAATGTTTATTTCATTGTCACTACTTCCTATGGCGATATTCTAATAGCAATTGATATGGTAATTGTATGATTGAAATACAAACAGAGTATTGAATCATTTGTTAGGATTCATTTTTTCAACTCACAGTAAAATGAAATGGAAACTGAATCAAAATGCAGTTCATCGATTATTGGAGAAGATTGAAAGTGCTCGTTGCATGTGGAGAAAACAAATTGTCAGCTGGAGATTCATCCAGATAAATGGAATTGAGACTTATATATATATATATATATATATATATATATATATATATATATATATATGATATATCTGGTCGAACGGTTTTTCAATTAATTAAATGTAACAAAAAACTTGAGAAACCAATTAACAACGAGCTCAAAATAAACTGTATGAGGCAATATCATAAGGAATATATATTCAAGTGGGAATTTACGGATTTTATATTAAAAACGAAATGTCAGCGTTAATACTTAGAAACAAGAAATTGAAGGAGCTCTCAAGGGTAATACTGAGGACACTACGTGAAATGAATTTTCTGTACGTAATGAGAAATCGGGTAAGTTTTTTAACAAAAAAAAAATGGGATAATGACTAGTGAGAGACTTTCAAGTGAATAAAATTTTTCCAATTATACGCTCTGAACAATTGAATATGGCTTTATACACATTGACAATATAGCAGAATATGATGATATCACGGTAATAAGAACTTTCATATATTGCTATCAAATTGATATGGTACGAATGGAATGAAAAAATAATATACAGGGTGTTTCAAAAATGGTGACTTCCTTGCTAGGATGAGTAGAAGACGGCGAAACAAGTTGGGTTCGCCCAGTGAAAACTTTTCATAACAGCATTCGTTTTCAAGATACAGGGTTGTTACAAGTCGATTTAAATAGAGTTTCCGAAGGTCACGGATCAGGCTTGCCCCATATACGATCGAAGTTTCAAAAAATCAAGAAGATAGAGTTGATGTTTGTTAATTAGTTATCGTGGTATGCTTACTACAAAAGGAAGATACAGAAAGGGCGGGATGAGTCGGTGAAATAGTGGTAAAGAATTAAGCGGAAAAGAGGATATTCAGAACAGTGACATAAATTTTCCATAGTTGAAGAGTAGCTTATCAATACCCTAGTTCTAGTTGTCTAATTTATTCACTGACACTCAGCTTCATTTGGTAAATTATTTGAACAATAAAGGAACCGGAATAAGACATACTTGCCTTCGAGGGATTGCACTTAGTATTCTATCACAAAATGAGTTATTCCGATTCATTTAACAAATTGTTCTATTGTTGAGGTTATGATTCAATACCCCAGATCCAAACCTTTCTTCTTCTGCTTGCTTTGCGATGTTGAGATAGTGCTGTTAGCTTCATAGATTTTGTGGACATAAAGACCAATAGAAATAAGTGACACTTTAGTTTATGTGAATATACAAATAGACACTATATAATCGAGCTCAAGTCTTTGTTATCTACTAGCAAAATCAACGCCCATCAGAATAAAAAAAAAACGACAGTAATTTTTGGATGCCGCTGGAAGTGGCATAGTCAATAGAAATATTCACATCTCATATTCTCCTATTTACTACTGGTAGTAAATCTTACAGATAATAATAATAATAATCGTCTTTATTAATATACATAAACAAAATTATAAATTATAATATATTAGATGCAAGGCGACGTTCAACCTTTACTGCGTAGAATACGCTGTAAAACATGCTCTTCTACTTAACCTTGTATACCTACTATACATACATAATATATTATATACCGCAACACAAGTTGTATTATATTACATAGGTACTTTGATGCGTAAGGCCATTAATTCCTCCTATAATTCTGAACCCAATTAATTCTGATGATCAAACAAGTATTTCCGAATAGACTCTTTGAATTTTTTAAAATGCTGATATTTGATTTCCATTGGAAGTCCGTTATAAACAAAGCCAATTTGATATCGAAAACATCGTCGAGAAATTTCCAATTTAAAGAGAGGTATAGTAATTACTTCCAAATAGTAATATTTGGAAAGAAATCAAGTCCAAGAAACAACGTCCTATAAGTACTTAGGTCACGAGGTAAGCATAACCAGAGATAATCAGGTAAGAGAACTGGGAAGAAGAATAGGATTAGCATGGTCTGCTTTCGGAAAGCTAAGACATATCCTAAAATCCTCACTGCCCATATGTCTAAAAAGAAAAGTTTTCGACCAGTGTGTTTTACCTGTGTTAACATACAGTGCAGAGACCCTAACTCTAACCAAAAAACAAGCAACTAAAATCAGAGTAGCTCAACGTGCCATGGAAAGACAAATGCTGGGTTTATCCCTAAGAGACAGAATACCGAACGCAGAAATTCGAAGAAGAACGAGACTAGTTGATGCCATAGAGAGAATCGCATAGATTAAATGGAACTGGACGGGTCATATAGCTAGATTAACAGGCAATAGATGGACTAAAAAGATTATGGAGTGGAGACCGAGACATGAAGCATTTCGAAATAGGGGAAGACCGCTAACACGTTGGCATGACGACTTGAGACATATCCATAAAAACTGGATGCAAGCAGCACACGATAGGAAGATATGGAAGCAATCAAGGGAGGCCTATGTCCAGCAGTTGACTGAAGGGGCTGGGTAATTATGATGATGGTCATGATAGTAATTACCCCTTTATTTCTAATATTAATGTTATGAACGTCCGTCCTGGAGGAGAGTTTTCTATATAAGTATGATGGTTTCTTTGTCATAATAAGTTTATTATAAAGACACACAGAATGTAACAATCGTCTTTTATCCATATTCAACCACTGTATTACTTTTAACTTGTTAGAAATAGTACGTCGTTTACGTATGCCAAATATTAACCGAATGCAGCAGTTTTGCATTTTTTGAATTTTCTTTTTATATTGCACACTTAAGTGTGGACCATATAGAATGTCAGCATAATTAAATGATGATAAAACTAATGAGTCACACAATGTCTTTTTCACTTGAAACGGTAAAAAAATGTCGGACACCATAAATTGTTTTTAATGCTATGTATGCTTTCTGGAGGTTACTAAAAATGTGCTTTTCAAATTTTAGATCGTCGTCAATTATTACTCCCAAGATTTTAGCTTCCTTGTCCATTATTGAATTCTCATTATTGATTTTCACATTGATATTATCGCGAACTTTCTGACAATTAGATTAAGTCCCAAATAGAAGGATTTTTGACTTATCAGAGTTAATACTGAGTGAATGGTCTTTAGCCGCAGCCACAAAGGCGTCTAGGTCATGATTAATTACAGTACAAGCATCTACCACTGAATCAGGCGAAAAAGTATAATAGAGTTGCATATCGTCAGCACATAAATGCTTACTGCAATTATGAATATAGGTCGATAATTGAGATCTGTAAATTGTGAATAGAGTGGGACCCAATATTGACCCCTGTGGTACTCCTGACAGAAGTAGCAGCAACTGTGAAATTGACCCGTCAAGAGAGACACTCTGTTCTCTATCTCTTAAGTAATTATTCACTAATAAACGAGCACTTCCTGAGAAACCTATATAGTGTAAAATATTATCAAGCAAACTATAATCAATAGTATCAAATGCTCTGCTAAAATCCAGAAGGACAAGCACAGTACATTTACCATCATCAATAGCTTTGACAATATCATCCACAATGTGAAGAAGAGCCGTTATACAGCTGTGTCCCTTTCTGAAGCCTGATTGAATCGTCGGTAGCAATGAAATTTTTTCCAAATGTTCCTTAATTTGTGTTTCCATAGCTCTCTCGATTACTTTATATAGAGTCGGTAATATACTTATTTGTCGAAGATCTTTAATTTCTATAGGATTGTTAACTTTAGGTAGCACCCGCACAACGGCCCTCTCCCAAACTGAAGGGAAAACACTTTCAATAAGATAGACGTTTACAATATGTGTGATGTAGGGTACTACATATGGACAACAAAGTTTTATCATTTTGATAGTTAGTTGGTCCGAAACTACCGCATTCGTTGCAATTCCGCAAATTGTTTGGTATACAAAAAAGTCATTAACTTCTATAATGCGAAAATCTCAGGGAACTAATCTGATATTCCTATAAAAATTCAGTATCTCACTACTTGCATTAGATATAGGAACAAAATCAATAAAATATCGATTTATATTTAAATTATCCGGTAGTTCTGCTTTCTTATCCGTTAAAACCTTGTGTGATCTTACTGTTTTCCACATTTCTTTTTTATTACATTTATTAATATTTTTTTCACGAATAACTGCTTTATTAACGTCTTTACGTAATTCTCTGTATGACGTAAGATGGATATTTGATTTAGTTCTTCTAAATTTCCCCAGAGCACTATCCCTCTCCCGCATCATTTGTTTCACGGAATATGTTAACCATTGACCTTTGGGTTTGGTCATTCTGGCTGTAACTATAGGAGCATGTCTATCGAATAGTTGGTGTATACAGTTAGTAAAATATGAAACCTTTTCATCGATAGTTTTTGATCATAGATTCTGAAAAATGATGTCTTAAATAAATCGGCATGAAATAGTTCATAATCGGAATTATGGAAGTTTCTATATGTATGCATTTTTGGATACGTGTACCTGTACCTAACAGTAAACTACAGCCTCCTGCCGAATTATTAAATAGTCTAAAAGAGTGGATGAATTAGCTGTAACTCGAGTTGGAACATCTATTAATTGAGATAAATTCAACGATTCAATTAAAGAGTAGAACCTATCTACATTATTATTAACAAGATCCAATAGGTCTAAATTAAAATCCCCCATACACACAATTTCGTCAACTGTTGGAAAAATTGATGCTAGACTATCTTCAAATTCATCTAAAAAATACTTGTATTCTGTTCATATGGTTTATATATCACTCCAGCAGCTAAAATTTTCTTGTTTATGGTATCTTTTATCCAACATTGTTCCCAAATTAAATTATAAATATCAATTATTTCCCATTTGATTGTATTTCTAATATACATTCAAAGGCCCTTTCCATTAACATTACGATCCACCCTGTATAAATTAAAACTGCCAATATGCAACTCATTATCAGTAACAGCGTATTTCAACTATGATTCACAAATCAAAAGAATATGGATACCTTCATCAGACACAATTAACTTAACTTTATGTAGTGAGGGAATTAACGACCTCGCATTTAAACAAGCAATTTTTAAATATTTCATTCGAAACGATTTAACAAGATATCCAAAACAAAATCAGGAAGTAACAATGCTAATGTTATCTATTCAATCTTAAAATAAAATATAAACAAAAAGAAGTCAGTTAGAGACGCATCAAGTGCACGCGCCTGTCGAAAATAATATAAATATCTGAAGCATATTATTGAAAAGTTAAAATAACCAATTAGCATTAATAAGAACAAAGTTATAAGAAGGAACAAACAAAACCTAACTATTAAAAGGATATGTATATTATGGACACAAAAAAAATAAAAATAGGTAAAATAACTTTTTAAGTTAAACGGTTTTATGTTAAACATACATTGCAATGTTTAAGATAAATGTACTAAAAACCAAAAAATAATAAAATAGATACAGTCGTGGGAATTATAAACATATGCATAGACTAGACTAAAATAAAACCGTGGGGCACGTCAATTGTCTACAAATTATCGACTTAATGTGCGTTAGAAGAATCGTTTAATTCGTCGTTAGGCAGTTGGCCCGCAGGCGGTGAGGAAATTACTTACTATTTTCTTGCTCATGGAAATTCCAATAGTTATACACTCCATGTAAATAAAAGAGATGTTTCAACTAGTTTCTATTCTACTGGTTGAGCACTTTCATTTGATACCCATATTGATGGGATTGATAAAACCTACGTTATCCGCCATTTTGTAGCGGCCGTCATCTTGTATTTAAATTTTTTATAGTATATTGTATTCTGCTTGTTGAGCCCTTTCATTTGATACCCATGTTGATGGGATTGATAAAACCTACGTTATCCGCCATTTTGTAGCGGCGGTCATCTTGTATTTATAATGATAATGAATAAACATAATTGTATTGTCACCAAAATCCAGAGTGTATACAAAATTTCAGATTAATCGGTTGACAGGAAGAGGGTGAAATTTGAATTACTAAATTTGACCCAAGAATAAATAATAAAACAAACGGGGTGAGCTAAATAAAACCGTTTAAAAAATTATACTGATATTTCTTACAGTTCCTCTAAAGAAGTAATTTTTCGAATATTGTCTTCTTTATTCAATTTTGAGTAAATTTGACCATAATTACTCCATACTTGACCTTCTCTCCCAATTTTCGTGATAGCTGCTTTTAATATTTTTTGTTGCATAACCGTCAAATCTTCTTATAATTATTTTGGTATTTTTGAGTATTTTCTTAGTGGAAAATACTAAATTAAGACAATATGTATTACAGAATTCAACTAGGAGAGCGTCACTGCGGCCATTATTTCTCAGTTTAAAACACCCTTCAATATCAGATTCCCGGATCGATAATTTCATTTTTTCATTTTAAATCTTTATAACGTCGGGTGTGGTATAACCCTTCACATTTTCCTTTGGTACCAGTAAAACTGAATTTCTTTGGCAAAATTGCTTATCATAACTTTCATTTTTATTCTCGAGAAAATGTATAGCCTTTTCCTGTTTACCTACTATTTGTTCCAACTGTTTTATCTTTTCCTTTAGTGGCACTAGTTTATTCTCAAGGTTTTTAGTAATAATTGTACTTACAGCATCACTAAGCTGAGATATGAACTCTTGAGAAGTACATAGTTTAGTCACGATTAATTTTATTGATTCGTGCAATTCATCTTCACGTTTTTTGGATCGTGTGCCCATATTTACCGCAGAAAACTGCAACCTCTATTATTTCACTTAAATCAATCAACAGTCTGTCTGCAACCTACCACCACACTAAATCAGATTTTTTCCGTTTACTTTTTTCACATCAACTTGCTTTTCAACAGAGCACGTGAAAGATACGTCTACACTCGATGAAGCATAGTATAGTAGTATTCATCCATCTGGTACTCGAAAGTAAATTACAGTAATTATATATTTTTAACACCGAAAACTATTTTTAAAAACGCTATTTTCACAATATAATTAAAATATTACAATACTTGCTAATGAATCGACTAAGAATAAACTAATTATTAAACAACGACTTTTACTAACTAACTTCAACAACTTATTTCAACAACAACTTGAATAATAATGAATATTGTGATACGCCTATGGTTATCGGTGTGTCGGTGTATGTGCGCAAGCGCGGAGGTCGAGTGTGCGCGAGTGGAAAGGAGGAGAAAAGAGTGGGGCGACCGTCGGAGAGAAGCCGGCGGGAAGGAGGAAGGGGAAGAGAGCCGGTTGCCGGCGAGTTGAACCGGGGATCGAGAAAAGACTATTGAATGTTTCAGTTATACATATGGCTACAATTTGTTAACATTAAACAGTACGATATTCATATTACTAAAAGTGTGTTATTCATCATCCCTCAGATATCCAACCCATACCAAAAAAATACAACACATAATTTGACGCTCAACGGGGACGGATATAGAGGTGAACATCGAATGAACAATCAACAGGTTATGGAAAATTCAAGGTACTGTTTTCTTATTATTTAATCATCCAAGTTGGCTGTTGGAAATTTTGCAACGATATTTTAGTGCATTGCGCTGATTAAAATTTGGACTAACTTTTGAAGTGTGAAGAAGAAAATACGTTTGATTAATTAATTACGAACCATTTTGATTACGTAAAAACAACAGTTGAATATCTGAATATTAAAATATACTTATTGATTTAGGGTGAATTAACGAATGTTAGTTAACCACAGTATTGATTACATTTAGTAAAAACAAAGATTTTGAAAGTCTAAGTAAAACTGATCAAGATAAATAATAAAAAAGACATTTATTAGACTTTATTGTTCGATGCATTCAAGTTACCTATGTTCTTTTTTATGATTAGGTAGAAATATTGTAAAGTTAAATTGTTAGAGATTGAAAATAATATTTGTTTTTATCATTTATTTGAAACTTTTGCGCTGTAGGTATTCTGATTCAAACCTATTATATATATATTGATGTTTTGACTATTATCCATAATCCATAGTATTGTGAATTTTTGTATTTAAATATTTTAATATTGTCTTGACATTATTGTAAATAAGATGCCAAAAAGCAAATCGAAGGCAAACGAGGATAAGGAACACGTCCTAGAAATAAAAGTGAACGAGAATAGCGATTTATTAGCAAATGATATGGTAAATTCACGGGCGACTGATGATTTACAAAAAATAATTAATAGCTTAGCAGAGGATCTTAAAAAAGTACAAACAACTTTGCTAACTTTATCAAATAATATGGTTGATCAGCAAAAAAGAGTAGATAATAAATCGAATGATGATTTTAAAGACGAAAAGCATTATATTTCGTTATGGAAAGATATGGGGGGTAATAGTTTGTCATTTTCACCGGGTGGAAATACTCACCCAATGTTGTTTTTGAAAAAATTATCGAGAACATTAAATGATGCTAGAGTGCCAGAGTTGGCGAAGGTAAGTTTAGCTATAGGGGGTTTGAAAAATTCAGCAGCCGAATGGGCTGAATATAAGGAAGAAAGTTTTGTAAACTTTGAAAAATTTGTTGAGGCGTTTAAGGCAAGGTATTGGAATGCGGAACATGAAAGAAGATTATTTTATGAAATTAAATATGGAAAGTATAAATCGGGAAGTAAAGCTGACTATTTACTTAGTCTTGTAAGGCAGTCGAGTTTTTTATCAGATAAAATTCCAGAGGTGGAGTTAGTCGAATGGGTATCAGATCATTTCGCAGATGAACCGGAGATTAAAAAAAGTATTGTTTTAAAAGGTTATAAAACTGTAGATGAAGTAGAAATGTTTTTGAGAAAAATAGATTCGGTAGACTGTAAAATAAACAAAGGTACGGATATTAGACGCGGTCAAGATGTTAGTCGACACGACCATAGAGAGGGAAATAAAGGGAATTTTCGCAATCAGGGAAATGATCGGTTTCGGAGACAGGTTAACGATAATACGCGGAGACAGGCGAACTGGAATGCTGATACAAATTGGAGAGATCAGGATAACAATCAAAATAATAATGTGGAAAGAAATGGAAATGCGACAACGCGAAATTGTAATTTATTATCAAAGTTCTATACTAATGGTTCGGAAGATTTGTTATCTGAAGCAGAAGAAGAAGAAGTGCCCAAAGAAAATTTAATTTCTCCGATGATAAAAATTGTAATTGAAAACATAGAAACAGAAGCACTAATCGATTCAGGTAGTCAAGTTTCGGCTATATCGGATACATTTTTGTCTAATTTGAGATATTTGAAATTACCTCTATTGCCGGTGTGTAAGCTAGCGGTTAGGGTAGCCATAGGGGCTAGGGAACAAACAATCAAATGGCAAGTCTCAATTCCAGTAAATATGGGTAACAAAATATATAATATTGTTTTTTTAGTAATACCAAAAATGAATGAAAACATTTTACTTGGCACCGATTGGTTGTCGAATAATCATGCACGGTTAGATTTTAGTAACAACATTTTAACATTTTGTTACGAGGGTGATGATATTAGTATACCGTTTCGGACTCGAGTTAATGGTAGTAATACGCTAACCGTAAATTTGATAAAAAATATTAAAGACAGACATTTGTACAGCGAAGAACAATTAATTAATGCGGCGAGAAGCTCTGAAATGTTAAAAGAAAATGAAAAGGAAAAACTACAAAATGTTTTAAAAAATTACGCGGAGATTTTTTCAGAAACTCCTGGTTTAACTTCTAAATATGAACATGAAATTTATATGAGAGATGCTTCTCCATTTTATAAAGCGTCCTACCCGGTACCGTTCTCACAGAGAGCAGAGGTACAACGTCAAGTTGACGAAATGTTGGAATGGCGGGTTATAGAGGAAGGACCGACAGAATATGTGTCACCATTGGTCACCGTAAAAAAGAAGGACGGATCGTTGAGGGTTTGTTTAGATGCACGATATCTAAATACTAGGATGTGTATGGATCATGTAATGCCACCTAGACCGGAAGATTTATCATGTATTTTAGCAAAAGGCCAAGTAATAAGCTCACTCGATATGACGGCGGGGTACTGGCAAATTCCAATTAAGAAGGAGCACTGTAAGTATACCGCGTTTGGGTATAATGGTAAAACGTATTATTTTAAAAGATTACCGTTCGGACTTTCTACCGCAGTGGGTAGTTTTATTCGAGGGTTATCGAAAATTTTAGGACCTGAAGTGCATCCGTTTACAGTAGCTTACGTCGATGACTTGTTAATATTTTCCGAGTCGGTACACGAACATTTGCACCATCTAGAAATTATCTTTAATAAATTTAGAATTGCGAATTTAACAATTAAACTCAGAAAATCATGTTTTGCGCAGCGGGAAATCTTATTTTTAGGGCATATAATAACGTCTCAGGGTATCAGAATAAATCCGAAAAGAACCGAATCCGTTCAGAATTTTCCAAGACTCAGGAATATTAAAGAGTTACAGGGCTTTTTAGGGTTAGTTAATTACGATCGACGATTTTGTGCAAATTTTTCGCAACTTACATTACCGTTATTACCGCTTTTAAGAAAACGAACTATTTGGATTTGGGACGCCGAAAAAGAAAACGCATTCAACGCTATCAAAAAGGCTTATTTAAATACAACGATTGTTAACCATCCGGATATGAATAGAAATTTTTATGTTCAAACGGATAGTTCAGATTTCGCGTTGGGAGCATGTTTGTATCAGATGAGTGATACAGGGGTTCAACAAATTTTAGCATTTACAAGTAGAATTTTACAGGGTGCAGAGAAAAGATACACCGTCACAGAAAAGGAGTTGTTAGCTGTAGTTCACGCTTTTAGGCAGTGGAGAACATTGATTTTGGGATTTAGTATTATCGTGGTAACGGATCATAAAGCCCTATCCTTTTTGTTTAAAACGAAATTAAAAAATGCTCGTTTATCTAGATGGGTATTGTTTTTGCAGGAATTTAACTTCGAAATAACGCACTGCGCGGGTCGGAATAACATTATCGCAGACATTCTGTCTCGAAATCCAACTGATTCAATTGTACCCTATCGACCGGATACTATAACCAGTATTAGTGTAACTATGTTAAAATTGATAGAACAGTTTAATTTAGTGAAAAAGAATTTTTGTACTCTGAAAGAGGATCAAACGCGAGACGCCGTAATATTGAAAAAAGTAAATATTTTATCCGGCAATTTAAAAGTGCCAATCGGGATAGCTAGTCGTATAGCTAAATGGTTTATATTACACAACGGCATTTTGTTTAAGCGGGGGGATAAATCCAACCCTGGATTTAAATTATGTGTGCCAAAGGATCAAGTGCTAGATTTGGTTGTACAACAACATAACGATATTGGACATTTTGAGGGTAATAAAACTTTTTTGCATATGAACCGCACTTTTCATTGGCCTAAAATGCGCCATCAAATTCGTAAAATCGTCGCGAGCTGCGATTTGTGTGAAAAAACCAAGCATGGACCTACCAGTCGGGGTTCGATGAACCCTGTATTAGTAGATAAACCGGGAAAGCTGGTGTGTGTTGATCTCATGGGGCCGTTTCCTCCTTCACGGGCAGGAGTGACCCAATTACTAGTGATAACTGATTCATTTTCAAAATATTGTAAATTATATGCGCTTAAAAGAGCCACTACTAAGGCAATTTTAAATAAACTCACTAACAACTATTTTAAGGTTGTGCAAGAGCCGATAAGTATTTTAAGTGACAATGGTACTCAGTTTAGGTCTCATATGTGGGAGAGAACTTTGAAAGAACAGGGTGTTGTAGTTAAACATACGAGTATCTATTTCCCGCAAGGAAATTCGGTAGAAAGGTTAAGTAAAGAAGTGGGGAGACTACTGAGGTCGTTTGTGTGTGAACAACACACGAAGTGGGCATATGTATTGAACGACGTAGAATCCTGCTTAAATAATGTGATTCATGAATCGATAGGATATTGTCCAAGCTTTCTGCAATTCGGCAAGATAGAAAAGAATAATATTCACCATTTAATTAAGTTTCCTCAAGAAGACTCATTAACAGAACCACTCGAGGATGTAATATGGGCGTTGACGGCTGCAAAGTTAAAATCTAAAGCTTTAAAAAGAAAATCAAAGCATGACCAAAAGGTAAAAATCACCAAGTTTAGTGTAATTGACTGTCTCGACCCTTACTTTGTGGAATATGCTCATATTAGTGTTTTTAAATGAAACTCAAGGTCTCTAGTTAATTCCACAATATAATACAAGTTATTCAAAATTCTAAAAAATTGACAATTGTTTCGATAAATTAATATCATCGTCAGAATGACAGAAGTTACATTTCATTTTATGCCTACCTGATGTTTAGTAGTTATATTTTTGGCTAGACCAAGAAGTAACCTAACTTGTGATTGGCTTAATATATGTTTATAGAAAAAAGAAGAAGATGTGATATTACAAATATTGAAGCTTAGATATTATTAGCCCTATGGTGATATCCTGGATATCATTTTTCCAATTAAGATCAGTATAACTGTGCAATGATATAGAAAAGCAGGAAAACTATATCTGCTGATCTTTACAATTATCACTTAAGAAGACAGTTTATTAGTGGAGAATTCCCTAGATTTAACTGTTCATTGACAACTTCATATTGTGGGTTTCTTAAATGTCTTCTAATTTCCAGTTCTTCAAGGAAATCCAGTTCTTGTTTCTTTTCACAAATATGCAGCACTTCTAGTTCTGTGTTAGGTGTCAATGAATGATTGGTGTCAAGTAGATGTTTTGCGTAGTGAGATTTATCTGGTTGTTTTAATCTGTAAGCTCGTGAGTGCTCACTGTATCGTATTTCAAAATTCCTAAGGGTCTGACCCAAATAGACAGCATTACATTCTGCACATTTGAGTTTATATATACCTGACTTCTTTAATAGTGGTATTTTTGTTTTTACATTTAACAATTTTATACTAACGTTACTTCCTGTTTTAAAAGAAATTGTTGCATTCGTTGCTGAAGATATTATCTTTGAAATATTATTAGAAATATTTCCTGCATATGTGATGGTTTTATAAGTTTTAATTTCATCAGCTTGTTTAGGATATATTAGTTGTAATGCCACTTTTTTCTCTTTTTTACTAATTAGTTTATTTATCATATCTAATAAATAACCGTTAGATGTTGCTATTTGTCTAATTGTATTAATCTCTCTATCAAAATTACATTTGTTCATAGGAACTTAAAAAGCTCTATGTATCATTGAATTATATGCTGCTAGTCTGTGTGAGACAGGGTGGTTAGAATTGAATGGAATTGTCACATCAGTCTGTGATATATATTCAAAATGAAGGTTTACCAATGGGAAGCCCTATATCACCTATTTCAGCAAACATTTTTATGGACAATTTAGAAAGAAAGATCTTTGAAAGTAATATTTCGAAAAATATTTTATTTTGGTATAGGTATGTGGATGACATATTAGCTTGTTTTATGGGTAGTGAGCGACAATTAGATGTGTTTTTCAACCACATCAATAATTTACACCCGAAAATTAAATTTACATTAGAAATTGAAGAAAATAGCTCAATAAATTTTCTTGATTTAAAAATTCAAAGAGTTAATAATGTACTTGATTATTCAATTTACCGAAAACCAACACAGACTGATGTGACAATTCCATTCAATTCTAACCACCCTGTCTCACACAGACTAGCAGCATATAATTCAATGATACATAGAGCTTTTTCAGTTCCTATGAACAAATGTAATTTTGATAGAGAGATTAATACAATTAGACAAATAGCAACATCTAACGGTTATCCATTAGATATGATAAATAAACTAATTAGTAAAAAAGAAAAAAGTGGCATTACAACTAATATATCCTAAACAAGCTGATGAAATTAAAACTTATAAAACCATCACATATGCAGGAAATATTTCTAATAATATTTCAAAGATAATATCTTTAGCAACGAATGCAACAATTTCTTTTAAAACAGAAAGTAACGTTAGTACAAAATTGTTAAATGTAAAAACAAAAATACCACTATCAAAGAAGTCAGGTATATATAAACTCAAATGTCCAGAATGTAATGCTGTCTATTTGGGTCAGACCCTTAGGAATTTTGAAATACGATACAGTGAGCACTTACGAGCTTACAGATTAAAACAACCAGATAAATCTCACTACGCAAAACATCTACTTGACACCAATCATTCATTGACACCTATCACAGAACTAGAAGTGCTGCATATTTGTGAAAAGAAACAAGAACTGGATTTCCTTGAAAAACAGTTAAATCTAGGGAATTCTCCACTAATAAACTGTCTTCTTAAGTGATAATTGTAAAGATCAGCAGATATAGTTTTCCTGGTTTTCTATATCATTGCACAGTTATACTGATCTTAATTGGAAAAATGATATCCAGGATATCACCATAGGGCTAATAATATCTAAGCTTCAATATTTGTAATATCACATCTTCTTCTTTTTTCTATAAACATATATTAAGCCAATCACAAGTTAGGTTACTTCTTGGTCTAGCCAAAAATATAACTACTAAACATCAGGTAGGCATAAAATGAAATGTAACTTCTGTCATTCTGACGATGATATTGATTTATCGAAACAATTGTCAATTTTTTAGAATTTTCAATAACTTGTATTATATTGTGGAATTAACTAGAGACCTTGAGTTTCATTTAAAAACACTAAGTTTAGTGTAGGTGATCTGGTACTTGCAAAAAATCATCATTTATCGTCGGCATACGAGGGCACTATAAAAAAGTTGTTTGTCCTTTTTCAGGGTCCGTATAAAATTACAAGAGTAGTCAGTAATAACGCATATGAATTGCAAGATTCTGAAGGGCGGATTTGTAGTATACAAAACGTGACCAATCTGAAACCTCATAAACAGTATGTTGCCTAATCAGTTGTTCCTTAAATAATCTTCTTGTAATTAAAAAAAATCTGTAGTAGTAATAGTTTAGTTAGTATATTGTTTCTCACGAGTGTTTAATTCTCGTTGCTTAAGGTTTGCTATACTCGTGTTAGTTTGTACGCAACTCCAATAAAACAGGGGGGTATGTGTGATACGCCTATGGTTATCGGTGTGTCGGTGTATGTGCGCAAGCGCGGAGGTCGAGTGTGCGCGAGTGGAAAGAAGGAGAAAAGAGTGGGGCGACCGTCGGAGAAAAGCCGGTGGAAAGGAGGAAGGGGAAGAGAGCCGGTTGCCGGCGAGTTGAACCGGGGATCGAGAAAAGACTATTGAATGTTTCAGTTATACATATGGCTACAATTTGTTAACATTAAACAGTACGATATTCATATTACTAAAAGTGTGTTATTCATCATCCCTCAGATATCCAACCCACACCGAAAAGGTACAACACAATATGAATATATATACTAAAACAAAGCTAACTCTGCATTTCTTATCTTATTTACTGTAACATAATATTATTATTTATTAATAGAAATTTCTAGTTCTATAACTCAGTAGATTTATGAACTAACTGCTGGGATGATGGTATAAATAAAAATACGTTCAGTAAAAATGTCCTCGATTCATTCATTCCACTATAAAATCGAATGATGTATTGGCACATGGACACAATTATTGATATATTTCTAGTTCAAGTATTGATTTCTTGTGATCATATCCTGGAAGTATCTGAATTATGCTTTACTCCATATGAATGAATGCGAAGCTCAGTTTTATTCTCTTCTTTTTGTTCTAAAAGTGCCAAATCGCGAAGGAGATTAACAATCATCATACTTATCTCTGATATTCTTCAGCCATGAAATTGGTCGTCTTCTCATGCTTCTTTTGCCTTTTATTTTCCTCTGCATTATTAGTCGTAAGATGTCGTACTTCTTGTCACGCATTACGTGCCCCAGATACTGCAGTTTCCTGTCTTTAATTGTAAGTTCAATTTATTCTTCACATATTTTTCTTAGCACCTCAATATTTGTGATTTGATGTACTCACGGAATTCTCAAAATTCTTCAACATGTCCACATTTTGGAAGAGTTTAGTCGTCTCACTTCCGCTGTATTCAGCGTCCATGATTCTACATAAAAGTAAAGCATAATGTGTAAATGGCATTTTGTCAATCGTACTTTAAAGCTTAACGCCAGATCTTTTCTACCGAGTAAATTTTTAATTTTTGTAAAGTGGGCACGATCTTTTCCGATTCTAGTTATTAGATCTGCGGTACAGTCATTGCTATATGTAACAAGTGTTCAAAAGTATATGTGTATCATAGTGTTGCGTACAATAAATATTTGATAATTTTTGTGGAGATGCAAACAATAACGTATGTGAATCTTTCAAATCGCAAAACTCAATTGGATAGTGTTATGGTTCAAATTATCTGAGAAGTTAATCTTGTTAAAAATTGAATATTTCATTAATACAGCATTATAGACTTTCAATTTTCTTTTAATGAAAGGGTAATAAATAACTATTCATAAATTTATTAACATAGAACTGTATTTCACTTATAAATATAAATAACAGAAGTAAAAGCCGTAAACGTTATCAGTAGTAATACCACAAGTGATTGAATTTTCGCGATAAGTCTGTCGATTCATTTTTGAACGAAACTGAATTGTTTCGAGAAAACACCACGAGTCCGCAGGACGAGTGGTGTTCTCTCGAATCAATTCAGTTGAGATCATAAATGAAAGACAGACTTATGAGATAAATTCAATCACGAGTGGAATTTTATTAGACTATTTCACAAACAGAGTGAAAGATAAAAAATCTAATAGGTATTTTCGTTCATCGCAAAATCTGGTAAATTGCTTCCAAATGTACTCCTTCGATTTCCTCGTATTTTTCGGTACATTTTCATCGATTTTTTCGTTGATTGATTCGATAGAATTCATCCCAAATCTACTCATTTTTGAATGCGTGCACAGCGTAATCACTCATATTTGACGTTTAACTGTCACATGCACTGTAAACAAATCTGAAAACACCGAACTTGATAGGCCAATCAGAGTCAAGAGTAAAGTTTGGTATTATCGGTAAGTCGAACTTGACTAGAGCTTCTGATTGGTTCATTTCGTAGGTGAGTGAAATAGTCAGTATAATACCTTTTTGAACTATAGAATGACCATAATATAGTCCGAGAAAGTAAGGTCGAAAAATCTGTTAACTATCAAAACTTTCCCATAACTGATTTTTCATTTTCAAATGAACATATATTGACGCATCACTCTCCTAGATTGTCTAATAATTTCCACTGAAGCTTGCGACGCAGCTCGCAAGCACAGCTCAGACCACCTAAAATTCAAGTGATTTATGCTCGTGTCATTCCTGGATGTGTTCTTACAAAAAAAACGTATAAAGGAAAATTGAAGCAAATATTATGCTCTTGAAGGTGACGTGAATAGTTTTATCAAAAAAAAAAAATTCCGATCCTAAATTTTCCAAAAATAGAAAAAATTTACGAAAATTATATTTTTGGTTGGTAATTATAAATAAAATATTAATATCGAGGACAAAACATAGATAAACATAGAGGGCAAACTTCTAAAAATTTACATTTTTTCAGATTTTGAAAATTCAAAATGGCGGCTGCGCAAATTGGAAACAAATTTTTTTTTTCAATCGCGTCTAAATTTATGATCATTACCGATATTGAGAAACGGTTTTTTGCAATCGACAGAGTGAAAGTTATATCTTTATAAATAACATAAACAAAATTTTAAAAAAAATTTTTACATAATTTTTTAGAACATTTACCGAAAATAAAAATTTTTACATGTAGTATTTTTTCATTTTGGCGTTGAGAAATTTCTGAAAAATATCTTTTTACGTTATAAATATATTTGTTTTTGAAAGACGAGTATTTTGAAAAAAAAATTTTTCAGGGCGACTTTTACAAGCTGAGATAAACAACTTCAAAACCTGCTAGATACTGTCATAATATTAATTGAAATTTTCAAATTTTGATCACTTCGCTAGTTTGTTGAATCGCAACTCAAATTAAACACAATTTTTCATTTTTCTACCGTTAATTGGTCCATTCAAAAGATAACAGTAATCCTAGCTCGCTCGGCCAAATGGTGAGGCGGCAGCTGCTTGGAGTTCTGGTGGGGGGTCAGCGCTCATTCTCTTCGAACGCCCAAAAGACCCTCAGTAACATGACTGACGACGTACTTGTACCCGACGAATTATTGAACATTATTTCGTGTTCTTGTACCACAGGGTGCTCTACTACCAGGTGTGGTTGTAAAAAAGTTGGCGTACATTGTACGATATTATGTAAAAATTGCGAAGGCAAAAACTGCTGTAGCATCGAAATTGTAAGTACGGTATTTGACAATGACGAGGATGATAATGAATCTCTGAGTGATGAGTTAAATTTTGATATGACTCAATTAGTCGATTGTGAACTTGCAATTGATAGTAGCAATTATATCGATGAGGATTTGTTTGCTAATGATAATGACGAGGAAAATTGTACAGAGCCATTTCCTCAGAGACCGAAAAGGGCGATAATTTGTAGAAAATAGATGTAAATTTGTAAATAAATATTATTCTTAGTATCTACATTTCGAATTATGTATAATATATATAATAAATGGATTTATAGATATAAATTATAAATATCATTGTACCTTATTTCTAGCAATATGAAATTGTTGATAATAACCATACTATTAGCAAACCACAAATGCAAAATTTTTACAAAGAAAACCAAAATAAAAGCTTGAGCTTCGTTCAACTGCGAACGAGCGCCGACCCCCCACCACAACGCCAAGCAGCTGTCGCCGCACTGTTTGGCCGAGTGAGCTAGGATTACTATTCTCTTTTGAATGGACCAATTGACAGTAGAAAAATGAAGATTTGTGTTCAAGTTGAGTTGGGATTCGATAACCTAGCGAAGTGATCAAAATTTGAAAATTTCAATCAATATTATCATATAATCTAACAGACTTTGAATTTGTTTATCTCAACTTGTAAATGTCGCATCTAAAAATTTTTTTTTATATAGTCGCCTATCAAAGACACACATATTTATAGTGTGAAAACATATTTTAAACAAATTTTTCAACGCCAAAATGAGAGAAAACTAGATGAAACATTTTTTATTTTAGGTAAATGTTCTAAAAAATTATGAAAAAATTTTTTTGAAAATTTTGTTTATGTTATTTATAAAATTATAACTTTCACTCTGTCGATTGCAACCAACCGTTTCTCAATATCGTTAATGTTCATAAATTTAGACGCGATTGAAAAAAAAATTAGTCCAATTTGCGCAGCCGCCATTTTGAATTTTCCAAATCTGAAAAAATGTTAATTTTTAGAAGTTTGCCCTCTATGTTTTGACCTCGATATTAATATTTTATGTATAATTACCAACCCAAAATATAATTTCCGTAAATTTCTTCAATTTTTGGAAAATTTAAGTTCGGAAAATTTTTTTGTGAGAAAACTATCCACGTCACCTCCAAGAGCATAAGATTTTCTTCAATTTTCATCTCCACGATTTTTTTGTTAGAACACATCCAGAAATGACACGAGCATAAATCACTTGAATTTTAGGTGGTCTGAGCTGTGCTTCAAGCTGCGTCGCAAGCTCCAGCGGAAATTACTAGACAATCTAGGAGAGTGATGCGTCAATATATTTTCATTTGAAAATGAAAAATCAATTATGGGAAACTTTTGACTTTTATTTCCTTACTTTCCCGGACTAACGGAACACTCTGCGGAAACAATCATAGTCTATCTTACCGAACAATTTGTGATCTTCTATGACTTAAAACGATAATCAGGTTGTCTCCATATAAAAGGTAGTGGAGTTACCTTCTTCTAGTAATTTATTTTCCCGTCCTGCTTTAGTATTTTCCATGGAAATTGTTTTCTCGGTAACCTTCCTTTGTTTTACTTGTCTTTGGTTTGTCATCATACAGTAACTAAAATAAAATAAAATACTTAGCAGCCACTATTGAACATAATTATATCTCTGAATATAAATGGCCCTTGTTTTAATTTTAATCGGAAAAACTGGTGAAAATGCATAGTCTGTACACTGTTTTAATTGCTGGATTTATATTAAAGAGATAAACTAGCCAGTGTAAATAAATTGATGAAATATAGTTGTCTTACCTGGAAGCTTATTGGTTCTTGCTATTTTCCTAAGGAAGTCTTGATTTCTTTCTCTAATAATCTTGATATTTTTGTTATGCATTAGTTTTGGTTAAGGGTTACGTCATATAACTGTCAATTGAGATATAAAACATCGACTTGAGCGTTCACACGATGCGTTTGATCGAAGTGTTCTCGATCTCTTTGATTTTGTGTGAGTTAGACAAGACAGAATAGTTATGGAATACGAAACATTATGATGAAAAGAGCGAGACTAGAGATGAAACCCACATAGAGAAATAAATATATTATTATTTGTCTTTGGAATCCCATTACCCAGAACAATTTTGGATTTCTTAAACATTTGAATCTCGTTTATCCCAAATATATATATATCCATGTTATTTACCATAACTAAATGAGTGTTTTTTTCATTCACCATAGTCATATACCATAGTAATTGTTACGGATACTTTGCTGATAATCATCTTGAATGGTACTCGACACTTTACCTGTAGGTCAACCTACCTATAGTAGTCTATGCCCACCTGTATGTGGATTTAATTTTATTCATTATTGCCAACCGGAACAATAAAATTTGAGTTTTTTTTAAATTTTTTTTGATTCTGATTTTTCCATTGTAACCTGGATAAACTGATTCAGCCTTTTTGAGGATAGTTTGCACGGCAAGCGACCGCTGCGATTTTGGGGAACTGACTTTTGCGGTTCTCATATTTGTGCAAGTTCTCTATAAATTGTTTTATTAATTTTCGAATTTATCCGTATTGGAACAGGATTTGATTTGCGCAAATTATAAGAATATAGTCGGCCTTAGTTTTGGAGAATTTGGGAAGCTACTATATATAACGAAAGGGATTTATTTTATGAGAATTCGCCAGAGGTTCATTTGAACATCGAACCCAAACGACTGCCTTTTCCAGTGTGGTCATTTAGTTGAACCCTAATCGTGTTGAGGTAAGCCGATATGTCCATTATTTCCTAATGAAGAAAGAATTGACAGCTATTGCCAATTTTTTATGTAATTTTCTATAATGAAGGTTAATACCTTTAGGGTTTTTTCCCTTCCTTTTCCTCATGTATGGAATAATTATTTGACAGTTCGAACTCATATTGCATTGGTTCATCTGCTTCAATGGTCAGATCAAAAATAGTCCTCGTTCAGTCACCTGCTTCAAGCAAGATTGAGGGAGAGACAATTAGGACTAGATACTGCAGTTTGTTTGTGGACTGGAACTGATACCAATACCATAGCAGCTAAGTACCTTAGTTAAGACTACCTGTGATTTTACTACTCCACATTATTTTGACTTTAGTACCTTAATATTTGACATTTTGCACTGGAGAACTGGGTTGGCTGGAACCCAACTTCAGTTCATATAGTGATTGCGCCCGATTTTGAGAATTAGATAATAAATCCCGGATTCGACTATTCATTTTGGCTGAAACCCAAACTGAACATTTATATTTTGTAATTTCAGTAAAACAAAATCGATAATTTTCTTTATGTTACTTTATTAGGGGGTATTAGGTACAAAAAAATGGGTGTAGTGTACAACGGGTTGTAAAGTGTAAAGCTTATATGATCATGCAGTGCTAAACGAGATAATTGTAGATTATTATATCATATATAATTTAATTATTTATAACCGTGATTAGAGTTTTAAAACTTTTACATTGTGAACTTAACTTCAGAAATTATTAGTAATATACACTACCCTTGACACCAGACTAGGCTACTTAATTCGTTTGCAAGGTACCTGCCCATTTGTTTTCCGCATTTTCCAAAAGTAGTAAAATTCGGTGGCGCCTGGAATTAAATAGTGACTTTAGGGAAACCGAGGGAATTTACACCCACTACTGAGAGTAGTACCTATCGCTTTGAATCTTTACAGTATTAAGTTGGGCATTCCAGCGACTTTGGTCTTTCACAAAAGCACACTTAAAGGTATGTTAATTGTAACAAGATAAATATCGACAACTTGATACGTATGTATAGGCAAGGTGATTGTTAGAAACCACTTGTATGAATTCTGAATATATTTCACGATTTTCTCATAATATTATATGAGTCGTAACAATTCATATGCCATCATTGCTGCTTCCTACAATATGATAATAATTCACTGATAATCGTATCAATTTTTACCATTATACTTCTAATCTTTCATACATGTGACTGTTTTCACAAAGATTTGTAATCAATTTTTGAACTGGTCTATTAAGTTTTGCGTTTCCATTCTTCATTCTTCGGACAATTGCAGTTTCAACTACTCAAAAAAGTATTTCTCAATAATTTCAATGATACTTACTTTGGCCGTAGTGACTGGAAAATGAATTACCGCTAACAATGACATCCATTTTTTAGAAAACTCCGCTATTGACTACTAGAGAATTTTGATGTTAACTAACTATTGGAAAATGCTTTGATGTTATCCGATAGTTTGAAGCCATTGCTATTTTGCACGTATCAACTTTTATATTCATGCTTCTACGTGAAATGAATGCAGTCGGGTTTCAACGAATTGGGGTAATGGGTTTCTCAGTAAAACAATAATTGTTTGCTTTTCCTTTGAGAGGTTTCTGAATTTTACAACCATTATTTCAAAGAGCATTTCCATTTTAAATGAAAAATTACGATGGTGTAAGACCTATAATCATATATATTGTTTGTAAATTTAGATATTGATGCCCTAAAGTGTCAAACAATATACCACATTTGTGATGTCTACTTTCTTTCGAATTATTTCCACTCTATTCTATTCTTTGCCATATCTTTGCTTCCTATTCAGTATTCCTTAAAGCATGTTTGCTTCGGTCTTCGCTTTCGTGTATTTTTTCTTATTTCTACTTACCATATTATTAGTGTTTCAAATGAAACTTACTGTTTCTAGTTAACTCCACAGTGTATTGAAAAATGTTAAAAATTTTAAAAAATTGACAAATGTTTCGATATTACCTGAATATCATCGTCAAAATGACAGAAGTTACATTTCATTTGATGTTTATTTATTAATGGCTAGTTCAAGAAGTGACCTATCTTGTGATTGACTTAATATATGTTAATAGAAAGGAGAATATATGATATTACAAGTATTTGAATCTTAGATATTATTAGCCCTATGGGGATTTCCTGGATATAATTTTTCCCAATTAATATCAGTATAACTGTGCAATGATATAGAAAACCAGGAAAACTATATCTGCTGATCTTTACAATTATCACTTAAGACGACAGTTTAAAAGTGGAGAACTCCCTAGATTCATCTGTTCATTGACGACTTCATACTGTGGGTTTCTTAAGTGTCTTCTAATTTCCAATTCTTCGAGAAAATCTAGTTCTTTTGAACGCGGGATCTCGACCCTGACACACCCCTTTGGTTATAGGAACCTAGCGTCCCTGTGAGGAATCTGGACAACCGAGTACAACAATATTTATTGTAGTTTGAATACATCTCACTGTTGAAAAAAGAAGTATAACTAACCATCCAACCCCTTTTTATGCTCTACCACACTGACTAACCCTTACAAATGGCGGAGACATATGGGCTTCAACAGTAGCCAACAAATAGAAAGGATATATAGAAATATGAATCCTAAATACAAACTACACGGCCGAAGAAATGAAATCGCATCAATAAGAGACCTTACACGACGAATATGCGAACTAAAAAGTATCTGAAAAGAGATCGTAAAAGCAGGCAAACCCGAGAGTAAGACCAATCACGACAGCCGCATGGGGCAAAGTCCGCAAAACAAGAACAAATTACCGAATTACAACCGACAAGATTGTTGCTGCAGATGCGTTAAAAGAGGCTATAGAAAAAAATCTTGCTACTTGAGACAAATATAATTTTGCAGCCATTGCGGAACAATAGGAACACCGTCAAATAAATGCAGTTGCCGGAATTCGGGAAACGTCACAAGGGCCGATTCTCCGAGAAGCAAGATGAGCACAATAAAATCCTCCACGACGAACAGTTACATTATATTAGAAGATGAAAGACCGTACATAACAATTTTAACACAAAACCAACAACAATTAAACGCGTTAATCGACACAGTAGCACAGAAATCATACATAGGGACAAAAGGCCTGAACAGAATTAAACACTCCAAAAATAGGACTAACCTAGAAAATACGGCGGTCACTTAAGCAAGCGGATATAAAATGAAAATTACAAAGAGCGTTGTTATTCCATGTACAATAGATAAACAAGAGGGCGAGACAAAATTCCTATATCTACCGAACCTAGAAGACGAAGCAATTCTAGGAGTAGCAGATATTGCAGAGAGAAGAATACAATGGGTAGACATCTTAAAAGAAGAAACCGACTTAACTCTAGAAGAGCAAGAAATTTATAGCAAACTAACACAGATAGATCAGACCGTAGAAAACCTAAAGGAACAACTGGAAAATCACAAGAAAACGGACAACGGAAAAATACAAAGAATAGAACAGGAAGAAAGGATACACGAAGATAAAGCATTCATAGAAAGATTACAGAGTATAAGATACAATAACAAAAGACAACAGGTAGTAGTTAACATGGAAGAATTCAATCAAACAGAGGCCAACCACAAGTTTAATATCAATCCGGAACTACCAACATTAGAGAAGAAAAGACAAGAGAGGTTTTTAGAAACAGAAATAGAAAAAATCAACAACAGCCGGGAAGTAACACCATTGGCAGAACACACAATACAACTAAAATACAACACACCTATCAAACAGCGGTATAGACCGAGAAATCCGATAGACTACATTAACGTAGCACCGGAGAAAAGTGAAGCAAATTGGTACGAGAAAAAAAACAGAAGTAGGAAAACAACCGCAAAAGCATTCGGATTTCACAATCATAGACGACAAATTATACAGACACTTTTGAGATAAATATGACATGAAGGAGACAGAAATGTCAAACCCGTGGAAATTATGCATCCCCACAAGCGAGCAACAGAAAATAATAGAAGAAAACCACAGCAGTCATACATCAGGACACCTGGGAATAGCAAAAACAATAGCACGACTAGCCAGGATATACTATTGGCCAGGAATGTTCAGAGACACAGCTAAGTTCGTAAGAGAGTGCCAAAGCTGCCAGAAATATAAGCCGTCGCAACTACAAACACCGGGTCGAATGCAATCGACCAAGATCCCTCAAGAACCATAGCACACAGTGAGCTCCGTTGTCATAGGACCACTACCAACCTCCAGTAAAGGTAATAAACCAAACCGCAGAGCCGGAAGACGCACTCGACCTGTACGACGATGCCATATATGGCAAATCCAAGGGAGAGAATTGGACCGACCTCCAAGACCAGGAAAATCAATCGAGCAAGAATGGAACCAGTTGGTATAAAGGAGGAACCAGTCCCTACCGGTGAAAATTCCTCTAATCCAACTAGTGCCGGAACAAATAAAAAACAAGCCGAAGACAGGAAGGAGAAGGTACCGATACAGGCTAGCCAACGGAAAGAATATTAGCATGCAGTACGTAGCCAAGCAAAAAAACCGATCGCCACAGCGTTCCACACCACTGACGCGGAACCAGAATTTTGTCTCAAAATTTTCACGACCCGGGAGGGGTGTAACGACACAGTCGTCTGAACATGAAATAACCCCGATAAATAATCAGGAAACAGAACACTACACAAGCCAAACTAGACAGAATTGGGCACCCAGCATCGAGAGGACAGCACCTTCGCCGTTCCGCTAATAACTTGACCGATACTACCAAAGCATACGTTCTGCGATATACCAGGCAAGCTCTACCTTACGTAGAATAACGATAGGAAGCTTCAACGGAAAATAACCGAAGTGTTGCACTATATTCCGGAGCGTGTCGAGCTTGGAATTGTGAACACATAAACATTCCGCTTGTCGTTGACTCCTCGGTGTGCGTTGAACCCGAGGCTAGACGCTAAGCAAACCCTTTATATCGGACGAAGCCCTAAAGCGTGTTGAGCTTAGGGTGGATGCCAACTACCCTAGGTCAAGCCCTACAGCGTGTTGAGCGTAGGACCGAAGCCTTCCCGATTAGCCGAAATTCTGGAGCGTGTTGAGCCCGGGACGGAAGCAAACTCCTGACCTCCGAGATTACGCTGTGCTTTGAACGCGGGATTTCGACCCTGACACACCGCTTTAATTATAGGAGCCTAGCGTCCCAGTGAGGAATCCGGACAACCGAGTACAACAACGCCCGAGCAGGGTAAACCGGAGCCGCGAGGGGTAGACAGTAACCGTGACAATCCGGGTAACCAAGAAGAATCATCCGCGACCCAATGTGACGACCACCCTAGAGAGACTGCCCGCCTCCAGGACTAATAAATCGTGTATATAATTATTGTACAGAGCTTTAGATTTTAATTGTAAATATTTATTGTAGTTTGAATACATCTCAGGGTTGAATAAAGAAGTATATCTAACCATCCAACCCCTTTTTATGCTCTACCACACTGACCAACCCTTACAAATGGCACCCGAGCAGGAGTTACAAATGGCGTGTCTTGTGTTTCCAATAAAAATGAATGTCCCCACCATTCCATCTGTCTTTGTCCAATATATTCTAATACTGGTTATATTTATATTATTCTCTAATCTTCACGTCTTCACGTTCCTCCTTTTATCTATCATTGCAACTCCTAATACTGTTCTAAGTTACATCATCTCCATTGATTACGTCTTATTTTGTTGTCTTGTATTCAATATCGAAGATTCACAGCCAAATGTTGATTGGTCTGACATAGTTAGAGCAAACACTGTTGGAAACTAGTAATATCAAAACCAAGGATGACATTGTTGGAGTAGAATCCGAAACTGACTCTGGAGATAGTGGCTATGCCTATGAATGGATGCCAAATTAGCAAATGGAATTTAAGGTAGTGAGTGGAAGACCCCAACAAGGATGGTACGACGAGATAAAGAAGGTCGCTAGCCTGAACTGGTATCGAGTTGCGCAAGATCGAAGCCGATGGACGAATTTGAGAGAGGCCTATATCCTAAGGATAGAAAACGCCTAAAAATATAAATAGAAAATAGAGTGGTTAGTCGAAAATTTTGAAAGAAGATAAGCACGAAAACGTTAATTTGCTCATTCCAAAATGTTTGAAAAAATAGCAAGAAGGATCCAGCATTTTATTAGGAGGGTAGATATGCAAGGCAGGTACGGGGACGGATATGTGTCATCTGTTCCGTGTCATCCAGGTTTTGTTCTGTAGCGTGTGTCTTCTGTCATGTGTTCCGTGTCCCCCATCTTGTGTCCTGTGACGTGAGTCATCCATATTGTGTCAACTTTCATATGGACGTCGTTCATGTTGTGTCCTGTGACGTGTGTCATCTATCTGGTTCAGGTGTATGCCAACTGTCATATCTGTGTCGGCCATCTTTTGTTTTGTGACGTGTATCATATGTGTGAGGTATGCACGCTTTTGTGTTAGTTATTAAATTGAAAAGAATTAAAGGGGTACTCAAAACATTATGCCATGAAGCTCATAATAAATGTGTATATGGTATTGGTTCAATAGCAATATGCGTTGTTGTTGTGTTGTCATTATACTTAATTGTATAACGGTTATAGATATAAAGGTATTGAATGCCAAAAAGTCTTTATCTATATGTAATATAATTATTGTAAAAATGAAGAACATTAGCATTCAACTTTGTTAATAATGGTCCAGCTTGCATGAAATGGAACGACAATAACAAGTAAAATTGTGTGACAAAGAGAAAAATTATTATAATTCACAGGGTATAGTCATAATACAGTTCGGTTGCGTTATTATTGTATTGGATTGTTACAAGAAGATATTATGATTCTGGGATGTTCGTTTATTATTTTGAAGAAATGAAAAATTTAAATATAGAAAAAGTATAGTATTTTTTGTATGCTTATATTCTATAAAGAAGAATGTATGAACAAATTCCTAATAGAGATTGAACTAATTAATTTTAATAAGTCTAATCTTACAAAAAATAGGAATGTATTTCGTTTATTATTTTGAACGAATAAAAAATTATATATAGGGGGTATAGTAGTGGAGGGAAATATTGTTGAAAAATATGATTCAATTAAAAAGGCATATTCGATTTTGAGTCAGGGAGGAAATTCTTACATTCAGTAACGTTATTGGAAAACATAATCAGACCAACTTTCAATTTCTCTAACATAGATGCCATAAAGAACACTTATTTTTCCCTCGTAAGAGCTAAACTATAGTTCGGAAATCAAATTTGTACCAAACTACGCTATCTGTTTGAATAAAATAAAGTACATTTTTTGAAATACCTTTATTTGGAAAAATATCATATATGACCAGATTTTAATGTTGTTAGAACTATCCAACTCAGAAACGAATTCAAGATGTTGTCTTTACAAGACAGGCGTAAACTAGCAACTTTAATTTTCTTTTGTTTAGAATAGTAAACGAACATCATAACATCATGATGTTTTTTTGTAACAATTCAAATCCCTTCACGACTAAACCCGGTATAATGAATGAACGTCATAGCATTATAATGTTTTTTCGTCACAATTCAATACAATAATAATAATACAAATCATATATTCTTAGCATTGACCAACTTTATGGCTATACCCGATATAATGAACGAACGTCATAACAGCATAATGTATGGTTAGCATTGAACATCTTTATGAGTATACTGAACTTAAGCATCCTTTCCTCTCCACAACTCAGAATGAAATATGTGTCTTTAATTGAATCATATTATTCAACAATCTCCTTTTTCATCACTGTACCCTGTATATATTAATTTTTATGTAATTAAAAATAATGAATGAACATCCTAGAATGACAATGTCTTTTGTAACAATCAAATGCAAAAATACCGCAACCGAACTTATTCATGACTTTACCCCGTATAATATATCACTTTCTTCTCTTTGATCATAGTCTACGTCACACAATTTTACTTCTGATTGTCGTTGTATTTCATCCAAATCGGACCATTATTAACAAAGTTAGATGCTTATGTCCTTCCTTATTACAATATTAAGTATTTAATTTTTAATTTATGTCCTATAAAATAGGATTCCATCTAACAATATGTATGCTGATAAAGTGATATTGATATTCTAATAACAGTTCACTTTCCAGCTGTGGTATTGTTGATATTATTATTATTTATTGAGCGTATGGCATTACACATCATTTACTATTGCTGGGTGTCTGGACCGAAATCTGCCGTTCTCCAGGTAAGGTATGTCGCAGATTAATTTTGTTGGGTGTTACTGAATATAACGAATACTTCAGTCAGAAGACTAGAAACACTGTCCAAAAATGTGAAGAGATCAGTTTGACTTATCTGCTAGCCCTGGGATCTTTCGTCAGGAAAATATCATTCAGAATATATCTGGTGTACAATCATCACTATTCGATCTCACCCAATGGCCAGTACCAAAGTGGTTCCACGTAGAGCCCACACAGAGAAAAGTAGTGGTGAATTTGGGGAAAAAAAATTAACGAGAACCAAGGAAAAGGGAAACGAAAAAGAAAAAAGGGCTCAACCCTCAACATGTGGCTTACGGTAGAAGTTTTGATTAAAACTGGAGTTTTGTTAAGTGTTTTCAGAGAACTATATCCAACGATCTGTTGATGGCTTTAAAACCTATATCCAAGCCGATTGCTCCTTGATTGTACCACAAAATTCCTTTTTATAAATCCGCTTACAGCGTAGCACGTTGTTCCACAATCGTTGCTTTCGAAAAGGGAAACGGAAATATCCGTCACTTATTGTGTCTTCTTTTCCTTTAGGCCAGTACCATTTTGGACCGTGGGAGCTTTCTAAGCAAGCTAATTACCGATATAGATTAAGATCATTTTTATACCGATAACAAGAATACACTAATTCAAGATGAAGTTTATTTGTTTATAATTATTCAATGAGTAGTTGAATATCTGAACGTTTTGTTTATTTTTCAGGTGATTTCAAGAGATAAGGATTTTTCTAACCAGATTTATCTATCCATAAGGTAATTCGAGTGTTGAACTACTACAAATATGAGACCCATGCCTCTTGTTTTGTTATTGTTTCCCATAACCCAAACACGTAAGATTTTATGCATGTAACATTCTCAAATAAATTTTAGAAACGGGTACTTCAACTTCTGATAAAAGTTGTTCTGAAGATGACTAAAATAAACAGTCGAATCGTCAACATATTGAATAATCGAGAACTTGCTTTTTCCTATTGGAGCTGTTTACCACTAATCCCAACCATCAAATCAAAAATTGGGACGCTAATCATAGCCAAAATTATAAAAAATAATCAGAAGCAATATTAAAAATAAACAAATGAAGATTTGCGCTACTGTCTTCTAGAATGCATTAAGAATCACCCAAAATATGCCAGGGAAATGTCAAAGCTATTTTTGAATTGCTTCTAATAGTCACAAGTTTTCAACTTGTCTCAAACCATCAATAATCTGCTTTCACAAGTCATCAGTAAATTCAAACGTAAACACTAATTACCTACATTATATATTCAAATCAAAGGGAAAGGGAAATTAGGGAGAGATTAAATAATTGTTGTTACTGCACTTAACTTCAAAATAAATTGAAATATTTTTGAAATATGGTTTGAAATTCAGGATAAAAACTAGATAAAAATACATAAATAAGTATCCGCAAACTAGAGTACTACGCTTGCTCCAAGTCCATAATCTTTAAATCTGTCATCTATCATTAAAGTAGAGTCCTGGTAGGGTTCAAACCATTCAATGTATCCCAATGTAGTCGCAATCTAAAATTTATATCCCCACATATTAAGTTTGGTTTCGATAAATTGATTTGAACTTTATCCACCGTAGTATGATATCATAGATTCATCGCCACTGTGAGCATCCTCAAGTGGAAACATATCTTAAAATTTCTGTTTCAATGATTCCACTAATGGGCGAATTTTTGCGAATTTTTCACTTTGGTTTAGGTTTTGGTTATCACAACAACGCAAATTTTTCACAATATACCTGAAACGACGTCTTGATATTGTTTGACATACTAAAATGTTATTGGTATCTTTCGTATGTCCCAATACAAGCTCGAAAATATCATTACTAATAAACAAGCAGGCAGATTCCAACGTTGTGTATTGTTTCAACGGTTCCAAAAGTTGTAACCACTCTGGTGTAGTCGATGTATTGTCCACGTCCAACTTCCAATTGTTGATTTTTACCTTTCGTCAGCGATCTCTCACGCAGTGTAGACGAACTCGAAGCAGTCAGTGCAACGAATACAGAAGTTTTAATTTCGTATTTATGAAAATCAGTGTTTATTAACACTACCTACTGAATTATTGGTATTCATAGTGTACCTACAAAATCATACTTTAACGAGAAGAAAATTCAACCCTCATGGGGTCGCAAGCCCCCTGAAACTACAGCGAGTAATAAAATGAGATTGAAATCAACAGTATACCAGAATAAATTTGGCGAAAAAAGGCGATTTACGGTGGAGGGAAATCCCCAAAAATCATTTCATCCTAAAAACCCAGCAAAAAGCGAGATGAGCTTTAAAAAAAAAGCGAAAACAAGCACACCTAGTGCATCCAACGTGGAGAATGAAGAAATTCACGCAAGCATACCACTGAAAAATAAATTCGGCTTGCTTACCGAAGAGAATAACAAACAAGAAGAGCCAAAAACTCAAGAGAAGAGGGAAAAACCCACTCCACCACTGGTGATAATAGGCAAAATCCCCAAATATGACGAAATCATTCAAGACCTAACAAAAATCATTGGGTCTAGAGACTTCAGACTAACTATCGACCGTAACCAGCAAGAGACAAAAATAAACGTCAAGACACAAGAACACTACGAGAAAATAAAAGCAGAACTCGTCAACACCAACAGCGAGTTCTACACATGCACTAAAAGAGACGAAGTTCTCAAAAAACTAGTCATGAAAGCAGCCCCAGGCCTCAACACTGAAGCTATGATCGAGGAGCTCAAAGATCAATACAAAGTGGACGTGGAGAAAATTATCGAACTCAAATCAAGGAAAAGGAACTACCAAAGTCACAGTTACCTGGTTCACCTCAAAAAATGAGCCAACATCAAAGACGTAAGAGCTATACGAGGGATACAGAATATTAGCATTAAATGGGAGAACTATGCCAAAAAAATGCGGTATCCCAGTGTTTCAGATGCCAGCGATATGGACACTCCCAAGCAAACTGTAAGGCACAACCAAATTGTGTCAAATGTGGACTCCAACATGACACAAGAAGCTGCCAGAAAACACCAGAAACAGCACCGCTGTGTGTAAACTATGGAGGACAGCACAACAGCGAATTACACACAATGCACCAAATATCTCGAATACATAGACAAAATTGAGCAACAAAAAGAACGAAAATATAACCCAAAGCAGCCACAAAAACAACCCAGAACCTTTACGAGTACCAACATTAGAGGAAACACGAGCTACACCCAAGCCACATCGGGGCAAAACCAAACAAGGAAACAAGAAAAATCAACGGGGTTAACTGACAAGACGACAGAGATTGCAGAATTAATGAAAGAAATCAATCAAATCTGTAACATTGACAAAGTGATCAGTATATTAAAAGAACTTAAACAAGAATTACTTGGAGCCAACAGCTTTATAGAAAAAGCCCAAGTATTCATGAAATACGAAGACATCTTTAATGAACCATAAACAGACAAAGAATCTAAAAATCATGCAAAGGAATGCCAATGGCATCAGGAAGAAAATCAACCAACTGAGGGAGCTGATAGGAAGAAGTAACCCAGACATAATAATATTAACAGAGACTTAAGGAAACTGTGCACCTCCATTTATAACCAGTTATACAGTAACGTTCAAAAATAACGAGAAAAATTCACAGGACGGTGTGGCAATTTACACGAAATCTACAATTGAACACAGCAAAGTCGACACACACACACACACCAGAAAAATAGTAACCACTGGAGTCAAAATAGAAAACCTAAGCATCTACGCAGCTTACCGGAAACCAGCACGATAGATGCAATTGACGAAGACGAAATAATAAATATAATGGAAATCAATGAAAAAGTCATACTAGCCGGAGATCTAAACGCATGGCATACAGACTGGGGCGTAAACCACAGAAGCGACAATATTGGTACCAAAATACAAAGAATCGCCGAAGAAAATGGATACCAGATACATGCTCCGGATGATGCCACAAGAATAAGCAATAGAATGGACCAGACAAACTCGACAATAGACTTATACTTAACGAAAAACATCACACTGAAAAATACCAGAACATTGGAAGAACTAAACTCCGACCACAATTCAGTGGAGGCAGAAACTACAAACAAAATAAAATACATAGACATCCCAGAGAGAGACAAAAACGATTATAAAAACGCCAACTGGAAAGAACTGAGGAACCAAATAAGTCAAAACATCACAATTAACAGGCAAATAAACACCGAGGAACAAATAGAACAAGAAATCAAACAACTAACCAAATCAATACAAAAAGCTAGTAAAAATAATATTCCAATTATGAGACACAACACAAGAGGAGTCCAAGTAAACAACGGAACAAGACAATAAATAACTGAGAAAAACCGATTAAGACGACAGTTCCAAAGAAACCCGACGATACAATTACGAAAAGAATAAAACAACAATAATACTGAAATTAATACAAGACTAGAATCCATAGAACTGGAACAATGGCACGGATTAATAAGGAAAGCAAACGACAATAAAACTAACGTTTGGAAAATGATAAAGACGAGGAAAAATAAACAAAAACACAGTAACGAAATACCACCACTATTCATGGACGACATACTAATACAAGAACCGCAAGAGAAACTAAATGCCATAGCAGAACAGATAAGAAGAAACCACTTACTGACGACAGACAAATCAGACGAAGGGACAAAAACACTAGTTCAAACAAAATACGAAGAAATAATACAGGAAGAAGAAACAGACGAAATACACACGAACCCTCAAGGAAAAAAGGAAATAATCCTAAAAATGAAAAACAAAGCCCCGGGTGAAGTCGAAATCCAGGCAATTATACTGAAAACCCTACCAAAGAAGGCAATAGTCCTAATACACTATATAATGGAAGCAACACTGAAACTAAAATACTTCCCAAAAACTTGGAAAAACGCTCAGACAATACCAATCCGAAACCCAAATAAAAACGCGAACAGACCAAACAGCTACCGTTCTATAGCACTCCTGAACATTATGGGAAAAATATGGGAAAGAATAATACCAAAGAGACTAAACAAATACCTGAACGAGAACGGAAGTATAATCTCAGAACAGTTTGGATTTAAGAAAAATCATACCACTGAACTACAACTGACGAGAATCACAATCAGAAATAAATAAAAAGAGGAAAACAGGAATGGCAACACTAGATTTAAAAAAGTCATACGACACAGTATGGAAAGAAGCACTAATATACAAAGTGAAAGAAATGAAAATACCAACAAACCTAATAAATTCAGCAAACAGCTACCTAATCGGACGAACATACGGAGTAACAGCCAACAGAAGGAGAAGTGACAAATACGACATGCCAGGAGGACTCCCGCAAGGCAGCGTGCTCTCCCCAACACTTTTCAATATATACGTAAATGATATCCCAAAAAAACCAAAAAACAAACATTGCCTTGTATGCAGACGATACAGCAATATATGCAACATCAAAACAAAGACATATGATAACCAAGAACCTCGAAAATCATATAAAAGAAGTTAACCAATATTGTGAAAAATGAAAGATAAAAACCAACGAGGAAAAAACCCAATTAATAATATTTGGAAACGACCTACCGAAGACGCCAGCCAAAATAACAATAAACGACAAGACAGTAGAAGAGGAAAAAACGTTGAAATACCTGGGAGTCCACCTAGACAGAAGACTAACGTACACAAACCAGAAGGAAAGTACTAGCGGCAAAAAGACTCATACAACCATACATTTACAAAACAAGCCAGCTAGAGGAAAAAATGAAAATCACCCTTTACAAAACATATGTTAAATCAATAATTATGTACGGAGCCACAATATGGGGCTGGACTTCGAAGAAAAACATCTAAAATCTTCAAACAGTAGTCGAAAACGCTTGCTACAGACTAGTAGCAGGTAAAAATAAGCTAGAAATTTCAAACAAAGAACTCCATGACAAATACTACATCATAAACATCAAAGACACCATAGAACACCGACAGAAACAATTCTACGAAGAAAAAATCCCAAATAACTCACTTACAAAACATATCAGACAGAATACAAACTCACAACAATAGAAGGGACATATCGACGAACCTTAACAAAGAAGGCAGATGCAAACCAAAGAGGCCCAAGAACAAAAACAACGAAATTCATAGGATGCCCGACTTACGCCGTAAGAAAGCCGGACAAACAAATTAAATAGCCACAAACATCCAAGGAAATGGAAAAATTCACAAAACCCTGGTGCATACTGCGGGACAGGAAGAAAAACTGAATAACACCCTACATAGGGAAAAATAACATGCAGAATGGCAAGTTCTAATAATAATAATAATAATAATAATAATAATAATAATAATAATAATAAGAAAAGAACTTTACCCAGAAACGGAAGGTTTCATTATTGCTATTCATAATAAAGTCATAAGAACGAGCAATTATGAAAAGCACTGTCTTAAGTTAGATGTAACCGACAAATGTCGGAAGTGCGGGATGGTTGGTGAGACCATCAAGCATATTACCGCTGGCTGTACAGCTCTTGCGGAATCTTCCTACTTAGGAAGGCACAATCAAGTAGCTAAACTTGTCCATCAGCAATTAGGAATTCGGTATAAACTTTTTGACGTGATGCCTCCTCCGTACTACAAGTACAACCCCCTACCAGTTATAGAAAATCATGACGTCATGCTTTACTGGGATAGACCGATGCAAACTGATCGCACTGTGCATTATAATAGGCCAGATATCGTGTTGATTCATAATGATAAAAAAACAGGAATTATCATCGACATTGCTGTACCTCTCAGTCACAACATCAGGAAGATCGAGACAGAAAAGTGTACCAAATATGAAAATCTCGCCTATGAAGTCAAGAACACTTGGAAACTAAATACAGTGAAAATAATCCTCTTAGTGTTTTCGGTGGAAGGGATTGTCAGTGACCAGCTTTCCAAAAATTTAGGAGAATTAGAGTTGCCACATAACATAGTGGACATCGGACAAAGAGCAGTCTTACTGCAAACATGCCATATAGTCAGGAAATTTTTAAACTAGCAGAGACAAACTGAATTGTTTCCTCTCTAGCATATTAAAACCGCACGCCTCTTGGAGGTAGATGGAATGATAATAATAATAATAATAATAATAATATTAATAATAATAATAATGTTGATTTTTTGTGGTTCACTTGAAATGTTGTTAATTCTTGATTTTTTAAGACATTCTGCACTTTCTCAATTTTTAATCCATTGGATGTGCTTGAACTCAGGCTACTACTTGCTTTTGATGGAATATCACTTTCCATCTCCTCTTTCATCAAACTAGATGAATTCTCTCGAGACAGTTCATCCATGTCCACACTCTCCAGAACTTCAAATATCGCACGCATGTGGCTTCCAGGTAAATTATTCACTGAAACTTGATTCTCGTCCCCAGAGTCTTTATCGGTAATGTCGGAGGTAACATTATCTGATGGAAATATTATTATTTCTGAAGGTACTTCCCTAACTAAGCTCCCAACTTCTTCCAATAACTCGTGAGGTTTGAGCGGTTTCTTCCAGTAATTTCTGAAAAAATATATAACACTTACATACTACTTACATTCTACCCCTGCCCTATAAAAATAACATCTATCAAATTATAGTTCCAACGAAGTCTAACAAAAATAATTAATCAATATTACTCATTAACTCATTAAAGTTAGTGCGTTTCTAATTTACATTGATTTTTCGGTAATAAATTCGCAATAAACATGTATTTACTTACTTTGAATTTGTCATATTCACGAAAACTTGCACATAAAACTTGAACCTAATCTTCAAACATCAAATACAAAGAAAAACTGATTGATTAGTCACGTACACGTGGTTTATGTTATTCTGCAATTCTTTACCTAGCGACATCAACAGTTCCGTCAAGCTGCCCCCCTCCCCCGGTTAGATTTTTTTTCCAAAATGCTAGCACACATAAAGGGCACCTAGCACAACCCATCAGAACAATTTTTATAGCTAGCACACCAACAGCTCACAATAAAAATGCTTTTGAATTCGGGTGGGGCCAGGTTAACGCTAGCTCCCCGATCAGTCTAAAACATGTATTCTCAATATATTGGAACATTTTTAGGGATCTCAGCCGCCCCGTCCCAGATTGAACAACTTTGTCCCAAGGACATATTCAACGGCTTCGCTTTTTTGTACATTTATTTATCCAATGTCTGTACACAAACGTTTGTTGTTTCTGATTCCGTGACTAAACGGTTCAATTTAATTATTTTGTTTTATTAAAATTACTATGATTTTGACAAAATAATTTTTATTGTTTTCTTTTGTTTTTTAGCATCATTTGAAAATAAATAGATAATTATGAATTAAATAATAGTTAATTATTAATTAAACAAATACCCTGCTAGAGGGGAAAATATAGATATCACGCAGAATCCGGCAACAGCTGACAACAATAATGCTGTCTAGGGGCCATTTTTCATAGGAAAATGATGTTTAGAAACAAATACATCCAACATTTTCATTCATTCGTGTGAGCATAGCGTTATTTTGCAGACACCCTCCACCCCCTGAATTCAAAAGGGGGCTAGCGTTAACCGGGCCCCACACGAATTCCAAAGCATTACTACTGTAAGCTGTTGGTGTGCTAGCTATAAAAAATGGTCCTAGGTTGTGCTAGGTGTCCTTTATCTGTGCTAGCATTTTGGCGAAAAAATTCCAACCGGGGGGGGGGGGGGGGTCTAGCGTTAACCTGGCCCCACTCGAATTCAAAAGTATTTTTATTGTAAGCTGTTGGTGTGCTAGCTATAAAAATTGTTGTGCTAGGTTGTGCTAGGTGCCCTTCATGTGTGCTAGCATTTTGGTAAAAAAAGCTAACCGGGGGGAGGGGCAGCTTAACGGACCTGACATAAACGACTTATACAGTAAACTTGAACAAAACATAAAATAGGAATCCACCCACTACTCGTCTATTAACCTTCATGGGACGGACATCAAAATTTTACGAAAAGGACTAACTGGGGTCCGAGAAGACCCCACGCGTAAAATTCCAGAAATGCTGTATTTTTCTTAAAATTAAATATATAGAGAAGAAGTTTTATTAAAGTTTTACTATTAACCATTTATTAGTCAAAAATCATCACGAAAAAATACAAAATACCCTAATCACTAAAACTACTAGCTACATATATAATTTTAACATATTTTACAAACTAACTCCGATTTTGAATGTTCTAGGCACACAAAGTTATTACACCTAATACATATTTTTCTGCATTTTCTGTCTTTTCCTCTTTGACACATATGGCAGCGCCCCCTGGTAATGTTTTGTTGTTCAACTCTATGTTCTCTTGCATCCAGTAGTTCGGGAAAAACGTCTGTCATATGCCGTTTTCTATTCGTCTGAATGTATTTATTATTATATCGCCGGAAAACGTATTTCTTTATGAGTTCTTTTCCTAGTCCCAAAATATACATATTACGTTTATCCAAACTGTTTTTTCGCCAATCCGGGTTTTGCAGTAACCACAATTTATAAGCATTTATTCCTGCGATATCTATAAGATGCGAAAATATTGCCATTGGCCAGCGGTTTGACTTTCTCTGCACTGTATATTCTTTGGCCAACTTATCTGAAGTGTCGACAGCATCTTTTGTTTTGTTGTAATGACGAATAATTTCTGGTTTATAGTGCTGTTCTTCTCCAGCTACTTTACTATCAGTATGCTCACTTGAAAGTAAGATAACAGCATGTTTTTGTTTTGGAACATAGGATACTAGCGTTCTTTGATTTCTAAAAGCAAATATACTTGAAAACTCTTACTTGTTCGATGCCGGTAGAAGTTCCCTGGAAATAAATGTTTTATTTTTCCGGAGGGTTCCACATAAAGTAATATTTTTTATCCATAACTTGTCAGCAAGTTCTAAACTTGTTAAAAAGTTATCGGTCGTTATTCCAAATCCGCCTTCCAAATGGTCTGTCAAATCTAGGACAACCCTTTGACCTTGACCCTTTTCCGCTTTGTGACCTTGTTTTCCTAAAAATTAATAGATACATAGGAATATAAAGTTTGCCTATATTGCTTTTCAAATAACTTACCCAAATAATCTTGCATGTTTGCAATATAAGAAGTGGTGCAGTCCACAAGAGCCCATATTTTGATTCCATACTTATCAGGTTCACTCTTCATATAGACTCGGAATGGTGCCTTACCCCTAAATGGTACAAGCTGCTCATCTACATATAGATGGTCGCCAGGATTAAGTAATTTTTTACAATTAGAAGTGAAAATATCGAATATATCTCCTATCGGAGCAAGCTTATCTACTAATTTTCGTTCTTGTCTTGTTTGAAAATTATAAAAGCGTTAAAATGAAGTGATTTGTTTGAATATGTCTCTTGACATTACAGCAAGAATTATAGGACGACAATAAGAAATATCTTGACACCAGAGCATATCGATAGCCTCTTTCGATCCGTGAAGTGCGCCAAGAATAAGCAACAGTCCAATATAAGCTTCAATCTCTGTAGAATCAACAGGTACAAAAACTTTAATTCTATTCGGATTTTCTATATTCCATTTATCATAATATGTTTGTGCCTTTATGTTTGTTTCGGTTACTATTATGTTCAGAATATCCGGAGATAGGAAAAGAAGAAAAGCGTCTCTTATACTTGAGATATCAGAACTGTAATTTGTAAGGCCTAGAGCATGTCTCGGAATATTAGCTTTTGAACGTCTAACTTTTGTGTTTCCTGGAATTTTTGACCACTCAGTTCCATCTTTAGATTTATATACTGGAATGCCCTGGCTGTTACTAACTGTTGGTTCCTCTGGTTTCGTTTTCTCTATACTTTGATCAACAACTATTACATCATTTTTTTCTTCTACTTCTGTGACAATGTCTTCATCTTCTAAGTCACTCGATGTTTCCTCATTGATAACACTATCAAACTCTGGATCATCACTTTCAAGTATACGTAACATCTCATCGTCAATAAGCCCCTTGCGATTGTTTCTAAATAAAAACTGACTCATTTTCAAAACGATGTACCCTACTCGCAATATCACAAGAGACTAACCCGAATATTCAAGTCTAAAAATTATATCTCAGTGCGGGGAATCCCCCATTTGAACTGGTAATTTACATTTTACAATTATATGGGTAAATTCCCTGTGAGTAAACAAACGTTAAATGTATGAGATTCTCCGATTTTACTAACAGTTACCGGGATTATTTTATCGGACGTAAAAGGCTGACCAGAGTCTGAAGAGACCCCTGGAATATAAAACTATTTTTTGTTTATACCAGCTAATAAAAACTACTAAATACATCATATTTTATCAAAATAATTCATAAACTGCAGTTAGATGAAAGATAAATGTTTAAAAATTTGCGTTTGCAAAGATACAGCAAAAACATGCCTCATGAGGTACAAACGGACCCCGGCCAGTCCTATGAAGGTTAATAGGATGTTGGCAATAATTGGGTTAATGATGATTCAATTGTCCTTTCACATGGTGTAAGCAAGGAGATGCTCGCGAAAGTAGTTTTTTCATCAATATACAATATGTTCTTTTCTGTGAATTACTTTAAATAAACAAAATTACATTTTTCTTAGTGTGAGTTACCAGATTGGACTTCCTTGATGAATCACTCTGTTCAATATTTATCTCAAACTAATCGTACCTCTAAACATTAATAATGTTATATTACGCTTAATCAATTCTATGAAAAAATGTGAGAGACTTCTTGTCCATATGAACCCAGATTTTCGTTATATTGATCATTCAATAGCCTCAATAGTTCAAGTTACTTGAGCATATTGTGCCCTATAGCACAAGACGTGTTCGGAAGTACTTCATATGGATTATTAAATGGAATGAAATTGAAAAAAAACTCCATCTCAGACCATTTCCTTCACATTAATAACGTTACAACAGAACGCAATATTTTATACAATTCACGTAAACAAAACAAAAGCTGAAAAGTTGGAGTTCCTGTTAGCGTCTAGTAGTCTAATCCATAGTGTTCACTGGCAACTGACCACATTGTTTCGCATGACTCACCCATATTTCCGCTGAAAATGTCATCTCTTACAATGTATCGCCCATTTCCCAGCTTCCGCGGTATGTATTTCAGTCACGAAAAAACTGGAAAAAGCGCCTAATGGTTAACGACACCGATTCGCACAGTTTGTAGGGGAAATGTCAAATGTTTTGTGGCTTGTTGATTTTCATATGTGCGAGGTTTTCATAAGCTCACGAATGGAATTGGTAATAAAACTCGATAAATGATATGTAAAAGTGATAATGAGTTAATAAATCGTAATTTTGCAATAATGACACAGCGATTATTTTCGCGTTTCATTTCACTAATTGGTTGGAAACTCAATTAATTTTTCAGTTTACTAACTTACTTATGTTGTGTTTATAATGGAACAATTGATACATAAGAACAGCAATTAAATGGCAAAAACATTATTGTGTTACTTTATATAGGGGAAAATGAAACCATGGTAGACAACACTTGCACTGTTTAGGCGCAAAAAAATGGAGAAATATTATGTTTCCAAACTAAAATATTTCCTTCAAGGTATAACTTATTTATTTCATCATAAAATTGCGTGTTGAAAGTAAGTTCCGAAAGGAAGATCGATTCTGTTATACAAATTAGTAAAATACAGATCAATAATTTTTTTGGAGACAACGTACCAATTGATATTTATCTTATGAGGATGATAATAGCAACCAATATAGTACTAGTTATGAATATTATTAGACGAGGTGTCAGGCGAGTCTGACAATATGGCGTGTGTCATAATAAATGTTTATGATCCGAATTTCATGAAAAACTTATATTCTGACGATTCCTTTGAAAAAAAAATTCTTGTTCCATTTGAGTTTGTGACGTAAATATAGCCAAATTTCAGTAATGTTCGTAGCAACCTGACGTAACAACGGAATTGTTTGCTTGTATTCTCATGTTATTGTCAAATTTGGATTTATTGCTAAGCTCATAAAGCCTTTTGAAATAAATGATTTGCCACCCAGAAAATGACATTCTTAGCTGCCGACGACAAACATATATCACGCCCCTCGGAAGAAATACAACAATACAAACATCATTTTTCGTAAACTTTGAGAACACCTCATATAGAATTTTCTAAGCTATCAACAACCTCGAATGTTTCACCTTGTAAACAAGTAGGACATCCAATAACACAGTATCAACATTGAACTCCTCACAAAATAACCAACCGACAGACGTGGCCAGCATCTCATCTAATAGTTCACATTCGTTCAGATAACGAGACAATAGATACATCCCAAAACACAGTCCAAGAAACCTCAACGAACACTGTTAAACGACAAATATCAGAATCAATCTCACAGATAGAAGACCTTAAACAAAAACTCATATTTCAAAGATCCAAACCAAAGAAAATACAATCAGAAAAATCAATACAAGAAGAAATGCATCCGTTACAACAAATGTTCGAAGACAACAACGAGAATTTGACCAAAATCACCATTTTTTCAACCATCCCTATACACCGTAGACATTTTAGATCTTCTTAGAACGTACACAGACGACTAAATGTTATGAATACAATATATGCTCAATGCTCAAAAGGGATGAAAACAAGAATATCAAAGGTATAGCGGAAACTTAACTACCAACTTCGAACATCCGCAGCAATATACAGCGATCTTATCTCCACCCAAGAAAATCCTTAGCTGTTATCATTCAAGTCCATATAGCAATGGAACTTCAACGGGTACCATACCCACACTCACACCATCAATAATCTGTCTCCAAGAAACCAACTTTAGAGATTCCTATCATGCCGAATAAAAGTTTTTCAAATGTTTTTTACAAAAACAGAACTGATAGAGATAAGGCGAGAGGCGAAGAAGCCATCTACGTCAATGAGACATTCGAAACAAAACCTGTAACTTCAAATACATCCCTAGAGGCAGTCGCTGTCACCACCAACAGCGACAAAAAAATATCGATATGCAACCTCTATATTCCACCCAATGAAATTGTGACACTCCAGGCTATCGAGGAACTACGTCAACAGATCCTATCCCCTCGTAACTTATTAGGAGATTTCAACAGCCATAGCCCATACTGGGGATCTAAACACAGCTCATCGAAAGGAAGAGTTATCGAACAACTGCTGGAAAATAACAACATAAATATCCTAAACACAGGATAACCTGCAAGATTTAACATACAATCCGGAGATGCCTCAGCTATCGACTTAACTATTTGCGACCCTGCCCTACAAACTTCCTTCAACTGGGATGTCTACCCCTACTCATATGGCAGCGATCATTTTCTCAACCCAAACATTTTCCACAGTCAATACCACCCCTTCCTCAACATGGAATTTGAACCAAGCTAACTGTCCAATTTTCGTAGACCAAGTAGTCCAACGTCTTCAAAACCTTCCGAACCCCGCCACTTCAAATATAGCCTCAACCTCCTCACAATTCTCACAAGTATTATCACAAGCAGCTCAAATGGCAGTTGGCAAAATCAAAACACTCAAAATTCAGACCCCAGTCCCATGGTGGAACAATGAATGCAGCGTAACCATCAAAAATTACAAGCAATACTTTAATAAATATACAACTGACAACAAAATACTCGTAGAATATGAATAAACGGTTTTAAAGATTAAAACTAACTTTTCCGCATCTGTGGCCCTGAACAATATTCTATCATAATATTGTTACTTGTATACACTTCGGGGGATGTATCCTGCTAACAACCCGAAATTTCTCCAAAAATAACCAAAAATTTAGTATATCTGGATTTATAGGACCCGCTGTACTTGCTCCAGTGAACTGAAAATCCATAGGGTACATTTGTGAGACACCTTGAACAATATTCAATCACAAAATTGATCAATCGTATACCCTATGGAGGCTGTATCGTGCTAACAAACTGAAAATTCCCCAAAAATTTGGTACTGCAAGTACCATAGCACCCGTTGTACTGGCTTTAGTGAGCTGAATATCAATATGGTTCATCTTTGAGACGCTCTGAATAATATACAATCAAAAAATTGGTCACTTGTATATACTCCGAAGGCTGTATCGTGCTAACAAACTGAAACTTCTCCAAAAATGACAAAAATATCGTACCTAAGGTATTGTAGCACCTGTTGTATTGGCTCTGGTGAGCTGAACATTCATAGGATTTATCAGTGAGATATCCTGAATAATATTTGTTGTCGCCAATACGGACCTATCAGCATCCACCTACGCCGACCGCTAGCGACAAGTCGTAGAGGGATCAAGGAGGTACAACAACTGTCACGACTGACAGCATTCCATTCTTTAATATCGACGTTACGATATACATGTTTCAATTTTGTAAATCTTTACGATCTTTGTTAATAGTCGATAAATATATAATTAAAACTTTTGTTACGTGAAATTCTGAAAATTATTCACTTCTACTCAACATATGTGCCTTGGCGTTTAGGTTTACACTTATGCCTGATGTTATTTGAAAATCTCAAGAAATAGGCGAATATGCGCTGTAATTTCATGATAGAGGAACGTGACTCGATAATTGTGAGAATATATGAGATGAAGTAATCAGTAGCATTAACGAATGTAACAAGGTTATTACGAAGTTCTGGAAGTTCGGACGGACTCAAAATGGCGGTGTCGTTGTCATAAGAAGGCCAAGTGGATTCATGTTGTAAGAGCCATGGAGGACCGTGAAACCAAAATTCGGATTCATATGTTGAGTAGAAGTGAATAATTTTCAGAATTTCACGTAACAAAAGTTTTAATTATATATTTATCGACTATTAACAAAGATCGTAAAGATTTACAAAATTGAAACATGTATATCGTAACGTCGATATTAAAGAATGGAATGCTGTCAGTCGTGACAGTTGTTGTACCTCCTTGATCCCTCTACGACTTGTCGCTAGCGGTCGGCGTAGGTGGATGCTGATAGGTCCGTATTGGCGACAACATAGCCCTCGCCTTGAAACACTTCAGGGTTTCAATGTAGATTATTGTTGGTTTGGCAGAATGCAGATTTTTACCACTGGGCGTTTTAGCTCACTGGTTGACGTTTTGACGGTCACAGATCGTATGATGCCATCAGCACCCTTTTGAACTTGAGAGACTCTGCCTAACTTCCACTTTAAGGGTGGTAGTCCATCCTCCTTGATCAGTACCAATATACCGATTTTAATTAGCTGCGGGTGGTTTATTTTCCACTTCGTTCGAGTCTGCAAATAGGATATATACTCCTTGTTCCATCGAGACCAAAAGTGTTGGATTATTTGTTGTACTCTTTCGAATCTTGAAAGACGATTCACTCTAATGTCCAATAGGTTGGGTTCTGGTAACGCCATCAGACTTTCTCCAATCAGGAAATGTGCCGGGGTAAGGGGATTTGTATCATTAGGATCGGATGATATTGGATACGATATCGGTCGTTTTATCGTGACAATACCTTTCAAACAAGATATTTCTGTTCTCGGCCAGTCTAGAAGCATTGCTACTAATCGATTTTACAATCTTGAAAGAAAACTTGAAAAAATCCCTTTTCGATTCCTCCGGAACTAACATTGCTGAACAACTCTCAACCGACGGCGTTCAATGGCACTTTATAACTCCTTATGCACCACATTTTGGTGGTATTTGGGAAGCTAAATCGGGATTTTGTTCATGAATACATTCGTCTAGGTCACATGGTTTTAGCTGATGAGCAGAATGATGACACGGGGTGTTTTCTTCCACATCACTGTGTATTAAAAGAAAGTTCTTTAACTACAAAGTTGCGGGTAGTTTTCGACGGCTCAGCTAAAACCACATCGGGTATTTCACTTAATAATATCATGATGGTAGGCCCCAACATTCAAGATAATCTGTTCTATATTTTATTAAGGTTTCGACTACATAATTACGTTTTGAGTGCTGATATAACCAAAATGTACCGTCAAGTACTTGTAAATGAAAAACAATGTAACTTTCAAAAAATTTTATGGCGATTTACACCCGAGAGAGAAATTAATGTGTATGTCTTGAAAACAATTACTTACGGATTAGCATCTTCAGCTTTTCTCGCGATCAGATCGCTACAAGAAATTGCACACCGTCATAAAATCGAATTTCCCCGAATTTCGGACATTATTTTACATGACTTTTATGTAGATGATCTCCTCACCGGTGCTAAAACTATCGATGAAATTAATTACATTAAGGACAATATTTCCAAACTTTTATTGATATATGGCTTTCCATTAAGAAAATGGATTTCGAATGCTAAAGATTTCCTTCTTGATGCTGAGCCCGGTTTAATACATATAGGAGACCAGGATCAAAGTAAAACGTTGGGATTGCTTTGGAATCCAACAAACGACGTTTCACAGTATTCTATTAACATTTCCAATCAGAAACTCAAAGTCACTAAACGTCAAATTCTGTCATCTACTGCCCAGATCTTTGATCCACTTGGGCTACTGTCACCTGTTACCATAAAGGCAAAGATCATACTACAAGAACTTTGGAAACTTAAATTGTCCTGGGATGAGTCCCTTCCCAGTAACATACATACAGTTTGGTCTCATTACCAATCACAGTTGCAACACCTCAATTCTATAAAAATACCCCGACAAGCATTATGTCCCAATCCTGTTTTCACACAGATTCATGGATTTTGCGATGCATCTCAGACCGCGTATGGCGCCTGCATTTATATTCGTTGTTGCGATTTGCTGGGTAATCTTACATCTCATTTATATTGTGCCAAAACACGCGTAGCACCGTTGAAGCTCTTAACTATTCCTAGATTGGAATTATCTGGGGCGCTTTTACTTGCTGAGCTCATTGACAAAGCTAGCTTATGCATTTCTCAATACGACAACATTTTTTATTGGTCCGGCTCTATGATATGCATTTCATGGATTAATTCATCCCCACACATATTAAAAACATTTGTGGCCGACCGGGTAGCACAAATTCAGAACCTTTCTGAAACTGGAGCATGGAAACATGTAAGTACTCACGACAATCCCGCCGACTTATTATCACGCGGATTGACTCCACTCGACCTGGCAAAATCCCGCTCGAAGGACCATATGTTGAGTAGAAGTGAATAATTTTCAGAATTTCACGTAACAAAAGTTTTAATTATATATTTATCGACTATTAACAAAGATCGTAAAGATTTACAAAATTGAAACATGTATATCGTAACGTCGATATTAAAGAATGTAATGCTGTCAGTCGTGACAGTTGTTGTACCTCCTTGATCCCTCTACGACTTGTCGCTAGCGGTCGGCGTAGGTGGATGCTGATAGGTCCGTATTGGCGACAACAATATTCAATCATAAAATTGGTGACTTGTTGTACTCCGGAGGCTGTATCGTGCTAACAAACTGAAATTTCTGAAAAACAGACAAAATGTCGTACTTTAAAAACCATAGCACCCGTTGCACTGTCTCTGGTGAGCTGAAAATGAATAGGGTTCATCTGTGACATGTCCTTAACAATATTCCATCATAAAATTGGTGACTTATTGCCCGTCGGAGGCTGTATCGTGCTAACAAGACATGTAAGGAAAAGTGGCCGATGACAACGACGACGACGACGACATACACACAGAATTTTTTTCTAAAAACCGTTTTTTCGTGTTGTTTTTGATGGAAAACGTAAAAATAACTCAAAAAAATATTTCAAAATTCCAACTTTTTTTGGGGTAAACCAATACTTTTCTCGCATATTAGATAGGTTGGGCGGAAAAGTAAAAATGCAGAGCTGAAACACGTTATCAAACCAAAAGAAGCAAAAAAGGGAGCTGTAAAACCTTTGTATCATCCATCAACAACTGTACATCCGTCTCTACCATTTGGGAAAAAAATCGTCAGCTATCCTGACAACGACATAGCAGTGAAACCACAATTTTAAAACATAAAGACAAAATGATCTCTAAGGAGAAGATATAGCAAAAATTTCGCAGACCATTTTGAACAAAATTCCAGTAACGATAATCACAGTCCACAATTTCTCCAATACGAAATTGGAAATGAACAAGAGGAAATACAAGTCACATTTAACGACAATGACAGCATAAACTCTACTATTTCGTTAGAAGAACTAGGCGACGCCTTATTCAACCAGAAAAGTTCATCTCCCGGTCCAGACGACATACCTATAATCTTTATACAAAAAATGAAGCTCTAGTGCGAGAAAATATCTCCTCGACATCCTAAATACAATTTGGATACACATCACTTCCCAAAATCTTGATCAGACTGGTATATAATCCCCATCCTCCAAAAACCAAAATCAGATCCCCACTCTTACAGACCTATTTCTCTAACCTTGTCAACTTGTGAATTATTCGAGAATATTATAAACCGAAGGAAAACGAACAGCTCCTGATTCCCGAACAAAACGGTTTACGCCAGAACAGATCTACCCCCGATAATCTAGTGGACTTGGAATCCGAAATTCACGAAGCGTTAATAAACAAGCAGCATTGTTTGGTTGTTTTTTTGTGACATAACAAAAGCTTATGATTGCACATAGAGATTCGGTATCATTTAGAAGCTACAATCCTGAGGAATAAACGGATATTTACCATAGGGCTAATAATATGTAAGCTTCAATATTTGTAATATCACATCTTCTTCTTTTTTCTATAAACATATATTAAGTCAATCACAAGTTAGGTCACTTCTTGGTCTAGCCAAAAATAACTACTAAACATCAGGTAGGCATCAAATAAAATGTAACTTCTGTCATTCTGACGATGATATTGATTCATCGAAACAATTGTCAATTTTTTAGAATTTTCAATAACTTTTATTATATTGTGCAATTAACTAGAAACCGTGAGTTTAATTTGAAACACTAATAGGATATTTACATATTTACTAAAGTTTATTCAAAAATTCCCTCCAATTTAGAACATTCAGAGGACGATCAAATGAAAAAACATCAACACCCAGATTTCAAGAAAACGGAGTACCGCAAGGATCAGCTTTGAGCACGATCTATTTTTAGTGGCAATAAATGATATCAAGAAATACTGTCACTTACCAGTGAAAGGCAGGCTTTATGCGGATGACCTCGTCCTTCTACTAAGAGGAACGCACATAAAATCCGCCACACGGATTCTCCAAGCCATACTAGACAACCTTCAGGAATGATCATACGTAACCGGACTCAATTTATCGACCGAAAAACAAAATGCCCTATCTTCTTTAAAAAAAGAGACTGGAAGTAACCCAGTATAAACATTGAATGGCAAGGACCTAACCATTGTTACGGAAACAAAATTTCTCTGTCAAACTTTTGACAGCAAACTATCCCGTAAAAGCCACGTTACAAACCTAAAGGGTGCCTGCCACCATGCCATAAACGTCCTAAATGTTCTTTCAAATATTTCCTGGGAAAGCGATACATCAACTTTATTTAGCATATACACATCTTTAATAAGGTCAAAGATCGATTATGGTTCAGTGGTGTACAACTCGGCTAAAAACTCCATCCTAAAACAACTAGACGTTATTCAAAACACTGGACTACGCATTGCACTAGGATCTTTTCGTATAAGCCCTACTCGTATAAGCCCTACTCTTATACCCCTAGACTTCAGGAGATATTTTCTAAGGTTTTCCTACTCTAGCAAAGTTTTAGCCACACCAGAAAACCCAACCTATCATAATATCCATATCAACCGTTTCAACTTGTACTTCTCAATTCACCCCCGATGCCATCCGCCCTTTTACGAGCGACTCAACGGCTTAATCCACTAATACTCCATAACATTTCCCACAATTTACCATCCCAGCAAAAACTCTTCCCACCATATACCAAAAGTAAATAATCACTGAACTATAAAAATTTAATAAACACGAAATCTTAGCAGCCGTTATACAAAACCCCTTCAGTGACATAAGCAACAAATTCAACGACTGCAGCTAAAGAAGTAGAAGCAGCAACCTTCTCCAAAACCAACAACGCCAAATTCAAGCTACACAACAACTTCAGCATTTTCAATGCAGGGCTGTACGCAATCCTAGAAGCCCTGAAGCACATTAGTGAATCCGACCAAAACAAATTTACAATTATAAAGGCCTAAATGAGTGCCCTGTACGAGATCCAACGCATGTATCCCAATAACCTTATCCACAATGAAATTAACAGTGAACTCCAAAACGCCGCAAAAATAGGAAAAGAGGCAGTATTTACATGGGTACCCTCAAATATCGGAGTCAGTGGAAACGAGTCAGCGGACTATCTGGCACGCGAAGCAGCAATAAATGACGTTTGTGTTCAACTAAACAAGATAGTGCTCAGTGACCTAAAATCGTTTTTTAAAAATATAGTTCGTAGTGCGTGGCAAATCAAGTGGTCGCAGTGCTTCGAGAGTCTAAGTGAAATTGAAGAAAATGCGCTACAACGGCCAGTCTTTCTACCATATAAGGAAAAGCAAGCGATACTCTCACGCCTTCGAATCGGCCACACCCGCCACACACCCCTCCATCTTATTGCAAAAGAAAACACCCCTTATTGTGATACATACCAAACTAAAATAACAATGAAACATATTTTAGTGAAATGTCAAAAATTCTACAACACCAGAAAAAATTAAACTTTGCTCAGTACATACTGTTACAAGATCGATCTACCTACCGCGATGTGTGGGAAGCACTTCGAAACCTCCGAGACCATGTGTTGGAATCCAACGTGAAGAAACTGGCTATGCCTAAGATAGCGAGTAACCAGTTGGATTGGCGAATCATCAGGAACATGGTAGAGATTATATTTCAAGATATCGGTGTCCAGATATTAATTTGCAGCTACAACCTCCGTTATCAGTATCCGATGAAGACGGTGCCCTGCCTATTCCATAAGATCGGAAAGTGTAGAAATGGGGTCAGTTGCCGATTCAAATATCCAGTCTCGGCTACGCAAAAGTTCCAGGAGGAACTTCCATTTAAGGAGGGAGTAATGTTACGAAACAGCACACTGGTATAGTCCCTAAAACCGACCCTGTCTAAGCCAGGAATAATAGTTAAAATTATGGCGGATACGCAGTTATAAAAAACTGTTTACGATTGAGACTATCTTATCTAGAACTGGTTTTTGTGACCAGAGTTATCTAGAAAAGGGCAGAAAAATTATTTGTGTGTATAAGCCGCAGCCTGGAATTTACTAGTAAAAATGGCTTTAATATAAATAAGGACCGATCAGCGGAAGAGTTAGTTGATAATTTGACATCGAGAGATAAACAAATAAATAAGTGAATTAGTGAACTGTTTATAAAAATTTGTTTAAGTGAATATACTGTATATATATAAATTAAGTATAAGTGATTAGTTTAGTGTTTAAATAAATTAGTAAGTAGCCATACCGAGTGTTTAAAATTTATCCCACCCGTTTATTGTTTAAATAAATAACAAAAACATTGCAATACATATCCGGCATACTCAGAGACAATAGCAACGTGGACAACGTTATTAAGTTTCTTATGGAGATTAACATGAAAGATATTTAAACCTAAAACGTTCATAACTTATAATTAATAACATAACTATCTATCTCTAATGCTAATGTAGAGAATACCTCAGTGGTTCGGGCGACATTAAATAAATAAAAATTCATTATGGGTTCCTGAATAAATAGACTGAATTTTCATAGGAATGGATAGAAAAAGGATACTTTTTTCAATTACCAACAAATTTTTCCAAGTATCGTCCAAATTTTGTCACTTGAAGAATACCTAACCGGCTGAGGCAAAGTAAGGATAGGTGCCATTCAAAGTATCCTTCCACTCACTTTTTAGAATATAGCTATTTAGCGTCTTTTTCTGTTGGGTTATCAGGATAAGGGTTAAGCAACTGTTATCCAGCTAAATCCAATTATGTTATGCCAGCATGCGTTCCCATACTCACGCATTCGGTTAGAACAAGACATCTGAAATAGAACTAAATAATTTCAGAAACATGAATCCGCTTGAAAATATACTTCCACTTTTTCTTTTAGAATTGTTTGAGAGATAAAATTTATTCTGAGATATGTGCGTGTGTTTTCAAATAATGTGATGATTATCAATCTATGTAGAATTCCACTTCTTTCTATTAATGCTCCCAGAAAATAGAGGTTTATTCTAAAATTTAAGGAGCTTCGGTCACCGAATTATCATTATTTCCGTTTATAAATCTTATTGGACAAGATCACATCTTTATGCTAAGATGCATTTTCCAAAGGCTAATGTAAACAGTATTATTCCAACATGATATGTGAAATGGGAATGAAAATGCAACGGAACCACTTTTACATACGAATATTGAAAATAACTTTCCCACAATATTGACTGTAACGGGAACAAACAAATTTCGACGCCATTCATGTAAATGGAACAAATGAGGATCGAGTTAACGAATTTTTATCACATTTCGATAATAACTGATAGTTCAATTTTCATGGAAGTGACCATAAAAACCAACTTGATTGTACGTAGAGAACAATAATTTATATTCAAATAAATCCGATGACATACTTACTGGTAATTACCTCAATTGCCAAATATTTGATAAAAATTGATTATTGTGTTTTCAGAGGCAACGTACAATGTTAATAATTCCTAATTCTTACACTGTTCGAAAGAAATGTGATTGCTTCCATATTGCCGACGAGGATGAAGTGATCCAAGTGAGTAATAGCAATTATCCTTATGTAGAGTACTATACTTTGTCTGTGACTATCAAATAATTAAAACGATTTGTGCAATATAAATTTCATTTATTCGTCGCAAAATAATTGTGAATCTTGAAGAGCTTTGACAATTAATTAACTCTTTTGAATCCAAACTCGTTGGCACGTTGGTGGTTGTGGTCAAGATTCTTGCTGTAGCCATTTTATTTTGTAATGAACCTTTAATGTAGCCTTCTGCTACTGGTGTTGACTTACACCCTTCATATATTTTCAAGCAAATCTGACCATGACCACACCATTAACCAATGAGGTAGTCGACGATAATCGAAAACAATAATCAGTATAAAGTTTAGGATTCGGGAACTTCAAAAATGCACCATTTCTTTTTTAATATTTAGCAAATAATACCTTTATTTATAACTATCCAATTCACTCTTTGGATTTTTCCTACCTCGGTCGTCAAGTTTATTCCGTCGGGGGTTCGATTCACTTATTTTGGATTTCCCCTGGTTCCAATTTAAGAGCTTTTTCAGATTGAAATCATTCAGATTTGCGTTTGAAGACTGATATTATTTTGGAGTAACTTGCAATGTTAATATTGTGATGGATGCTTATATTGCTTTTCACATTCAAGCATTGAATATTGATGATGACACTGATTTATACACATGGAACAATTCTGTGAAATCGGCCAGCGACATATTTTCCGAAAAATATTTTTTCCGGGAAAAGGATTTTCATCGCCTCCTTTGGGGTAGCTACGATATAGGAAGGCGTACAATTTTTAAAACTATTGTCATTTAAATCTTCAATTTCTTTCGTGATTTATAGTAAAATGACACCGCACATTTTGAATGTTGACGATGACAATAAAAATATTGCTAAATACTCCGATTGGCTATAATACTAGATGTTTTCATTGATTGAAAAGAATTGAGTAATGAAACTAGAACTCACTGAGTGAGTAATCAATCACATAATCCAATAAATAATGGATGTATATTATTAATATTATCAAATAGTCATGAAAAAAATCACGCAATGCAAAGTGGAAGTAACGGAACGAATACTGCAATTTTTTTGAATATAAAAGCAAAAATCTAAAAGTGACGAAAACAACATTCGGTGGTAAAAGCAGTCTTCTCTTGGTCTTTTGGGTCCATTTCCACTTGCCAATAACCAGACTCCTGGTCCAAGGAGGAAAACAGTTAGCTGCCAGCCAAAGTATCTAGCGTGTCGTCAATTCGAGGCAGAGGATAGCTGTCATTCTTCTTTAGGTAGCGATAATCCACGCAGAATCTCGTAGTTAAATCCTCTGCCATCTCTCGAATTATTATTTCAGCTTCCTTTCTCTTCGCTCGTGGAAGTCTTCTAGCTGATTGCTTAATTGGCTTAGCATTACCAGTATCGATTTTGTGTTAGACAGCTGATGTTCTACCAATCTTTCCTCCTTTTGGTACGAATAGGTCTCGATACTGCAAGAGCAATTCTCTCATTCTCTTCTTTCCAGCTCGATCCAAGGATTGACCAGCTACTGATAACCTTTGTTCGAATCTGGCATTAGAATTGTCAGTGGTCGTTGTTAGACGAACTATAGACGTCACTAGTACGCAGGATCCCGTCCTGGTTTCCTCCTTGATGGTAACTGGGTAATCATTCACGTTTATCACACGTACTGGGATCTCTTTCGCCGACGTAACCAATCCTTTTCCAATTAGTACTTCTTTGCCCACCTATTCGTCGTGGTTCCTTGGCTCCATCATAATCGGTGTACATTCCTCCCTGATTTCCTGTAGCCATGCTACTATCACGGTTTCGTTTCGTGCAGGTAGAACGGTATCTTCCTGTACTGCTGCCAGAACCGCGCTGCCTTCATATGAATGAAGGAATACCTCTTCGGAACCCACTTTAATGGTTCTGTTTCTAAAGTCTAATTGGTAACCATGTACATTCATTACGTCCATTCCCAGAATCACGTCTTCTTCAATGTCAGCTACGATTACCGTATGCGTGAACTTTTCTGCGCCAATTCCCAAAATTATTTGTGTCTCACCGTGAACGTTAGCACTCTCACCTGTGGCGGTTCGCAGTCGTAGATTCATTGGTAGAAGCTTCTACTCGGAGTTTATTATCTCAGGTCGTATAAAGGTTCTAGTTGCTCCAGTGTCTACCAGCAGAGTATATTTCTTACCACTCACTTCGTCATCTACACATACACTGTCGTTGCGACATCTGAGAGAAGCAATCAGTATAAGAGGGTCTTTGGAACGATCATGGTTCGGTGCTGCCCGTTCGTAGCCGGCCCGTTCTAGTTTTCCTGTGACCAGGGTTCTTGGTTCACAGGAGTTCTGGGGCGCGTACACGAACTGTGTACATTCTCTAGCTCGCCACAATTCCAGCATCTGATCTTCCTCGGCTTTCTGTCCATCATACTTTTTATCAATCTGACGATCTGGTCAAATCTCTGTCCTCGTCGCCTTCCTCTCGGATGGTCCTAACTTTGTCATAACCCGAAGCCTTCGTTGCTGCTGGCAATGCGTCAACTGATGTTTTGGGATGGGCTGAACGGAGCGTCCTGTGCATATCGAGGTCACGTAAGCCTTCAATAAGGGCCTGTATGCCCATACATTCCATCATGTTCTCTGGTGCCGATTGATAAGCAAATCGAACTAATCGGGCAATATCCACTTTATGCACTTGAGGGGCATCGCTACGTTTCTGCCTTCGTTTCTTCAGCTGGGATTGGTACAAATGTTCTTGATGTTCGTGTCCATATCGCATATCCAACCTCTCCTTCAGCTGCTCGAAGTCATTCTTTTCTTCAAGTGGTATCGTCTGAAGCACATCTAAGGCATCACCCCGAAGCGCGATGGTAAATTCACTGCCTAATCCCTATCGGACCAATTATGTATTCTAGCGGCTGCTTCAAACTGTTTCTAATAATTGGTTCACGATGTCTTTCCGTCGAACGTTGGAGCCTTGACTCGGGCAAAACTGCCAATGTCTTCTAACTTAGGGAGTGTTTCTGGCTTGTAAGGTTCTGTTTGCTCGGTATTCTTTTCTTCCGCTGGCGTGTATTGAGTTCTTGAATCTGTCATCCTTCTTTCTAACTCCTTGATTTTCTCGTCCATCTGGTTTTCCATCGTTGACATCTTATTCTGAATATCCCATTTTAGCGATAAAATTTTATTTCGACATCAGCGGCAATGTCGTTTTTCATTGATAAGATATCGGTAGATATATCGTTCTTCAAGGCAGAAATATCGCTTTTTATAGCCGTAATAACGCTTTTCACATCCGTTGGAATCTTCTCTTACATGCCAGAAATCTTCTCTTCCATGGCAGAAATCTTCTGGTCCATGTTAGCAGAAATTGACTTGATTAATGTGGAAGTATCATCATTAATTAAAACAATTTCTGGATCGAAGCCGTCATTTTCCAGACCACTTTAAGTCTTTCTACTAATTCACTTTTCTTACCGGACGTTTCCAACACACGATCTTCCAGTTCTGCTCTTAGTTCCGACACTTTCAGGTCACATAGTTTCTTGGCCATTTTTACGTAGCAATTTCTTCATATCATCCCATTTCTGACACCAATGTAATGTTTTTCTTATTTATTTAAACGTTTGTATTACGTGTGGGATAAATTCACTCACTCAATTTATTTATTCACTAAAAAATTCACTAATTCACAATATATGCACTTAAACTAATTCAAATAAACACTTCAATACTTACTTCATATTTACTTGTTTACTGTTTATTTCACGAGATAACTTTGTAAACTAACTTCTCCCGCTGGTCGGTCCTTTATATATTAGTGCCTTTCTTACGAGATAATTCTAGATTGCGGCTTACACAAAAACAATTGGCTCTCTGGAATAGTCTTTCCTTTTCGGGATATTTCTCAAATGCCGGCTCAATCCTTAAAAGACCTTCGGAGAACATGTCAAAAAAACGGTCACAAAATATCCCATATTCTCAGAGTTCGGCGCACTCGCTATATTTTTAACTCCGTTAACAGAAGGTTACAGGACCGTACTTAGTATCTACTTCGGTGTGCGAGTTCGTAACAATATCATCATCCATGCTCTTCCATTCCATCAAAACCCAGTAACATTGTACTGCCCGATAACATAACCGTTGTTCCTTGGAAAATAACAAATCGAAGCCAATTCATTTATCTATCAAAAACAATACCAAATTTCAACTATTCCCTAAGTTTCTGTTAGTAGAAATTCCCCATATGACTTGATTTTTTATGCTATTATTTTAAGAGAGATTCAGCATTTTGCCTATTAGTAATAAAACCGGTACTTTGCTGGTATTTGTTGAGATTTCACAACATGCTTACACTGTAGTTGGTTTAGTAAGAGATCGAGTACTTGGTTCGCGTATTTGTGTGTCAAGCGTATGGGAGATGAGGGCGGTAGGTACTTGTGGAATATTCTCGAATTATTGCTACGTGAGAGGGTTTTTATGGTTGCCAATTGAATTTTATATTGTCGTATAGAAGCTTGCACCATTAGTAAGTATTAATGGAAGGTTGCATAATAAGTAGGTATTGATGAATATAATTAATTCTCAGGAATTATTTATTTTGAATCAGAACAAAAACTTTTTGGCAGACAATAATTGTGAAAGTTTGACTATACTTTAGTTATGAAGTCTTTGTTAGTAGATATCTCGGGTTTGTTATGTAACCATCAGTTTCGTGGTAATTTGGGGTAGCGATTGTTTAGTACCATCTGCGGGGAGTAGAAGTTGTGTTTTATACCTGTTATCTATACTGGTGTTGCGTATGTGAGTATTGGTCGTACGATTTGTTTATAAATGAGTATATTGATGTGGCTTGTGTCGGCATATGAGTGGGTATAGTCTGCTCATTGCAATCTTAGCTTAATGTACTTGTTGCGTAAATATTTTAGGGTATTACTGAGCGTAATTAGATGTCCGCCTACATGAAGCTGAGATTGCAATGAACTGTTTTTTTCTAGCTAATCTCCTGAGTAATAAATACTGTTTTGGATGCGTTGATAGCTAGTTTGTGTTCTTGGAAATATGGTATTATTTTAGTATTAACGTGTGTTTGTGCGGTTTCTAATGCCTGATCAGGATTCTTGACCGATGTTACAAAGTGTCGTTGGCATATATTTAAGTTAATATTTTGGGTGAAGGTGGGGTATCGTGGATAAATATGCAATATAGCAAAGGTGATAAGACAGAGCCATGCGGTACTCCAGCTCGAACTCTATATTGTCAAGCTGTGTAATTATTAATTTTGGTTTAAAAAGTTCTGTGAGTTACTCAAGACTTCAAAATTTTATTTAGTAGATTAATTCCTCGAGCCATACGAAATCAAAAGCTTTATGTATGTCAATAGCTCATTATGGCTTAGTTTTTCGCCTGGAAGGATTCTCTAATATGATTGAGTACTCTGATAATTTGAGAGACTGTACAGTGGCCGCTTCTGAATGCGTACTGCTCGGTGGTGGAATGTTTTTGTGTCTATCAATGGAGTTTGAAGCCTTGTTGTGTATGTTTTGTGATACTTTCAAGTGGATAAGGACGGGATCGTGCTTAAGTTTGGTAAGGGTTTTGATTTTTGTTAGGCTATTTAGGTTTTTGCATATTGTGATGTCAAGTGTACTGGGGAGTGGTTTGCATACGAAGTAACATATTAGATAGGGTTAGTTGAAAAATGATGAACGAAAAATACCAACTAAGTTTTTACCTGACAACTAGTAGAAAAAATTATAGTTAATGAGTACATTGGACATGTGGAGATCACATAAAATAAATGTTTATTAAGTGTTACAAAATCAATCATGTGAGACTATAAATAATTTTGCAAGCCATGTATTTCTATCTTAGTAAATTTGTTTGGCTTTTCTTAGTAATGTTCACCACATGTTATTTATTTTATTAAAACGATATTTCACTATGGGTGTCATATGTCCCCCTCGCGACTATTTGAATCATTATTCAATCATCGTTATGTAATGGTAAATGAAAAATGGTCACAATTGGTAAGGGGGTGTTTGAATTAGTGATTCAGTTCAAACAAATGATTACAATTATATGCATTGAAGCCGGGAGAGTCAATGAGATAATATAGACTATAAGTATGGAGAATACTACCTTTTAGTAAAATAGTATTGCTCGATTAAGTTTTTGAAGAAAATGTACTCTCGTTTCGTCAATGGTACTATCCCCTTATCCATTACGAAGCACAATAATGATGACCATACTTGTACAGTTTTATACTCCTATCTAAACTTCATCTGTGTTGTTAAAGCTAAAATATATTTCTCAACTATTGAAAATCTCCTAGCAAATTTGAAAAATGGATACAAAATGAAATGCAGCCTTCCAAATATTCATATTGACCCAAGAAACTATTATCAGTATATTATAAGCATATATAATGATTAGGAGTTCACCTTGAAATGATCATACCAGACACGGGGCGGTAAGTTAAAGAAAATATCGTCTCTTTTCAACTACATATGTAGACTCGTTATTTGCCGTCATTGTGAATCTACTTTATACAGTATTTCAGTTGAAAACTTGTTTCTGTAGTGGCTATTTACAATAATAAACTGAATAATACCATGCAAAATTATAGAAATATGACCTAGTTTGTAGCCACACTGTGTTTCAATTAAATTATACATCCCCTTCAACTGGCCACGCCCAGAGATGAGTAATTATCACATTGCTGTTTTGGAATTAAATGCATTGTAGGACAATGTATTTAATGATCCATGTAGCTGGTGATGGTTTGCTATAGGCTATTGCATTTGTGAATAGTAAAACTACTAATAAATTATTGAATCAATACATGGATACATAATACACACATAATATCATAAGATTATCATGAACATTCTCATTTTTTTCATTACAAAAATAACCATGATCTATACAGAGTGTATGATATCTACTAGTCTTCTGAAATAATTACATCAATATTTTATATTTGATATTTTAGTTCTCTAGTTACAATAATTATAAGAATTACATGAGGAAATTGTGTGCCGATATTCTTGCGATTCTTCCAAATATTGAACTCGTCTGTGATCGAGACGTGGCTCCTTTCTCAAAAGCATAATCCGTACAGTTTGACTATTTATAATAACTTTGTCCCTAGTATGTATTTGCGGCTCCTAGATTTTTTTAGGTGACTTTTCTTTGGAAGGCAGCAGTAAAACAGGGTTTCAAAACTCATCAGGGGAGTAGTTTTTGAGAAGGCAGCATGGCTGACGTTGATTTAATTATCTTTGATTATTTATTTGAAAAATATTGGTTTGGAGTTGAACAACCTTGTTATGTAATTAACGAACCATGCAAAATCCTGCACTCACTATCTCAAATGTCTTCTGCGCGATTTGCGTCTATGAGACCCTTACGAAGATATTTTGGCAGACAATAATTATTAAAGTTTGACGCGATTTTGATCGTAAAGTCTTTGATAGTAGGTATTAGGGCTTTGTCAGGTAACTAAGGGTTTATGGAAATTTAGGATAACATGTATGTTTGATTGCTATCCATAAACACTTGTTCTGTACCAATTGCAGGGATTAGAAACTGGGTTTGGTACCTGTGAGGTAAACTGATCCTGCATATGAAAATAGAGCTCTTATTATGTATTTGAATGTGGGTATTTTTTTGAGTTGAGAGTTTCCTGTGTCTACATATGAATGGGTATAATCTACTCATTGCAATGTAGGCTTTATATACCTGTGGCATGATATGCACATTTTCGTTCGTATATCCCTAAGTTTAACCTAAGTATTTTAGGGAATTGTTGAGCATTATGAGATGCCAATGTACGTAAAGCTCTGATTGCGAGGAGACGTTTTTTCTAGCTGTTTTCCTGAATAATAAATACTCGGGTTTGGATGCATTAATAGCTAGTTTGTGTTCGTGTAAATAATTTTCGTGTTTACGTATGTTTGTGCCACTTCTAATGCCTGATATGGATTCTTTGCTGTTGTTACAAAACAATTGTCGTCGACGTACATAGCGGTTAGTGTTTGTGGAGATGTCGGCAGATCGTGGATTAATAGGGAGTATAACAAATCTGATCATACAGAGCCTTGCGGTACTCCAGATTGGATGGAATTGTTCAGCTGTATAGTTGTTTACTTTTGAATATTATTTCCTCTTTGTTACATCAATTTCATCAAGTAGTCTAGGATTACTAATGAGTTTATACACTAGCCCTCGAGCTTGGAGACAAAGGTCTTTTGTATGTCTATTGTAACCATAATAGCTTTATTTTTACTTTGAAATCTTCCCTGATATGATTTAGGACTCTAATAATTTGCGCTACAGTGCTATGGACACCTCTGAATCCGTATTGCTGTAGAGGTATAGGGTTATATTGGTCGATAAAATATTGTAATATTTTTAAAATTATTTTGTCACTCACTTTTGCTATGTTGTTCAATAGGGATATTGGTCTATAGCTATCCACATAGCACATATCGGGGTATTGGCCAGTTTTGATGATATAATTTCACAATAGCTTTTATGGGTAAATATTTAAGCAAGATGTTATGTATATTATCTGATCCAGGGGCTGTTTTATGTTTCAATTGTTATATTGTGTTATTTATATCTGAGCATCTTGTGAAATTTAATTTGTTTAGTGAATTTAGGTGTTGTCGTACTGTGTGCGCTATATTTTGTTGATGTTGTGTGTGTGTTGTGAATGATTTTTGAATTTGTTTTTAAAGTATTATCCGAATTATTATGCGATGTCAGTGGTGTCGATGTAAGTTTGTTCATTACTGACGATCTTTGTTACTTCATTTGGTTGATTTTTGAGGCGTCTGGCGATTTTTGAGTGCGAGTTATCATTCGGTTTTAGTGTGTCTAAGAATCTGGATCAGTCATTGTATTTATGTGCCTTGAGCAATGCATTTATTGTGCATTGATACTATTTGAGTAGTGTGTAACCTACCAATTTCCTCTTTAAAAAAAAATAACAGTTGGTAAGGTTCCTAGGTTCTCCCAGGTCTTCAACCTTTACGGCCTTCGGCTTCGCTCGAGTGGAGGCGGTCGTGAATCGAATCACATCTTACTGGGAATCCACAATATTATAAAAATGTAGAAAAGAAAAGGGGCGCCAGCTAGATTTTCATTATATGCAGCCCTATCAGTACGCATAATCTATATTCTAGCAAGAGAAAGATAAAATAAAAGAACTAACCTCGAACTTGCACTTGTTTATTACCCCTGGTACAAAATTCAGCCTACAATATCATGAGCCATAAAAATACCAATCATAAACACCACTGAATTTCATAACCATATATCAATTTTTATAGAGAAGTTTATAAAAAATATTTGACAGGTTTTTATCAAGTTTACCCAGGTATTAATATTACAGGTTCCCATTTTTTGAGAATAGTCACATGAGTGAGTGAAATCCATTTAAACCCAATCCCAGTTAGTCATAAGAAAGATAATGAATCTTTAGTTAAGAAATTACGTAAACACTTTGGAAACTCTTGAACTGCGCAGTCAGGGCGTTGGTACCAAGGCGAGCGACGCGGGAGAGAAAAATGTCAACATCAGATAGTTAAGGAAAAAGAAAATAAAGTTAAGAGGTAATTTCTGCACCCTCACAGATAAAATACCGTATGCAGTTAGACATATTAAATGTGCAAGTAAAAAAAAAATATATAACCTGAATACTAACGATTGAATCTAACTTATCTTAGTACTGTTTCTCCAAGTTGGCAGTTTGAACACATTGGAAAGCCCAAAGTCTGAGAAGAAAGATTTTGAATGGTTATAGCTACCATACATTCAGCAAATCTTCCATCGGAGGACGAACCTTCTCGAAATGAACATTGCTTTCCCAAGGGAAAATGCAGCTCCCACAAAAGAACCCTCAAAATAATACAAAAATATCAATTACCATGTGGAAAATTTTAACAAGCTCTCTTAAAAAAATTGCATTTTTAAGAAATACTGTTGAACATGTGTACATACTTCCCAACTAAAGGATCTTCACTAAAAACAAACGGCGTAAATGACCAGCAAACGTCTCATATATCCAGTATGGTCCTATCTTTAATACGGCTCGATACAATAAGAAACGTCCAATCAAATTCACTATATGAATCCTCAATTTCGTGGCTTGGAGCAGGAAAATATAGCTCAATCCCCAATTCACTGGGTCTCCTTGTTCAAAAGTACAAAATTCCAAAAATACCTCAAACTCCATAAAATGCCAGTACACAAGGAAGAATGTGAGCTGGAAAACTAATCCCCTAAACGGGATGTTAGATGAACACACAGATTCTCCTGAATCACCCAATTTCCCCAAGAAAAATTCAAACCACGTTATGAGGTTTCAGTTACTTTTTTTGGAAAAAACGCCAGAGTGCTGACAAGACCTAGGTCAAAAATCAGGTCTGCCATACATCTGTCACGAGTACCAATTCTATGGTACGCCCCAATAGAATAAATAATAATCTGTAGTCAAGTCCGGTAAATAAGTCTCAGTCAAGTCGACAAATATAATTCTTCTAGTCCCCAAAAGTTTATAATCCACCCTCAATCGCACAAAACGTAACGAAGTAGGCAGCCGGTAAAGAAAATACACACTATCATCGCATTCGAATACAACAACCAAACGCGTCTCTGCAAATCACTCGTTCCAATGCCTACGAACCTTAAACAGAAAAGAAGAAGGATAACCTCGATTGTCAAACTTAGAAGTAAACAGAACTTATTTATTATAAACCACTCTGAATTCACGAAAGCCCTTTGAAAAGTATAGGGAAATCTATCAAACTAAGGACAATTAATGGTATGTATTCAGAAACACATAAGCGAGATGTAACCTATTTATTTAGTCTAAAATACGAATGACCTGATCCTCAAAATAAATTGCAGGGAATTTACATGTAAGTAGTCAATAAATCATTATGAACTTATTGTGAAATTTGGATCGTTACAAGTGAATGATCATTGTTATAGCTTAATAACTGCCATATTTTCCTCATTCCATATTTTCCATGTATTGTTTGGATTATGTGCTCTGCGAGGGTGTCACGTGTTTGTATTCTTAGTTTTAGTGTAGTTGTATGATTTCTAGCGTTGATAATATATTCTGTAAATTTTCTATTATTCCTGTTACATTTCGTGTATTTTTTATTTTATCTATTACTCTTGTGTTCCCGTTTATATGTCTTCTAAATATAGTCCAACTTGTAGTATTATAATCGTATATTTTTGACTTGTTGGGGATGTGGATGTTATGGGATAGTTTAAGTTGGATGAGAACGGGGCTATGGTCTGAGTTGAAGCCTGCTATTGTTTTTATTTTTGTTATATTATTGATGTTTTTCCCTGTTGCTAGAGGGAGTCGCTAGGGGTGTAGCTAGCATATGGAAGATATGTGTGTGAGAGAGAGAGAGAGAGAAATTCGTAATGAATTCTTGTTGGTTTTTTGGTTATTTGGGTGGTGTTGTTGTTTTCGAGAGTGGTGCCCTGGTGTAGGATTGGTTTCCTCCTCAGGGCTGAGTTGGGGGTGTGTTGGATGGTTAAGTGCACGTTGACTGAGAAACTGAGTTGGGGGTTGAAAAGATGTCTAGTAAGTAATTTTTTTTAAAAGTGACTAGGAAAATTTGATTGAAAAGTGTATGGAATTGAGAGTTATGGGATGGGCCTTTCGTTAGAAAGTAACTGGAGGTTCTTTTGTGTTGGGGTGTGTCGGTGGTTGATGTTAGGAAGCAGCGAAGCTCAAAAGCGTACGGGGATGGTGTGATAAAAAGTGTCCAGGATGGAAGTGTTAATGTAGAAGACGAACCATGTATCGTTGCCGATACATAGGTATATGCGTTGAGCTGGCTAGGTGTCAGAAATTATTTGATGAGAATTGGGTGTTATTTACTGAATTGGAAGTATCTCCGATTTTTTAAGAAGTAATATTATGAAATATTAGAGATTGGTATTTTTTTGTTTTTTTGGGATTTTTGAGAGACATATAGGAGACATTTTTGAAAAGTGCATGGAATATGATGATTTGTTGAAATTTAATGAAAGTTGCGGTGACGTGCCTTCGGTGGTTTGGGTTATTTACGGTGGTCGGCGGTAAAAATAATAATCCAAAAATGCGGGTGCGTCGATCGTCGGTCCATTTGGCTAGTGAATAAATTCACAGAGTGTGCAGGAAAACCGCAGAAAACCTGCAACACCGACGTGGGTGGTGTGGATCGGCTGGAAAGTACAGGGTTTGTCCAAAGTGTTGAACAAATTAATGAGAGTTGTTGAAATGATGGCTATTTGAGTATAGAATGATTATATTAGAAATAGTGCTATTTCGGTACTAAGTAAGAGATATTGAAAAGTTTGTTAATGTTCTGAAGAATAATATGAGAATGGTGAAGTTTTTATTCGAATTATCGGATTGAAATTGGGGATTCGTCTAGATAGTCTATGTATACGTCTGGGAGGTCGTCATAGGCCGTGGCTAACAAGCGTAGAGAAGGAAATGAGAACTTCCTCTTGGGTTTTCTACCGAGGGGCCGTCTGTTAGCGATCCACGGTGTACGTAGGGTGTTTGTCGAAATTTCATTGCCCGATTTGATAGTGCGACTAACGTATCGGGCTTGTAAATTATTAAGACGTAGAGGAATTGGCTCGATGTCAGTGTTGACATAGACGGTGGCGCTGGGGGAGTATGGTGCTTTGTATTGGCAGTATCTAAGAATTGACTGCTCACAAGTTGGGAGTTTTTTGACGAGGTGGTCGGGAAGGGTGCAATAGACATTTGCTCTATAGTCGATTATGGGGCGGATGTATGTTTCATACGTATGAAGTAAGGTGATGGGGTGAGTGCGTCCGAAGCTGCCGCCGAGCGCCTTGAGAAGATTTACTCGACGTCGGACTTTATTTAAAGTGTCCATGAGGTCGGTCATCCAGTTGAGAGTGTGAGTAAATCTCATTTTCAAATAAATAACTTCCCTGCGGATTTCGAGTCGATCTCCCCAGAGCACGAGGCGGAAGTTTGTGGGTACAAGTCGTTCGCTCGTGGTATCGGGGTGTTTGAAAACAATGGCTTGGGTTTTTTGAGGGTTGAGAGTCACCCGCCATTTCCTGCACCAATTAGAAAATTGAGACAATAGATTTTGGGATCGAATGTTGAGAGAGCGAATGTCTGTGGCAACGTCTTGTGATAATGGCATGGGTATTATTTTCCCATTCCCGAATAAATACAACGAATATTGTCTATTATTTCAGACTTCTAAGCATCCGTCGACAAAGTCAACGAAAAAGTCTAGGTCTTATATTCTGGCTTCTGGTATCCGTCCATTCATCTGACCATCCGTTTGAAGCTTCTGCCGACGAACATTGCGAGGTAGAGCAAAACGTATAAACGAATTCTGCAACAAGGCGGTGTGATACCCCTTCGTTGGAAAAGAAAATTGACCTCTGATCTTTATTTATTGAACCCTTTTCGTTTATATAAAAGGTGAAATGACATGTTCAAGTCATTTTTGATTGGTTTTGTTCCAGGTTAGTTTTGGTTGTAACACCTACTTCTTCTTGATGTCTTCTTTTTAAAAACATTTGAAGACTGTTTTTATGACCTCATCATGTTGAAAGAGATAGGAACATATAACATGATTTAGGTCATAAGGATGTATTTTTACCTCATCTAATAGCTGCCATTTTAAAAATCTTAACACTGTTATTCTGAGCCATCGAGTACTTGTAAGGATAATTATAAATACTTAAAATGTGGTTCTATGTGCCATTGGCATTTTTTATTATTTTTGATAAATCTTCTTCTTCTTCTGGTGCCGTACGCGTCTGAGCGCGTTGGCGTTGTGTTCACTGGACGATATAAAGTGTTCGTTCCTCGGTTCTCCTGAATGTCGTAACGGCATCAGCGATGTTACACCATTTCCGGATAATGCGCAGCCATGAGTGTTGTTTCCATCCTGGTCCTCTTCTTCCATCGATTTGACCTTAAGAGGGCAGGTTTCTACTCCGTAGAGCAGTATAGGTCATATATAACACTTCTCCACACGAAGGCGGAGCCCTAGTGTTACCTCTTGTCGCAAAAGGTAGGTATTGAACTTGATAAACGTGTTTCGAGCAGTGGCTATGCGTATTTTTATCTCTTCGTTGTTGTCCCATTTCTCGTTCAGTGATATGCCCAAGTATTTGTACTCATTATCCCTCTCAAATTGATTACTGTCGATATAGAATTCTTCGTTGTCGTATGGTCTGCTCACTATCATCAGTTTGGTTTTGTTTATGTTGATATAAAGGTCACACTCCTTTCTTTTCACGTTTATAGCATTTACGGTGTCTTGTATATCTTCATTGTTATCTGATAAGGTCGCTGTATCGTCAGCGTAACTTGAGTTGTTGATGGGAATACCATTTACCTTTATTCCTCTAGGATTATCCTCTAGTGCTAGTTGAAATATCTTTTCCGTGTGTATGTTGAACAGAAGTGGTGACAATACGCATCACTGTCGAATTTACTTAGCTATGGGTTTGTCATACGTTTGATGTGTGTCATGAGTTCGTAGTTGTGCTGTTTGGTTCCAGTCTTAGAGGAATAATATACATAGAGAAGGCTATTCATTCATAAACACGTTTATTTTTGCGGCCAACAATTCTAAACGCCAGTAGTAAAATCATGAATTAATTACAAAAAGCGGGGATTGTATTGTGGATACATCGCCTTGGCGTTATCGTCAAAGCATAGGCGTACCAAATCTATTTAAAAACAACAAATATAAAATTATATTATTGGAATTTTGGTGTTTGTAAATATTTCATTCGATGAAATTAAAGTTTGTTGATTTTAATTAAAGTATTTTTTCATGGAGAATATTTTTACACTATTCTCTTTGTTGTAATTTCTAACCAGGTAGCGCTGCAGCATATAAAATTCTACACCGTTCAACCGATTACCCTCAAAATGGGCATATATATGTATTTTTCTATGCAGAACTTGTATTTCCTATCCTTTTTGTTGTAACTTTCCACCAGGAGACATTGCAGCATATCAACTTCTATATCGTATACTTTTTCCAGGAGCACAAATGTTTGTGCCACGAGCCGTAAGGCGAGTGCTGCAGATCAAAAGAGTGCAAAATATGCCTTGTATACGAATTGTACACAATATTTTTTCTACGACCAAGTTTCTTGATGAAAGCAAAAAGTAACTTATATACGTATTTTATTTAAACGTTGAACTGCAAGGATTTAAAAAATGAAAAACAGTTAAACCTAGGTATAGTTAATTTTGAATTGTTATGCCTGATGTATCTTTTTTTAATAATAAGTTTTAATTACTTCCAATATTAATATCTGTCACCGAAATTCATTATAAATATAAAATTAGATTGTCAAAACGGGTTTTGACATTGAGATTTCCTTCCCACAAGGTCAGCATATCAACTTCTATATCGTTTAGCGAGTTTAACGAGAGAAGAGATTTGCGTACGAGTTGTGCACAATACTTTTTCTACGATCACGTTTATTAATCAAAGAAAAAGTAACTTATATAGGTGTTTTATTAAAATTTGGAACAAAAATAATTGAAAAAATTAATATTGAAAAATGAGTTAAGCGTAGGTACAGTTAATAATGAAATTTGAATAATTTTGAATTGTTTCGCCTGGTCTATCTTTTTTGATAATAAGTTAGAATTAATTGTAATATTAGTGTTCGTCAACGAAATTCATTACAATGACAAGTTTTGATTGTCAAAATAAAATTTGACATTGACATTTCCATCCCAACAGGTAGCGCTGCAGCTCATCAACTTCTATATCGTACACTTTTTCCACTAGTGCTGAAGTTTGTGACACGAGCCGTGAGGCGAGTGCCTCAAATCAAGCGACAAACTTAACCCGGGAACGGTCGCGTTGATAACCATAACTCAAGATGTCGCGTGTTAGATTTGATCAAATAACATATTCTCATCTGAAAAAAAGTCTATATATTTTTGATTTAAATAGAAAATAGTAAAGGCATATATTGCCCACAGTATTCATTCAATTATCCGTCAGAATTCTCACCATGGGCTGCACAGTTGGTACATGTAGGTAATGTAGTTATAGTACTTATGTTTTTTACATATTGGGGAGGCATATGTTCCACATTGTTGTATCATAAATCTGTTTTTCTGTCAAGACAGTATCTGCATATCATTTTAGATTGATTACCTTGTAATTTTATGCACACTGGACCAACTTTCTTCCCATATACACACGCGTGAAATTTGGAATAAATAAACGATTGCGTGATAGATTTACAGTAACAAGTGCCTTTATTTCTCGTAGCAGTTATCTGTACACCTTCCATTGTTGCAAGCGTTGGTATGTGTCATCCCTGGAGGCATTCCTAGATAGCGACAGAATTCTAGTTACTTAGTGAGTTATTATAAGAGAAAACCTAAAAACGCTAGACAAAATCTAACAACGTGACTGTTCCCGGGTTAATTTTACCTTTTTGTTATTTTCACCATGTTCAAGGCACCTCTAAAATCAGATAAAGGGCCTACAGCATCTTCGGACAGCTTACTTGGGTTTTCTTTTAGGATTCCCAAAAGTTGTTTTTCAGTTGAAGAAGCAGTGCTGGTAGTAGGAGATAAGGACTCAGCTAGCGTATTATATTTAAAAACTCCTGAAGGACCAGGTTCCGTAAACCTAAAATACATAAATCAGAATAGGTTGTTGATTCTAGTCACTGGAACAAACTGTGAATGAATTTTATTGCCTATCACAAAAACATTTAAACATTTAGGAGAAAATATATACTACAACAAACCTAACAAAAAAACTAACCTATATGCAAGTATACGAGAATCTGAAGTAAGCAATGATACACCACTCATAAATAAATGATTCTCAGTTACTGTTACTAGATCATCAACAACTTCTTCTACTGGTAAACTAAAAATAAAACACACTTAACAATTTTTTTGTTTTCATAACAAACTTTTAAAAAGCATTACCTTTTTAAATGAAACTAATTGTCAATTTCTTAGAATTTTTAACATATTTTCAATATATTGTGGAATTATCTAGAAACAGTTAGTTTCATTTAAAAAGTAACATGAGTTGATTTCACAGAGTAAAGGTCGAAACAGTAAATTTTATTAAAAAGCAGTTTAAAAAAATATACTCCCTAATTTCAACATAAATTACTTAAATATTTACCTATCGACATCACTTAGAGTAGCACTAGAAGCTTGCTCAGACACATTTTGTGCTGCTAAATCTTTTTGATGGCAATCTGAGTTATTTGTTGAAGACCTAAAATAGACATATTCTTTTAACAAATTAATGTAAGTCAACTAACTCAGTCATCATTGCTAACTGAATAAAATGGATCATATGTGGTCAAATGACCTCTTAAAAAAATTAAAATAATAATTTAATTTTCAAATACAGTTCAGTTCCAAAATAGTAGGCACTAAATTCTCAGAAATATTGCATTAAACCAAGAAAAATTGTAGTTTAGTTTAGTGCCTACTATATTGGAACTGAACTATAGTTATCTAGACAGCCCAGAGTGTCACCAGTCGCCCAATAAAGTAATGACTTATAATTAATAAACTGTTTAAAAATTGTCTTTTATGGCCGCTTTATCAGCTGTAATAAAAAGAACTTATTATATTGAAAGGAAATTTGGTTTATCAGGACAGCGACTTTTTTATTAAGGGAATTATTTTAAGGGCCCATTGCACCAAGAAAATGTGTAGGTACTTACATTATATCTGGTGGATTAAATTCAAAAACTGACATGGGAAGAGCATATTTGTTTAGAAACTTACGGCCACTAATCTTATATATAAAATCAGATTGTTTAAAATGCTCCGAACAAATTTCAGGTCGTTTTGGTAGATCATGAGTCTTGCTTAGACCCAGTAAAGAAAACTAGAATAAAACAATGCCAAATAGAAATTTTCTTTTTATAATTAAAGAACTCTTAAGCATTATAAATATTATAGAAATTAATAATAAAAGTCGCCGCCACTGGAAAGCCGTTCAAATATTTACATGCCTGTGGAATGAGAGTTGACAGTTCGGGGTAATTTCGGCCGTTTTTCCGACAGAATTAGCACTGACGAACCATGATAATAAAAAACAATAAATTAATTAACTTAAAACCAAAGTTTGTCACTAAAAGTCTTGAAAAACACACATAACATCGAAAGAGCTCAATTTTCACGTGCTAGTCCTAATGGCGGTCGTAATAAACAAACCAAGTTTGACAGTATTTACTATAATACTACAATCCAATACAAATGTTAGTCAAGAACGCTCTGACGATATTTTCATTTCTCTTTATATCGTAACTGAACAAAGATAAAACTACTAAATAGTTTATACTAGACAAACAAAGCAGGTACTGAAATTTTTAACAATGTTGCCACTTTTAGTTACAACAAATACTTGTTAAAAATTTATACAAGAATATGCCTTTATTATATAAAATTCAAGTATTATTAATTAATTTTAAAAGCAGCGACTCAAATGCATTAATGATTATAACTTTTTTTTAATTGCATAACTTTTTAAGAAATTTTCAATAAAATTTCTAATTTCATTTTTCCTACATCTAAAGAGGATTTGTAAATATGGCAAAGCAGTGGAAGTGTCCCGCAAGTGAGCTTAGAATGTGACTCAATGTTTGGGACAGGAAAAAGTCAAAACAAACATATCTATTTTATTTATTAATCTGAGGTTCCAGTATAGTTTGTATATTATTTGGATGTATTTATCATCGATGCCAACTTATCGTAGGGTGGGTATCAAAATGTCGGAAGCCTTTTGGTAGTCAATGTAGCACACAAAAACGTCTTTTCGTTGGTCTAGCATTTCTGTGTAAGCAGCTGCTTGAAGTACAGGGTCTCTCGCATACCTAAACCGTTTTTCAAACCAATTTGTGTTTTCCAGATCTTTCTCCGCAATTTTGGTATATTTCCTCGTGGACTATTTTTAGAAATGACTTCAGTACATGACTTATAAGGCTAATAAGTCAGTGGTCTTCGCATGTTATTGCATTTGTTTTTTTGGGTATACCAATAAAGTTGGAGGCTAGCCAGTCGTTTGGGATCTCGCTATTCTTATATATGTTGTTAAAAAATCTGTACAGTGCTGTAGTGTTTATAAGTGTCAGCACTTCAGTATATATCTTATCTGGGCCAGGTGCCTTTTTATTTCTCAGTGCCGAGAGTCCACATATGACTTCTGCTCCTAGTAAGGGGTGTACCGTGGCTTAATTTGGGCATTTGCTGGGTGTTAAGGTTCGTGTGGCTTCGAACAGGCCCTGCATGTATATTTTGATGGGAACAGAGTGAATATCTTCCATTGTTTTGTTATTCTATCGAATATTAGACAAATTATGTTGTTTTAGTGTTCATATCATTGGAATTAGTAGGGGAGAGTTCCCTACAGTGGACACTTTTGAAATTTCTGCGCATCTATATCCTTGTGCGTGCTGCCACCAACCTTGATAGGTGCGCATAAGCATCAGCCACGTTGCACTGTGCCGATGCGTCTGTCAGTCGCGTGCAGTTCCAGCAGTGAGAAGGTGTGTGTTTTACGACGCAGAAAGTTACGTTTTCATCAAAATTGTGAGTAAAGTTGTACATTATCATTTATATCTCATTCCAAGTACCATCCATAGCATTAATTATGTATCTAGTGGCCACATATTTCTCCTGCTGAAAATCGTATAGAATATCATAGCTACCATTTTTCCAATAAGAGTGACAATTCCTACAGTGACCATGGTAGATGTAGCCAACAGTGGGCATTGCTTTTTGGAGTCATTGAGGGTTGGACACTGTGGGAATGAATTCGGTTTTAATGCTTTAATTTTTTTTTAGATGCCGAAAGGTGAGAAACTGAGAATTACTCCAGAGCACGTAATGCGGGAAGCAGTACAAAAAGTACTAGAGGGCGGCTGGTCTACACAAAGAGCGGCAAAATACTTTAATATTCCCCGTATGACATTGAGAAGATATGTAAATAAAAGCAGGGGACAAATGAAGAACGTAGACTTTATGAGGCCAAACATCCCATATTGCCTCGAAATTATGCCTGTCATCAGATCTTTACTTCTGCGGAAGAAAGGAAGAAAAAGAATTGAGCTCGTACATCAAACATTTGGCAAATCTCCATCATGGCTTCACGCCGATACAAGTAAAAAGTTTCGCATATGACCCGGCTACCTTCTACAAGAAAAAGGTACGCGAATGCTGGGAAGCAAACAAATCTGCTGGCTTCAAATGGTTTAACAGGTTTATGAAGGGAAACCCTAGTATATCATTAAGGGTCTCTGAAGCAACGTCACTAGCTCGAGCCCTGGGAATAAGCTTGTAGTTGACAAATTCATCAAAAATTTGAATGATATTTATTTCGTGAACTTGGCCCTGATCAAATCTATAATGTAGATGAAACGGCGGCTTTAGCTATGGTGCAAAGTACAAATAAATATTGTTGCTAATTTAGGCCAAAAGCAAGTCGGCCAGATTACTTCGGCAGATCGAGGAACCCTAGTCACCATGATAGGAGCAATAAACGCAATTTGAAACTCAGTTCCCCCTCTGTTGGTATTTCCAAGGAATTTTTTCAATCATCATATGTTAGTTAGATCTCCACCTGAAAATGTAGGAGCAGCAAATCCTTCAGGATGGAGCTCGAGACAGATTTTTTTACAGTGGTTAAACCACGTTATCAAACATGCAGGTCCTACTGAAAATGAACCAGTCCTGCTCATCATGGATAACTATGACTCACACATTAGTTTGGAGGTGATAGAGACCGCTAAGTCCAATAATGTGATCTTGCTTACATTGCCACCTCACACAAGCCATAAGCTCCAGCCATTGGATGTTTGTGTTTTCTGCCCACTTAAAAAATACTACAATAAGGAGTGTGGATTTTGGATTGCCAATCATCCGGGAAAACTAATTGATATCTATAACGTTGCCGAGATTTTGGGGCAAAGTTATGGCCAGGCCTTTTGCACACAAAATATAGTTTCCGCCTTCAAAGGTACTGGTATATATCCGCTTAATAAGAATTGTTTCAAGGAACATGAATTTCTGCCAGCATCAGTAACCGATATAACACTTGAGCCCCAGTCAGTACCCATCGATATACCATTTGAACCTCAGCCATCTATTTCACAATCAACCAACGAAACAAGTTCGGTTGAAACAGTTGCAAGGTTTGTTCAAGGTGATGAAATCTCAACCGAAGAGGATCCAATTATCAATCAAGGTAATGAAGAGGGTGCTCTATACTTTTCACCCAAATTGGTGAGAGCTTTCCCGGAAGCAGAAAGACAAATCCAATCTAAGCGTGGACGGAAGAAGAGGGGAACCGCAATTTTAACAAGTACCCCCAATATTCAGAAGCTTAAAGATGAACTTGATGGAAAGCTGAAGTCCAAGGTTACGAAAAAGCATCCATTGACAGGAATTGTTTCCCCTAGCTCATCAGGAAATAAAGATCAGATTGAGCAGAACATTTCGTTTGGCTCATCAACAATTACTAAGAATTTCGATTAAGAAGAGGATGACGATAGACCTTTGGAAGTGAGCAGTTTTGTTCTTATGAGGTTTGTTACCAAAAAAACGATGAAATATTTTGTTGGACAAATCAACGAGGTGTTGCCTGATGAAGAATATAATGTGTCGTTTTTAAGAAAATACAGGGAAAAGAAACTCGTTTTTCCAAATGTTGATGTTTACTGTGATACAAAGGGCAGACATTGTTCTGCATCTACCTGAACCGAAAAAGGACATTAGCATAGAGGTATTGTAATATGTGTTAATTCTAAATATACTTATCCCAGTGAGTTTTCTAAAGATGTTGTTTATTCAACCCCCGAAGATCGGTTACTAGGTAATTGGTTTCCCAAAGATATAATACTTTCATGGTGGACGTAGTTTATACGAGGGGCACTTACTGAGTAACCACTACACTTCGATATTGATCTGGATCCTTATAACATCAACTAATCGATCAAACTGAAGACTGAAGATTTTATTTTTATACTTTTTTATTATTTATCTTCTTTAAAATATCACTATAGGCGCCATCTTCCTACAATGGCCACATTTTTGGAAAAAAGTAAGTTGCTTTGAAATAGATTGTTTTTTCGATTTTTTTCAAAGTTAGCTTTGGCAATTTGTAGCCAAATAATGAAAGTTTTGTGTGGTTTGATAATTTTTTCAAAATTTCTATTGTGAAAAAAGTTATGTCCAACAAAGTAAAAAGGTGGCCACTGTAGGGCATTTTCCCCTTCCTTAAAGTCTATGTATATGCCACACTGTGGCGCTTCCCATTTGTTAATTCTTGTCATTACATGATTATTTCAGATATATGAATTTTATATTTGATTTATACTGAATATTATCTATTTGTATCTATTTTTTTGTGGAAAATGTGTATCTTTACATGAATTTGAACCAAAATTTCCGTAATTTCCGTAAATGTTTTTTGTATTCGAACATTTTCACATTTTTGTCTCAGTTATTTCATATTATTTCGTACCCTTCGACTACCATCACAATTTATTGATTCTTCAAAATAAAATTTATTGTATAGTTCAAAGATTCATATCAATACTTACACTTTTTCCCCATATCAAGTTATGTTCTCATGGACCATTTGTGAATTCGTATTGCTTCAAAGTATTTGCTTATTGATGTATTCACTTTGGTGAATATTTATCTCTCTCATAAACGTTCTGTTCCCTTTGAAGCATTTTCGTAAAGAAAATTTCGTAAATTTTTAGTCTATGAATGGGATGGTTATCTCTAACAATAATCGGAAATTTTTTATTTTTACACATGAAATTTTTTCAGTTACTACTTAAAAACAGGTACCTACAGGTTTATATATTAATAAGCATTATCAATATCTGTTTTTGCTATTTCCCCCACGTTAAATTTCAGACGTCATTGATACAATATGTCGTATACCCATAACATTTCCCAATTTTATTTACTAGTTTGGCTAAGTTTTCCAATATTTGGCTCACACTCTCATATCAACTGAGGAAAATGTGAATATACACTCATACCGACACACAGAAAGGTCTCTACACAAGTTTTGCTATCGTCTCATAACATGTTAGTGAGATTTTGTGAAATGGTCTCCTATTAACAATTTAAAACCTTCAGCGGAGATCTGTGTGTCTGCTACTGCGTGAGCAGGTGAATCATATATCATTAATAACATGACTGGATACGATAATCTCTACTGAACGATGGAGCCCTTCGGATTGAAGATACATTAGTGCTATGATAACTAATTATTTTTCTTACCAATGAAGCGAGAATCGTCAAAGTGAGTTTGTAGAGTCTTGAATTCATCAGTTATAATTTTCCTAAGACGACAGAATCTTTAGTTAAATATTCGAAAGAAAATAGACAGTTATAAAGTTCGTGTACAAATGTTCAAGAAACTTACAATAGTAAGACGAATAGTCTATAACCAAGTGAACCAATGATCATAAAACTGGAAATTCATATAAAAATATCTGATACCCAAAACGAATGATTAATACCGCAAAAAATATAGGTATATAAAGAAATGTGTAGAATACAACAACTACCAAATATATGTGAGACGTATAGCCAATGTACGCACCGTTGATATACCTATACCTTATAAAGTTATCAAGTATATTGATACGAAACAGCACACTGGTATAGTTCCTAAAATCGACTCTGTCTAAACCAGGTATAAAAGTTAAAATTATGGCGGATACGCACTGCTTTTTATAACTGTTTACGACTTCACGACTATCTTATCTAAACATTGTTTTTGTGACCAGACTTATCTAGAAAAGGGCCAGAACCAATTGTTTTTGTATGTGTAAGCCGCAGTCCGGAATTTACTAGTAAAAAAGGCTTTAATATAAATAAGGCGCGTGTTTGAAAGACCTCTTTATCCACTTATACTTTAATAGTTGCAGGATACAGTAGTCGAATCCCTCGATGACCGCGTTTCTTAAACGCCAGCCCTCCTGGTATTGATCCAGTTGGGTAGGAGATCAAGCCTCTGGAAAAATCTCAGCTATACTGAGCCTCCAAGGCCTGGAATCATGGCCCATATTCAGGAATAAAAAAGGAAAAACCCCTATAAGAAAAAGGAACAAATTAGCCTACGATGAGAGCGCTAAACTTACTTTTCTGCGTTCCAACGCAACTTCACATCGAATTAAATCCAATATACCGTTTTCCACGATCTTCATCTCTTAACAGTATTAGAGCCGAATTATTCACTGTAATACAATGGATACATATGAGTAGTCGTGTTTAAGCCCATAATTTATCCTCCAAATCTAAAAATAATTACACAATGCAACATAATATAATAATAAATGAAGTACAATTAGTAATTTACTGTTTCTAACAGATTTTTCAACGTTTCCTCGTAATCGTACATTAGAATAGTTCCAACATAATGAAATAAATTTCGTAATTATTCAGAACGTCGATAGCATAAACCCGAACAAATTAACTTTTTACTTCTTTTCACCGGTTGGAAAGAAGTCGACAAGAAGACAAGAAAAACTTTTTACAGACAAGAGGCATACCGTAAATTATCCTTTAGATCCAAAATAGCTGCACAATTCCCTACAAGATATGACAACTTATGAAATAAATTTAATGATTTCCTACAAACGATAAATATAAAATTTGGATCAATGGGTGGTATTAATAAAAATCAGTAGATACTTAATACTAACGGTTTCATAAGTTAAAACTGAAAAGTATTGTTACGAAACAGCACCAGTGTACCCTATATCCGACTCTGTCTAAGCCAGGTTTGAAAATAAAAATTATGGCGGATACTGTTTGGGACTATCTTATCTAAACATCGTTTTTGTGACCAGACTTGTCTAGAAAAGGCCAGAAAAATCATTTGTGTCTGTGTAAGCCGCAACCCGGAATTTTCTAGTAAGAAAGGCATTAATATAAATAAGGACCGATCATCGGAAGAGTTAGTTGATAAGGTGATCTCGAGAAATAAACAAAAATACACCGTACAGTAAATTGCTTATATAAATTAATAATCCAGTTTGTGTGCATATAAATTAAATTTAAGTAATTATTTTAGTATATATAAATTAAGTGTTAGTGAGTTAGTGTTTAAATAAATTAGTAAGTAGCCATACCGTGTGTTTGAAATTTATCCCACCCGTTTACGTTTTAAATATATTAGAGAAGCATTACATTGGTGTCAGGTGTGCGGTAATATTAATAAATTGCTACGTAAAAATGGCCAAGAGATTAAGGGACCTGAGAGTGGCGGAATTAAGAGCAGAATTGGAAGATCGTGAGTTGGAAACGTCCGGTAAGACAAGTGAATGAGTAGAAAGACTTAAAGTGGCACTGGAAAATGACGGCTTTGATCCAGAAACATTTTTATTTAATGACGAGGCTTCCACCTTAATCTCGTCAATTTCTGCTGATATTTCTGCTTACATGGACGAGAAGATTTCTGCCATGGAAGAGAACATGGACGAGGAAATTTCTGCCATGGAAAAGAAGATGTCTGCTAATATTTCTGCTAACATGGACGATAAGATTTCTGCCATGGAAGAGAACATGGACGAGAAGATTTCTACTTTGAAGAACGATATATCTGCCGACATCTCATTAATGAAAAACGACATTGCCGCTGACGTTGAAAATGAAATTTCGTCCCTAAAATCTGAAATCGAGAATAAGATTACAACGATAGACGAGAAAATCAAGGAGTTAGAGGAAAATATTGCCGATTCAAGAGCGCGAGGCACGCCAGTGGAAGAAAAGAAGACCGAGCAAACGAAACCTTGCAAGTCAGAAACACTACCTAAGTTTGAAGACATTGGCAGTTTTACCCGAGTCAAGGCCCCAACGTTCGATGGAAAAATGTCGTGGACCAATTATGTGAAACAATTTGAAGCAGCCGCTAGAGTGAATATTTGGTCCGATAGGGAGAAGGCAATAAACTTAACCATCGCGCTTCGGGGAGATGCCTTAGATGTACTTCAGACAAAACCGCTTGGAGAAATGGATGACTTTGAGCTGCTGAAGAAGACGTTGTACATGCGATATGGTCACGAACATTTGGAACAGTTGTACAGATTCCAGCTGAAGAACCGAAGGCGGAAACGTGACGAACCCCTTCAAGAGTATGGAATGGATATTGCCCGACTAGTTCGATTTGCATATCTATCAGCACCAGAGAACATGATGGAATGTTTAGGCATCCAGGCCTCTATTGACGGCTTGTGTGGCCACGATATGGAGAGGACGCTCCGATTAGCCCATCCTAAAACATTGGCCGATGCATTGACTGCTGCTCTTGAATATGAAGCAGCCACGATGGCTTCGGAATACAACAAAAATAGGACCATACAGGAAGAAGGTGACGATGACAGACTTGACCAGATCGTCAACTTGTTGAAAGGTATGGTAGACAAGAAGCCGAAGGAAATCAGGTGCTGTAATTGTGGGGAGCTAGAGCATGCACGCAGTTCGTGTAAGCGTCCTACGACTCCTGTAAACCAAGAACCCCTCAAATGTAAAGCAGCCAAGAAAATCTCGCGGTACAACAAAGGTAGAACCATGCAGGAAGAAGATAACGATGACAAACTTGATCAGATCGTCAACTTGTTAAAAGGTATGGTAGACAAGAGGCCGAAGAGGATCAAATGCCGGAAGTGTGGCGAGCTAGAGCACGTACGCAGTCCGTCTAAGCTCCCCAAGACTCCTGTAACCCAAGAACTCCAGACACAGAGGAAATAAGACAGGGGTGAACATCCAGCTAATGTGAATCACCAAAAATCCAACTCCTTGCCTAAACGGATATGCCCTGTAGACTATTCACTATGCAACAAGTCGAAATCTAAAGAAGTTGCAGTTTCAAGAATTACAGTAGTCAACGAGGAATGGTCACCCACCAGGATCAGAGAAGATCAGGAGAATGATCCTCACCTGAAGATGATCCGGCAATGGAAGGAAGAAAATCGGCGACCTACCTGGCAAGAAATGTCAAGATTTTCACCGACACTCAAGGCATACTGGGCTCAGTGGGACTCCCTTGTCCTGGAAAAAGGGCTGTTGAAAAGAGTCCTTGAAAACGATGATGGTTCTGAGATGAGGAGACAGCTAGTTATCTCGAGAACAAGGATAGCTGAGGTACTGAAGAAGTTACACGACAGTTCATCGGGAGGTCATCTGGGAGTGAAGAAACCCTTCAGCGAGTCCGTGGAAGGTTTTATTAGATGAACAGCTTCGACGATGTGAAGGACTGGTGTAAGAAATGTACGACTTGTGCTACGAGTTATGGACCACATCGCAAGAGGAAGGCACCCATGGAACAGTACAATGTTGGAAGCCCTTTCGAAAGGATTGCTTTAGATATCGCTGGACCATTTCCGACGACAGAAAATGGTAGCAAGTACATACTGGTTGTAATGGATTATTTCACAAAGTGGGTGGTAATTTACGCTATCCCGAATCAAGAGGCCACAACTGTCGCGGATGTATTGGTGAAGGAATTTATCAGCCGATATGGAGAACCCTTGGAAGTCCACAGTGACCAGGGAAGAAATTTTGATTGAAAGCCATCTATTCCAGGAAATTTGCGACAAGCTGGGAATGAAGAAGACCAGGACAACAGCTTTAAATCCACAGTCAGATGAAATGGTCGAGAGAATGAACAGGACTATTGGAAAATACCTGTCCAAAGTAGTATCCAGCCATCAGAGAGATTGGGACCAGTATCTTTCCCTATTCGCATTGGCTTATCGATCTGCTGTCAATGAGTCCACGGGTGAAACACCGGCGAAAATCCTGTTTGGACGTGAAATGAGGCTTCCTTGTGACCTGGAATTTTTCTGTAGGCCTGGAGAAGATCTAGCAGGCGAATACTACGCGATCCATTTGAGAAGAATGCTGGACGAGATTCATGAATTAGTTCGAACAAATCTTCAAGTTGCCAGCGACAGAATGAAAAGTCGGTAAGACACGCAGGCCAGAGAAGGCGGTTTTAAAGAAGGGGACAAAGTATGGTTACTCAACCCAACGAGGAGGAAAGGATTTTCTCCAAAATTACGAAAATCCTGGGAAAGTCCATAATTAATCAAGAAAAGAATCAATGATGTTTTATATCGCATAAGCAAGATCCTCAACGGAAAACCAAAAGTAGTTCACCGAAACCGACTAACGCCATTCGAATGAGACCCTGACATAGAGGAAGGAGTAAACCTCATTCGAGATGTGTCTGACCCCACCTTCGATTAATTTATGGGCGCGTATGGAGGTACCGGGAAATCTAGATATGGAGTCACTTCGGAACAACAACAAGATTTGTTTATTTCCCCAGAAGATTATTCACTGGCATACAACATCCCCGCCCGTATGAAGAACGCATGAGGGTTGGCAACCATCTTTCGAAAGAAGTTCGGGCAATTAGAAAAACTTGAAGACCAGATTCCAGTCCCTGGCAAGACACTGAAACTGAAACATAATTCGCGGCACGTCTTCTACGTGGTAACTAAAGATGAATTTAAAGATCGATCTACCTACCGCGATGCGTGGGAAGCACTTCGTAACCTCCGAGACCATGTGTTACAATCCAGCGTGAAGAAACTGGCTATGCCTAAGATAGCGAGTAACCAGTGGATTGGCGAGTTATCTGGAACATGGTAGAAGTTATCTTTAGAGATACCGGTGTCCAGATATTAATTTGCAGCTACGACCCCCGTTATCAGCATCCGATGAAGACAGTGCCCTGCTATTTCCATAAGATCGGAAAGTGTAGAAATGGGGCCAGTTGCCGATTCAAACATCCAGTCTCGGCTAGACAACAGTTCCAGGAGGAACTTCCATTTAAGAAAGGGGTAATGTTACGAAACAGCACACTGGTGTAGACCCTAAATCCGACTCTGTCTAGCCAGGTATGAAAATTGAAATTATGGAGGATACGCAGTGTTTTTATAACTGTCTTATCTGAACATTGTTTTTGTGACCAGACTTATCTAGAAAAGGCAGAAAAATTATTTGTGTCTGTGTAAGCCGCAGCCCGGAATTTTCTAGTAAGAAAGGCATTAATATAAATAAGGACCGATCAGCGGAAAAGTTAGTTGATAATGTGATCACGAGAAATAAGCAAAAATACACCGAACAGTAAATTGCTAATATCAATTAATAATCAAGTTTGTGTGCATATAAATTGAATTTAAGTAATTAGTTTAGTATATATAAATTAAGTGTTAGTGAGTTTGTGTTTAAATAAATTAGTAAGTAGCCATACCGTGTGTTTAAAATTTATCTCACCCGTTTACGTTCTAAATAAATTAGAAAAGCATTACAGTATATTATGACAGTTTAAGTAGAAACTGATACTTAAAGTATGTACTGAGAGGGTATAAGTTTGTACTTATGCTGACTAGTTCTTACTTAAATCTATATTAATGAGCGATAGGTTATACTTATTGAATTAAGTATGTTCGTATACATTTTTTAGTCTGTTTCTTACTATACTGATAGTTCTTACTGAAAGTGTATACCTATTTGTTTAAAAAATGTTTGTCGTGCAACGAGCTCCAAAAGTTTATAAAATCAGACGAGAAGATCCTCGTGATCGAGATTATATGAAATTGTATCGTTTTAACCCTTAAAGTGTGGCATGGCTAACAACACATTTTTTGACATTAATACTGGAGAAACCAAAGGAGGGTCCATAGACAATATTACCAGAATGAAAGACTTTTGGCGATATATTGCTGATCCTGGTAGGTCTTTTACTTTACTTAGTACACTGGCAAATATTATTATATTATGTTATTATTTAATTTACTGTTATATTTGGCTTAAGGCATCCAGATTGGTGTAGCAGAAGATATTGGTGTAAGTCAACCAACGGTGTCAAATGTGGTACATCTTGTGAGCCAAAAAATTATTGAAAAATCTCATATTTGGATAAAGTTTCCTCATGTTTGGTTGTACTTTTTTTGTTATCTATTTAATTGATTACCTCTGAAACCGTAGGACTATGAAGCGATACAACAGGAAAAATAAAAATGGCGAGCACAATTTCGCTTTCCAACTGCTACAGGTGCAATTGATTGTACGTTGATAGGAATTAAAAAAGTTGGGGAAAATCATCATGGTAACGAATACATTTGTCGCAAACAATTTCCCGCAATAAATGTACAAGCAGCATGTAACGCCGATGAGTTATTTACAAGTGTTAGTGCAGAATGGCCAGGTTCTGTACATAATAGCAGGATTTAGAGGAACAGTCACATCTGTGGTGTATTAAGAACATTTGGCAATGTTGTATTGTTAGGAGATAAGGGATATGGTATTGAAATATGTTCAATGGTCCCATTTAGAGAACCAACAACTGCAGAAGAAGTAGCATATAACAATCTTTTGAAAAATGAACGTGTAATTATCGAAAGATGCTTCGTATAGTGGAAGCAACGATTCCCTTTATTACAAAATACAATTAGTCTGCCATTAAGAAAAGTGCCATCCATTATTATAGCATGTTGTGTTCTTCATAATATCGAAAAATATTTGAAAGATGAAGGAGTGTTTGAAATTGAAGAAGGCTAACATCCAGACGATGAAGATGAAGAAGAAGAACCTGTTGGACTTATTGAACTTCGAAGGGAAGGTGAAGTCATACTAAACCATTTATCTACAATTATTCACGCCAATCAAAATAACTTAGATACTTTTTATCAAATTGAAAATACATATTTAATTACAAAGTAGTGTAATTTTTCTCTCCTTCTCTTACGACATGATCTTTATTTAACTCTTTCTCCAGCTTTGCCTTTTTAAGGTTTAGAACATGCAGTTGCTTCAAAAGCACCAATCTTTGTAGTTCCATGGTGCTTAAAGTACATCTTTCCTCCGTTTCGTACTGTTCTATAATTTTTTGTCGCTTTGGACGTGCAGGTAATGGTGGTGGCAGTGTTAAAGCAGACACTGAAGCGATTGACGGACCTGCCACTTCATCGAACCGTTTTTCTTTTTGTTCGTCAGAAGGGATTCCAACTGCAACATGTCCCGAAAGGAAATATTACATTAGCTTATTTACATATAATAAAAATTAACTATTTTACCAGGTATTTTGTTAAGGATGGGATTGCACTCCTCTTGCTCCCCCTGTAGTGCCGTGTACATGAATTGTTCTGCTGCACTTATCTTTATCTTTCTATTCCCAGTTATGTTGGCATCAGTCTTTTTTTTAATACCGCCTTCAGGTTATTAATTTTTGAGATAGGTAGGTTTTCCAAAATTATCTTCAACGTTTTCATAGTAACTTACAACATTTTATAATAAGGCATGATAACTTACTTCCATAATGTTGTTTAAGCGTGGCTAAGACGTGTTATTTTCTTTTATTTATTGCGGGATTTTTCCCTTTATTTAAAATAATAGGGTTATCCCGAACAAATTTTGCCACAAATGTTAAATCCATCTCTTTAGTTTTTGAAATAATACTCTCATTGCCACTTTGTTCACTTCCAGACGAAACGAACGACATGATGGTAGATAAATAAAGTAAATTTTTTCAGGTTTGTATACATCAAGTGTAGGTAAACTGATTTGAAAAAGTGTTAACATGGGTTTTTTGTATTTTTCTCTTGTGAATAACTTTCGAATAAATAAGAAAATACAATAATCAGTAGCTACTTCTAAGTATCAGCATTTTTTTAATTTACATTCCAGTATTTACTTAATACTGATGCTTATACTTATAAGTAAGTACTTGTAAGTAAATACTAATGTTTATTAACCCTCAAGTGGTCGCTTTGGCGTAAAAAGTACGACACTTAACCAAAAACTAACCTGAAATCACCAGTAATCGTCTAAACTTTATGAACGCCCATGTAACCTCCCACCTATAAGTCTTCTTTACGCTACTCAAGCAGCAACACGAATCGCGCGGTTAGTCATTCTCCAGGCTTTGCCGAAGTTGTACTAGTTCCGAGCGGAGTATAAAATACGCCAAGTGACGATGTAAGTATATTTTTTCGTTTCTTTGTTTTTCCCTTAATTTACTTCGCCTATTTTTTTTTTGACCTAAGAACTCAACGCAAAATGAAATGGAGGCAGTGATGCTCAAAATATTGGAGTCACTTGATGACGAAGAAATTGTTGGAGGCTCTGATGAAGACGATTCTGACGAGGAAATTCAAAGAAGTGACCACGATTCTAGTTCGGATTAGGAGCTGATAAGAATGACTTGCAGGTACGCGATGATACTGTTTCAGAAGACTCAGAAGACTCAGAAGAGGAAGTGGGTGTTATAGTTTTTAAAAAGGACTGGTGAAGGAATTAATTAAATTGCAAATTCACCAAAAGTAACAAACTGTATTATTCTCTTGACATTGACATTACATGTATATATATATATATATATATATATATATATATATATATACGGCAACAACATTGCACATAACTTAAATAAACATGACATTTACAAAATGCTAATTTTGTTTCTAAGGTAAACAAACTGTTCTGTATTTAAAAGTTTGGTCAGTATGTCGGCTAAATTTTGGTCAGTTGAAACATATTGAATAAAAATCTCTTTACTAGAAACTAAATCTTTTAGATAATGGTGCTTTATGTCAATATGTTTTGCTCTCTTGGAGTTTCCATTACTCTTACTCATTAAGATTGAGCTTTTATTGTCGCAGTATAGAGCTAGTTTGCCAAAAATTTGAAAGTCTTTTAAAATTCCTTTCAAGTTCACAAGGTCTTGCGAACAAGAAGTCGCCGCACATACTCCGCTTCGGACGATGATAAGGCAACACAACTTTGCTTCTTTGGAGACCACAGTATTGGATTCTTTCCAAATAATATAAGACAACCGCTTATACTCCTTCGATCATCTCTATCTGTTCCCCAATCTGAATCAGAAAATCCTTTTAGTGTAACGTTTTCATCTGTATTTTTGTAATATTCTATCCCTAGTTTCTTTGTTTTCTTTAAATACCTAAGTACCCTTTTACCAGCGTTCCATACTTCTATTGTTGGTCGGTCTAAAAATCTGCTTAGATATGATACTGCAAATCCTATGTCAGGTCTGCTAGTTGTTGCAAGATACATTAATACGCCTATTAACTGACGATATGGGACATCATGTACAATTTCAGTTTCGATGTAGTGGAATCCTTTTTCCATTGGAGTTCTTTTCGGATTACATTCTTCCATATTGAAGTTACATAGCAGTTTCTCTATAAACTTTTCTTGGTCGATTTTTAGTTGGTTTTTTGTTCTAGCTATTTTCATACTCAAAAAATTCCTAATTTCGCCCAAGTCTTTTGCTTGAAAATATTGTTTTAATACATTAACAGTTTCTTCGATATCATTTTTTTGTCCTATAAGTAAAATGTCATCTACATAAATAACTATCCAGACTTTGTCAGTATAATACAAACAACAGTCATAGCTTGACCTTCTAAATTTATTTCTAATAGCAAAATCGTTAAAGGTATCGTTCCAAACCATCGGAGACTCTTTAAGCCCATATAAAGCTCTATTTAATTTTAATATTGGCGATCTTGTCTCTAGTCCCAATGGGGCATAAATGAAAACTTCATTTTCCAATATTCCATTCAGAAAAGCCGTTGGAATGTCTAATTGTTGAATAATATAACCCTTTTGTAACGCCACCGACAACATTAATCTAATTGTAGATATTCTGGCTACAGGTGAGTAAAATGGCTCAAAAGGATCTTTAACTTGGAAATCTTTGGCTACGATTCTCGCTTTCTTGGTGCCGTCTTCTTTGCTTCTAAAAACCCATTTTGTTTGTATTGCTTTTTGTCCTTTTGGTTGTTCTGTTTAGGTCCATGTATTTAACTTACTATGAGCATCTAGTTCTTTTTGGATAGCTTCTTTCCATCCTTCTTCTTCAATTGCTTCTTCATATCTTTCAGGATCAGTTTCGTTTGTTGATATAAGGCAGTATGCAGCATAGGTTTCGTATTCATTTAAATATTTTGGTGCAGTTATTTTTCTTCCCCTACTTGTTTCTGTTATTGGTATATATTTTCCGAAATTCTCTGAACTAGAACTCTCTGACTCTTTTTCATCCACTTCAGGTATTTTCTCATCTTGTCTCACTTTTGGTACTTCTTCATTTTCTCCTTCATGTATTCTTTCATCCTGTTCATTTTCTTCATGCTCATGTCGCATTTTATCTTCTTGAATATGTACAATCATCTTGTTTTCCATATTCTTTATTATATCATCATAATTGGTCTGTTCTTCATTGAATTTGACATCTCGAACACAAAAAACTTCATCTTCTTCATAGTTCCATAGTCTGTACCCTGAACTGGTATATCCTACCATAATACAAGGCTGTGCACGTCTCTCCAATTTTTTTTGTCTTGGTAGTATAACAGCCCACGATTGGCTTCCAAAAACCCTGAGTTTTGATATATCATTCTTTTTGTACCATCTTTTGGCTGGTACTTCTCCATTATTTCATAGGCTGAACACAGAACAGCTTCACCCCATAACGTTCCAGGTAAGTTTGTTTCAATAAATTTTGTGCGTACCGTCAAGTAAACTTCTGTTCATTCTTTCCGCCGTACCATTTTCTTGTGGTGTGTATTGCATGGTGTATTGAAGTTCGATACCCTTTTTCCTGCAAAAGTTTTTAAAATAATTTGAAACAAATTCTCCTCCATTGTCTACTCTAATTTTTTGTGTTTTTAAATTGTGCTGTGTTTTAATTAACTTTACAAAATCAATTATATTTTGACCTCCTTCACTTTTATTCTTTGAAAGTTTAACAATTAGAAAATGAGAAAAGTCATCTAATAGTACTTGAAAGTATTTATAACCTTCTGGAGTAGGTGTTGTTATAGGACCAGCTATGTCCGAATGAATCAATTGACCAATGTTTGTTGTGACTTTTTTCTTAGTATGAAATGGTTTTCTAGTTTTTTTACCTTGGACGCAAACTTTACAAATATCTTTATTAAATGGTAACCCTAACTTTTTCAAGCTATCTCTATTTAGATGCCCTAACCTTCTGTGCCAAATATCCTTATTAAAACTCTCATTTAATAAGCTAGTATTATTGGTATCTAAAAAGTTTAAATTCTCATCTAGAAAATCAATATTTAACAAGAATAGATCATTAACTGTATTGCAATAAAAAGAAAAATTATTTTTAGATAAGACTGCATATTGCCTATCAGGCCTTTTGCTATTAAAAACAACCTTAAAATTTTTGTTTATCAACTTTGCTACAGATAACAAATTGTATGACATACCTTGTACAGTTATAGCATCTATGTTAATTTCTCTACCTTGACAAAATCCCTTAACTGTACCTGCCCTGTTGGCATATAAGACTTGATTATTCTTAGCTGTACCAATCTTGACGGTTCCGATTTCTCTAATATCTGTCATATACTTCTCCACTTCACGCATTACCATATGTTGAGTGCATCCCGAGTCCAAAATAAAACTGTTCACGTTCTTTAAATCTGGAGTAGCACTTAACGCTATGAATGTAATCTCATCTGCTTTATTTGCACGAGTTTGTTGTTGAGAAGGATGTTTATGATGTCTGTTGTAACCTGAACTATTAACTCTAGTATTTTGGAAGCAATTTTTGTTGTAGCTTCTACGTCTGCTGAAATTTCCTCTTGAATACCCTTTTGTTGCATTTTGTCGACACTCCGAAAACTTATGACCACTTTCACCACATTTATAACAGGCATAAAACGACATTTCATTGTTAACATTCTGTCCTTGTTTCGCTCTTCCTTTTATTTCTTCATCTAAGAGTCTTGACTTTACAAAGTCCATCGTGACACCAGTATTCATTGTCTCAATCGCTGTGATTACATACTCATATTCATCATTTAAAGATAAAAGCAAATGGCATACTTTATCTTCTTCTTCCATTTTGGATCCTGCATTTTCGAGGTCTCTAATAAGTGTATCAAACACCATAAAATGATCTTCTAATTTGTCATTTCTGTTTAATTTTAATGTAAGTAATCTTCTTTGCAGAGTTAATTTGGTAAACACGCTTTTTCTTTCAAATACGTCTTGTAAAGCTTTCATCATATCTTTGCTGGTTTGGAGTCTTTCACCAAGTCTAAGTATTTGTCAGTTGAGCATTGAACGATGATGCTCTTTACTTTTGCATCTTTTAATTTGAAATCATTTTCATCTTGATCTGCTGTAAAGTCAGCTTCTGTATTTATTAATGCACTAGATAGTTGTCTTTCTTCTAATATGGTTCTCACCTGAAACTTCCAATTATTGGAATTGCTGGAACTTGTCAACTGCGGCATATTTACCACTGTACTACTTGTACTAGCCATATTTGAAGAGACTTTTTGATCAACTTGAACTTGCTTTCTATATTTGTAATTTAAATAGCCCATAACCTGTTATAGTTTTTAATAAGGACTGGTGAAGGAATTAATTTAATTGCAAATTTACCAAAAGTAACGAACTGTATTATTCTCTTGACATTGACATTACATGTATATATATATATATATATATATATATATATATTATTATGTATTTTTATTATAGGAATTTAATTTGCCCTACGTTGGGCTGACATTTTATTGTGTATTTATAAATAATGCCTCTACGTTGAGCTATTTTATTATATATTTTTAATTGATTTTATTATATGGGCGCCAGAATTGGTTCGCTTTCTGCGAATTCCCAATTCAAAAATACTACACAAGTTAGGAAATATTATAAATTTGTTTAACTTTTAACATTGTATCTCAGGGATGAGATTCGGCACTTGGCGATTGTCAGCAACAGGAAACTGTAGGTAAGATATCAAAGAAACGCAAGACGAACATAGACAAATGATTTAATTGAACATATTTATGTAAATGACGAAATTATTATGAGTTAAAAGGTTTATAATTCATATCAAACTGAATAGTAAATTATTGACGGAAATATTCACACAAAAACGCTTTTCATAAATTATTAATATTATTAAATTCCAACGTACCAAGTAAGTTTCGCTTGGTTACTTATTATTAAAAGTTCTGAATGCATTCACAACGACTCAACCTCTACTCTCGCTATTGTTAACCTTGGCGTTGTGTTGTGGTACTCTGTGATGACTATTATTTAGTTTACAAAATGGAAGGAAAAAGCAAAGTGTTTGGGATGTATCATGATAATTTAATGTAAGAATTTGGTAAGTATTAATCTTTTTAATATGTGTTTAGTGTTCTGTGTCCGATATTTAGTAGAGATTGAATATCTAATACTAATATTTTTACTAATTAATAGATATCAAACAAAATAACCTAACATATAAATATATCAAAATGTTTTATAGGAGAAATACACTATATACATGGGTAATAGAGTTCATGGTTGGTTCTTCTTGACCCTGAATGTGGTTCATCGGAGAAAAACGATCGCCTATGATCGAATAAGCGAAATTCAGATGTGGAAAATGATGTGGTGTGAATTATTTCATCAGTAGAAATATCTTATCCACAACAAGATATGTGAATGGTTATCGAAGATTATATTAATAAAGGTAATTGTTCATCTTACCATATCTAGATGCTATCACCATTTTTACACTTATTATTTATAAACGAGTGATAAATTTTTGTTAGTTTATTGTCCAAAACTTCACTATACACTTAGGTTAACCTTTTTACTTAATATGTCTTAAATTACTATAGTTTTTATAAAAATTTGGAAGGAATAAATTCAACACGTCCTCCATTTATCAAATTTACACCGCGTCTCTCAAGCTCAAAATCAACAACCTTCCAATGTTTTTTACTTTTGTTTTTCATCGTTCTTTTGTTAGTAAATAAACATTGTTGTTATTGAATCAAAATATCTGTTTCTGCGTTATAGTAGACAAATTCACTTTGTTTTTATGCACTTCCACTGTCACTCCGAAATACTCTATTCGAACTAATAACAGAACGTTATTTCGCGTTGATATTTGACCTTGAAGTTTTATACAAATAATTGAATAGTTTATGCAATATACAGGGTTTCTGAAAGTGTCTACAAAATATTAAATTATAATAATTGAATTTTATTTCAAAATTCATGTGATATCATATACAGTGATGATCATAGTTATGCATAAAATTTATGTTTGACGTAATTTACTTGTTACTATTGTATTTTGAATATCTTGAATTATACTTTAAAGAAAAATAGTTACAAAATTAAATAGTAATCTTCTATATAATTTTATCAATTGTATTCTATTTGTAAATATTTCTTGTCATATTTAAGCTATGTTTTTTTATGGATTATTTCCTTTTATTGAATATTCACTACTACTATTACTTAGATTCACATTTCTGAGTGATGTTAATGATTCAACATGACCTAGTAGATATATTTCACTTCAACATTCCCTAAAATTCTATAGAATTATTCTTGATTCGACAAGAATATTCTATAGAAGTTTACCTTGATTTTTTTCCTTTGATTTAATAATTATATATTACTTATTTAATTAATTCCCCAGTTCAATTCTTTCTTAATTTCATGAAGAAATCTTTAAATTCTCATGATTAACTTATGCTTAGTTTATTAATAAATTTTAATTCCACTATTTCTAATTCTTAGTTAAGATTGACTAAATTAAATTAATTTATACTTGATTACATAAATAATATTTCTAATTCTATTGTTTCTTAAATTTTAGTTACGACTGGTTGGTGTTAAATTGATGCAGCTGGTTTATATGAAAAACTCCACGTTCTCGATGAGTGTCAGGATGTATCAACTTATAACTATTTATACCATGACTGGTTTCTACTAAATAAGGACCTTCATAAGGTAACTGTAACTTAGAACATATACCTTTTTTATGATTAGGTACTCTTAATGCTTTTATTATTACCAAGTCACCCTTTTTAAATGTTTTCCTATTTCTAAGTCTAGCTAGTTTCCGTTTAATGTATTTGTCAGCTTGTCTTGATTGTCTTTCTCTGGCTACTTTAATCAGTTTGTTGTAGTCAATTTCACTGGACCATGGTCTGTCTGGTTCTATTCCTGTGAATAAAGAAATAGGCGCTATTTCCGTAACGATATTTGGTATATTGTTTATAAAATCTGTGGTCTCCTTTAATCGTTCTTCCCACATACGGTTTTCGTAGTATGTAAGTATCCTCAGATGCTTGATCACTTCCTTGATTCCTCGTTCTGCAGGATTACTACTAGGATGTCTTATACTTGTGAAAACTTGTTGTATATCCAGGTCTTTCAACCATTTTTCTATTTTTTGTTCCTGAAGTATGTTGCATTGTCCATTATGCATTTCTTTGGTTTCCCATATTTCTCGAAGTAGTTTCCTAGCGATTCTTTAATGGAATTTTTATTTGTTTTACTGCATGGATATGTGCTAATAAATTTAGAAAAAATGTCTACGATTACCATAATGTGTTTGTTACCATTATAACTTGGTATAAGGTTTGATATGAAGTCTATCGCTATTATATCTAATGGATTTTCCGCTATGATGGATTTCGGTACATTCTCATAATGAATGTTCTTTTCCTTGGATAGTTGACATAGTTCGCACTGTTTAATAATATCCTTCATGATAGTAATGTCATTTTTCGATATATAATTCTCCCGAAATATCATGTGAGTTTTCCTAATTCCTAAATGATTAAAATCTAAATGTATTCTTTTTACAATTAATTTTGTTAAATTTTCAGATATCACATATAATTCCTTGTCATGTACTAATTTATATATTACTCCATCCTTTTCAGAGCATCTTCTTTTGTATTTCTCATCTAATAATAGTTGTTCCTGTTTTATTTGTTCTAGCGAGAACATACCACTACTTTGTTTCATGATATTAATTCCCACTCTAACTTCGTTTGCATCTTTTCTTTTCTCTCCATCCATTCTACTGATCGAGTCTGGTACTACATTTTGAATCCCTGGAATATATTTAATCACGAAGTCATATTCCTGTAGGAGTAATGCCCATCGATGTATTCTGGCATTGTTCATCTTATTGGTTAGTATCGTTAGCAGAGCCTGATTATCAGTTTCAATTATGAATTTTCCTCCCAATAAAAAGTATCTGAGTTTATTTACACAGTATATGATGCTAGCAAGTTCTAATTCACTTACTCCATAGTTTTTCTCTGCTCTTTTTGTTATCCTAGAGACAAATGATATGGGAACGTACATGTCATCATATTCTTGCATTAAAACTCCAGCTAGTCTGTTTTTAGATGCATCTGTCCTTAAAATGAAAGTTTTCTCATAGTTTGGATGATATAACTTTATGTTTCTGATGAACTGATTCTTGATTTCATTGAAAGCATCTTCCTGTTTACTGGTCCAATTCCATTTCACTCCCTTTCTCAGTAATTCCATTAAAGGTAATTCTAAATCGGTTAGATTTCCCAGCATCCGTTTGAAATAGTTTAGCATCCCAAGGAAGCCTCGAAGAGTTTTCAAATTTTTCGGTCTTATGTACTCTCTAATGGTTCTTACTCTCTCCGGATTCATCTCGATTCCTGTCTCTGTGATTTTGTAACCCAAATATATTACTTCTTTCTTTAAAAATTGGCATTTTTGTATGTTCAGTTTTAGTCCGTTTTCGTCAAGTTCCGCTATGATTGTTCTGAGGTGTTCTAAATGTTCTTCTATACTGTTTGAAAAAATAAGTATGTCGTCCACATAGTGTATTGTAAATTGGTCATATTTGTTTAGAATTTTATTCAGCGCTTTTAATAGTGCTGATGTAGCGCTTTGTATGCCAAATGGCGTTACTCGGAATTGATATACTTCCCCATTAATCTTGAATCCTACATACTTCCTCCTTTCCGGATGTAGTGGTATCAGCCAGAAGCTGTGCTTCAAGTCTAGCTTAGAAAAAACTTTAACTTTACTTATCTTTCCTAATATCGATTCGATAGTTAAAGGCGATTCATACTCGGGCATTGTACATTTATTTAAATTTCGTGCATCAAGGCAAATCCTTAAATCTCCATCCTTCTTCTTCACTATAACAACTGGATTGATATACGAGGTGGTACTATGTTCTATAATTCTATCTTCTAATAATTTATTTACAGTTTTCTTCACATCTTCTTGATATTTGTAGGGTATCGGATAACTTCGCTGTTGGAATTGTTGATTTTCTTTCATTTCAATTTTATGTACATAATTTCTTGCAATTCGAGATTCCTCATTAATTAAATTCCTATGTCCTCTCAGTATTCCTTTTACTTCATTTTTCCATTCTATTTTCCCATCTATATCCAAATTCCATTCCGGCATATTATTATTATTATTTATTTCTCCATTGCCATCCAGCATCATATCTCCATTCATTTTTCCTTCCTGCCTATAATCATATCTCTTCTCCATATCATCTTCAAATTTCTTATTATAATTAATACATTTATCTACTTCTTCTACTAACTCTTCATTCTTCCTCGAATTATAATTTTTCTCTTCATAATTAAAATCAACTTTCTCTTTATCAAAGATTATGTACATTTCTTCATAATTAATAATTGCTTTGTTTTCATATAAGATATCCGATCCTAACAATAGTTCGCATTCCATATTTTCCACCACTAACAGTTGTACCATAGTTTCTCGTTCCTTTAATCTTAATGCTACAGTTATCGTAGTATTTGAAGTTGTTAGTTTTCTTTGATTTATGCCGATTAAATTTATTTTTGGCACCTTGACGAAATTTTCCTTTGATATTGTCAAATCATTTACAAATTTATTATTTATTAAAGATATTTCTGACCCGGTATCGATTAATATTTTTATGCTAGTGCCTTCTATCGTTCCGTATATATAAATTAATGTTTCATTGTTTTGTTCTAGCTGGTCCTGTACCTTTAGAAATTCGCGTGGGTGAACATAGCTGCACCAACTTAACTTACCATATTCACCCTCTAGTGGAAAAACTGTTGTTCCGTACCAGAAGATGACACGGGAACCACAACATAATCATCATTATGATTATTGCTATTTGTATTAGTTCGATTAAAGTCTGTGTTACGATTAGTTGTGTTTCTTTCTAGGCTGTTCGTCCTGTTAGTTCTTGTGTCACGTCTTATATTATTCGTCCTTCTTATGTCTCCGTCAGAGTTTCTTCTTTCTCTTCTATTATAATTATTATTTTGTTGTTGTCTCCTATCTGGATAATTTGTGTACCTGTTATTATTATTATTAGTCCTATCGTTATTTCTGTCATATCGTCTATCATTGTTATTATTGTTATTTGTGTTGTTGTAATAGTGATTATTATTTTGTCTATGATTGTTATTTCTATTAAAGTCTCGTCTATCGTTGACGTTTCTGTAATAGTCATCATAGTCACGTCTATTGTTGTTGTGCACCGTTCTCTGTACTCGGTTCAAATAGTCTAGTAAAGATTGGAAATTTGTAATATTTTGTATTGCTATACCTTGCGTAATATTGTCATTAAAATGTCGAGACAAGAATATTATTATTTCTTGCTCGGAAATTACTGGCTCTAAATATTGTGCCTGGGAAAATAAAGACAAAGCATAGCTACTCATGTTGTTGCTTCTTCTACTATCAAATTTTCCAAAATATAACTTTTCCCTAACATAGCCTTGTTCTGTTTCCCCCCAGTATTGTTTCAAAAAGTTACTTTCAAAATCGTTAAAATTATTTATATTTACATCATTACATGTGAACCAAAGTAATGTTTGACCCTGCAAATGAGATCTAATTGTCTCTTTCAAATCTTCTATCTCTCTGATACCTTTTAATTTATTTTTAAGATATCTCAAGAAAATTTTTGGATGCATTTTCCTCGTTTCCCCGTCAAATTTAAGATTATTTTCCCCATGGTTATAGATGTAATTTACCCCTTGAGTATTGATGTTTGGATTCGTCTTGTTTTTTATGGTTTCAAATTCTTTTTCTAATTCCATCATTTTCTTCTTAAAGTCTTCTTTGATTTCCCTCTCCAATTTTGTAAAATCTTGTGCATTCCTATCTTCCTTGATTTGTTTTAACTTCTTGTCCATTTCCCATATTAGTTCTTTCTGAGTTTTTAAATTCATCTCCTCCGCAATCGATAAATTCAACTGGATGCCTTGTTCTACATCATCTATCCTGGCATTGGTTTTCATGATGTTTCTCTCCATTTTGTCTATCTGTTCCTTTCCTTCTTCTCGTAGTTTATTTCCCATGTCTTCTATCTCTTGTTTCCGGATGGTGCCTTCTTGTATTAAATGTCCATATAGTTTATTCATTTTCTCTTCCTGTTCTTTTTTATGTTCTTCGAACTGTTTCTTCATTTCCACCATATGTTCTGAAAACGTTTCTTCTTGTTTGTCTAGCCTTCTGTTAATTTCTTCCTTTGTACTTTTTATTTCTTCCTTTGTACTTTTTATTTCTTCTTGTATATCTTCTTTGGTGTTTTTGATGACTTCTTTAGTACTTTTGATGTCTTCTTTGGTGCTTTTGATGTCTTCTTTAGTACTTTTGATGTCTTCTTTGGTGCTTTTGATGTCAGCCATCATTATTTTCATCATATTTATCAACTCTTCATTTTCATTTGGTTTAGGTTTTGTATAGTGATGAACTTCTTCCACCATACTGTCTCCTTTCTCCAGTTCCGCTGCTTCTTCAGCTTGGATAACCATCGTCAAACGTTCCCTTAGTACTTGTTTGTTTCCCTTCGTGTCCATGTTTCTAGATTTCAAAAGTTCCTTCAAGTCTTCTACTGTCAGTTCGTCGATGTTTATTGTTTTGTCTGCCATTATAGTTTGCAAAATTTCCTTTAGATATCTCAAAAATATTATAACCTGTTCCTGTTACTAGTTTGTTGAACGAGCGTTATTCCGGTCGTTTAACAATCGCCATACGTTGGGCTTGCCATTTTATTATGTATTTTTATTATAGGAATTTAATTTGCCCTACGTTGGGCTGACATTTTATTGTGTATTTATGAATAATGCCTCTACGTTGAGCTATTTTATTATATATTTTTAATTGATTTTATTATATGGGCGCCAGAATTGGTTCGCTTTCTGCGAATTCCCAATTCAAAAATACTACACAAGTTAGGAAATATTATAAATTTGTTTAACTTTTAACATTGTATCTCAGGGATGAGATTCGGCACTTGGCGATTGTCAGCAACAGGAAACTGTAGGTAAGATATCAAAGAAACGCAAGACGAACATAGACAAATGATTTAATTGAACATATTTATGTAAATGACGAAATTATTATGAGTTAAAAGGTTTATAATTCATATCAAACTGAATAGTAAATTATTGACGGAAATATTCACACAAAAACGCTTTTCATAAATTATTAATATTATTAAATTCCAACGTACCAAGTAAGTTTCGCTTGGTTACTTATTATTAAAAGTTCTGAATGCATTCACAACGACTCAACCTCTACTCTCGCTATTGTTAACCTTGGCGTTGTGTTGTGGTACTCTGTGATGACTATTATTTAGTTTACAAAATGGAAGGAAAAAGCAAAGTGTTTGGGATGTATCATGATAATTTAATGTAAGAATTTGGTAAGTATTAATCTTTTTAATATGTGTTTAGTGTTCTGTGTCCGATATTTAGTAGAGATTGAATATCTAATACTAATATTTTTACTAATTAATAGATATCAAACAAAATAACCTAACATATAAATATATCAAAATGTTTTATAGGAGAAATACACTATAAACATGGGTAATAGAGTTCATGGTTGGTTCTTCTTGACCCTGAATGTGGTTCATCGGAGAAAAACGATCGCCTATGATCGAATAAGCGAAATTCAGATGTGGAAAATGATGTGGTGTGAATTATTTCATCAGTAGAAATATCTTATCCACAACAAGATACACTATATACATGGGTAATAGAGTTCATGGTTGGTTCTTCTTGACCCTGAATGTGGTTCATCGGAGAAAAACGATCGCCTATGATCGAATAAGCGAAATTCAGATGTGGAAAATGATGTGGTGTGAATTATTTCATCAGTAGAAATATCTTATCCACAACAAGATATGTGAATGGTTATCGAAGATTATATTAATAAAGGTAATTGTTCATCTTACCATATCTAGATGCTATCACCATTTTTACACTTATTATTTATAAACGAGTGATAAATTTTTGTTAGTTTATTGTCCAAAACTTCACTATACACTTAGGTTAACCTTTTTACTTAATATGTCTTAAATTACTATAGTTTTTATAAAAATTTGGAAGGAATAAATTCAACACGTCCTCCATTTATCAAATTTACACCGCGTCTCTCAAGCTCAAAATCAACAACCTTCCAATGTTTTTTACTTTTGTTTTTCATCGTTCTTTTGTTAGTAAATAAACATTGTTGTTATTGAATCAAAATATCTGTTTCTGCGTTATAGTAGACAAATTCACTTTGTTTTTATGCACTTCCACTGTCACTCCGAAATACTCTATTCGAACTAATAACAGAACGTTATTTCGCGTTGATATTTGACCTTGAAGTTTTATACAAATAATTGAATAGTTTATGCAATATACAGGGTTTCTGAAAGTGTCTATAAAATATTAAATTATAATAATTGAATTTTATTTCAAAATTCATGTGATATCATATACAGTGATGATCATAGTTATGCATAAAATTTATGTTTGACGTAATTTACTTGTTACTATTGTATTTTCAATATCTTGAATTATACTTTAAAGAAAAATAGTTACAAAATTAAATAGTAATCTTCTATATAATTTTATCAATTGTATTCTATTTGTAAATATTTCTTGTCATATTTAAGCTATGTTTTTTTATGGATTATTTCCTTTTATTGAATATTCACTACTACTATTACTTAGATTCACATTTCTGAGTGATGTTAATGATTCAACATGACCTAGTAGATATATTTCACTTTAATATATATATATATATATATATATATATATATATATATATATATATATATATATATATATATATATATAACGGCAACAACATTGCCTACTACATAAATTACATATTATTAAATATTCTAACAGTGGGTCGTAGCATCTTCAAAAGTAAGGACAAAGGCCTAAATTGGAGTGAGACACCTCTAAGAAGTAAGTTTGCAAAGCAAGATGCAAAGAATATTGTAAAAATATTTCCTCGACCATTACTAAAGCGTGAAAGCGTCACAGATGAACTAAGTGTCTTCTTCCAATTCATAACATGTGAGCAAATCGAAAAAATAGTAAAATATACAAACATATTTATAACATCTATTCAGGATAACTTTAAAAGGAAAAGAGATGCACAAGACACTTGCAAAGAAGAAATATTAGCTCTTTTCGGCTTGTTATACTTATCAGGGCTAAAGAAAATGAGTCACACAAATTTTCACGAAATATGGATAACTGATGGTACTGGGTTGATCATTTTTCAGGCCTGCATGGGTTACAAAAGATTTCTGTTTCTCTTGAGAGTTTTGAGATTTGATGATAAAGATGACAGGCCACAAAGAAGATCGCTTGACAAGCTGGCTCCGATAAGGGAGATTTATGATGATTTTGTGAAGAAGTGCAAAAACAACTATTGTCCTGGTGACAGATTGACAATTGACGAAATGCTTATTCCATTCCGTGGCCGGTGCAGTTTCATACAGTATATACCAAACAAACCAGCTAAATATGGTATAAAGGTTTTTGCACTTTGTGACTCCAAGATGTTCTACGTTCCCAATTTTGAAATATATTGCGGAAAGCAACCGGAAGGATTATATCAAGTTTCCAATTCTTCCACTGATGTCGTGCTCAGATTAGTTGAACCATTTAAAAATAAAAACAGGAATCTAACCACAGACAACTGGTACACTAATTACCCATTGGCTCAAACGTTGCTTGAAAAGAAAATTACACTTGTGGGAACTTTGAAGAAAAACAAAAGAGAAGTTCCATAGGAGCTTCTTCCTTCAAAATCTCGAAACATAAATTCGTCTGTATTTGCATTCACTAAAGAAACTTCTTTGGTGTCATACTGTCCGAAAAATATAAGGTTGTAGTTCTCCTCTCGACTATGCACAACGACGATTCCATTGACCCCGATACTCTGAAACCACAGATAGTTTTATTTTACAACTCAACCAAAGGTGGGGTGGATACCGTGGATCAGATTTGCGCAAACTACACTGTTCAAAAACGAACCAGCCGATGGCCGCTAGTAGCCTTTTATCAAATTATGAATATAGCAGGAATTAACTCGAACATCATTTTCAACGCATTTCAGTCGGAAGAAGAAGAAAGAAGGATTTTCCTAAAAAACTTATCACTGTCTCTTATGAAACCGTTTTTGACGATGAGATCTAGTATAAGAAATCTACCTTTTGATGTGAAAGAGTTTCTAAAACAATATCGGCCTCCAATAGCTGCTCCAGAAGAAGCTACAGTTGATGAAAAATCTAAGGGGAGGTGTGTCCAATGTGAAAGAAAAAGGAACAGAACAACTACCATAAAATGCAATACCTGCAAAAAGCCCGCATGTCATTACTACACACCTCTGCTTGATATGTAACTCTGCTCAAAATGATGGAACTCCAGAAAATACCCCACAGAATAATACTATTAATATATTTTGATAATTTTGAACATTTTTTTTATAGTTAAACGCTCTATTCTTCTAGTTTTACTTATATATACTCATGTATGAAAATATCTGCTTTGTACATTGAATATTAAACAAAATAATGTTTTTTTTTGTCAGCATTCGACTGTTATAAACAGGCTAAGGTGCTCTTTCCCTTGGTGGCGTACAAAATACGCCAGGCGCCTAATTATAAAATACGTCAGGCGCCTAAATATGTTAAAATAATTATAGCGACTACCCAAGGGTTAATACCAGAGAATTACTTGACTCGAGAAACGACGTATTCAAAAATGCAAAAAATATTTTATTCACCCAGATTTTTGCGATCCTGAGCTGGAACTGTCCAACGAGTGGAGAAGCAACCTCCGTCCCACAGTTTTAGTGGATGTCCCTTTGGTAGTAATGGCCGCCGGCAAGTGAATCTTGCGTTCCGCTCCCACTCGATAAGGCAATTCTCATAGGACTGCCTTCCTCGTCGTAAATTACGAGCGGATACCGTCTATGGCAGGTAAACCAAACGATATTCTTAGCGAACGGGCAATTTTCAGGAGCGTAGTAATTACAGCGTTTAGAATTGAATATTTGCCTTATAATGATTGGACTGGTATTTGGAAAATCATTTAACAGTTTGTGCAATGATACTTCTTTGGCGTGTTATGATACCCTGTTGAAGAAAATAAGTGATACACTGAATGTACTTATTTCTTTCTAACACATTGTCGCTTATGGACTATGGATCAAAACCCTATGTTACCATAGAATATTCCTAGCGTTGTACATGCACGGAATACTCTCCCTTCCCTAATACAAGCTTGAACTGTGTGGCTCTATGCCTAACCGGATTCACGCTATGGTATTTTGTGGATATGTGGATTTTCTTACAGGTAGGATTCCAACCCTTATGTCTATGATATCTATTATACTAAATATTTTGTTCATGTTTCCTTTATGTCTGAACGTCAACATGAGCATATTCAAGGGCTGCTCTGTTTTATATTTGAGTTTTATAGTTGTTTCAACAAGTTTATAAACTCTCTTTCGCATATCAGATTGGAATCTTAATTTAGTGGCTATCACCTTTAATGGCCTTGATCTTATTGTTTTTGTCATTGATTAATTCCATTTTAAAATTACTCATTTTGGTAGATATCAGTTCATGGAGACGATTAGTTTTTTCTATTCCATCTACAATTATTGGAGGTGGTTGGTGTTCTTTTTGGCTATTTGATGATCCTTTTTTTGGCTATTTGAACCGTGTTTAGGGAGTGATAGTGATGTATCCATACGCCTCTTCTTACGGCTCTTCTTTTTGATTCGTTCAGTTTCATCGGCCAATGCATCTTCATCTGTGAAATATTCTAGTGGCTTTATATCATTATTTTGTGGTGTTGAACTTTGTGCCACACTTTTTTAATTTGCAGAATGTTTATACTGCAGTTTCTTCAATTATTTTTCAATTGTTCTAATTGAAGTTGCATTGATTGTAGTTTATTCTTTACAACTTCCATTTTATATTCGGATGTTTTCAATGCAATATACAATGCTTATGCATTTTCTGATCTGATACTATTTTCTAGAAACAAAACGTTGGTCTGTATTGAAATACTGCAATTTTTATGAGGCCAGACAATGTTCATTAAAATTCTTTTATCATAAAAAATGCACAGGTTAAGAGTTTAGAATTTACTGGTATTTTTAGAAATTGGATAACAACATTTTTTAACTATTATTACTTGAAACACCAACCCAGGTCAAGAATTTTACGAGATGTCATGTACAGATCATAAATAAATACTATTGGAATTTATTAATTAGATTTTGCATTAGGGTTCTGTCCGTTCTGTTGTTCGGCGAAGAGAGGTTATGGCAGACAGTGAATGCGGAATCTTAGCTGGTTTATCGACGTATTTTATTGATGTTTATAAAATAAATCACCTTCTTTCGCGACGAACAAATTTTATAAATACAACAACCAACTCAATTTCAAGCATACATTGTGCCCATTGTAGCAGTTATAAAGTTTCCAAACCTTTATGCCAGTAATTTTCAGTTCATATTTTATTTATAATAACGGTTTGTCTAGCTTTCAACGATGTTCTTTGATCTTGAGGCAGTAAACTGGGTAAGTTTTATTAATATTATGTGAGATATTATAATAAAATGTCCATGATCTGATGATGTTTCCAAATTCAGAATTTCTGTTCGAATCTAACATCATCGTATCACTTTCGATGTCAGGTTTAATTGTACTAGCAAATTTACTCTTACCAAGTCAATATTATCATTTGTCTCAATAAAATTTTGCACTTCTAAAGACAAGTTCTCATATTTGCTCTCTTTTTCTGACAAAGTATAATTATTTGTAATTATTGTAAGGTTCATCATTACTTTTTGTAGATGACTACCTGAACAAGCAGGCCATTATTAGAAACTTCTCAATTGCTAATATGTTCAATGTTTTCCTTTATTTTTTTCCGAAACACACCGCTCCTTTTGATTCTCTTCCACTCCCTTAATACCAACATTTTCATAGAGTTTCTGCGAGGTTTGTTTTCCTAATACTGTTAAATCTAATATGTTCATTAGTTATTTCATAAAACATATATGTATATATATATATATATATATATATATATATATATATATATATATATATATATATATATATATATATATATATTATTAACATACACTGTATTATTTACTTACTTTTATTTATATTTAGAATGTATATGTTTATAATTTAGATTTTTTGTTTTAGTTTGGCTTTGGCTTTTATATTTGTTTAATAATTTATTTTAATTAGATTATTCGGGAGCATGAAATCCTTTTTCCCTTTGAGTCCTGGCTTATTGTATTGTTATAATTGTTTAAATAAAAAGAAAACACATTAATTTGAAATAGATTTAATTTTTAATGTAATATTCATACAAAACATAAAAGAATTTATATATATATATATATATATATATATCATAGTTATATATGATACAAATAGCTGTGGGAAGAAATTAGTTATATACATGGATAGAAATATATGGAATTATATACAGATGGACATGGTTATAACATTATAAAATTTCAATCACCAGATTTCTGCGATTACAAGATGGCGTAAGTACATATTTTAATTTATATAAAGTTCGGCCTTTTATTAAATTTAACGATTTATAAAATGAATTCACTATACAAAGTCTGTTTCTTTCTTTTTTAGATCGATCATATTTGCAAAAGTTTATCAATTTATGAAATTAAGTACTTAATTGGTATTTTTACACTGTTTATTGGCCAATAAATGATTTAAATACACTGACCTGTTGCTCTTGCATTGGGATGAAAGTCTCTGGATCCCAGGAACACTCCACTGAAGCTCCATAAAAAACCAAAGTTGTTGAAAATTTCACAGGTTCTTGTCGAAAAACTTGTTACAATTAACTGTGAGTATTACTAATATTATATTTCATAATACTTTAGAAGTTTAAATGTCTTAAACCGGGAATATCTTTAAATTTCAGGAACACCATCACATACACTCCTCGCTTCCTAACACCAGCTTCCGTTTTTTCTCTTTAAGCGTCCCCTCGATTCTCTACTTTTTTCAACAAACAGTCTTTTGTTCTTTTCCAGGTCACTATTCCAAAGTTTATTTATTGATTCACAATTTGTTCTGTCATATTTTATTACCAATAAGATATTGTCTTTTGTAATCAGATAATTGAAACTTCTATCACTTATCAAAAAAATTTCATACATACAAATACATTAAAATTGGTTATACTTAGATACACTTACATGGTACAACATTCGATATTATTATTGATAGTATATTCTTGTTACACTCATATTAATTATAAATATAAATTCTCTTATGTTATTTGTCTATATGTCATTATTTGTTTATCTATGAAATCTATTGGATTATATTCTATTCAATATTTATATTTGTTCTTATTCTTAAATTAATGATTATAATGAATTAACTATAATAATATTTGTTTTCATTTCAGATGAACAGCTGATTATGTTATGAAAATAATCTTCGTCTTAGGCAACTTTATTTACATCATTACATTAGTTAGGCAATATCTATATTTTATGTTATCATTGAGGTAATTCCTTTTTTATTATATTGTTATAGGTTATTATTTAATATATCTTTATTTGATATGTTGTTTAAATTAAGAAAAGTGTTTCCTTTTTACTTGTTTTCTTAAATTATATTATTTTCAGATATATTTCATACTAGCAACTTAATTTTATAATACTACTTCTCTTATTATCTAAGATATCTGGTTCAATATATATATATATATATATATATACACGTAGCGTTCGTTTCAGGGAATAAAATCGGAACGTAATAGTCAGTTCGAGGAACATGTGGTCATTTTGAGGAACTCCCCAAAGTGCCACACATATACAGTGTCATAAAGTGTATACTTTGAGGAACTCAAGGTTACGCTTAGTTCACTTTGAGGAATTTCTCGAAGAGTGGAGTTTGAGAAACGACTGAAGTACAGAAGAGGAACTTTGAGGAACTGCTAAAGTACACAAGGGGGAGTTTGGGGATCAACATAAAGTACACGTTAAGATCAGTTCGAGGACTATCAAATATTTTTAGAATATTGAAATTTGATATAAATAGGTACATAGGACTATGATTTCAATTGAACATTATTGGAAAAACACATTTTCAATGATACATAAATGTAATAAAATAGAATTTATTTTACTAATTTATTTCGAAAGCTGAATTTATCAAATGAGTTATGACCATTATCACAAGTTGAATACTATACTTTATCTACGACTATAACAATAAATACTAAGATACAAGTACAGATCAAAACATTTTAGATATTGTGAAATCTACTACCTTTATTGCCTGATATTTTTCATCACGAGCTTTCATTATGAAACTATTAAGTTGTTTTGGCGTAAAAGTTTTTGTCTCTTATCTACATATTTCTCTGATTTTAAGAAGCGTGGGTAGTTTTAAAAAATTCTCTAAATTAATTCCATTATTTGCGTTGAGTGTGCTTCTTATCGTGGAGTGTAGAAAGTCCATAGATATGATGCTTTCTATTTAGTGCTAAAGTGTGGTGTATGGTAGCATTAGCTACTTGTCTTATTTCTGAAGGTGTACATAATAATACATCTTCACTATCTGAATTCATCTTTTTTAGCACAATATTCAAAATAGGTATTAAAGTATTATCTTAATTTGAACACATCAAAATTATTAAAGTGCCATTACTCCCCTCAATAACAATAATGGACTGTTCCCTTTTAGCGAACCGACTCGTACATAAGTACACAGCCATTTGGATATTAGGTTCCTAAATAATTCCAAATAGTATATTAAGTACCAAGTGTCAAAACGGTTACGTTAGTCACGAGTTTTACTAGGCACGAGTGAAGTGAAGCGGAACGAGTTCCTTGTGAAACAAGTGACTAAAGACGTTTTTAACACGAGGTGCTTACTATACTTTTTCTTCGCCCGTGGAAAGGAAAACATTATATTATATTTGAATTATATTCATTACATGACGGACGATGACTGACAGCTGACTGATAAATCAAATGACGCAGCATAACAAAATTATCAAGGAGCATGAAATTTAACATACAAAAGATACACTTGATTTGACGTTTAAAGAACAAAAGATAAACGAGATGTGACTTTTCGCATTTCAAACACTAGTGTTTAAAGAGTAGTTTTCTGCATGTCAAACCCGTGTTCAAAGTGCGGTTTTAGTAACGGAAGTAGAAAAAATCTTTTGTAGAGAGTTATATACATAGAGATTCTAGAGTTATTTATCTATACTGAAACGAACCCGTTAATGACATTGACAGTGTTAAGTTAGTTAGATATTCTTCTTTCCCTGTTAAGTTGTCCTACGGCAGTTAGGTTAAACAACAATAGTATGTTCTGGATTGTTCGATCGATGATTCTGGTGGGTTAAAAATGTCATTCTGGAACATTCTGGAAGATTGTAATGAATATATAAGGAGGTGCGACAGTTGAGAAGACGAGTTGACAACAATAACGGGAGTGAAGTTGAACGTTTTAGCGAGACATTGTAAACGAATTATAAATTGTATTTCTTGTTTGTTAATAAGCCAATTCAAGATATCCACTATCGTGTTACAATACCAACAACAATCCAATGTTTGATTTCTACAGTGTCCCAAAATGGCATTCTGCGACGTAGAAGCCACAGATAAATAATAGAGGTAAGACAGGCAACTCACTGACAAAAAATGCCTCGGCAGATGTGCTGCCATCTTCATTTGTCACCAAAAACTAAAAGTAGGGTTCTGTCGTCGATTATAGCTTTTATGGTGGTAAATTCAAATTGTGTGGTTGGCAGAAAATTTAAATTCGATTGATTTATAATTTCTAAGAATGGGGAAAGCCTTTCCCCATTCAACAACTTAGTTCATATTTAGTTTAGAGTATAATTCTATAAAAAATCGTATTACATACATATCTAACAACTTTTATAATTAATATCATACTTTTTCATTTTTGGAGGAGTTGCAAGCACATTTTGTGGTTTAAGTGGAAAGGAAAAGCAACTTTCTTCTAAATTATCCCCATCAATGAAATCTACTGAAAAAATATACATAGTAGTTGAAATCTGATAATATTACAATAAAATGCTTACCAGGTAAATTTAAAACAGTAAGTGTACATTTTTTTAGTTTACCCCTTTTTTTACGTACATCCAAAAAATTATTACCACAAACTACTTTCCCCCTTAAAATACTTTTTGGCTGGTTATATAAACTGGAATTATTGATTCGTTCCAACCAAATATTTTTTATATGCTCGTCCGCGGTAATAAAATATCTGTAAAATATTAATATAAATTACTCATTTTAATTATACTGATATTTATAACCTACCTTTGAGCATCTTGATCTTGGTTAAAGCAAATGGGAACAAAATAAAATAAATTATTAACCAAACAACATGCAATCAATTATAATGACAAAATTTGAATGCCTAACCTCAATTATTTGTCTGTGAATGTCAAGGAGATTAACGAACGAGAACGAACGAGAACGAACGCGACCGAAATTCTTCCCCAATTTGAAGGCCTCAGCTACTAGGGCTATTCAGCCTAACGCAACCGAAGTTGATTTGTTCTTCGTGACACATATAGATGGCGTGAAAAACGCGAATTTTTTTAATAAGTATACGTGCACATACCCTGGTAGAGGCTGGTAATCATGCTCGCAGAACAGTCAACATTGCCGGTGCTACAAATTGCTTTTAGTAAATAAAATAAATAAGAAGGTATTTTGAAAATACCAACATTGCTTTTCTTAATAAATTTTTTAAAGAACACGTAGCAGTTCCTGAAACTATATTTTAATGTTTTAATACGTCATAAGGTACATTACGGTCAGTATGACAACTCTAGATAAGGCGCAATTAGGATGTTGACTAATTTTTGGAATTGCGTTTATTTTTAAGATAGACCCTATATAAATATGAAAATAATAATTATATAAAAAATATCACAAATTTCAATGAAAACATACGTAAATAAAAATATGTTTCAAAATTCCCGCTAACAAGCTCCATACTGTCTCGTGACGTCAGCAAATTATAAAGGAATCTCGCATTATATGAAAGATCTTTACCGAGTTCTTACGAATAAATTAAATAAAAGCGGTCAACATGAATAGGTCGTCTTACAAATGCGATGTGCAAAAGTTCGTTAATCAGAACATCACAAAAACATTTCTTCATAAACGTTCCAAAAAGTGTACAAATAAGGAGAAAGACTTGCTAGACGAGATCCAGCTTTATTGACAACAAAAAGGGCCAGTTATTTTTGTGAAGATCACTTTAATGAAAGTTGTAAGTTTGGATAAACTACAAATATATATTTAAAATAATTTTAGATGTCTTTGGTTAAGTGGCAAAAATGAGAAGGATATCATTCATTTGCAGTTTGTTTATTTTCAGAGCTAATTTCAAGTTTTATCTTGTTGATATAGATGGTAAGTAGTTCTAAATATGATAAAAGGGTATATAAAATGAGTAAGGTGTATCTTTCGTTTGTAATAAAGTATATCAATGTAAAATTATAGAAACTTCCAAAGAAGAAATTTTCACGTTTTTCTCCACTGCACAAAAATCCATTGTTCTAGCAAAGAAGCTCGTACCATTATAGATTCATTCTTCGGTAGGATACAAGTATTTCTTTTGATGCATCCACTCTCCATTGTGATAAAAATAGTTAAATATTATCGTTGCTCTAACAAATTATCAAGAAAAGTATTTCATACTTTTAACTTGGTTATGAGAAATAAGTTAACTTATTCGTGCAGTGACGTCATCGCGCTCCGATTGGTGTTTACAGTCACGTGGTAATGTGTTATAAATAACGCAATTCAAACTAATTTTATTTAAGATAAGAGGAATAATTAGGTTCTTAAAATGTTATTTTAGGTTTCTAAAAACTGTCTTTTATTTGTAAAACATAGCTTCACATGAATTTGTCACAACTGTGAACATCCCTATTGTCGGTAATGATTTTTCAGAATTGGCCTTATGTTTGTTTTTATGGCATCAGTTGAATACATTATGGTGTCTGTTGACTAATTTGCAAATTTGTGTAGCTATTCTATATTTATGTATAAATATATGAACATAGAAAGTATTCCATAAGTTAACAGTGAGTGGCCCCAAACCCTAAAAATTAAAAAAAAAATCTAATTACAGTAAACCTATTTGATTGAAATGTACTTAAAGCTATAAGCTACAATTTTATAAGAAAAACAAAGCGAAAATGCAGTTTTAGGGCTTAAAATTTGAAAACATTTTTATTTGGACGTGTGTACCTGTTTCTATAAAAGAAACATTGGGCCTTATCAATATCCTTGGTAATTGATTGTTGTTTGGTTAATTGTTGATGGGTATAAAAACAAAATGGTGGTTTCGTATTCAAGTCATACCAAACTTGAGTGATACCGGGCGCAGAAAAAGTCAAAATTTTTTAATCAAAAGAAGAAACTAATCCAATATTTTAATTTTCTTCCATTGTTATAAATTGTTTTATGAAAAATACCTCGTATATTGAAATATTTTGGTATCCGCCACTATAGAACATGACAAATAATAAAAGTAGGTAGCTAAAAGGACAGTTAAGTCGATAGATTTATGAGTCGGTCCTTTCCTGTGCTTCTAGACACGCCAAAAATGATGGCTAATTGTTAACGGTAAAATTTATCTACTCATAAATTGAAATAATGATATATGCATTAAATTAAGATATGTGATATTTTTCTCTTTTTACATCATTGCAATATAAATAATTTAAATTAAAGAAAAAATATGAAGCACGAAAGAAATTAATGGAACTAAACATATTGGATCCTGGAAAACGCAGGGATTTAATACAAAAACAAATATCTTTAAACCAACAAATCATTTAGGAATATAGTTATTGAAGAACGAAATAGCACTAACGAATGCATGATCCTAATTTGCAATCAACCGTTAACAATTGTAGAAGCTGAACGTATGATACTAACTCTAACTAAATCGTGAACATTTTGGGGGTTAACTTCACGGAAGTGCCAATAAATTAATATCAAATATATCGAAAAAGAAGATAGCACTAATGAAAATTATTAAAGCACTAAAGAGCACTAACGAATGACACTAAATTTAATCGAATCGTGAATACTTTGGGAGCTGACCACAAAAAAAGAACATGAAATATCTCCAAGACAAATAAAGTACTAACGAAAATAATTGAAGCACCAAAGTACAGTAACGAAGCACTAACGAATGACATCAATTGGGAATTAACACTTTGGGGGCTGACCGTGAAATAAATGAATATTCATTATCTACCAAACCACGGAAGCAATAACGAAATTTACAGAAGCACTAATGATGCACTAACCGATGCCACTAAATTTAGTTAAATCGTGAAAACTCTGGGGGCTAAGTTCACGGACCTTCCGCGTATGAAATCAAAATTAACAGTAAGGATAGTTGTTCTATTATTACTATGGTTATATAGTTCTTGGGATTTTCGGGCAATAAATTTTGTATGGTACCATTAGTCACTTGTCTTATTTCTGAAGGTGTACCTAATAGCTTTTCACTATCTGAATTCATCTTTTTCAGCACAATATTCTAAATACTTAGGTACAGTGTTACCAATGCAAAAATAAAAATTATCCGAATGTCGAACTCGAATTATCCAAAATTATACGACCCTCACTAGGAGTTATCCAAAAAAAAAGAAACAATCATCCCTATGGACACATTGTTCAATTACCAAATCTTTTAAACATAAAGATTAATGTTGACATATCAAAATATCCCAACTTGCATGCTGAAATAAAACGTAAATCGTAAGGATTTATTTGTATAAAATCGAAAATATTTTTACCAGATGAAATTATGAGGTTTTTGGACGAAGCATCTCAAAATCTATTCATTTTTTCGAAAGTATGTACTTAATTTAATCAAATGAAAGGGTTTAAAATTTTATAAAGAAATTTTAAATAGTAAAGTCGTAGCCCAGCGGTGTAAACCGTAGGTTATGAAATTTATGTACATTTATAGTAAGGGTTCGATCCCCGCCCATAACCTACCATATTTTTAGATCAGCAATACATTTTTAAAATTGTACAATAAATAATTTAGCTATATATAAACAAAGCAGAATTAAGGAGTATTATGTTCAAACGTTTTAAATTTATTTGTTGAATTTCCCTTCATTGTTCATTGATAATTATTAATTAAATAATACTTATTCATGGGAGTAGAAAAAATAATGTATGCAACGTTTATGTAATGGCCATTAATACACGAGCATGTTGTAAGATACGAAACGAGTCGCAGACGGCTTTCGTATATAAGATGCGAGTGGCTATAATTACATGATCGTTGCGTAATAGTTATTTAACGAACACGTGTATATTAATAAGGGCGATTAACAATCGAGTTAATTTAACGAGGGAACGAAGCGAAGCGTTCATTTTCGAGATTGTTAATTGCCATTTTAATTCACGAGTTCGTTACAAAATAAATAATGACGTGTGACAGATAGTACTAAGACAGCTACTTGATTTCGAATGTTTTAGTAGGTAAGCCTACATCACCACGTCACTGCCATTATAAATGTTTGAGAACAATGTATGGGGGGGAAATTTGAAAAATGTTTGTAATTGAAGGTGCTCTTATATAAAAAGTTGTTTGTTTTGGTTGCCCAGATGTAGGATTAGTTTCCTCTGCAGTTTGGTGTATTTGGGTGGTCGGCTGAAAACCGGCCGATTTGAAAAAGTGTCTAGGAAAAATAAGAAAAGTGTCTAGAAAGAATTTCCCGTTGCCAACCGAGATAATTTTGCCTCCGGACCACTTTCTAGCGAAAATCCCGCTCCACCACTCGCATCCCTATACACCTATTTAAAAATTCTTTCTAAGCACTTTTCTAATTTTTCCTAGACACTTTTTCAACTCGGCCAATTTTCAGCCGACCAGTAGACATGGATGTTATAGATGTTCACAAAAGCATCGATAAATAATGAAAATCCATAATTTTCTATGACATTCCGTACGTCCCTACTCCTTCGATATAATGAAGGTTTTCATTCAAAACTTACGATATAATATAGAGGGGATTTGACATGGGTAAAAACCACATACATTCGTTATATTGAGGTAAAATTAGCATTGTAGAGATATTGAATTTCAAGGGGATTTGAAAAAATTCCATATATCAAGGAGTTCGATATATTAACGTTCAACTGTATTATAAAAAAAAAAGTTGAAACTTAACAATATTTTAAAAACAGAACATCAAGGAAAATGAAATAATTTTTTATGAAACTTGAGAATTTCTATTAACACTTATTTTATCTTTCGGTCAAACAGGTCTGTACTTGTTTTTCTGAAACATAAATTGAATATAAGATTTATTATTGTGAGTACATACTGTGCTTATCAATCAACATTGCAAAGCCTTATACAGTTGGTCCGGTGGATATTTTCTCATGAGTCATTAATATCTGATAATATAACCGACATAATTATTAAGTGGTATCTTTTTCTATTGATAGTGAAGAACTAAACAAAATAATTTGACATTTGTCGGTTATGTTAACATATATTAATGACGCATGGGAAAAGATTCAATAACAAATTATAAGTCTGACTAAGCAATGAACACAAGTCCTATTTTTTAGTTACTTATCTGACAGGTATAATTACAAATTGGTACTTTCAGCGACTGTTAGTAAAGTTGATTTTAATTCGATTTTATTCCGTTGTTTTCCCTAACGGAATATTTAAAATGACACTACAATACAGTAGAAACGCTGAATCTTTTCCATCACGTGACTGATACGTCATCAACCATTTGTATCTACAATAACAAGATAATAACTTTAACACGAGCTTCAACAGTCGATTGATAAGTTTACAATACAGCAATTCTAGTTTAATCATTTATAAGTGTTTTTAAACAATTGTCCAAGTTCAATACAATTTTTTTCATTTAATATAGTGGATTTGTTTAGACGCATTTTGTTTTACTTCAAAACAGCATGAACAGATTCCACAAAAGTAATGGTTGAAATGAAAAACATATTTAGTTGAATGTTTTTGGATGAAATAGTTAATTAAAGTTTAGCATTTGAAGAATCATAATTATAAAATAGCAGTTATTTCAAATCTACTTATCAAGCTACGGTGCTACTGAATACTTTTATTATAACTGTTTTTCGATGATAACACTTACAGCTGGTTCTTATACAATCCAAAAAGGTTACAACAGAATCAATTATATAAATACGAGGGCGCTTTCAGATTCAGCCTTAGGATATTTTTAAGAAGTAGAATGCTTCTTGTTACTTCCCGGGTTATTTTCTTCATATACATATTAATAATATAAAATATACCATTAGCGTAAAAACATTCGTGGTCCGTTCAGAATAGGAAGATGTCTGTGGCGCTACAGTCAGTGGTCATTTGTGATTTGGCAAATGTATGTGACGCTACAGTTAATGCGCATGCGCGACATTTGGGAATTATGATTTTCTTTTCCTAACTAGTCCTAATTTTATTTTGACATCTCCCAGTTCGTTGCCATGGTACTTTCACAAGCGCATTAGCGAGTGCTCTACAGTTTCTGCAGTTTATCTTGGGAACACTTTTCTAGTACGCTTAGCATTGATACTAACAATATAGTATAGTAGTAATATGTACATATGTTACTTTTAAATTTACCATTCCTTCAATGATGACACTTCCTCTTCTTTTTCTTCCGATTGCAGTGAGCTAGGATATCCTCAAATTTTTGTAGATTTATGAGGTCATAAGGAGGAATCTGATAATGCAATAAGTATTTCGCCAGGATAAAACTGTCGATTTTAATCATAAAAGATTTTGTTCGGGATAAGTCAAAAGTTTCTAAAACGAGCCGTTGGCGAGTCCTGGGATCCTGCGAATGTTAACTACAATATTTTTTTGTAGCTGTATTGTAAGTGAAAAAACACACGTAAGTTGATGTTATAACAAAGCCGCATACATAAATACCTACAATTGTCCCGGAAGTAACAAACATTGTCCCTAAAAAGAAATCGTTTCGAAAGTGAGCAAAAAAGTTCGTCCCACAAATAGCTACTTTCGCTACCATTTCTGTAAAGTGGTACTTTCCATTTTTTAACCAATCATACTGAAAATTTTATTTTCGAGGCGGTTGCAGGAAAATTAGTTCTAAGTGTATTTCACACCACATTTTATCAAACTAAAGATATCAGCCATTACTGAAATTGAAATGTGTTTGCCAAAATTAGAATAAACTTTTTGAAACTGTTGTAAGAAATTATGTTATTTCACTTTCTTCAAACAATTTACTAATATTAAGCAGCATTTATACAGTTTAGTTGATTTTTTTTTTAAATTCAAAATATTTTTATTTTTTGGAAAAAACACCATATAGTTACCTTTTTCATAAAAAATGAAATTATAATATGATATACATGATATTATGCATGATACCGTCATGTTATGTGTTTCATTCGTGTTCACTAAACTACTACTATTAGCATGAAGTTATTACCTATTCTACTCTTGGGAAATTTTAAAATGTATTTTTTCTACGACTATTATAGAATTTCTACATTCCGACATAGTTTTTGATTATGGACTAGCATCATCCTAATCCTAGGGCAAGAATATTCATTCTCGTCCTTGGTATGGAATGAATACTTGTGGCGCCCTCTAAATGTGCGCCCTATATCACCAATTTTGGCGAACATTTTTATGGACAGTTTAGAAAGAAAAATCTTTGACAGTAATATTTCAAAAAATGTTTTATTTTGGTATAGATATGTAGATAACATATTAGCTTGTTTTATAGGTAGTGAACGATAATTGGATATATTTTTCAACCACATTAATAATTTACACCCAACAATTAAATTTACATTAGAAGTTGAAGAAAACAACTCAATCAATTTTCTTGATTTAAAAATTCAACGAGTTAATAATGTACTTGATTATTCAATTTACAGAAAACCAACACACACTGATGTAACTATTCCATACAGTTCCAACCACCCCGTCTCACATAAGTTGGCAGCATATAATTCAATGATACATAGAGCATTTTCAGTTCCTATGAATAAATGTAATTTTGATAAAGAAATTAATACGATTAAACAAATAGCAACATCCAACGGTTATCCATTGCATATGATAGATAAGTTAATTAATAAAAAAGCGGAAAAAGTGGCATTAAAACTAATATTTCCAGAACAAACTAATGAAATAAAAAATTATAAAACCATCACATATGCAGGTAATATTTCTAATAATATTTCAAAAATAATATCTTAAGCTACAAATACAACAATTTCTCTTAAAACAGAGAGTAATGTGAGTACAAAATTGTTAAATGTGAAAACAAAAATATCCCCATTATAGAAGTCTGGTATATATAGACTTAAATGTCCAGAATGTAATGCTGTCTATTTGGGTCAAACCCTTAGAAATTTTGAGATCAGATACAGTGAACATTTACGAGCATATAGATTAAAACAACCAGATAAATCACACTACGCAAAACATCTACTTGACACCAAACATTCATTGACACCTAACACAGAACTAGAAGTACTGCATATTTGTGATAAGAAGCAAGAACTGGATTCCCTTGAAGAGTTAGAAATTAGAAGACACTTAAGAAACCCACAATATCAAGTTGTCAATGAACAGATAAATCTAGGGAGTTCTCCACTTTTAAATTGTCTTCTTAAGTGATAATTGTAAAGATCAGCAGATATAGTTTTCCTGGTTTCCTATATCATTGCACAGTTATACTGATCTTAACTGGAAAAAGATATCCAGGATATCTCCATAGGGCTAGTAACATCTAAGCTTCAATATTCGTAATATCATACCTTCTTCTTTTTTCTATTAACATATATTAAGTCAATCACTAGGTAGGTCACTTCTTGGTCTAGCCAAAATAATTATTAAACATCAAATAAGCATCAAATAAAATGTAACTTCTGTCATTCTGACGATGACATGTTATATCGAAACAATTGTCAATTTTCTTAGAGTTTTTAAAAGTTTTCAATATACTGTGGAATTAGCTAGAAACAGTAAGTTTCATTTAAAACAGTAAAATATATATATATATGTCTGTAATCCGGTCCTGCAAATTATTTTTGCAGGCTTTGAGTGCCTCTGAAATATTCTGGTCGGTACTTTTTTCAAAGGATGTTTTTAAAACATCGGAATTTTCAAACATTCGGCATAAAAAATTGTGTTTTTCAATCAGTGCAAGTGTTATGTTGAATTGGAAATTGGAATAGAAGCAAAGTTTACAGAATAAAATAACAGTTGCCTCACTTCATGTCGACACTTTGTTATTTCAAGATCCATGCGTGCCGCTAACACCTGCAGATAACGCAGAGCGAAGTCGGCACTCGAACGAATACAAGGGGTGTTTAATAAATAAAAAAGGCTAGTGATGATCGACAGTGTGCTTTTACAATACCAGGAGTGTTCAAAAGGTAGAAATCACATTAAAGTTAGCATTCTAGGTAAGTTTTTTATAGGCTTTGGGACCAAGAAAATAGACACTTAATGCAAATTGCTTATAGTTATCGCTGTATCTACAACCTTTTGGGGGTTTGTTGAGATAGGTTAGTTGAGCTTTCAAAAAGGCATATGACTCTGGTGAATAATTGTCTTTTAAAAACTGTTCAAAGTCGTCCAAATTAACTTCAGTTTCAAGTTTTTTCTTGGATCCTGATAATTCTCTTCTAATCGCCGCAATTTCTTTTTTCATCGATACTTTCCTTGGGCTCCTCAACGAAAGCTTTTGCGACGTTTGGCAAGACTCGTCTAGAAAAATAATATTAATTGCAAATTTCTACAATACCTAAATATATTAATAAAACAATTAAAAATACTCGAAATATTATCATACCCTTACTTATTTTAATAACTAGGTTTGTCTTACTCTCCACATTCTTTCGCATACATGATACATTTGTTTGAACTGCCACGTCTTTCATTTCAATGTGTATATTTCTAGAAGTACCTGAAGAGAATAAAAATAGTTTGTTTTTTTAATTGATTTTTTGACAATAAACTAGATCTCAAACAATAAGATATTTGTAAAAGACTGGAAAAAGTACCGGAAGTAATTTTTAGATATTTATTTATTCCCACTAACGATGATTAATCGGTACTTACTATTAGTTGTTTTGGATATCAAAAATGTAGGAATTGCATTAGAAACGAGACGTTGTTTCAAAGGCGTTGTAAAACTTGTATCTGTGAAATGTAAGCTGCAAATGTAAATGCGGTTAGAACATTCTTCTGGAGTGAGAAGCGCATTTCGATGATCACCGATAAATCCTAATTGTGTTTTCCAAAGTTGGCATCTAAAAACAGATTTAATTTTTGAGCAGCTTGTATCTTTTAGAAATCACACAAGTCTATACAGCCGATTCTCTACCAACTGTGAAATTTACAATACAAATCATTCGAAAATTGAAGAATTTTTAGACTAAAATTTTTTTGTTACTTTTTACTCAAAATATATACCTATTTATGATATTAATAAAAAATCGCAGTTGAGAAGGAATCGTCCATATACGTTTCTTCATACTTAGCTACATCCTTTGGGCACCGAAAAAACGATAAACCACTATTTCGTTTTGTTGTACAATTTTCCACACAGCAGTAAACGGGTGGCGTCCAGTGAGGCAACTGCTATTTTATTCTGTAAACTTTGGTAATACTGGTGAGAGGTTGTTACAGAACAAAGCACGTCGCAAAGGAAATTATTTCAAGTAAGAAAAAATTTATTAATTGTATTCATTTCACATCTCAATTTTTTTTTAGCACAAAAATGTACCTGGTTAAATTTATTGGTGATAATTATTATCATATTTGTAATGAGGTGAAAAACAGAAAAAATGTAACTTGTGCAAGGTGGGGCTCAGCTTATTACGAAGTTGTTGTTGTTCTCGAGTCTAATAACGTTAAACATCTTGAAAAAGAAAAGCAAAAACTAATAAAGCTTCAAAATAGTAGTAATAACGAAGTAATTGAAGAAGTGGAAGAAGAGGAAGAAAAGGAAGAAAACGTAATCCATAATGATGAAAGTGGGGAAATTATGGGTAAGCAAACTTATTATTATTTAACAAATGATAGTTTTTGGTATGGTATGGTATAAATAAAGAGAATTAAAATTATTTAAGAATTTAAAAAAAATTGTTCTATTCAAATGTGTAAGAATAAGATTTGCATTAGTCAGAAATTTCTCCAAACTAATTGTTTTATAGACCATATACTTGTTCAACTTGAATATACAAATTTCGATTTTTAAATTCCCAAAATAGTGTCTAATTTCCATTGTTATTAACGCAGCGCCCTGGTAAAATCTGAAATCATTTATTAACTGACTTGGAATGAGAACGAATCTTGTCTGGTATGGTATACAAATAAACGTGTCGTCGTAAAGCAATTAATAAGAATCATATTACAACACTAACGTATAAGTTGGCTAAGGGAATATTTGAAACTATTATTTACACAATTTTGTTTTGTCGCCTTATTCATAAAAAACCGGTAAAGATAAAAAAATTGTTCTTTGAGGGAACTGCATAAAAATTAATATTACGTATTCTGAAAACTATTTAAAAAAATATTTGAGTACAGGCCGCTCAGTGTTGCCACCACCCAATGAAGAAATGATCATGTAGTGCTGCCAAAACTATCTATTTTCCTTAAAAATTATGTTAAAATTTTTTTTGTTATTTTTTGGATAAGTGCTTAATTTATTTTCAATCGCATATAAAAAACAAACAACAAAAAATAACACAAAACTTAAATCTGTAGACTAAAATGAATCGTTATCAAAATGAATACCGATATTTTCATCTTTGTCATGCATTTACGTTATGCATCCCCTTGAAAGTTTGAAAATAGAGAGATAGATCATTAAAAAGGCCACCAACGGATTCGGGAGGAAAAATTGGGTTTTTGTCATACCTATACTTCAGATGAAAATTGGAGAAAATATTTTTTTCTTTGGGAAATTATGAAAATTGTCGTTTTCCAGTGCACGGAATCGATTGTCACAATCAATTTCATGATAAAAAAATTTCTCACGTAAATAGAGGGATAAATTGCAAAAAAAAAATTTTCATTCAAAAAAACGTATGAACTATAATGGAAATTTTGAACTTAAATTTTAAGACAGTATATTCTATAAGGAAAAAAATATAACCTAATGGTTGACATTTCTGAGATACAGGGCGTCAAAGTGGAGATATTTAAAATTCGGACATAAAATAACTGTCATCTTTGAGACTCCATATTTTGTAAAATAATGGCACTGGAAATTTATAAATTTCACCGTTTTGTAGACAAATTTATCCTGAATCTGAAAAATTTATTTAGGTTCTGGGATGAAGGATTTGAAAGATACGAAACAAATAAGTGGACCATGGTTTTCTGCTCAAAATATGATTCGGACTGAAACAGAAACTTTACCTCCGTTTAGGGGTCAAATTAGTTTTTTTCGCGGTCCATTTAGTAAGAATAGACGTTTCATTTACCTATATAAAAATTTGAATTTTTCTCTGTATAAATATCGAAATCCCTCATAACTTCGAAACTTTCGAGGGAATTCTCCGCTCCGTGAAGCAAAATACATTTTAGAAGTAGGGTAATATTTAGATAGATGGTGCTTTGACTTTTATTGTAATATAGCTTTGTTTTGTATTGCCAAAAGGGGTCAGCACATTAAATAAAATGTGAAATTAATTTGCTTGTCAAACTGGTTTGCTATAGTAAGAAGAAAACTTGCAAAGAAGTTAAAAAATTTTGAATTCCTAGGTTAAAAAAATGTTAACAATTATTGATTATGTTATACATTAACCTTTAACTCAATTTTATGAATAATGTTCAATTCTATAATTATGTAACAATTGGCAAAACTGACGCGGCTGTAATCTAGTCTACTGTAATAATAGAAATGGAATCGCACGAATTTCCCAAGTTCTGTGATTAAAACAGACGCCAGTGCAAAAAAGATTTGCAACGTTTTTACCTTAAAATAAACTCAAAGCTAGATAGTTCTAGGCAACGTAATGTGTCTTTAATATGATTAAAATTTTGTTACACTAATTTTGAAGAATAATTTAGTTATTTGATCACTATTAGAAACATGGTCATGATGACTATAGGTGTTCAGCAACTATATGTGCTTTTATTTTTTTTTCAGTTTATTGGAACACTGAAGAGAAAGACATCATGAATCGTGAATTCAAGCAATATTTGAATGATGGAATTTTACCAAGCCTTGTTAAATGTTCAGATGTCAGAAATAAGTATCCCATCCTGAAAAGTCGAAATACTACGAGTATTAAAGCATGGGTCAACAATACAATTAAGAAGAGGAAACTAAATAATTAATTTACAAAAAATACTTCGGCAACGACCACGTTTCCTTCTCATAGCGTAGAGTTAGTTAGCTTCTCGTTATTATTAAGCACATGTTTTTTGTATGACTTGAAATATAGTATAGTATATAGGAGGTAATTTTTTTCCTCGTATGGCATTTGGATTAAAAAAAACATTTTATTTTTTATTCCACATAAAAAAACTAGTCTAAAAAATGAAAACAACAAAACAATAATAGTATAAATCGAACTCAAAAAAAATAATAGGCATGATCCTGAAATTACATGAATAATAAATTATTTAAAAATTACTTATTCTTGGCTTTTACTTCACTTTCCTACTTTTTTTAATTTTAGAGTCCTCTGCGGCAGCTAAAAATTATTGTATTATTAGGTCTCTTATCTATAGGGATTTGTATGACGTGTAAAATGGTGAAAAGAAATGATATCGAACGAAATTAAAGGTCTCACTATGTCACATTAATTAAATTTTATGCGAAGAATAAATATATGTAATGTACTATTTATGGCCCTCATATCTAAGGATTCTTTTGAACCCTCCAATCTCAATTGAGGTATGACCCTAAGGTGTCTGCACACCGAGTTTAAAGTCCATCGGGCCAGTGGTTCCGGAGTTATGCCACCTACAGACAGACACACCCACATAATGATCTGATAAACCTCAGAATTCTGAATGAAGAAGACTCTGAGGTTAATAATTTACTTCCATACTCAGACTACAAAAGTAAACCAGATAAAAGACTTACGTAGGGTAAGCTTGGCAAATAAATTATCACTAAACTTATTTTTCTGTCTGCGTCACAGCCAGCTATATGTGCTGACAAGGGAGTCCGTCATTACTGTACGCAGACATTTGGCCACAAATTCATATGTGGTTCGGGTCCAGCCCCTTAGGTTGAACAATTCAGCAATCTAAAATGAACAATAATAAGTAGCCGTCGAAACAATTTGAGTACACAAAAAAAATACATTAATTTTCTGAAATAGGTATCTATTTTTAGCGGTAAAGCCCGTATGCACACATTCACAAGTTTGGTAACAAAATTGTGGCGAATATAGAACAGGTCACATTTTCCATATGATAAAAATTCCGTGCACATGCACATTGTATATTTAGTATGCAATTTGTGACCGTTTTTCTAGTCACAGGGGCTCATGAAATCTGAAAACAGTGGTTCTCAGTAGAGGAAGATTTTTATACTTAAACTCCATATTCGAATGTCTCGAGTGTCCCATAAAGTTTGCTTATTACTCTACATTATGAAAGCCGTCGAGTTATAAAAAACGCGCAGTGTATAAGTTATAGAAAATGGGATATTGATTAATAATAAATATTACTACATACCACCGTTTTAAATGTATCCTTTTCCTCAAGTATACCATTTTCATTCATTATCTAGCTCAGATGTGTATAGATTTTTTGATTTACCAGCTGGCTTGTTAAGTAGGTCGGAAACTCTGCTTTTTAAAAACCCAATTTGGTGCAAAATGTCCCTAAGGTATTCCACTGAAAGAAGAATTTTTTAAAGGGAATAACACAATATACATCAATCGATTATAAATTTTCTAAAGTATAAAATTCGAATTTTCTGTTTCACTTTAAGATGAACGTGTATATAATAATAATAAACGTCTTTATTTATGCCCATTCATACATTTTATAATAAATATACAATACACACATATAGAAACAAATGGAGAAGTTTAGTCAATGGACACTTAATCATCTCTGCCCTGTATTGTGCCAAGATTGTAATAAGAACCAAAAACAAGATTATAATTATGTATAATATAGGTAGGTAACTTTAAATAATAATCAAAAAATTCTTTTTATATTCCAGTCTTAAAATTTATCTATGCTACTCGTATATTCATTGAAAGGCAAACTTAAGAGTTTAAAAACCGTTTGACAATACAATATCTGAAACATCGATTGGTACTTTTGTCAATTCCTACGTTTAAAATAGTGTTCAAATTTTCAAAGGTAATACCACGAGTGCCTCAAATTTTATCGATAATTTTTTCTTTTCCACTAAACATTGTTTACTTGGAAAACATATGGAAACAAACCGATTGATAAAATGTGATTTTATCTAAATTCGGTTTGTTTGAATGTTTTTGCCTCAAATAAACAAGTTTGAGTGATGAAAATAAAGAATTATGTGATAAAATTTGAAGAACGAGTTGTATTTGGGAAGATTATTTTTTTCAACAATTTAAGGATTTTGCTTTATTTTTTCATTTTATTATTTTATTGAATTCAAAGAATACATAAGCTAACTGGAAATATAATCAACTTTTAGTTGTCAATAATGACTAATTCAAAGTAAAATTTTTACATTTCAATGTAAACAAGGTATTATCGATGAAGAAGCAGTTTTATCAGTACAATACCGAATGATTGGCTGGAATAATGTACTGCTATTGGTTGAAACCACCAAAATGTCAGATTTTGACAAGTGAAAAAAATAATCAAAAAATATTTTTTTATAAAATGCAAAACTATATCCACTCACCTGTATATTGATTAGTAATTTTTCTATCATATTTCCCATTTTTTATAACACAAACACCAAAAACTAAAAACACACTCATCAACAGTGCTGCCACCACTCAATGAAGAATTTATCGTGCAGTACTGTCAAAATTATCGAATTTTCTTGAAAATTACGTTAGCATTTTTTTTAATTCTTTTTTTTATTAAAAAACAAGTCATACTTTTTTTATTTTTAATGGCATACAAAAAACAAACAACAAAAAATAACACAAAAACTTATATCTTTAGACCAAAAGTATTCCTTATCAAAATGAATATCAATCGTCATGTTTATACGACGTTATGCTTTGTAACTTCGAAAATAAGAGAGATAGATCATTAAAAAGGCCACCATCAATGGATTCGGGACGTGCGGACGTAAATATGATATAAAATGTATAGAGTGTAGAGGAAATGAGATCCTTCTCTCTACGAATAAGCGTCCTTAATACCTTTCAGAGTCTAGCTTCACAACATAACTTAAAGGGGATATACGATTACATTGCTACAATATATGTTTTACGCCAACTATAGAATAAAGTTGTGCTTACAGTGTTTAAAATTATTAATTCATTAAATGCATTACCTAACATCCCGCAAGCTGTCGAAGAAAAGTGAACCAGAAATTAAGTCGTAGTGCATCGAAAAAGCTCGAACACATCTACATATGGCCATTCGACCGGATACGCATATATGTAATTTAGTTCAACTGCATTAATTATAATTCAAGTAAAGAAGTCAAGCTGTAAGTACAAACATTTTGTACATATAATAAGAAATAATGATTCAAGTAAAACATTTCATCGTTTCTATCAAAAACAACAAGCTAGCAGAGATTCTACTAGTTCCAACATTGAAGGAGACGTCAGCGCGGTCATGGACAAAGCATTCCCAGGCGTATAAAAAGTGTTTTGACTTTTTTTCAGTTGTCGCCGAACTGTTTGTCTGTTTTTTAAAGAATTAATTTACATTATGTTTTTTATCACATGTTTACTTTACTAGAAATTATTATTCCTTAAAAATAATCTGTAACAGAGACAATTCATTTAATTTTTGATGAAATAAATTAAGCAGCAGGTTATTCGGCTTATATTATCATTCGTAGATACAGGAGGTTACAGTGTAAAAAGTGCCAAATAAAGGCGTTGATTCCTTTATGCACAATCAAATCATTGGTAAAATTTGCATCGATCTGTGTAAATCGAATACATGGTGAAATTAGTATGGTATTTAAAAGCAATATCGTAGTTTAAATATACAATTCAACGTTTGAAGTTTTAAAACTTACATTCATTTCAATTCGTATTCATTTTATTTGCCAAATTACTTCTAACGATGAAATAATAGAAAAAAATTTTACGTTTAGGGACAAGATTAGAAACTTATATCAGAGGAAAGCTACTCGAAGCTTTTGCTCGTTTCACTAAGTTTGTCAGCGCGTTCATCGACGATAAACAAATCTATCAATTGCAATCTCGGTTAGAGAAAATACAAATTATATGGAATGAGTTCGCATCTTAGAGTAATAATAAACATAGAGAGGGCTATTCATTCATAAACACGTTTATTTTTGCGGCCATCAATTCTAAACGCCAGTAGTGAAATAATGAATGAATTACAAAAAGTGGGGATTTTATTGTTGCTACATGGCCTTGGTAATTTCGGTTGTTTTTCTGACAAACTTGCCACCGACGAACCATGATAATCCAAAAACATTAAATTAATTAACTTAAAAGTTTATTTTGTCACCATAAGTTTTGAAAAACACATCAAAACGAAAGAACTGAATGTTTACTCTCTAGTCGTAATGACGCTCGTATAAACAAATCACGTTTGACATTATTCACTACAATACTACGACTTATTCGAAGTGATCGTCGATCACAGTCTTACGATATTTGCATCTCTCTTTAAATGGTAATTAAACAAGGACAAAACTACTAAATAGATTTCTTAGTGTTTTAAATGAAACTCACGGTTTTCTATTGACACATTAAACAGGTACTAAAATATTGAGCAATGTTGCTACTTTTAGTTATAACCACAAAGGTATCTAAGAATACAACAGATACTTGTTTATAATGTATATAAGAATATGCCTTTAATAAATAAAATTAAATTATTATTAATTAATTTTAAAAATAGCGACTCAAATGCATAAATTAATATTAATTTTTTTTATTTGCATAACTTAACACATTTTCAATTAAACTTCATTCATTTTTCCCGCAACTACAGAGGATTTGTATATATGGCAAAGCAGTGGAAGTGTCCGCAAGTGAGCTCAGAATGTGACTCAATGTTTGGGGCAAGAAAAGATCAAAATAAACATCTCTATTTTTTTGTTAATCTGAGGTTCACATACGTTCCAACTGAACTAGAATTAACAGATACAAAAATTGATCATTCACAATACCGTATTGACTTTGAAGAGGAATTCTTTGATTCCACTGGGTAAGCCAAAGGTCTAATAGACAAATATTTTTACAAACCACCTAATCAACAATCCTTTATTGCGAACATTGATCCGAACAAAAATACAAATTTACCAAAAATTAGATTACCTGAATTTACAGGATCTTATGATTTATGGCTGCAGTAATAAATGGTACTAACCTCGCCAATAAGACAACTGAGGTTAGATCCAAAATATCTGATGTGACCAATACAGTGAAACCAATAAATACAAAATCTATATCAACCAGAGTTAAGAAATCGAGTAATAATTTTTCGCTGACCAAAAAAAATGTCATTGCTTCCAACAAGTGTCAAAATAACCGCGATGTTTTGCAATCAAATTCAAAATTGGAAGAGAATGAAGACGTAGAAAAAAATAATGGTTCAGAAGTCGATAGGGTCGTAGTAACTGAGGAATCAATTAACATCAATTCTCTCTCTAAAAATAATCCTAGTGTCAACAACTTCTCTTCATACATTTCATTTTCGATTAAAGGTTATCAGAAAGGGAATGATACTCAACATGAACAAAATGACACGTCTAAAAATGATGTAGATAACAAGGAGTATATTAATATTGTGAACCAGACCAATGATCTATCGACATCATCCAAACTTTTCAAATCCGTAATATCTACATCCAATTCAGTAGCAAACATCATCAATTCAAATTCCTTATCACGCCGATCAAGTGAGAAAGACAATCATAGAATCCGAGATTATTCGTACAATGATAGTAGTTGCGAAAGAGCTTTTAACAATATTTCCACATTCAGATCCATAAAGGGTATTCCCCAAGATTCTTTGGGTCTCAAAGGCCTCAAAAATATTGGTAACACATGTTTCATGAATAGTATTATCCAATGCCTATCAAACACAAGGTGTCTATTAGAATATCTAAAGAAAGACGCATACATAAGAGATATTAACATAAACATCTAGCATGAAAGGAACACTAATTAAAGCATTTGCTGAAGTTATTCAAGAGCTTTGGTCTGAAGACGGTTTAGACAGAGTGGTTAATACAGTATCATTGAAAAGTCAGATTCAGCGATTTACTTCAAGGTTCATGGGATACACTCAACATGATGCACAGGAGTTTATTCGTTACCTATTAGCAGGAGTTCACGAAGATGTCAACAAGGTACATGAAAAACCAAAGCCCATATTAACAGAAATTGATGACAAATTTAGTGATATCGAGAAAGTACAAGAAGCATTTTGTTTAAGATATGCGAGAATGGATAACTCCAAGATTGTGGATAACTTTGTCGGTCAATTAAAATCAACAATTAAGTGCACACACTGTGGTCACTGTTCAGTTACATACGATCCTTTTTGGGATTTATCCCTTTCGATACCACAAATAACAGGTCAATTACGACCTTCACAATGTTTAGATTCGTTTACAAGAGAAGAAATTCTCGACGGTGATGAGAAACCAACTTGTTCGAAATGTAAGGAACGAAGACGATGCATAAAATCATTTTCAATTCATAAATTTCCGAAAATACTAGTTATTCACCTGAAGCGCTTTTCGCAAACAGAAAGATTTAGTGGAAAACTTAATGTTTCAATAGATTTTCGAATAGAAGGGCTTGATATGAACCATTACGCGGCTGATAATGTGGCACCTTGTATGTACAACCTCTACGCTATATCAAATCACTGTGGAACCACTTATAATGGTCACTACACAGCATTTTGCCGACATCCCTACACGGGACAGTGGCACGAATATAACGATTCAAAAGTGCTATTAATATCGTGGAAATCTTTAGTCAGTGGAGAAGCATATGTTCTCTTCTATGAACAAGATGACACAAAATCCCACCTTTAAGTTTAATAATTTTTTTATTAGTTTCTAAATTGTGCATTTTCATTGTGAACCAATGTCTTATTTGTTTTTTTTTCTGCAAAATTTATTTATATATTCATATATACATTGTATATAAATTATTATATTCCTTGATTGGCAACAACAAAAAAATTACCAAAATGGAGAAATTCTGGTATTTAAAATCATGTCTCAACGGAGATGCAGATGTCCTTAGCTCGTTAGAGGTATCTTAGGTGAATTATGAAAAGGCTTGGCAACTTTTGTGCCAACGCTACGAAAACAAAAGAGTCATCATTCAATCGTACTTTAGGTCAATCTTTGAATTGCAAATCATCACAACGGAATCTCCAATTCAGATTAGAAATTTAATAGACAAATCTATTCAGCATTTGAGATCGTTGGAATCTTTGGGCCTTCCAGTTAAATGGGATGCTATTATGATTATCAACATAACGAGTCGGCTGTATCCAGTTACTCGAAGAGAATGGGAAGACGCTTCATTACAATTGGACAGTGATCTATCTACAATGGAGAATTTGACTTCATTCTTGAACAACAAATTCCAAATTCTGGAAAATATGTTGTCAGCAAAATCCGTAACATTAAAGCCTTCACAAAGACCCAGTTCCAGCTCTTCATTTTCTGCCATTTCTGCACAACTATGTATGTATTGTAAGACTCATCTTATTTATTCTTGTCCAGATATTCTATCTATAGCTCCAAGAGCGGTTGAATCAGGTCAGAAAAATACATGCGTGCACAAATTGTCTGCGTCAAGTTCATTTTTCTAAAGATTGCAAAAGCAAATCTTAGTGAAAGAAATGTGGCTCTGCTCACAATTCCTTACTTCATTTCACTAACTCAGCTAATGCAAACTCACCCCATCAATCGAGTTCTAGACACAACCCCATTGGCACATTCACCTAACGTATCCTCAACCCCGCAATAAAAAAATGTCAATCTTACTCTGGATCAAAATAATTCAAATATTGTAATTTTTGATAGAGCAGTAATCCATACACCTGTCGCGCATTACGCGACAGCAGTTCCCAGTCAAACTTTATAAGTTTCAAAAAACCCAAAAATCCTTCGTACGACATGTCACATTATGTTCAAGGATTAGGAAATAATACTACAAGAATATTTAAGGCCACCGCGGTACGCGTTAAATCTATTTTCAATTCGTGTTCGTTAGACGGTGTTACGTGTTTGGTCGCTGACAAAATGACAAGAAATTTACCCGAAGTTTCATTCAGCAAGGGTCAGTTACAAATTCCTCCCAACCTCAATTTAGCTACAATACTTTCAACAAAAACGGTCCAATTGATTTTCTCATAGGAGCAGGCATCTTATGGAGCCTACTCTATGTAGGACAAATCATGTTAGCGAACGAAACAGCATTATTGTAAAAAACCAAACTGGGTTGGATAATCTCGGGATCGTTACCATTACACTAAGTAGCCTCATCAGTAGATAGTCTATAAGAGTACGGGGACACTACTCCGCCAAACGTCCGCTAGGTAGCGCGGCGGTGGCGCTACTTTGCCGTTACGTCATGAAAGGAGGGGCGAGTCGTCGTCCATCTTTCATTCCGTGACGTCACCTGCGCAATCTGTCAACTGTCACATGTGTCATCCGTCATCTGTCATATGTGTCATCTGTCATGTCCGCCATCCATCGTGTGTTCTGTGATGTGCGTCTTCTCTCATGTGTTACGTGTACTCCAGTTTTTTCTATGTCAATATGTATTTTGTATATAGTGTGACGTAAGCAGCATTTTCGTATAGCATTATCAGTCATGTGCTCCGTGTCCTCCAATTTTTTCCTATGTCAACATGTATTTTGTATATAGTGTGACGTAAGCAGCATTTTCGTACAATTTATTAAGTTGAAAAAAATATTCCGCTACCGGCGCCAGGATTCGATCCGCAAACACACAACTCTCTTGCGTTGATATTCTGCGACGTTGCTGTCCAGAACCCGATATGTTCGATGACTCATTCTTAGTGATAGATAAGAGAAGGGGGGGTCATGGAAACTGTTTCGTTGAAAGTAAAGTAATGTGGTTTTCTTACCTATATGAATTAAAAATAAATAAAAGTAATATTCTGATAAATTTTAAATCCGCATTTACAATAAGCGGATAAAACCATAATAACTTCATAGTCTTGCTAGCAACGTCGCAGAATATCAACGCAAGAGAGTGTGTGTTTGCGGATCGAATTCTGGCGCCGGTAGCGAAATATTTTTTTCAATTTAATAAATTGTACGAAAATGCTGCTTACGTCACACTATATACACAATACATGTTGACATAGAAAAAAAATGGAGGACACAGAGCACATGACTGATGATATACGAAAACGCTGCTTACGTCATACTATATACAAAATATATGTTGACATAGAAAAAACTGGAGTACACGGAACATATGAGAGAAGACGCACATCACAGAACACAATATGGATGGCAGACATGACAGATGACACATATGGCACATGTGATAGTTGATATATGGCGCAGCTGATGTCACGGAATAAAAGATGGACGACGACACGCCCAACCCCTCATGACGTCACGGCAAACCAGCGGCACCGTCGCGCCACCTAGCGGACGTTTGGCGATGTCGTGTCCCCGTACTCTCATCCGTTTGTAATGCATCCATCAACACATCCTACAATGAGCTTGATCATCAATTAGAAAGGTTCTGGTCTGTAGAAGAGTTCAGTCCAAGATCGTTTACCTCCGCTGAGGAGAAGGAATGCGTGGACCATTTCATTAAAACAACCAATCTGGATGAATCCGGTAAGTTTGTTGTGAGCCTGCCTTTTAAGGAAAACCTGGCCCAATTAGGCGGCTCACTGGAGAGCTAAACGATTTTACTCACTCGAAAGAAAACTATACAAGAATAATGAAATGCGTTTATTATATAATGCCTTCATGCAAGAATATGAAGATTAGGGTCACATGACCAGGCTACCGTCACCTTATGATAGCTGTTTCATAAACAAGGACTATTACTTGCCACATCACGGGATTCTCAAGGAATCAAGTTCGACAACACGTTTAAGAGTCGTTTTTGATGGCTCAGCATAAAGCACAAGGTGTCTTTCTTTTAACGATACCCTGAAGGTAGGACCAAAGATTCAAAACGACTTACTTGATATACTTATTCATTTCAGAACACATGAAATTGTGTTTACAGTGGATATCGAAAAAATGTATCTCTGTATTATGATACAGGAAAACGAAATGCCTATGCTCAAATTCTTAAGGCGTCCCAATTCGTCTGACAAGTTATAACATTTCCAGTTGAATACCGGAAGCGCCAGCTTTCTTGACATTCGTTGTCTGCAGCAAGTGGCTATTGAGTATAAGGAAATGTACCCCAAGGCCTATAAAATAATCACATCATGTGTTTACGTTGACGACTTACTCGCAGGTGCAGACTCTGTTGGCGAAGCCAATATTATCATAAAGCAAATCACACACGTTCTTAGATCCATAGTAGCTAGCATCGCATCAATTTTGGACAATTTGGGTTTAATTAGTCCTTGCATAATAATAGCAAAAATAATCATACAAAGGTTGTGGTAATTGAACCTAAATTGGGACGAAAGCGTCCCACAAGACATTTATCACATTTGGGTCAGCTTGTGTGATCAACTCCATGTTCTAGATGTCATAAACATACCCAGATGGATTTTAATTAACAATCCTATAGTCATAGAGTTTCATGGATTCAGTGTGCATCTGAAACGGCGTACGGTGCTTGTTGCTACGTCCGCTCGATAAATGCTTCAGCAGAAATTCATATGTCTCTCTGTTGCTCGAAATCCAGAGTTGTTCCACGAAAAATATTTACATTACCTCGTTTAGAGCTGTCTGCAGCTCTATTATTGGTTCAACTAGCCCAAAAGACTCTCAGTTAATTGAATTTAAATATTACCAAAAATCACTATTGGACCAACTCTACAATAGTCTTGTCCTGGCTTGGTCTACAACCAAGACAAATTGAACACATTTGTTGCGAATCGGGTATCTGAAATCCAGGAATTTAGTCAATATCATCAATAGCATCATGTTTCTTCACAAAACAATCCCGCAGATACCGTTTCTATAAGCCTAGACCCTGTAAGGCTTAAAAATTGTCACCTTTGGTGGCACGGTCCTTCTTTTTTGTTAGATCCGCCGATATACATACTGTAAAGATAAATTCGAATAGTGATGAACTATTTAGTAAACCAACAGAAAATATACATATAAATATAATAATGATGTTCAATAATAACTTTCCGTTCTACACTCGCATTATTTACTTAACTTATATTTAATAAAGAAATCAAGGGTCGAGGACAAAGTATAGTATTCAACTCGCAATTTATGTCCATTACTCACTCGGGTGACTTGCGCCCCTCGCCTACTGTTCGGGACGCAAACGTCACCCTGCGCGACTAATGGCTATCATAAATTGCTCCTTTGATAATATAATATTATTGAGGATATAAATTACAAAATTTCCATAATAAACATAGGCACAACAGTATGCAAATATACCTGTGTATAAAGGTTTTCTTAAGCCGTTGAGTGCAAAAGTTACGTTTTCACTCAACGTTTAAACTAAATTGATTTTTTAGTTGGAAAAGTTCAATCATGCCCAAATAAGGTCAATAATATTTAAATTATCTACTATTTCTTCATGTAAATCCCTACCAAAATGACTCTATAAATTTAACGAAAACCTTCACGTTTTATTTATTAGCTTGAAAGTTCCTCAAAATGACCATATTATCGGAAAAAATGATATACCAGTATATACCAGTATATACAAGTATATACTTTTTGATTCCTCAAAGTGATCATTTAATATATATATATATATAAATATATATATATATATATATATATATATATATATATATATATATATATATATCAGCAATGTAATAATTATATAATTATTTAATAGCTGCGTCTGTGACTACAATTTTCAATGGCAATAATATTGCGGCATCTGCTGATTTAATAAAATTATTTTATAAGCTGCTGAGTGTTTATAACAATAATTTTTTAATGTATTTATACTTTATTTATAAATGTTACCAAACTTTTTTGAAAAAATGTTATAAAACATTCAACCTTTATAAACAATAGATGTTTTATAAAACTCATATATAACATGAATAAAATCGCTTTATAAATGTTATTAATTTTGTTGCCCAAAATGTGTTAAATTCATAAAGCAATTTTGTTACGAGGTGCTTAACTTGTTCTAATGGAACCATTAGATAATAAGTTGCATTCTTGAAAGCTACAATACAATAAAAGTGTTACATGAGCCAAAAATTATAAGAGAACTTTGCTAGTTGGGTGATTTTATGGTATGGTGGTAAATGTCTGTTCGACTGTGATTTTGTATTTTATCTCTATTTCCTCTAAAAGACGCGTGAGGTCAATTCATAAGAAATGCCAATAAATAATTTCCACTATTAATTTCTCTCTTTTCAAAAATCCTCTATAATGGAATGTTGACTATTTTGTGGAGGAAAAAAGAACATTTAATTGGCTGGCTGAATTTTTCAACAAAAAATATTCATTCATTATGTCTCGAAAAAGCGCGATAATTAATAGTCGACGTATCTCATTGAATTTTTATCGAATTGTATGGCTAGAGAAGCAGTCGTATTTTGCTTTCAATCCATAAAAAGTAACATTCTGAAAAACTCCATTCACAAAATAAAGAATTATTCTGAATAATCAATCAACAAATAATTAATAACATTCTAGTTGATGTCATACAAATAAATTATTCAATAATCTTTTATTTACGCGTAACACAAATTCTCCACTAATTTAGGTTTTGCAAGTGGTTTTACAGTATTGTGATTTTTCATTCGAGCTCCCATCGCAAATGTCGGCCATGTAGTTATTTTACAGAACTCATATAGCACTTCACCGACACACCACTTTGGTATTGCGGCTATTGTGGATATTTCAATAATTTCGAAATTGTGATAGTTATGTTAGTTAGTATATTACGTGCTGAAATTATATGTTCGAGAGTAATATTGATCGAACCATTTATATTATGAATAAAAGAAATATTGGTTACTATCTATGGAGTGTCCAGAGACGGTTTTCAAAAAGTTGTGAATTCTGGAATCAATTTGTTGCCTAATAAACGTTATCTATCCACACAAAAATCCTTGATTAGAGAGCTAGGAACTCATAAAAGTGTTTTAGCTACGGTATTTTCATAGAAACACAAAAAAAAGTTGTAGTGGCGTGCGGCAATTATTTACATAAATTGGCAAAAACAACCTGGCAGAAAGTATACAATAACAATTGATGAATTTTGTAAAAATAACTATAAAAAAATTTACTCAAAATTTACAAGATCCTGATTTTCCAGATATGAGTGAAACAACATTTTGAAGAGTCTTGAAAGAAACTAATACTACTCTTGAAAAGGTAGACAGAAAAAGCTGCTCTTTGGAATTGAGGAAATTATTTTTTGACGCAGAAACTACTTGCGTTCAGAAAATAGAACACGCTAACGAGGAAAACACATTTTTTATTAAGACGAAACACGGGTTACTGAAAGTTTCACTACTTCAAAATTTTGGCAAAATAACAATATTGAAAGTTCACGACAAGTTTTATGGATGTTTTGTCCTCAGGTTACAAAATGTCACCTGAAAAAAGACGTCGACTAATAATATTGCATATTGGTGGCGAAAATGGATTTGTAGATAATGGACTTCCTACCTTTTTAAATGATACTAACTGATTATATAATTCCATAATATTTTGGAATTATCTAGAAACAGTTAGTTTTATTTAAAAAGGTGATATTAAAAGATTCCACAGAGTCAGGGTCCAGACTGTAAATTAAATTGACTTCTTCTTTTTGAATCTAATAAAGAGGTGAACCGGTCGTTCAAGGCATTTTAAACCCTAATCTGCAGAAAAATTCCTAGTGAGCTGGTTTTTCGTATACACCTTTATTACGGTGTTGTAATGATGATGTGAGAAATCGACATCGATATCGTGCCGGCTTAAAAAGTTATAAAGGTCAAAAGTTCACGAAAATCAGTTTTTCGCAAATATTTCGCGACCTTTTGCTCGGAGGTCAATAGTGGTCATCATAAAAATGGTTTCTAGTGGAATTATTAACAAAACACGTCTCAAGAATGTTTCTGTAAAATCAACCGTTTTAGGAGTAGAGCGCTGAGAAAGCGACTAGAATGCAGTCACATACCGTATTGTATACCGTACAGCAAGGCGTAAACTGTATTGCTTTTTATTAATATTTGTAAGTGTCGTAAAAACTCTAATCTGATATTTAAACGTTTCGGGAAGGCTATACTTATCTTATAAAGGTTTAGGAACTTAGAAAAATCTACTATAAGTTATCCAAATAACCTCCACTGGCAGATGTTCCCTATTTCATTGTTCCGAGATCCGTCCCTTTATACCTGATACTATACTGCCTGTCGGACTGTGTTTAGTTCAGTTGAAAATTTATTGCTCTAGTAAAAATCCAATGGAATCAGTTGATTTGAGGTCATTTGATTGAACACAACCAATCAGAACAACATTATACTGAAAACAGATCCCATGGGCTGTTTTCACTCTACCACGTTGCTATGGATACAATTTGATTATTTATTTCTATTGTGACGTTTCAAATATTTAATATTTCAAAATGTCACGATTTGGTCATAACACTGACGAAAATATTAATGAAATTATAGAAGCTCTGTACGTCTTTTCAATAATTAGCAAAAAAATTTCTATCCGAATAACCCTCGAACATTGATAAATGCCCAAAATATTTTTAACAACTTTCTGAAGCTTATTGCTTATAGGCAACAGACCTCCGCCTGCGGCATCGGTCTGTTTCCAAGCAACGAGCTTTCGAAATCTGTAATAAAATTGTTCCGAACAATTATCAATGTCCTTGGGTTATTACTACTGAAAATTATTTCTTGAGTGTTGAAAATACGTTGTGGTTGTTTTCTGCCTTCACACTGTTTTCATATTGAGTGATACATCTTTTATATGTAATGATGTCGCATGCACGTCTTAGGATTTGGGTTTGCAGAGTACGAAAATATGTTTGAGTTAAACAGAAAATTATATTAATGTGAAAACACAGAAGTATCAAAACTTAATGTTACGATGTCGGTTATGAGACTGACTTCCCTTCTGCGCAGATCGCCGTCGTAACAGGGTGTCGCTTGCAAATTCTTGTTGGTGTACAGGTATATAGTATTACCAGGGACGGCCGTACTGTATATTTGTTACAATCTCCCCCCTGGTCCTGCACTCGTCTCGACGAAGGGCCAGTAAACTTATCTGGTCTTCCTCTTCTTCTTAGCGGGACTACAGGACTCTCTTCGTCTTCTATATTGGCTATAGTCAAGGCTGACATATGATAGGTTCCTAGCCGTGTTTGTGTGTTGTTGGGATCTGAGACTTGATAGCTTACTGGTGAAATTATTTTGGAAATTCGAAAAGGTCCATCTCTTTTAGGATGAAACTTGGTTGTGATGCCCTTGGTCGCATAACTGTGGTTGTGAGTATCAACCCATACCAGGTCTCCTACTTTGAAGGATGGAGCATTGCGCCTGTTTATGTCTGCATATGTTTTGGTTTGTCTTGAACCGACTCATTCATTGACTTGGCTTCGTTCCAAGTTGTTGCCATCTTTTTAAGTACGGAGAAATTTGTTAAATGAAATTGTCGGTTTCTACAATAGATTTGATCTGATCCGGTGTGCGGAGCTCTCTGCCGAATGTTAGAAAGGCGACTGTTTTACCAGTTGATTCTCTCCATACACCATTCATGGCAAATCTTATAGTAGTTAGTTTTTGTGGCCATGCGCGATGGTCATCTTCTATTAATATAGCTAGCCTAGGAGGTTTAAGGTCGCGATTTTTTCTTTCGTCCATATTGGAAGAAGGTATATATAGAGGCGTGAAGGATTCATTAATGTCCAAGGAGAAACAAACTTGTTGCATTACTGCAGAAAAAAATTGGAGACCGTTGTCGCTCCTTTATTTTCGGAGGCACACCATATCTGATAAATATCTCATCAGTTAGTGTTCGTGCAGACTCTTCTGCTGTGGCTTTCTACAAAGCGAATCGTTCAACTCATTCAATGGATATGTCTTCAACAATAAATATCCACTTTATAAGTGCCTTCTGGCAGTGGTTCAAAAAGATCAGCTGAAAGGGTTTCAAATCTCTGGGCATTAGCTGGAGTTTGAACGAGTACTGCAGGTTTCTGATTCGGCGCTTTGTAACGTTGGCATTTGGCACACTTATTGACGTTGTCTGAGATAAAACGTCTCATCCCAGTGAATTAATAGTTTTTTGCTATCCTTTGAAATGTGCGTTCTGATCCATAGTGGCTTGCCGTAGGAGCATCATGGTTTTCTTTCAATATTTTTTCCTGTTGTTGACTGGGTACGACCAGTTGCGCTTCTTCTGAGTCGTCCTCATATGAATACTTGTGAATAACTCCTTAGGAGAGTGAATAACGTCAATCAGTCCACTTGGAGATTGCTTCACTAGTAGGATCTTCGAACGACGGAATTATTTTATCGAGGTCTGGATCTTTGAGTTGTTCAAGCCTTGTCTCATAGGCATTTGTGCGAGGTAGTTCAACTACGACATCGCATATTTCACATTCTTGAGGTAGCTCGTGGCTACATGAAGGTCTGGACAACGTATTAGCTATGACGTTTCTTTTACCTGGTAGGTAGTCTATCGTGATGTCACACCCTTGAATGAAGTCCCCACTTTGCAAGACTGCCAGTCGGAGATTTTAAATTAAGTCGCCAACGTAAGGGTTGATGATCTGTTTGGATGGTTACAGGTGATCCTTCGATGTAACCTCTGAAAGTACATAATGCCCATACGACAGCCAAGGCTTCTCTTTTAGACGTGGATTAATTTCGTTCTGCTGGCAGTCGGCTTGCGTACTCTATTACATGTTCGTCTTGGCCTTCTCCTTGAACCAACACAGCGCCCAGTGCGTAGCTGTTGGCGTCTGTGCGGATTATGATTGATTTAGTCTCATCAAATTGACGTAGAATCGGAGCAGATGTGACAAGATTTTTCAACGTATCAAATGATTTCTGCTGATCAGTAGTCCATTGCAATGCGACAGATTTCTTGGTTAGGTCACTAAGTGCTTTGGACACAGCTGCGTAGTTATTTATAAATCGACGGTACCAACTGGCTGTTTGTAAGAATGATTGTACTTCTTCTACATTCCGAGGTGCTGACTGGGTGGAGATTGTATCTGTTTTCTCGGGATCCACGGATATTCCGCCTTGCGTAATTTTATGACCGAGATATTTAACTTTTTCGCGGGCGAAAACTGATTTCTCGCGGTGGACACGTAATTTGAATTGTTGAAATCTGTCAAAAACAGTATGTAAGTCTTTTATAGCTGATAGAACGAGTTAGATAGCACGATCAGGAGGTCATCTAAGTAACTAAGCAACATAATGTCTTTGATACAGCGATGGGACCTGTCCATCAACCGTTGGATAGTTCCTGGAGCACCTTTTAACTCGATAGGCATGCACAAATAACGATAAGTACCCAAATGTGTTACGAAAGTAGTTTTATATTTACCGCGGTAAGCGAGTCAGCGACACGCACTTGGTGATAACCCATACGCAAGTCTATAGTGAACATATGAAATGTTGTTTTAGCGACATGAAGTGAATCATCCATTCGCGGCAAAGGTTACGACGGACTTGTTGTAATAGCATTCAAACGTCAACAGAGAGTCTAGTAAGGAAGAAAATCGACGACCTACAAGTCAAGATCTGTCAAAATTTTCACCGGACACTCAAGGCATATTGGGCTTACTGGGACTGCCTTGTCCTGGAAGAAGGGCTGTTGAAAAGAGTATTTGAAAACGATGATGATTCCGAAACGAGGAGAAAGCTAGTTATCCTGAGAACGAGAGTAGCTGAGGTACTGAGGAAGTTACACGACAGTCCATCGGGAGGTCATCTGGGAGGAAAGAAACTCCTTCGGCAAGTCCGCGGAAGGTTTTATTGGGTGAACAGTTCCGACGATGTGAAGAACTAGAGTAAGGAATGAACGACTTGTGCTACGAGTAATGGACCACATCGCAAGAGAAAGGCTCCCATGAAACTGCGTATATTGGTAGAACCATAAGACCTCTTAATATACGTACCAACGAACATTTAAATAGGACAAAACAATATGGCTTTGGTCATCATAGTTTCTCACCCGGTGATGATAGCAGAATTTTGCACAAATGTTTCTCACGGAATTTCCACAAAATTAACCTCCTGGAAGATCTAGAGATATACAGAGAGTGCAGAAAGAACGATTATTGCATCAACACTCAGATTAATATTAATTCAACTTTCACACCTCTTTTCAAGTTGTTCGGAGCGTGCCTACTGGATTAGTCCGTGCGATTTGTTTCGTATAATTTTTATCCGTGTTTTTGTAATTAGCTCAATTTTAAATTGTATTAGTCACTTTAATTTTTCAATTTTAATTTAATTTTATTTTGTTTTATTTTAATTTTATTAACTTTCACTCAGTATATTCCAATATATTTGTGAACTGTGTAACTTCAGACACTACCAATTTTCGTCATGATAATAATCCTCGTTTTAGGATCGGGTTTTTGAGTCAACAAAAATGGTACTTTATCTTTTATTAATTTCAACAACTTGATTAAAAATTCTATTAGTTGATCGACATGGTTTGTGTAGTATCGTTTTTAATTTGATATATGTGTAAATGTTTGTAATTTCTTATTTTTTTACAATTTCAATATGTCTCTGGACCGATTGACGAAGTAAGTTACATTTACTGTTATGTTAGATTGATAGGAAAGTAGTTTGTAGTGTATGAAATTTATTTTAGAGCCCTAATGATGACGTAATGTCGAAAGCGCGAATGAGTAGACATACCTTGCGTATAAATTCCTCCCACCAGTCGTAATAAAAACTTACAAATAAATAAGAAAAACATTACAATATGACAGCCTATACTTGACTAAAGATAATTGATACTGAGAGCAATTTATTCTCTTTATCATACCTTTCCAGTTGCAACTTGTCCTTTTGAACTATTTTTATACTAAAACCACTTAATATTTCCGTTAGGAAATGATACAAAATACAACATCATCTAATAGATTTTTCAGCCGAGCGTTCATTTGAAACGAACTATTCGTAATTGAACTATTAAACGGATAACGACATTGTTTTTCAAGATGATAGTTTAAAATGAGTATAGAGGTTATGTCCGACGGGAAACGATTCAGTTACGCCAGGCTGAGCTTCGGATAATAATGGAATATATACTCAGTGACATAGAGAAACGAACAAGCAAAAAATATTATTTTATTTGACCATTATTTCACGTAAATGTTCATATGAAATTCCAAATACTACATTAGAATTTAAGCAATATCAGTTGAACATTTCTGTTTCCATTCAATTACACATTCAGATATCAGAATACAGAATTTATATTCAAGTACAATAGTTCTAAACGTTGCCTCACATGAATTCACATATCCTTCTCATTCCAAGAGTGCGAAGAAATACAAATCATTGGCAGCTAACTGAGTTCTACAGAGGTTCAATTGTTGGTTTTCGAGAAGCTGAGCTATCGTTCCGAGAAACTCCTGGTATAATAAAAAGACATGAGGATTTTATTATCAGATTTTATCAGGGATGGCACCAAAGAGGCCAAATACGAAGAGTAGAAGGCACAAGAGGAGTGAGCAGATCATCAAAGGGCCAAGATCGTCGCTTGGGGTTATTAGCTCTAAGAGATCGTTTCTCATCGACGAGAGCAATAGAAACTCGGTGATTGCAGTATATGGAAGGGTCCTTGGTACGTTAAGTGTTTGTAGACAATTATTAAGAGTTTGGTTTGGTTTGGAGGTTTTTCATTCCCAGTTGGTGTTATCTTTAACTCTCAAACATCGAAAGAATCGACTTCAGTGGTGCTAAGAGCGACTTGTTAAATTTGGAATAAAAAACTAGCGTCTCCAGTGATGAGTCCCGGTTCTGCCTAGAAAAGCAGATGATGAGGTGAAAACGAGGCGAACGTCGAAACCTTAAAGTTTTTATTGAGCGGCACCTTCAGTTTTCATCAGAGGTAATATGAAGGCACATCGATAAATCCAGGATATATTTCAACCTCATCTGATTCCTTACCTAATAACATATCAAAATCCTACTTTTCAGTAAGATAGCCAGGTAAATCTTGGAATACTTCCATCAGGCTCAAATTCATCTCCTATTTGAGCCCCCAAGATCTCCGAATTTGTCCCCAATTGGACATGTGTGGAACATAATCGGTAATAGATGAATAAATTTACTGCACCCTCCTCAAACTATGATGGTCTCTCGATATGAGATAGAGGAAGCATAGACAGGGGTACCCCACCTAGTTGGAGTATGTCCAGATGCATTAAGGAACGTGTAAGAAATAGTGGAGCTTCAACCCATTATCAAAGTTGGTGAGTAGAAACTTAGAATATCCTCTCCAAATTGAAGTGAAATTTTCATAATTTCCTTATTACGAACTCCCTGATGGGGGAATAAAATAGGTGTTCGGTTTTCTATGTCACTGAGTATATCAAAATATAGAGCGTTGATCAAAGCTCAATGACTAAGTCGAAAACGGAATGAAAAAGAGAACGAGTGAAGGTACCACCATAGAATATTGGTAATGAATGATATTACTTGACTAGTATAGAGTTATCGGTAAAGGAATTGAGGTTGATGAATTAACAAATTAGCTGTATATGAATATTGTATCACACGACTCCAAAAACAATTTCACCACACAAGTAGCTGGCGCATCCGGATTTAAATAAATCTCATTATAAATATCTATTTCTTTCAATAATTTTGGCGAATAATTCGCGAGGTTTGTTAATGATAATCTTCTAAAAACATCAGCTGTTGTGGAAAAGGTCTTCTTGAATAATGTAAGGAACGAGTTTCATATGATATGATATATTGCCAAGGATTAAAACTGTTACTTGTTCCAATAATGACAACTTGGACCACAGAAAATTTATGAAGAAATTTGTGAGTTTGACCTTAATAAGAAGTCCTAATGCAGTCGAAAGGAAACATGAATATTGATAAATTGATGAAAAGCTCCCACACATTTCTTTTGTCATGATAACACAACAATATTTTCCAAAATTTTCACTTCGTATTCGATAACATTAGTTTTATCCCTATTTATGACTCATTCTTCTATTTTTATTCGTTTCCATCTGAATATCCATCATAATACGATTTGATAACCAATGGATAATAGAATAGAATAAGAGATACTAAGATTGATCATCATCCATAATTTCACCTTGATAGCAGAAGGGAATTATCAGGATGCCGACATCATGATACGTAGTTTCAATTCATCCTAACAATTGTCAAGGTGAATAAACATAATTCCCCATAACAATGTTATATTTCACAACTTTTTATATATAATATTCTGCTGATTTGGTGTATTAATTGAATATTCAAAATAACCGCTTATAAGTACCTATTTCACATGTCAAGAAACACTTTCCTATCTATGAATCAGTTAGTAACCTACTCATGTAATATTCAACGTTATACTCCTGGACTGCTGTGTAGAAACCTCAGTTCCTCAACTATTAACTGGATTAGAAATAGATTTTATCCACTATAATGACAGCGTAACAATCCAACCATTGAAATGACGTTACCAATGGTGGAGATACGGGTTTTGAATATTGAATACACCTTGAAGATTATAGTTACGATCATTATATCAAGACTCGACTGCAGCTGAAATTTTTAAACTATTTATACTCAATTGTGAAATATACAACACCTCATTAGAATTAAATTCATTATAAGGAGTTTGGGAAAAATTATGAGAGTGAATTTGTAGGAATCGCACCGGCATTCAAAAAGTGACACAATTAAGTTGGTAAATGTCTCCTTAGTAAGTTATAATTCAATAATAATTCAAGTCAGTAAAAAAGCTCCTCTACACGAATTATATTGGCTGTAGTGGTGTGTTTGTAGTTAAATTTGATTGAATTTAATACAATAGAATCACTCTTTTTTCCTGTTTCGTGGTGAATTCTAATAGTAAAACATCTCGTCAATATTAACTTTACCAAGGAAGTTTGATGATTATCTAAAAATTAACTACCTTATACAGTTGTAGACCCTTACCAAACTCAATGCCTTCAACCGTTGTTGCTTCCTCTGAATATCATGAATGAAACTAAAAATATTCACATATTATTTAAATTCTTCAAAACGGCTATGAATAAGTCATGGTTATCTTGGTTAACATACCTATGAAATGGTGAACAAACTGGAGCTTTGTATTACTGTTTCAAATGAAAGTTTCTGTTTCTATATAATTCCACAATATATTGAAAAAATGTTAAAAAATTGTAAGAAATTGACAATAGTTTCGATATTATATATCATCGTCAGAATGACAGAAGTTACATTTTATTTGACGCATACCTGATGTTTAATAATTATTTTGTCTAGACCAAGAAGTGACCTGTGGAGAATTCCCTAGATTTATCTGTTCATTGACGACTTCATATTGTGGATTTCTTAGGTGTCTTCAAATTTCCAATTCTTCAAGGAAATCCAGTTCTTGTTTCTTATAACAAATATAGTACTTCTAGTTCTGTGTTCGGTGTCAATGAATGATTGGTGTCAAGTCGATGTTTTGCTTTGTGGGATTTATCTGGTTATTTTAATCTGTATGCTCGTAAGTGTTCACTGTATCAGATTTTAAAATTTATTAGGGTTTGACCCAAATAGGCAGCATGACATTATTAAACATCAGGTAAGCATCAAATGAAATGTAACTTCTGAAATTCTTACGACGATATTTAACTCTTAGTCAGTCGCGTGAAAGAAAATCAAGTAGCTGGTCGCGTGGGGTCATTATGATCCCGGTGATTTTATTAGGCATTAACAAGTCTAATCATTTATTTCTTTAATTAAGACACTACGCCTGCGTAAAAACAAATAAAACACATCCATAGAATACAAACGTATCATATTTATAACATGTTAATCACTGTCAACACAGTCAGTACATAAAATTGACATGATGTGAGTTTTGCAAATACAATTAGAACAGTTATTTCATTTAACTGAATGTTTGTTGTCATTTTTTCTGGGACACCCTGCGCACCTTCCCCGTGAAGGTACATTTGGTTGTTGCAAAACATTGTCAGGTATATGTTGTTGGATGCGAATTAGCTTTCGTAAATTTTTTGGGAGATACTGAAACGAGGAGCTAGATATTTATTGATTTTTTACTAATTTCATTGCAATTCGCTTCCTTTTAATAGTCATTGTGTTTTCCTCTTTCATTTTGTATATAACCAGAGCAGCAACATTTAGAAGATGGAAACATACTGCCATTGTCCACCTGTTTGTTCGCCTTCCTACATTATATGTTAGGCAAAGTTGATCACAAATATCCACCCCCGTCTTTGTACAGTTATAAAATGTGATTAGTTCTGGTTTACGCAAATCTCCAGTGGCATCATCAATTTTATCATCATGGTGCATGCTTGACACTAAAATGACACTATTTGATTTTTTAGATACATAATAAACTATTGTCGTATCTTCCGTAAAACCAAAAAGATTACTATTTTCTGACCTCGTTCTATTAGGAAGATACTCTTTCGGAATCTCCTTTTCATTTTTACGCTATGTACCAACCATCGTCAACTTATAATCTGTGAGTAATGACCTCACAAGAGGTATGCTTGTATACCAGTTATAGGTAGTCACATTACGATTGGTATTTTTTATTGGTTGAACCAGACGTTTTTCAATGTCTGACGGCGAATTACTGGTTCTATATGCCCCTTCTGAATGAGTATCTGCATATATTTCGAAGGATTTCGAATGAAATGTCCTGACATCTACAATAGCAAACACTTTAATGCCATATTTGCCTGGTTTGTTTGGCATATATTGTCTAAAGCTGCCGCGACCATGAAAGGGAATCAGTTGTTCGTCGATTATAACATATGCTCCTGTTGAATAAGAAGAAAATAAATTTTCTGCCAAAATTATCAATAAACTCTCTATCGGCAGCGAGCTTATCTGTCTGTTTTCTTTCATCTCGAGTTGCGAGGCCGTCAAATCTCAATAGGAAAAGAAATCTTCTAGACGACATTGTTGGGTGAAACATTTCACATCCTGTGCCATATGTTGCCCACACTCCTTAAAATTTAGATGTGAAGACTTCAAAACGCCACTAAGAATAAGCAGACTTATAAATGCGCTAATTTCTCCACATCGCAATATACATATTTGTATAGTTTATAAGTGAATTCAAAATTAGTATTTAGATGAAACTCACGGTTTCTAGTTAATACCACAATATAATAAAAATTGTGATTGGTGATTGACTTAATATATGTTAATAGAAAAAGAAGAAGATGTGATATTACAAATATTGAAGGTTAGATATTATTAGCCCTATGGTGATATCCTGGATATCATTTTTCCAATTAAGATCAGTATAACCGTGCAATGATATAGAAAACCAGGAAAACTGGAAAACCATATCTACTGATCTTAACAATTATCACTTGAGAAGACAGTTTATTAGTGGAGAACTCCCTAGGTCTAACTGTTCATTGACAACTTCATATTGTGGGTTTCTTAAATGTCTTCTAATTTACAATTCTTCAAAGAAATCCAGTTCTTGCTTCTTTTCACAAATATGCAGCACTTCTAGTTTTATGTTAGGTGGCAATGAATGATTGGTGTCAGGAAGATGTTTTGCGTAGTGGGATTTATCTGGTTGTTTAAATCTGTATGCTCGTAAGTGTTCACTGTATCGGATTTCAAAATTCATAAGGGTCTGACCCAAATAGACAGCATTACATTCTGGACATTTAAGTTTATATATACCTGACTTCTTTATTGGTGGTATTTCTGATTTTACATTTAACAATTTTGCACTAACGTTACTTTCGGTTTTAAAAGAAATTGTTGTATTTGTTGCTGAAGATATTATCTTTGAAATATTATTAGAAATATTTCCTGCATATGTGATGGTTTTATAAGTTTTTATTTCATCTGTTTGTTTAGGAAATATTAGTTGTAATACCACTTTTTCCTCTTTTTTATTAATTAGCTTATTTATCATATCTAATGGATAACCGTTGGATGTTGCTTTTTGTCTTATTGTATTAATCTCTCTATTAAAATTACATTTGTTCATAGAAACTGAAAAAGCTCTATATATCATTGAGTTATATGCCGCTAGTTTATGGGACATTGGGTGATTGAAATTAAATGGAATTGTCACATCAGTCTGTGTTGCTTTTCGGTAAATTGAATAATCAAGTACATTATTAACTCTTTGAATTTTTAAATCAAGAAAATTGATTGAGCTATTTTCTTCAATTTCTAATGTAAATTCAATTTTTGGGTGCAAATTATTGATGTGGTTGAAAAATACATCTAATTGTCGTTCACTACCCATAAAGCAAGCTAATACGTCATCTACATATCTATACCAACATAAAACAGTTTTCGAAATATTACTTTCAAAGATCTTTCTTTCTGAATTTTTCATAAAAATATTTGCCAAAATAGGTGATATAGGGCTTCCCATTGGTAAACCTTCATTTTGAATGTATATCTCATTATCAAAAGTGGAATAATTTTGATTAATGCATACATCAAATAAGTTAAGTATATCTGATATTATTTCTGGATTGAGATTTTTATCTTCCAGTAATTTTCTTGCAAGTATTAGACATTCTTTAGGAGGAATTTTAGTGAACATATTAGTCACATTGAACGAAATAAGTTTATAGTTATCTTACAAGTTGATTGCTTCCAACTTTTTGATTAGTTCTATTGAATTTCTAATTGAGTACTGATATTCATATCCGTAACTATTAAGTATATTGTTGAGCCTCTTTGCCAATATATTATTGGGAGCATTAACATAAGAAACTACAGGTCTAATTGGTTTCGTTATTTAATGTAATTTAACGGTTCCATATAATTGTGGACAATGAGGATTCTTATGTATGATAGATCTTTTTTCGTAATCACTTAAAAGATAAATTGAATTATTAACTATATCCCTTACATTATTAGAAAACTTTTTGTTGAGTCTGCTTTAAGAGCTTTTACATCGCTAGATTCTATAAAGTTATATATTTTGGAATTGCAATTTTTAGTTGTCAAAATGACAGTTGTGTTCCCCTTGTCAGATTTTGTAACTCTTAGGTTATTATCTTCTACTTTCTTTTTGATTGCATTTGAAACTGTAATGTCATTTTTTGTTTGACGTTTAACTTTTGAAGGTTCAATATTTTTGATTAAATTGGCAATTTTTAATTTCTCATAAAGAAAATTATTTGAATTAGATTTCACTATCTGTAAAATTAGTGTCTGAAAGGTTTTCAAATCGGTGTGCAAAGTGTGTTGGTATGTAGGTACTTACAGTTTCATGATGTTTTGAGTATTGAATTTTATGTTGTGTGTGTTCAAGATTCTTTAGCTTCTTTTCTTGTTTCTTAAATTTCTTATGCTTCATCGTGCTAATACTTTCTCTAATTTTGTCATCCAAACAGTCAAATTCTACTGGATGTAATTGGAATGTGAGTTCTGAATGTACAACTTTTATGTAGTTATCTAAGGAGTCTCTAACTTTAAAAAATAAAAAAAAAATTCAAGAGGGGAGGATGCATTTCTTGCACTTTGTCTTATAACTGGTAAACAAGAAACAATGTTATGTCTTCTGGTTCTAACGTTTATCGGTGGAGTTGTTTTTCTCCACTTCACGTTTTCATCTCTAGTTGAAAAATACTTCACTGATTGCATTTGTTCGTCTTCACTTTCCTCCTCAATGCTATCTTCACTAGCATCATGGTCCGTGTCAGAAAGTTGCTCACTGCATTCATCAGGATGATCTAGATGTATCAGTGTCATCACTACCGACTTCAACAGGAACCAGATCATCTTTGTCGTCGTTCAAATTATCTATAATCGTCTGTAATTCTGCTTCAGTTAGGAGTTTTTTTGAATCCGATGAAGACATCCTTAAATTAATATTTCATTATAGTTTTATAGCCAAAAAATGAATCAATTTGAAAAAAAAATGTATCTATAATTGTTACAAACAATAATGTCAATGAACAGCTGTTTCCAAATAAGAAATACCATACATTATGGAAATAAACAAATAATTGGACACTTACCTTGCCAAATACCAATAATCCGCCCGAAATAGACTGTTAGGCAATTAGTCGCGTGGAGTCAAAAATGCACAAAATATGTTATATTGTTTCCTGTATAATAGCTAATAAGACACTGGACTGGTATGTCCGTGAGTTGGGGAGAGCGCCAAAAAATACGTAGTTTTAAAATTATCGATTTTTGAACGAAGCGCGGGGTCACATTGATTCTACGCGACTAACTTAGGGTTAATATCGAAACAGTTTCTTAGAAGTTTTAACATTTTTTCAATATATTGTGGAATTATATAGAAACAATAAATTTCATTTAAAACAGTAAAATGAATAGATTCCACAAAGTAAGGGTTGAAGCAGTTAATTTCATTTCATCCTATACCCAGAAATTAAGCACCTTTTACTCATTTTATCGGCCGATATATGAACAAAAGTCACAAAAATATTTATTTAAATGCTTCAAATCACTCAAACTTCTGGAACTTTGGCAATAATATACTTAAATATATGAATCAATAATGGCGTGTTATTCGATATGACGTCTTTCGAATTTCTATTGGATATGTTTGGTAAAATCGGACACGCGCGTTTTTGATTTGATCAAAAGGATGTAAATCAACGTAAATAATCACTTTCTCATTTATAGTTATTGAACTGAGAAGATGTTGGTTACAAATAATAAGAACTGGTTATCCATCTTTTCAGCGTCATATAATCTAAGGCGAGTACAGCTGTTTTTTAGGAATGAGAAATTTACGTTTTGGATAGTTTCTTCCAATTGTGCTGTGTTGATGGAACGGTAGACATTCCTGCAGACGAGGGAGGAGAAAGGTGTGTGTGTGTGTGTGTGTTCTAGTAGGGCCAGTGGGATAGTAGAGCCGATGATGTGTAGTGCGATGTTAGGTTTTCCGGTGAAGTTTTATATTCATAGAAGGAATGCAGGTTCTATTTGGGGAGAGGTTTTAAGGAAGACAGTATCATTGAAATTGGCCTTGAGGAAGGTAATCTGGCCGTGAAGTATATCCCGGGTGTTGGGGAGAGTACACAGAGCCTTTTGAGTGGAGTATTTTTGGTCAAGGTTTCTCAGGTTGAAGGTTTCGGTGAATAGAGTTTTGTTTTTCCTACGAGGATGAATTTCTCGTCGGGCATGAAGGATTGTCGAGTGACTGATGATGTGGGAGAGCAAGATCTTTTTGAGGAAGCGTAGGATCTCGGAAGATATGTAGTAAGTGTGTCTGAAGTTTTGGGATAGTGTATCTTGTTTACCTTCGGGTGTAGGTTTGTTGCATTTGGATTTATTTTTTGAGCTTCTGGAAGGTAGGAGTGGTAATTTTTGTATGAGGTAGTGGGTCTGGCGATAATTCTGCATCTACGTGTCCTATTGAACATTTTGTTGAGATTAAAATGGATATTGTTTGGACTGGGGAGAGAAAGCTATAGCCGGTAAGCGGACTCACTGCCGGAGGGAGTTGCCTTCCCAGTTAAAGGTTTCCGGACTCTTTATTCCTGCTTTCGGGTTTGTTATATTTACCTGGGTAGTGGATAAATGTCTTTTTTCATGTTAATAGTTCATCGGTGAAGTGTGTGTGTCGGTTGAATTAGACCTGTCCTCGATGTTTTGACAATTCTCATTAATAATTCGAAAAGAACAGTCCGCCGGCGGACGTTGTATGGGATTCGGTGTAGTTATCAGTGACCAAAATACCTCGACCGAGACTTCAGGAGTTATGCCGTCTTCCTCAAACACTGAATTCTTTTTTTTAGAGGAGAGGAAATCTGCATCTGCTTGCTTTCCAACTACTCTCTTTGTCTCCCTCTATCCTCCTTTTCTTTATTCTCTATAATGAGCCTTATGATTTTTATGCACTCCTCTACCCTTTCTGCCCTGATGTTAGGGATACCATCATATTATCCACTCCAAATGGTACAACCGTGTCATTTTGGTAGCTTCGACGCGCCTGTGATGTGAAGTAATCTACCTCTCCATATGGCCTGTTAATCCAATCTTGTATCCATATGGCCTGTTAATCCAATCTTGTATACTTGGTATCAACCGGTGAGTCCATCTACCATATTTCCCATTTAACCATTTCCCTTTCCAACGTGCCATGAGGTTCAATCTGGCGATAGATCTATCTACTCCTCTCTATATTTCATTCCTTTCTTGTATGAGAAGTTCAATAGGAGGAACCTCAGATATTGCTCCAATTTCCTCTGTTGAGATTGTAAGATACGCCGAGCATATCATAATGCACATTTTGCGTTGGATACTGGTGAGCTTGGATATAAGATTCTGGTTGCTTGTAACTGTATGCCAGCCAGGAGCAGCATAAATCATTTGGGAATGGGCCACACTCAAGAGTAACCTTCTTTTGGATGCCTTCGGTCCTTTTACGTTAGGCATAAGTCCAGATAGAGCCGCCACTGTCTTATCCACTTTAAGGGAAACTTTTGATTCATCTCTTGGGTTTTACAGTAACACCCTGTAGATCAAATTCAATCGTGATAATTTTCCTTTCGGTCGTGAGCAGAGCAGCTTCTGTTTTTTCGTGTGACAGTTGAAGACCATTATTCTCCAGCCAGTAGGATATACGATGCAGTGCTGTATTTGCTGCGCACATCAAACCTTCTTCTCCTTTAGATACCACCATCATGGCAGTATCGTCAGCAAAGCCTATGAGGGGCACTCCTGTTGGCTTCTTTATTCTCAAAAGCACATCGTAGAATCTATTCCACAACGTTGGTCTTAAAACTGAACCCTGTGGTACCCCATTGTTGACGTTTCTAGGTTTCACTGTATCTTCTGCTTCCAGAATGATCTCCCTTTCTGACAGATAGGCTCTTATCACTCTGATCAGGCTGCCATTTATCTCCTTTCTCTGCAGTTCATCTAGGATTCTCTGCCAGATAGCGCTATTGAAGGCATTTTTTATGTCCAACGTGATGATCGCGCAGAGTCGTCGGTTCGCTGTGGAGTATTCTTGTTCTAATGCCCTTGCAATTTTTAACACTTCTTCTATAGCGTCTACGGTCAGTTTCCCCTCTACAAATCCGAACTGTCTGGTTGAGAGCCCCCCGTTCGCGATATTTCTCCTTTCAGTCTTACGATAAGTTATTCGTAGTTTTTCCTCAAAATCCAGCAGGCATATCGGTCTGTATCCGGATGGACTATCAAATGGCTTGTCTGCTTTCCTCAGAAGTAGCAGTCTTGCCCTTTCCATTGTACTGGAAATTCTCCACGACTTGCCAAATCATTATATACAGCTAGTACGAAAAGAGGGTCATTTGAAGCAAGAGCTTTAATGATCTCTGGTGGGATATTTCTGGGTCCGGGTGCCTTGTTGTCTTTCAGTTTATTACTTACTACTCGTCTAAGCTAAAATTTAAAAACATCACATTTGTATCACAGTTTAATACCACATCTTGATGTATAGGTAATAAGTGGTAAACCACTTCTTCCACCATTTGCTTAGACATTTGTAGTCTGGGAGGGTAGTCGGTCAGGTTTCTCATGACGATTTAATAGCTATCCCCCCAGATATCATAATCGATGTTATCACAGATCGTTTTCCAACATTTACGTTTGAAGTCTGATGCCATTTTGAAGTAATCTTTTGGACTCCTTATAGACTTCCCAGATCCGTTGACTTTCTTCTGGCTGATTCCTCCTCATGGATCTCGTATAGAGCTGTCTCTTTTGTATACACTCTCGTCGAGCTTGCGCAATCTTCTCATTCCACCAATATAGAGGCTGGTTTTTCGTTGAGCATCTTTTCGTAGGTATATTTTTGTCACAGATCCGATTCAGTGTGTGCGTTAGTTCTCTTGCTGAATTATGTATGATTCATTCCGGGTCTTCTACTTTTAATTGAAGAAGTTTAACCCTGTCCAGTTTCCTAATCTGTCAGCCTCCATCTTTCATAATTGTCCTAGGTAGGGACGATTTTTCTCCTACGATTTCAAAAAGAATGAAGTTATGATCACTGAATGATTCATGATCGCTGACATGCCAGTTCTAGATGTTTATCTTGATGTCGGCTGAGGCAAGTGTCAGATCCAGAATGGAAGAATAGTCACGTCTTTGGAATGCTGGTTTATTCCCTTAATTCACCACAACCAAATCATTTTCAGCCACCCATTTCGTGAGTAGTTGCCCTCTTCTATCTGTAGCATCCGTGCCCCCTTGGGGGGATAAGATGCTTTCAAGATCATCTAGTCCTTCGTTGGGTGATGCGTAGCAGTTGTAGATGGTATATGTTGGTGTTACTATATAGGAGAAGCTGTAACCTTTTCCATGTTGACTTATGGTGATCTTATCGTCTACTTTAATGGCTGTGTTTAGGTCATCATCGTAAAACCAGTCTTTCTTATTCTTTATGGCATTTCGGTTGGGTTCGCTCATGAGGATCACTCCATTATCCATGTTCTTTGCCATAGCAAGCACTTGATCGTCAACTACTGAACTGGCACTAGGAGCGAACCTCAAGATAAGTATTCAAAAAATTATGAACCTACAGCATGTGTTTTATATTAGGGTGGTTAAAAATTAATTCATACATAACTATGCATTTGTGTGTGATTTTACATTATAATTGGAAATGATAATTCATTGTGAGTAGTCGTGATAAGAGTGCTTACTACATTATAAACATTTTAAAGTGCGTTCACAGATTTGAGATTAATTGTCGATATGTATTATTTGAAGTTATAGTTGACAGTTGTTGATGATGTCCATAATGACTACTTTCCAGCTACTGTCTCTAATTTTGCGTTATGAAGGGTAATTCATTCAGGATGGCGATCAGCCGTACCTCGAAAACTGTACATTATATCAATTGGGGAAAGGGAGTTTGTCATAGAGGTTTCATTCTGGATCTAGACGACCTACGTTCGATTACTACCTATAGCGAAAACAATTCTCTAATTTATTTTAAGTAACAAGATAAGAGTAGTATCAGCTTACGTACAGATAACACAGAGCCAAATAACCATATTAATTCATACTAATGACGCAAACATACCTTTTTTCAATCAATTCAGAAAAAATCCTCCCAAAAGGATATTACATAGTCGTTAGTTTTCCTCCAGATTGTGCCATCCACAATCTACAAAATATAACTCAGTTACTTACTGGTATATACTACGTAAATATAGTGAACATCCTTCACACTACCCCTAAAGTTAGATATCAGTTATAAATACTGAAAAAAATAATAAACCGAGACTTAGTCACACTGATCAATGGTGTGACAAATATAATGGCGACTACCACCTGGGCACTCTAAGTGAGAGCAGAGCTCACATTTTTCTTGGCATTTGATCCATTTCTCGCCAGCCTTCCTACAGAATATGCGCTCATACAAATTATATACAAATACTCTTCTTCATCCGATGACGATGGTCGTGTCTTCCTTCTTTTTTCTTTGCTTTTCCCCTTTTGGTTCAGTAAGATTTTTGTCACCTGCTTAGCCTTCGACTGTCTCCGTTTTTCTTCATAGTCTTGCCTAATTGCCCCTTTTTCATGCGTGTCTGTATATATGGTCGACTGGAACCTTTTATTTTTCTCTGGGAAGCTTTTGGAAAAGGCCGAATAATTTCAGGCGAAAAATTTGTGGCGTGGTTGAGGATGACGCAGTTGGTTTGAAGTTGCTTTGATTTGGCCTCGTCACAATCATTTTACGAATGAAGAAATGCGGGATATGATTTGTGTATACGCACAAGAACATTTTTGCGGGCGCTCTGCAGCCAGAAGGTATTAATTGTTATGTCCAGGCAGAAGGCAACCAAATCACAAAACATTTTCAAATGTATTTCATCGTTTGAGTGAAACCGGGTCATTTGATGATAAAAATCAAGGTGGTCGTCCGAAACAAATTTCACCAAATCAAGGAGATGAAATTTTGGTTCGAATAGATGAAAATCCTATAGTAAATTTACGTCATTTGTCATCAGCAACAGTAGTAAGTTAGTCGTCTATTATTAGAATTCTAAAAAAAGAGAAGTTCCACCCTTATCACTTCACTCCTGTTCAAAATTTACTTCCAAGAGATCTCCCACGATGGTTACAGTTCTGCCAACGTAATCTCAAGAAGCATAATGAATGATGACCGAAATTTTATTAAGAATATTATGTTTACCGATGTAGCGACTTTCACCAGACGAAGGGTATTTAATTGCGAAAAAAAAATCCGCATGCTCTGAAAGAAAGACATTCCCAGCATGAGTTTGAATTGAATATTTGGTATGGCTTTATAGGCGACCAACTACTAGGGCCATATGTTCTGCCTCCAAATTTATATGGAGATTCTTAGTTATTTTTTTTGCAAAATACTCTTAGTGATATTTTTGATAATCTGCCACTAGCTGTAAGAAATTGAATGTGCTTTATGCAGGATGGAGCTCCACATCATTTCCTTTCAGTTGATAGAAATCATCTAAATGACATATTTCCTCAACGATGGATTGGCGGAGGAAGTGATTCTGAAATGGTACCAAGAAGTCCTGAGTATAACCCGCTTGATTTTTATGCTTGGGGACATATGAAGACCTTAGTTAATGCCAATGAAATTGACTCGAGAGACGAACTCTGGAGGAGAATACAAAATGCTGCTAACTTTATAAGGGGACAGAATAATATGTTCTTTGAATTTCGAAAGTACTTTATTAGAAGAATTAGAAAAGGCATAGAAGTAGGAGAAGGCCACGTAGAACATTTAATTTTAGATTGCTCTTTTTATGTTACACTGTTATTAATTATGCTTTATCGACGAAATAGGAGCATTACACAACAAGTTTTTTTTGTCCGTCACTTGAAATCCCTTCTGAGACTCTCAACTGTTCAACTGCTTTTTTCTCAAAAAGGGATGATAATGTGATGTTTAAACCGGAATACCAATATTACGTAGAAATTATGTTTATGTCATATTTTCTAATGAAAATCACTGAAAAGATTCGTCAAAAAAGTGACCAGTCGATTTCATCATCAGGAATCATTCGTGGGGCCCTCTGTAAAAAATGTAGAATAATACTGAAAATAATACTCCCTGTATAAAATTATGCCTCTGTACCAATTGATAACTTATACAGTGAAATTATTAGCTAAAAACCCAGAAAGAATTCAATTTTAACGCCCTGTATCTTTTTTCACGGAAATATTTCATTATGGCATATTTAGTTCTATCGCCATATTTTGATCCAAACAATCTGCCCTTAGCCTATGTACCAAATAGTTATAACTCACCTTGTATATATAACCTTTTACATAAAAATGGAAGAAATGGATTAGGTCAAATTTGTTTCAGACGACCACTTTGATTTTTATTGTTAAATGACCCGGTTCCACCCAAACGATGAAATAGATTTAACAAAGTTTTGTGATTTGTTTGCCTTCTGCCTGGATATAATAATTCATACCCTCTGGCTGCAGAGCGCACGCAAAAATGTTCTTGTGCGTATACACAAATCATATCCTGCATTTCTTCATTCGTAAAATGATTGTGACGAGGCATTTTAATCGAAAAAGTATATGATAGCTTTAAAAAATGCAACAATTGACTATAAACTCGCAGCAAAAAATATTCACTGACAAGAAATGTCATTTACCTGCCGAAATTATCTGACAGTCCAAAGCACACTTTTCATAAATGCAATAATATTCGAAATTCTATTCGATTCTTACGTCTTGATATCTCCGATAAACGTTCGGCATGTAGACTTATTTCAATCAAATAATTAACTTTACCAAGATGTTTAGCCAAATATGTGTATATCATGGTGCTCATATTCTTAATAAAATTTCGGTCATCATTCATTATGCTTCTTGAGATTACGTTGACAGAACTGTAACCATCATGGGAGATCTCTTGGAAGTAAATTTTGAACAGGAGTGAAGTGATAAGGGTGGAACTTTTCTTTTTTTAGAATTCTAATAATAGACGACTAACTTACTCCTGTTGCTGATGACAAATGACGTAAATTTACTATAGGATTTTCATCTATTCGAACCAAAATTTCATCTCCTTGATTTGGTGAAATTTGTTTCGGACGACCACCTTGATTTTTATCATCAAATGACCCGATTTCACTCAAACGATGAAATACATTTGAAAATGTTTTGTGATTTTGTTGTCTGGATATAACAATTAATACCTTCTGGCTGCAGAGCGCCCGCAAAAATGTTCTTGTGCGTATACACAAATCATATCTCGCATTTCTTCATTCGTAAAATGATTGTGACGAGGCATTTCAATCGAAAAAGTATATGGTAGCTTTAAAAAATGCAACAATTGACTATAAACTCGCATCAAAAAATCTTCACTGACAAGAAATGTCATTCACTTGCCAAAATTATCTGACAATCCAAAGCACACTTTTCATAAATGAAATAATATTTGAAATTCCCTTCCGATACTCTGAACAGTTCAACTGCGTTTTTCTCGATAACAAATGAGAATATCGTGTTTGAGCAGGAGTACCAATATTACGTGGAAATGAGATTTATGTAGTATTTTCTAATAAAAATCACTAAAAAAATCCGTCAAAAAATGTTACTAGTCAATTTCATCATCAGAAATCCTTCATGAGGTTCCCCCTGTAACAAAACGTCAAATAATACATAAAATAATCTTGCCTGTTCAAAATTATGCCTCTGTGCCGATTTTGATAACCATCGATAAATATACAGTGAAATGATTAGCAAAAAACGAAAGAAAAATCAATTTTAACGCCCTTTATCTTTTTCCACAGCAATCTTTTATTGATGTATATTTGGTCCTATCGCCATATTTTGGTCCAAACAATCTACCCTTAGCCTGTCTTAATAGTTATGAATCACCCTGTATAGAATACTTTTCTCAATACGATTGAACTCAATATTCTTTGTAAGATTCTACAAGGGCTTGTACAGCTCAATTTTCAAATATAGTTTTCAATTTTCTAAATCAACAATTAAATCTATTTTTTCTTGTTTCAGGTTAGTGAACTGTTACTAAAATAACAAGTAGGATCCTATATTTTCCAAAAGTAAGTTTTTGGTTTCAAATTACATGATAGCAAACAAATTAATAATTGTCCGGAGCATACCATCATACAAAAATAATTGCTTCAATATAAATCCAACCCAAGTTGAGGTTCCGTTGGTGGATGAACTACCATGCCAACTAGCTTAGATAAACTGGACACATGTTTAAAAGAACAAGTTGGTAAAGTATACACACTTGTCATTGTTATAAATATGTTATTCCATCAAAGGCATGTCACAAAAAAAATTGAATAGAAGTAAAGGCCACTTCTCTTATCAGGATCTTCAGAAAATATAAATCATTATTGTTATGTAACGCACGTGTTCACCTTGTTATAGTTTGTGTAATGTTTTGATCATTTTATCATTCAATGATTTAATCTATTATTTCATGAGTCAATATATGGTTAACGTTCTATATTCTCCAATATATTTAGTCAATGTATGTATTCAAGATCACTCGCAATTGTTTCTATGGTCAGACATCAATTTAAATATTGTTGCTAGGTCGATATTGTACTATGAATATTTGATCGATATACTCACTAGCAGTGAACTTCATCTAATAATAGAGTAACATAGATTCACCTCATTTAGTTTAGTAAGTTTAGTTAATGCTTCTGAGTGTAAATAAATAGTGAATGAAATGAGTGAAAGTGATTACAATGGTTCCGGAATAATTGAACCAGAGATCATGCCGGATCCTGCCATTCCATGACAAACCTTCACATACTATATCACAACTACAGCCTAAGTGAATAGTTTAAGATCAATAAATATCTATAAGGGATGGTTACAAATCTTACAATGTTGAATATACGTAAAGTAACTTCAAAACAACTTAAATAATAAGTTACTATTTGCTCCTAAGAAATACCATTATTATGGATACACTATGACTATAAATTAGCGGAATTTATATCAGTGTAACAGTTTCATTCACAATGTTAAAATAGAAAATACAAGAAACCCAGACCCATCTTAAATCTTTTGGCAAAGCTTGATTGACTATAATGGTTCCGAAATGATCTCAGCAATATCCTCAAGAATCTGCCTACACTATATATTTGATACTCTTATATTACTATATTACCCGTAAGTAGAAGTAATGCCCAACAAGCCGGACAGCAACTGTGAAAGATATTTAGTTAGTTGATAATGTTGCATAAGTTGAGTATATTGATTTTGTTAAGGTGGTTCGAGGGTTAACCCAAACTTTTCGTTGCATATTTCTTGATGTAAGATTATGATGTTGAATACGCTACACATGTTATATCACTCTTGATTTTTATTAGTCATAATTTTGGTTTTAACATCACATCAATAAAGGACTACTTCTCTTTCAAATATTAGTAAGAGGTTATGGTAGTCGATGATATTGATTTATCGAAACAATTGTCAATTTTTCAGAATTTTCAATAACTTTTATTATATTGTGGAATTAACTAGAGACCGTGAGTTTCATTTAAAAACACTGTTTTTCAACAGTTTATTTGGGGTGATGCGTGGCAAGTCATTCACGAGCGAGTGGGTGACGTGCATTTGTTCTAGAGCAAATGGTTGCCTACCTCTTAGTTATGCTATTAATGGCTGCACAACTGTCAGGTATGCTTTCAGCTAGGATGTAGAATACGAACAAAGTTCATTATTCTCTTTCTCTCTCTCTCTCTCTCACTCACTCACTTATTCGCACTCGATTCGTTATGCGCAAGCGTTCGGACTGTAGTGGGAAAGTGCAGTATGTCTTCGGGCATGCGAATATCATTTCAGGTCTAATTGACGAGAGGCAGACGTATGTATGTCTGCCCCAGTGCTCCCGATGAGAGGATAATTATCTCAAACGGGGATAATTTTAGACACATGGGATTACATTGGGATACCTGGCGGCCGGGGATAATTTGTAATAATTTCGAATGTTTTGATCAGAATTTATAACAAAAAGGGATATTTCATAACAGTTGAATGGCAACACTGACCCGACCAGCCAAACACCGAAAAAATAATTTATTTTCTAAGATTGGTACGGTTGGGTTGGTAGTTGCTCCTAGTTTGAAAGACAGATTGACATGACGTTTGAGTTTGACGTACGTGTTGATTTTTGATATAATGATGTTGATCACAACTCACAAGCCACAGGCGCACGGCACCAAGACTACCAAGAGGGAAACTGAAAACATCCAATTTTCCATTATTCAATGGATAAGTGGTTGATTAAAAAGGTAAATGGTATTGAATTCAACTTTGTAGTTGTTTGTTGAATTAAATGTTTATTCCAGGGTAGGTACCAGTGCAATCCCGAGTACAACTTATCTAACAGCTTCAAGGTCTTCCAGCACTGAGCTATGTGAAAAAGGATTAAGTGAAAATAGTATAAATGAGAAGGTAATGATTCAGACACATAATTTGTTCAACTATAATGAATTTTAGGACCTTCTTTCTGAATCTGCAAAAATTAGCAATGCTTCCAGTAAATCGGAAACGGAGTATTCACCAAAAAAGCAAAAAAGATCGTGCCGAACTAACTATGAGAGAATATACAGGTTCAGACTCTTCCCATTGGGTCGTCATCCTTTTTCAGACCCCCACTAGCAATATACAAGTATTAAATATATGACCATCACTGTCTCTGTAGTTGTTACTCTAAGGAAATCTTGTATTGAAGCGGAAACACCCGTAGTGAAATACGGAGAAAATCAAATTGGTAGAAAGGAATCAAACAGAACAAACAAATAAGAAGGATCAGAGGAAGAAACATAATATAAGACCTGTAGTAATCTGGTAAGAATGACTTGAGCATCTAGTGAGGAAGTCACCTAGGTAGAAACTCACCTAAGGTGGGGTTCTTTTAATTTTGCACATGTAATTTTGGAGTCTCATGAACCTGCTCCATTGTTTATTCAGTACTCATTTGACATTTCTATTTTCCGGTAACTGTGAGTAGAAATCAAGGAGACCGAGCTAATTATCCAGCTATGAATCTATGCAAAAATGTTAAGGTTATATGCATCTTTAATATTCTGCGATTGTTGATTAGTTGACAGTTAAATTAATTCAAATTCACATTTATTGTTTTGTTTCTGGAACCAACAATATATCTTGAGTTAACAACTTATATCAGCTATTTCAGTCTCACAATAATTCACTACTCTAATATATCAAACCATACTCTTCTAGAATTATTATATTTATTATATCATTTGCTACAATTTTAGAAACAGTGATACATTCTCTATGAAATTCTTCTACACAATATTTTTCCTACTGACACAAAAAGAAATTGTCAGTAGCTCCTAGTATCTCAATGAGACTTGTTCTATGAATGCAGCAACTGAATAAATTCAAATAAAAAAATTTCCAATTAATAATTTACTCAAACTGCTTTATCAAATTTATGACTTCTCCCAAATATCTGGTCCCATTACATAATAAATTCACCTCACGAGAAGCGCAATTAGGATTTTAATGTGATTAGTTCAGTTCGTCAATCATAGTTAAAATCATTACATCTCCCAATCACGAAATTGATTGATGCAGAAATAATGGACACATAGAAATTCGATTATTACCTCATACACGTAAGGTTATTACTTCAATTATTGCCGTAGAAGTATCGCGGTACAGCAAAATAAAAATTTTTGTGGACACGATTTGGAACAAAATTAGGAAGGTAACTAGAAATACAAACTATAAAAAACAAAAAATCATGAAAATATGGATATTATCAGAATAATATATATATATATATATATATATATATATATATATATATATATATATATATATATATATATTATAACATTCACTGAACAACTTTTATCTGATATATATATATATATATATATATATCAGATAAAAGTTGTTCAGAGATTGTTATATAATCCTCTCAATACATGGCAACAGTGACATTATCTTTATCACTTCTAACTATATATAAATTCCTATACTCAAAAAAATACTTCCTCATGAAATGCCTGTCATTTCGTTTATGTGAAGAATTAGTAATAATATTAGTAAAGCTAGATCTCGTCAAATATGTGTTATTATCTTCTAAGTACTTAATAATATTTTCCAAATCAGCTAAAATTTTTGATATTTTGAAATCACTCATTGATGGCTCCACACATAACTTAGGACCTAACACAACACACTTTTTTATATTGTAAGGAAAGTCAATATCTGTTAAGTTCTCAAACAATTTTTCGTCATATTTAACGTTTTTAAAAAAATCAGTTTTAATTCTCCCAAATTTTTATGGTATGTTACCTTTTCTAGGCATGGCAGTGCGTAGGGGAGAGGACAATATTATAAGAACTTCTTGTTATTGAAATCCGATATGCAGTGATACGTTCATTAGTTATTGGTCATGTCATCCTCACAAAATGGAAACAAATTTAATTCTCGCCCTTCGTGTTAGAGAGAGAAAATTATCTTATCCAGATTTTCTAAATAACGATCTAATTGCATCGAGCGACATTCTATTCCGAAACTGAAGAAGTATGATAAACTAATTTTTAAACAACACTCCGACAACTTTTCAGTAAAAATGAGGCTTTTGTATCTGATACAGTCCCGAGTACATATTTTATGTTTTGGTTCATTACTTTTCATACCTGGTTCAATACCTGACCTGCTTAAAGTTTTGAAGGTTTCAACTACTGTTAAGGGTGCAACCTACAATTTACTTACGATTAACAACCTTTATACTAAAATTAAATCACAGTTGGGCATAGGCGAGGTCTCTAATCTTGTTTACAGCATTCCTTGTAACGAATGTAATGAAAATATGTTGGCCAGACCTCTAGATGTTTATCTGGAAGATTCACTTCACATGAGAGCGACTCTAATACTGCAAAATTGTCTTGTTCATTAGCAGAGCACGTCGTTGTTGGTAAACGTACAATGAATATTGATAATGCTAAAATACTGACAAAAGAAAAAAAATATACTGAAAGACTTTTTCTTGAAGTGTGCCATATACATAAAAATTTAAATGACCGACTTAACAAAAAGTCTGATCTTGATGGACTTAGCCAACTTTGTACCTATCTATTATCTTTGTAAAATAAATTAATTATTTCTTTTCTTCACATCAATATTTATACATCACCTTGTATATTATCTTACAACATCAATTCATATCATCACTGTATAACTATATTCGATACCTGACTTATCATTAGAAGATTTGGTCTTCTTTTTGTTTCATGACAAAAACCAATATACGGACTTTGAAATAGATACCTTTCTCCCTTGGTATATCGTTTTTAATATTCATTTTGACTATATTTTTATATGTCTACAGAATATTGTGGATTTAATCATTTTAAATATTTAGACTTCCAGAAAAGTAATTTTTCGTCAATAGTTTTTAATCAATTTCTTGCTTCTGTAAAATTCTTGTGATGTTCTTGATGCATAATTTTCAAAACTTATTTTGGTGAGACAATCGTGTTTTTTTCAAATCGATTTTCAGCTTTATTAATTTGAAAAAAAAAATGTAATTTGGAAATGATGAAGAAAATAAATAATTTTGGGAAAGCTCCACTAGTCAAAAAATAGCTTTCGGATATATATATATATATATATATATATATATATATATTCTATCCTCTAACCACATATTCATATAATTGTTTTGAGAACTGATAACTGTACTCAGTTTTTTCATATTCCATTCGCATGTCTTGAACATTTCTGATACCACTACGAAAAGTGCTGTGACCTTCGATAACTAAATAAACAGTTTTCCAATGAACGTGGCCTGTATTTCCGAAGTTTTTCGCAATGAGAAATTTATTGAGGGAGACCAAGACAAAATAGTTAAAGAAATTCAATAAAAACGTCTTTACTCTTGGCTGTCAATGCCGTTCATTTAAGAAAGAAACTACTTATTTTATCTATTCGTTTCAAAGTTACGATGCTCATTTCTCAGTTCTTTACTGCTACAATTGTCTGCAATCTCAACTTACTTTTTCCGTTTTCTCTGTCTGTTTTGTCTCCAGTTGCACTGGTGGAATTGAATTATTGAAGCATGAATTTTGTGTTGAACTCCCTAGTATTGTGAAAATTTCATCAACATATGAAATATTTAAGAACCTCACTGGTGGACTATCACTGATGAACATATTTAATACAGGAACCATTCTTCTGACTATATATTCTGTGTGTTGAAATGATTTATAATTTATTAGAATACTTGGTTAGGTTTTGAATAGAGTGCAAAAACTATACTTGAGATTTATGTGTATTTCAAGTGAAATTTGAAATATTTCGTTCAATGACATTGGAAATATATAGCTTCCAATATAGTTCAGTCATTACGTCGGAAAATCGGGTTAGAAATGCAAATGAACCGAGAGAGCCAAATTAAGGATATTACGTGGGGGAGGGCAAGAAAACCTTAAGTTCAAATTGTCGACCAAAATAACCTTGTGGGTTTTCCGCCATCTTGACAAAATGGCTAAATCCTGTTTTTTCATCATAACTCGGTTCCCCTTTGACACACGGAAACTTTTATGCAATACTTTTTTGCTGCTCTATGTACAATCTACAATTAAGGTCTTATACATTTTTCACTTATCGATCATCGTTATCGACATATCGATAAAAAAACCCTAAATTTGGAAAGAAAAATTGGTTTTTCCCTATTTCCTTTTTTCTCGTGAAAGATATCGAAAAATTTCCAATATAAAACTTGTAGAGCATGTTCATATCTACAAATTCTTTCTTCCATTTTCGACAAGAATTACGACCTCTATAGCGCCACAATTCGGCCCCAGCGTGCTCGACGCTTCAAAGTGCGTTTCGCCATAGAGCGCGCCTATACGGCTGCTTTAGGATTCGTCGGTCGGAACTTTTTTTGTCTGGGCTTATGTCAGACATGACGATAGAGCAGACTCTTATGCGATCCACGAAGAAAACAGGAGGACTGACGCAGGGACGGGAAATTACAGACAGCATAATAGCATCGTGGACTTTGGGCATGGTTCAGCTTCGAAACATTTGTGGACAAATTGAGAACTTTTCTGGGATATCTTGCTCTACAACCGAACAGCACGTCGACATGAGACCCCCGCGGATTTCTCGAGATAATTGTGACGTTATGAAATTGGAAATGTGGCTCGCAGGTCACAATCCCTTTCCAAAAAGGAAAGAATTGAAGTCTATCGGCACAAGAGATTTTGCAAACGAGAACATTAATTGTCATGGTGCATACGAAATTGGTCGCGACATGAGGACAAAAATCATAGGAGCGGATTTCGGGACCTTGTAATTCACAAGGAAGAATAAAGTGCTCTCTTTATCGGCAGTCAATACCAGCATTACAATCGATGAGTCACCAGTTCCGATCGATCCATTGTTGCTTTTCCAAAGAATGTGCATAACGAAGAATTCCGAGAGTGACCTGATAAAATTCCCAGCATACGAGCTCGCTGCGTTCCCATTGTCATTGTTCACCGAAGAAGGAATGCGAAAAGGAACAAAGTCGCTATCATACAATGCCTTCGAACCTTTGACAGAAAATTAACAGCCTGGTAACATACATCATCACTTAATCCACGGTGGTTTCCGTCTGCATAAAGTTGTTTGGGGTCGAATTGAGACGTTTGACCTCATCAGCAAGAAACATGTCACACAAGTGTATTCGACTCTTATCCGACTGACATGAGACTCGCAAGAACTGAAACTTCGGAAAGGGCACGACGTTCAAGGAAGAACCAATCACCAGAGCTCACGTTTGATGAAACTACTGCTCCGAAAGTTAGCCAGGAGAAGTTTCGTGCAAGGGACCAAAATAAAAACACCTTAATACATATGTGTTGACGCTTGTCAGTTACTTACACGCAGATTATATATTTCCCATTATATTAAATCACTCTTCAAAAGGCAGAGCCATAAATATTATGGCGCCTGGACAGTGTTTCCAGTCAAGTGGTTGGACCACCCTTATTTGTAGCTTTTATACCTGTTTTGAGAGCACATTTTAAAATCATCATGTTATGAGACGCTGAGATGAGAACTCGTTTCATTTATGTACATTCTTAGATTCATTCAATTTTTGTAATATAGTTTTCAATTGTTCCTGTCACTTGACGACTTTCATTCCGACACACATCTCACGAACAATATGCTTCGCCGTTATTTTACAAATACCGGAATGAAAGTAGAGCAGGCTTTTGAGGATGCTGATACCATCATTGTAACCACAGCAATAAGAGAAACATCGTTTCATGACTCTATGGAATTAGTCGGCAAATATATCGATATTTTGGTTTTAATTTTCGCACAGGACAGAAAAATATTTTTTTTTGCAAACCAGATAAAGGCAAAATAACGGCAAAACGATACTCTCCGAATAGTTCCAAGCATGATAAGTCTATTCTTGAGAACATTCTTTTCATACACGCCTTTAGCGGTTGTGACACCACGTCATCTTTTTATGATATTGGAAAGTCGAAATTCATCAGCACCCACGAGAAGAACCCGAACCTCCGGGCATCGGTAGAAAGCTATTCCTTATCGGTTTGTATGGTGGTCGTAAAGAGGACACAACACACAAACAATGACGACAAATAAGATGAATAATCTTTCACTACTTCCACCAACGGAAAGCGCAGTCCGCCAACACGTTTTCCGGACATTTCTACAGGTACAAACGTGGCTCAGAATTTTCAAAGATCCTAAGGAATGGGGTTGGCAAAATACTAGTTACGGGCTTGAACCAATTTGCAACCACCACAGCCGCACCCGCTCCACATGAACTTTTAAAACTCATTTCGTGCATGTGTAAAGGAAAGTGTGAGGCTGCTTGTGTGTCCAGGAAAGCAGGAATTAGTTGCTCCGTAATTTGCCTGCAGTTTAGTGGACAGACATGCAACAATGTCGCCAGAAACGATATTATATTCAACGGCAATGACGATGATGATGATTATGAATTTATGAGTCTACCAAGGAAGAAATTCCATAGCCAGCACCATCAAAACGACGAAAAACATATGAAAAAAATGACCACCCGTAATTATTATTTTTTGCTGCATAAAAATTATTTGATCAATAACTTCCATGTGTTTGATTTATAATTTGGCAGGTTTATTAATTTATTTTGTATTGCAATAATTCCCTGAACAACCATTCATCCATTTCGACGTGTGGATACAACCGTGCGAGTGGCTAAATAGAAACCAGGTACAGTCTTACTGATTTTGCAGCGCGCTAGAGGTCGTAATTTTTCTCGAAAATGAAAAATTAAAAAAAAGAATTTGTGAGTCTGAACACGCTCTACAAGTTTTATGCTAACATTTTTTGATATCTTTCACGATAAAAAAGGAAATAGCGAAAAACAATTTTTTCTCCTCAAATTTATGGGTTTTTTGATCGATATCTCGATAACGATGATCGATGCGTGAAAAATTTATAAAACCCTAATTGTAGATCGTACAAAGATCAACAAAAAAGTAATGAATAAAAATTTTCGTATCTCAACGGGGAACCGAGTTATGATGAAAAAACTGAATTTAACCCTTTTTTCAAGATGGCGAAAACCCTTATTCTGGTCGACAATTCGAACTTAAGCTTTCCTAGCCTACCCCCACGTAATTTCCAAAATTTGGCTCTCTCGTTTCATTTGCATCTCCAAATGTATACAGGGTGATTCATAACTATTTGGACATAGGCTAAGGGTAGATTCTTATTCTTCACCTAGAGCTACAACAAGGGTAGATTGTTTGGACTAAAATATGGCGATAGGACCAAATATTCCTAGATAAAATATTGCTGTGGAAAAAGATAAAGGGCGTTAAAGTTGATTTTTTTTCCGTTTTTTGCCAAAAATTTCACTGTATATTTATCGATTGTTATCAAAAGGCATAACTTTATACAGGAAATATTATTTTATGTATATTTTGACATTTTGTTACAGGGGGAGCCTCGTGAAGGACTTCTGATGATGAAATTGACTGGTAACTTTTTTTACGAAACTTTTTAGTGATTTAGATCAGAAAATATAACATAAAACTCATTTCTACGTAATATTGGTACTCAAGTTCAAACACGATATTCTCATTCGTTTTCGAGAAAAACGCAATTAAACAGTTCAGAGTATCGGAAGGGGATTTTAAATATTATTTCATTTATGAAAAGTGTGCTTTGGACTGTCAGATAATTGTTACTGGTAAATGACATTTCTTGTCAGTGAATATTTTTGCTGCGAGTATATAGTCAATTGTTGCATTTTTTAAAGCTATCATATACTTTTTCGGTTGAAATGCCTGGTCACAATCATCTTACGAATGAAGAAATGCGGGATATGATTTGTGAATACGCACAAGAACATTTTTGCGAGCGCTCTGCAGCCTGAAAGGTATAAATTGTTATATCCAGGCAGAAGGCAACCAAATCACAAAAATTGTTCAAATCTATTTCATCGTTTGGGCGAAACTGGGTTATTTCACAATAAAAATCAAGGTGGTCGTCCGAAACAAATTTCACCTAATCAAGAAGATGAAATTTTGGTTTGAATCGATGAAAATCCTACAGTAAGCTCACGTCGTTTGTCATCAGCAACAGGAGTGAATCAGTCGTATATTATTACAATTCTAAAAAAATTAAAGTTCCATCCTTATCACTTCACTCCTGTTTGCTTCCAAGAGATCTCCCACGACGGTTACAGTTCTACCAACGTATTCTTGACAAGCATAATGATGACCGAAATTCTATTAAGGATATTATGTTCAGCGATGAAACGACTTTTACTAGACAAGGGGTATTTAATTGGCAAAACAGCAATTATTGAGGAGAAAAAAGTCCGCATGCTCGGAAAGAAAGACATTTCCAGCATGAGTTTGAATTGACTATTTGGTGTGGCATTATAGGCGACCAACTACTATTTATTTATTTTTGCAAAATACTTTTAGTGATATTTTGGATAATCTGTCACTAGATGTAAGAAATTAAATGTGGTTTATGCAGGATGGAGGTCCACCTCATTTCCCTTCAGTTGTTAGAAATCATCTAAATGACATATTTCCTCAACGATGAATTGGCAGAGGAAGTGATTTTGGATGGGCCCCAAGAAGTCCTGCGTATAACCTGCTTGATTTTTATTTTTGGGGACATGTAAAGTCCTCAGTTCATGCCAATGAAATTAACTCGAGTGACGAACTCTGGAGGAAAATACAAAATGCGGCTAACTTTATAAGGGGACAGAATAATATGTTCTTTGAAGTTCGAAAGTCCTTTATTAAAAGAATTAGAAAGGGCATAGAAGTCGGAGGAGGCCTCGAAGAACATTTGATTTGAGTTTGCTCTTTTTTTTATGTAACATTGTTTTTAATTATGCTTTATCGTCGAAATATAAGCCTTAAGATACAAGTTGTTTATTCTCCGTTACTTGAAATCCCCTTCCGATACTCTGAACTGATCAATTGCGTTTTTCTCGAAAAGTAATGAGAATATCGTGTTTGAACAAGAGTACTAATATTACGTAGAAATGATGTTTATGTCATATTTTGGAATAAAAATCACTGAAAAGTTTCGTCAAAAAAAGTTACCAGTCACTTTCATCATCAGAAATCCTTCACGAGGCTCCCCTTGTAACAAAATGTCAAATAATACATAAAATAATATTGCCTGTATAAAATTATGCATATGTGCCGATTTTGATAACAATCGAAAGATATACAGTGAAAATATTAGCAAAAAACGAAAAAAAGAATTCAACTTTAACGACCTTTATCTTTTTCCACAGAAATATTTTATCTAGGTATATTTGGTCCTATCGCCATATTTTGATCCAAACAATCTACCCTTAGCCTATGTCCCAATAGTTATGGAACACCCTGTATAATGACTGGACTAATAGTATTTTCCGTTGTAAGAGAGCTCTTTTTTCCGATATTTTTGATAACAGCTCTTCTTCAATGGAATATTTGATAATATTAGAGATCGAGTAAAACGTGTTTTGAATCCACTCGCTATTATTTTCGTAATAGTCAAAGTATTATTTTCCAGTTAACGGAAAATGATTGTGGTTTTTCAATTCTTTCCTATTTTGAGTTTTGTATACTACATGAAAATGTAGTATTTTTTATTGAAGAAACTGTAAACAGATACTCTGCACCGTTCTTCAGCCGCTCTCTTTCAGTATATGTTCGAAAACCCAGTTTTCTCCCTGAGCGAATGAATATTCATTTTTTTTTCTGAATAAAACTCAAAGTCAATGTCATAGCATTTTAAAAATTGACAACAGTGCAGGTACTAGTTTTGGCCTACATAAGGGCCATCTTCATGCTGCAAATTATTATTTTGTGATAATTAAAGGAAACAATTACGAGATTCTCACCTGATCTAAAAACTACTTCCGTGGGTAACACACGTCGATCATCATAAAATGTTAGAGGGAGGAAGTGTGACAAATTGGAATATTGAAATTTTGTAAATTTGAAAAACTTTCTCTCGTCATAAATTGGAATGTAAGCCACTTAATGGTTATACTATCTTATAAAAAGGATGTGACAAATGTAAAAATTAATAATTAGATAAACTTGGAGTGAAGTGATAGAGTTGAGCTCAATGGGAGCAATCAACAATGAAAAATATCTTATGGGGGGTAAGAGTCAAACTGCTTAAATTTGTGTGTATGAGTATCTTGTCTATATGACCGTTAATATCCTCAATTCTTAGAGAGAAGAGTACAACAAGTTTAGGATCGATTCCTAGAAGGAAGAATCCGGGAAAGGTATCATCAATTCCCATAGGGAAGAGTCCATACTGGCCACATAGTTGGAGGTAAGAAATTAAAGGTGAAAACCTCTGGAACAAAATTACTTCTTCATGTAGGAAATTTTTTTAAACGAAAATAAGAAATGAGCACAATGTTGTGATCAGGAAACTGAAGCACAAGGGTTCCATAATGCATCGATAAGGCACACCAAACTAAACAGAGAGGCAATTCTCTCACAACATGTGACTTGTAATAATAGAGAACAACATGGACGCATATCATAGCGGAAGCTGTCAATAGCAGAAATGTCATACTTCAAAATGACAAGAGAAATAATTTAAGTGTAATCGAATTAGAAGAAAATGAATGTTCTCCTTGGAAGTGGTCAATGACCAACTTTGAAAATTAATTGAATTATTGAATTGGTTAGGAAATCAATAAATAGCCATGAGAAGAACATGTGTCGCCCACGAACAATGAATAGTTCATGAAAAACATTATTTCAAATCCATTTAAGAAATAGATAACAACAATATAATCAAATTAGTAGTTTGAAGTTCTTAAACATTAATTAAAGTTAAATGTAATACAAAGTTACACATATCAGAATGAGCGTATAAAATTCATAGGAAAAAAATATAGTTGTGAATGTCAATATTAGTACAAACCCTTTTAAAAAAGGAAAAGAGTTGTTGTTAGGTTAACATATCAAAAACTAAAAACAATTGATAACAATAAACTGATATTGAGTAGTAATTAAATAATGCAAAGGTAACAAGTACCTGGATAGCATTAATGGGGAGTTACATAGATATATTACAAAAAATAAACTGTAAACAGTGAAGGTTGAGAGAAAATATTTATGGCTCAGAAGGTACCAATTCTTCATTAAGACAAACAACATTGGCATCAGAGCTAGTCTGCTCAATCTCAAACATATCAAGTACATTCGTCCTAGGATCTTCAAAACATTTATGTAGTATACGAGCATCAGACAATGGAAAATTATGGTTCTCTGAAATAATGTGATTTGCAAAAGCTGAAGGGGAAGCAGGAGGGTCAGTATTACAATACCTTTTAATACATCTATGATGTTCTCTTCTCCTGGTTTCCAACAAACGTCCAAACTGGCCCACATAGACAGCGTCACAGTCCTGACAAGAAAAGTCTGTAGACGCCAGTAGTATGGATATATGGCATGCAGTCTTTAGTGTTAACTAGTAATGATCTCAAATTGTTATTAGTTCTAAAACCAAATTAAATGTTATGTTTTTTAAAAATATTACCAAATTTATAGGATACCTATGGGACCAAAGTAATGTAGAGAATCAGCATAATGAGGTTTGTCACTGTCAGAAATCACATTAAGAAACCCTGGAGTGCACACGTGGGCCTGAGAGACCCAAGTGATAATTTATGTGAAGATAAAACAGAAAACTCTTCATCGAATTACATGAAATCCTGTGTTGCTTCCTGTGAGAATAAAACTAATTTACTCATCCACAAAAAACGTTTATAAGTTGAATAACCCGAGAGTAAAGGGCGTAATGGGCCTAATAGGCCCCACGTGTTAAATGAGATTATAATTTCATGTCAGTTAAGAAATGTGTTTGTGCGTTTATTTCTTGGATTTTTGTTAGTATTATCACGCAACAGTAATTTATTATCAACTCAAAGTATACAAAAAAGTCGAAAAAATGTGAGATATTTTTATATGATGTATTCAGCATGCAACGTTTATATTAGTTATATTAGTCATTTACAGAAGGAATTTGAGATGGGCGAATATGAAAAAGAAGTTGCTAGACTTCAAAAACTATTTGAAGACGTGTCATCAGTTGACGAAAACTTTGACGAAGATGCTGATGACTCAATGGCTGATTCAGACCTTGTTTCATCAAGTGATCATAACTCTGATTCAGGACAAGAACTTCAGGAAGTTGAGAGATTTTCAGATCATGATGAAATGGTTTCAGATAACCATTAGGATGAACAAGGAGTTTCTCGTCGACGAAAAACACATTTTGTAGCAAGGGATGGTACCAAATGGAGTAAACGATGTCAACCAAGAAATGTGCGTACTAGACAACACAATTTGTACACACATTTACCTGGTGTCAAACAGTACGCTTAAGGTGTTCAATCGCCTTTAGAAAGTTGGTCTCAGTTGGTAGATGACCGAATGTTGAATGATATAGTGGCCAACACTAATATTTTATCAGAAAATCAACTCCTGATGCAGATTTTGATTTTAGATAGGAAGAGACAACTCTAAAAGAAGTAAAAGCTCTGATTGGTTTACTGTATATAGCTGGTGTGAAACATGGAAACAGAATAAATCTCAGCGAATTTTGGGCAACAGTAGGTTTGGAAAATCCTTTTTCTCCAGCTACAATGGGAAGAAATAAATTTCGCTTTTTACTCAAGTATATAAGGTTTGATGATGTCACATCAAGAGAAGAAAGGCGTAAATTGGACAATATTGCACCAGTAAGAGGTTTCTTCGGAAGTTTTGTTAGAAACTGTCAGTTATTATACTGTATTGGTGAATATGCAACGCTAGATGAAATGCTCTGGGCTTTTAGAGGGAGATGCCGGTTTCGAATGTACATTCCCAAGAAGCCAGCGAGATACGGTTTGAAAATATTCGCGTTGACGGATTCCAGAACAGCCTATGTAGCCAATCTAGAGATTTATGCTGGTACTCAGCCAGATGGGCCCTACAAAATCAGCAACAAAAAGTCTGATGTAGTAGAAACAATGTGCCAGCCAATTCACAACAGTGGAAGGAATCTTACAATGGACAATTGGTTCAGTAGCATAGAAGTAATGAAAAGAATGCTCATGCAGTATCTCCTTACTATTGTCGGTACTTTCAGAAGAGATGCAAAAGGGAATTTCTTCAGAATTTACTGCAAAAAATCGATAAATATATTCCAGTCTTTTTGGCTTCAACGAAGACATGACAATAGTTTCGAAAGTTCCAAAAAAAAAGGAAATGTGTGATTCTGGGATCCACAATGCATCATGATGATGCTATTGATGAATGTACAAACGAGAAAAAAACCTTGAAATAATAACCTTTTATAATATCACTAAAGGAGCTGTGGACATAGCAGATCATATGTCTAGTGCATACAATGTAGCAAGAAACACTACAAGATGGAGAATGGTAATATTCTATGGAATTCTGAATATTGCTGGAATGAATGCAGCCATAATATACTATTCGCAAAAAGATAAAATTGAAACTAGGAGATCATTTCTGAAAAATTTAGGAATGGAACTAGTGAAAGATCATTTGGAGGACCGGGCCAAGAATAACCATTTGCCAACAAAAACAAGGTTGCCTACTGAAAAGGGGGTCACAAGAAGAGATTGAAATTTTTGCAGCAAAAGAAGGAAAAGTCGATATTTTTGTGAAAAATGCGGTAAGTGTGTTTGCTTAGAGCACGCACACACTTTTTGTCCACAGTGCGCCAGCAATATGATGGAAGATGAACAAGAAAGTGAATGAGACTTTAGTTGCTAGTCATAACATTTTACCTTACAATAATTGTTATTTGTTTGGTGTAATATTTTTTTCTTTATTTTCATTCCCAATAAAAGTTCAGTATCAATACTTTCCAGTCTTTAAATTTGAATTTCAATGAGCCCCTGACGTATTTTTAGGATTTTCTGATACTTGGGCCTATTAGACCCGACGTGTGCATTGGTGAAATTTTTTTTCACGTGTGCACTGCAGGGTTAGGAAAGTTAATAGAAGGAAAAACTCAATCTGAATTTATTGAAAAATTTTATGTATAATTTGTTAAAAAAAGAAATTGGGAAATTATTGTTGACAGCGATTTGTTTGATGATATTAATCTCCCTATAAAAGGCCTCTTGTGATAGAGGTAAAGAAAGAGCTGTACATAGTAGGCTATTAAAGGAAGAAACCTTATGTGATTGGGAGTGGTTAGAATTAAAATTGATGATAGCGTCCGTCGTTGTGGGTTTTCGGTAAATCACAAATTCCAGTCTCATGGTGACGACATTCCTAACGATTAACAAGTCCAAAAAGGGGATACGATTATTGACTTCTAATTCCAAAGTGAATTTATTTCTGGGATGTAATGTATTAATAAATTGAAGAAAAGAAAAGGCCTGTTGATGTGTACCGTCGAAAAGAACAATACAATCATCCACATAGCGATAATAAAAAACAGTGTAACTTTTAAAGGACGGATCACTTAAATAGGTTTGTTCTAATTTGTTCATAAAAATTTCGGCCAGTAAAGGACTAAGATTAGATCCCATAGCTAAACCTGTTGTTTGTTCGTAAAATTTGTTATTAAATTGGAAGAAATTTTGTTCTTAAGACAATTGAAGTAAGCCAAGAATATCAGAAATGATGTTGGGGTTCAAATTATTAGAATAGAGCATAGCCTCAACCAAGTCTATATATTCCAAAGGAGGTATGCTAGGGAAAAGATTAAAAATATCAACTGAAAGCAAAAATGAACTAGAGTTGAGAACTGTAATGTTAGATATCATGTTACACAAGTCTAAAGAATTTTTAATAGAAAAATTATTATTGAAATTAGTGATGTCTTTGAGTAAGTTATTAAGGAAGGAAGAGAGTTTGGAGGCTGGGGAATTTGAAAAGGAAACAACTGGTCTAATTGGTATATTTTCTTTATGTATTTTTGGAAGTCCATAACGTTGGGGGGTGATAGGTGCCATCTGTATCAATTGATAGAATTCAGTGTTGAAGCTGACTAATGTATCAGCGTAAGTCTTTAGCCTTTTCCTAAAATACGTATGAAACTTCAAGGTAGGATCTGAACTTGAGGAAGAAAAAGATGTGTCAGAATTATTGAAAGACTCCATCTTATCAACATAATCGTATCTGTCCAAAACTACCAAACATTTACCATTATCTGCCTTAGTTACTACTAAATCTTCTGAAGAAATTTTATGTTTTAGATCTGTAAGTAATGGAATTGAATGATGTTGGTAAGTAAATAGGAAGAGGTTGAGTTTTGAATGTAAATTTCTGTTAAAAGTCTTTTGAATCAATAAAGAAGTGTCAGGCCCTTATGGCTGTTTTATTAGTCAAATCCAAATTGTCCAAAATTGATTCAGAGTCCATTGCTAGAGTTCTTAAGTTATGTTTAACATTAGAAGTTGGGAAATAAAATTTTAGTTCCATGTCAAGCAAGTCAAGTTGTTGTTTATTGAATACAGAATTACTGCGGTTAAACTTGAAAGAAGCAAATTTCTTATCGCTTGCATGCGAATTTATAAATCCTAGTTTAATGTTTTTACCTATCAGCCAGTGAAGTCTATAAGACAACCTCACATTATTATCAATACCTGCATCCTCAATCATGTTCCTCACATTTCTATCTAAAATATCAAATTCTTGAAGGATAAGTAAGTTTGTTAGCAAAAAATTGATGAAGAATTTCAACCGGGTATTAGTAAAATTGAGAAAATTATATAGCATCTCAATCTCCTGAACGATCCATGTCCTCTTAGCTTTTGCAACAGTGAACTGTGAAGTTCTGAAACGTACTCTAGTATGAATTGAAATAGAGGGAGGGTGAACTCCATGAAACTTGCATCTCTGCAAAAACCAAATAAGTTTGTGAGTCTTCTTCCTTTCCCACATTGATCTTTCATAATGTCGGATGCTAGACTGGCATTCTTTAAATGAAAAATATCATCTATTGGCTCAAATGTGACTGACAGTAATTTTTCTGAATAAAACTCAAAGTCAATGTCACATCATCTTAATAATTGACAACAATGCATCTGCACTAAGTCAATGGATGAATATTCATTCATTTCAATCTCGAACTTTTAATGAATTCGCACTCTTTCCAACAAATCTGTTTCACAATGTACTCTCTTCCTCTCCCAGTGTATGTTCTTCTCGACCCAATCAAATTCTCCGAACGCCTAAAACAACGTAGTTGATTTTATAGTACTCTCATTTTTAACGCCAAGAAACTCATTAGTCGAGTAGAATTCCGATAGAAATCATTAGATTGAAAACCCTCTGAAAAGCCCATGCCAGTTAGATAGAACCGCAGTAGTTAATTAGATCTCTTAGTGCAATCATTGGATTCAAAACTCTCTAAATAACCCATGCCGGTTAGACAAAAATAGTAAAAACTCTCAAACTCGTTACGGTTGGTGAAAGTGATAAAAAATGTGTGACACGTGTCTATATCTACAATCATCGTATTTGTGAATAATGTACATAGTTATTTATATTAACAGTTACTGAAAAATCTCAGTATAACAGTATTTTCAATCAGTGCACAACAGTTCATTCACCCCACACGATTGGAAGTGAAAAATGAAACAATCCCATTCGCGCAGTATAAATGAACAGGAGATGACATGATCACAGCTGGTATCAGTCCTAAAGTGACTCTATACAAGACAGTGGCGACAATTGTAATTAAACTCTGCCGTGCCGTTAGGCTCTTGCTAAATTTGAATTATTGAATAAACATTCTTCCAATTATTTGTGTATTAGCAGCTTTTATGGTATAGGGGAGACGACAATAGAATTCCAGATCGAAGTTGAAGAGTTAATCTCCTAAAAATATTTGGGTTTATCTCAACTTTATAATATTTATACTTTATATATCGCTGTTCTCATTATCAAATTGAATCACTCACGATACAAAATCAATTCATCTCTGGAATGTCTGGAAATAAGTATAAAAGTAAAATATTTGAAATGAAAGGGCATACTACAAACATCCAGCAGCTTATCAATACAGTTGGAACGAGATTTTTTTTAATTTAAACCTGATGTATTGAATAAATAAGAACTCACGAACTGTTTCAAAGGATCCCGCACACCTTATATAGGAAAATGGCTCTCCGTAAAATTTCTTGAATTTTTGATAAGTTGTAGAATGGATCATTATAGAGAAATGTTTCAATGGGCGCAACACGATCCTATGACTAGTTTTCGAGATACTGGGTTTTGAATATGAGGAATATTTATTTTCCATAACACCGTATCTTCCAAGTTATGATTCAGTTCTGATTTATCTTAGGTGGTATTATCATCACATCCTTATATGACAAATTCACGAGAAATCCATTTCCAAATCATTCGTATTACAGAGCGATTTCACTTGATAATAATGCTATTTTGAGACTTCATGGTTTTGTTCTTTTATAAAGAAAATATGCGAAGAAAGGTTTTATTATCACACGATATTATAAATTCATTTCATCTTTCATCACAGTTGATACAATTCATACAAGCTGATTGACGAATATAGAAAAATATCGAATTTCGGTTTTTCGGACACCTTGTAGTAATAAACCCACCGAAAATGACAAAATTCTCGTTAAGGATGTTAAATGATGTGTTTCATCGTATACAGAGTTGAATGATGTCAATTTGAAAAATTACCTATGCTTTTTTAAATAAGGACCTTACTTTTCTTCATCGCCCTGTATCTCATAAGGGAGTCCGGAAAGGTAGCGATATTTTCTCATGAGAGAACTCGACATACTTCCATTCATATCGTACAAAATTTTCAACGGAATCCTACAATGCGAAGAGTTTCCACTATTATGCGCTAGTCAATTACCACTTGACTTCACTGGATTGTAGGTGTGGATCTTAGATGAGGTAGACTAACCAATTCATTTTAAGTCCCCTGATGTGACTGCGAATATACTTATGTTAGATATTTATTCAAAACGTAAAAGTAAGGAATTCAGTGAAGTGAAATCAACATTGTTTCAAATCATTTCCACACCACCCCAGAGGTTTTTTCTCTAGTGGTATCCCCATGAGGCCTACTCTACTAGAAATATGGATAATCACAACTTGAACGGCCTTGATAGATGGCACACATATAACCTATGATAGATAGATAGATAGATAGATAGCTAGATAGATAGATAGATAGATAGATATATAGATAGATGGATAGATAGATAGATAGATAGATAGATAGATAGATAGATAGATAGACAGATAGATAGATAGAAAATTTATTGTTCTTTCGTACAGAATACATGAACGAGGAGGTGACAATATTTCCAATATAAATGTAAAAAATAATAACTAAAAAAAAGAAATGAATTATAATTTATATATATATATATATATATATATATATATATATATATATATATATATATATATTGAACCAGATATCATAGATAATAAGAGAATTAGTATTATAAAAATATGTTGCTAGTATGAAATATATATGAAAATAATATAATTTAAGAAAACAAGTAAAAAGGAAACACTTTTCTTAATTTAAACAACATATTAAATAAAGATATATTAAATAATAGCCTATAACAATATAATAAAAAAAGGAATTACCTCAATAATAATACAAAATATAGAGATTGCCTAACCAATGTAATGATGTAAATAAAGTTGCCTAAGACGAAGAATAATTTCCATACAATAACCAGCTGTTTACATTAAAAGAAACAATTATATAGTCAAGTCAAGAGAATTTTAGATATAAGTAGTTACATTAGAATACAAATATTATTATAGATAATTCATTATAATCATTAATTTAAGAATAAAAACAAATACAAATATTGAATAGAATAGAATTCAATAGATTTTCATAGATAAACAAATAATGACATATATATAAATGATATATGGTAAATAAAATGAACGTTGAATCAATAAATAGTAATTTGTTAAAGTTAATTATAAATAATATAATGCAAAGAGTTTAGACAAATAACATAAGAGAATTTATATTTATAATTAATATGAGTGTAACAAGGATATACTATCAATAACAATATTGAATGATGTACTATGTAAATGTATCTATGTATAATCAATTTTAATTTATTTGTATGATGAAAAAACTAATAGGAACTCTATAAATGAACTAATAACGTAAAAGAGTGTATGTATGAAATTTTTAATAAGTGATAGAAGTTTCAATTAATCTGATTGCAAAAGACAATATTTTATTGGTTATAAAATATGACAGAACAAATTGTGAATCAACAAATAAACCTTGAAATAGTGACCTGAAAAAGAACAAAAGACTGTTTGTTGAAAAAAGTAGAGAATCGAGGGGACGCTTAAATAAGAGGGAAGCTGGTGTCAAGAAGCGAGGAGTGTGTGTGATAGTGTTCCTGAAATTTCAAGAAATTCCCGGTTTAACACATTTAAACCTATAAAGTACTATTAAATACAATCATAGTAATACTCACAGTCAATTTTATCAAGTTTTTCGGCAAGAATTTATGAAATTTTCATCAATTTTGGTTTTTTGGAACTTCAGCGGAGTGTTCCTGGGATCCAGAGACTTTCATCCCAATTCAAGAGCAACAGGTCAGTGTTTTTAAATCATTATTGGCCAATAATCAGAGTAAAAACTCAAATTACTCAAATAAGTACTTAATTTCATAAATTGATAAACTTTTGCAAATATGATCGATCTAAAAAAGAAAGAAACAGACTTTATATAGTGTATTCATTGCATAAATCGTTAAAATTAATAAGAGGCCGAATTTTAAATAAATTAAAATATGTACTTACGCCATTTTGTAATTGCATAAATCTGGTGATTGAAATTTCATAATGTAATAACTATTTCCATCTGTATATAATTTCTATTTTTCTATCTATGTATATAACAATTTTCTTTCCACAGCAATTTGTATCATATATAACTATGATTTATATATAAATTCTTTTATGTGTTTGAACCATTCAATTGTTTGCATCGTCAACAAACTGTGTTGCATATGAATAGATGCTTCTTACGTATCAGAATTGTTCGCTTTATGTTAAAGCGCATGACTAGTTTTTTCACGCATGCGCATTGATGAAATTATTAAAATAAATAAGTAGATACAATATAACCATTGGCGTCGCATATTATTTTTATCAAATATAAAATATTGCATTGAAAATTAAATCTATTTCAAATAATGTGTTTTCTTTTTATTTAAACAATTATAACAATACAATAAGCCAGGACTCAAAGAGAAAAAGGATTTCATGCTCCCGAACAATCAAATTAAAATAAATTACCAAACAAATATTAAAAACAAACTGAGCTAGCCAAACTAAATAAAAATTCTAAATTATAAACATATACATTTAAATATCATCTACAATAAAAGTAAGTATTTATCATTATTAGTTAATAATTGTCACCCAAAACGTGGGGCGGTTTATTAAAAATATAGGAAACAGTTGTGAATTTTAAACTCAATTAAAAATGGCAAAACGAATGACGTTGAGAGATGGAAGGCAGGTAGGAGCAGACAGTGGATCAGAAGAGGAAAGGGAAGAACGAAGTCATGGTATGGGAGACTACCAAGCGGTCTATTTGGAGCAAGGACAACAAGCGGAAGGTGATGTACAGGAAGAAGGTTTGACAGGAGACGAGGAAACTATAGAACAAGTAGATAGAATACAAGAGAAAAGGGAAACACAAGGAGGAATGAATAACAATGATACAATGATGCAAATTCTGATGAGCATAAATAGTATGAGAGCTAACATGAACAGTATGAAGGATGAATTAAGAGGAGATATGAACAATATGAAGAAAGAGTTGAAAGGAGATATCAATACAGTAAGTGGAAACATGGAAAATATGAGGGGAGATATGAACAAAATGGAGGAGAATATTAGGGAAGATTTGAATGGAAACATGAATAAATTGGAAAAGAAGATAGAAGAGGTGAAAACCGAAAGTATTCAAGAATTCAGGAAACTTAGGGAAGAAAATGAAGAATGTAGACAGCAGATAAACAAGGTGAGAGAAGATATGGAGGATCAAAACAAACATATACGAAATGAAATTCAAGAAAACGGTATTAAAATTAGAGAGCAGATGAAAAATCAAATGGTAGAACACATTCAAGAATTAGAGAGAGGTATAGAAGAAAATTTACCGGGAACAATCCAAGCAGAAGTAATGAGACAGAATGAAGACATAACTAAAGAAGTGGAAAATATAAAATTCAAGGAACAAATAATAGAAGAGATAATGCAGAATTACCAACAGAATGCGGAGCAGAAATTTAAGGATTTGGATACAAAGGTACAACAACAAACAGGAACATGTGAGGAGAGGAACGAGCACATTGAACAAACATTTCATAAAGAACTAGAAGAAATGAACAGAAAATTACAGGAAGGCATGGAGGAAATTGAATTTAATGTTAGGAGAACTGGAGGTGGAGTAATCTATACGGGAAACATGGATATCGGAGTAAAGTTTGACGGGAATATAAATACCATTCATCCGAAGGTGTTTATTAAAATAATTAAAAGCAAACTCAAAGGAATGAGAGATATGATGGAGAAGAAGATTTGTATTAGAGGGATGTTATCTGGACATGCCCTATTATGGTTCTGTAATAAGGAAGAAAGCATAAATAATCTGGAAGAATTTGAGAACCAATTCATGAATTATTTTTGGGGTGAAATTCATCAAGCTAATTTTAGGGAAAGATTGTATTTTGGGAAATTCGATTACAATCGGAATAAAAATTTAAATGCATATGCTATGCAACTCTATAACATGGCACAATATTTGGAACCTGTTATGAAGGAAGAGGAATTAGTTTTATATGTCGGGAGACATTTCAATTCCGAAGTCTCAGAAACGATAGCCTTACACAACATAAAAACAATGGACAATTTATCTAGGTATTTGCAGAGAGTTGAAAGAAGTGTCCAAAATGGAAATGGTTTTGTTAGATATCAAAATGGAAATGGAAATATCAGAAATGATACCCGAAGGAATAATGGAAATATAAGAAGAGATTATAATGAAAATAATGTAAATAGAAATTATGGAAACAGGAACTTTGATGATAGACGATACCAAGGAAATGGGGAACAAAATAGAAATCGAGAAAGGAATAATGGAAACATATATCCTGAGAACTATAGGAATCATAACAATTTCGAGAGAAGAAATCAATATAGCAACAACAATAACAATAGAGGAAGAAATTGGCAAAATGGCAGAGAAAACCGAAACAATCCAGAACAAAACAGAAATAGGGAGGATGATAATAGGAGACAGGTAAATATGGTTAGACAGGAGATACAGGTAGAAGAGTGTATTCCTGGACAGGATAACATAGCGAATTTTGCTTAAACCGTCCTTACGTACATAATATCATCTATTCATCGCGATATGAACATCCTCGAGAATTTATTATAGATTATGAAAATAATAGTAACAAAGTAGAAAAACATAATTTAATATTTATCCAGGGTAGATTACAAAATATTATTTGTAAGATTTTAATAGATACGGGTTCAGAGGTAACATTAATTAAACAGGATATAGTAGACAATTTAAAAAAAGATGATAATATGATGATAAATACAAAGAAACTATCATTAGTAGGGGCGAATGATAAAAATTTATATTATACAAATAGTAGCATAATCACAGATTTTTATTTGGGAAATATAGCTTATAAAATACAATTATTAGTAGTTAAGAATTTAAAATATGATGTAATTTTGGGAAATGATGAATTGAGCAATCACAAGATGATTATTGATTATAAACAGGGGTACATGGTATGTGAAGATAATATAATAACTTTTGACAAAAAGGAAGAACAAGAGGTAGAGGAAAGACAATGTCAAGTAAATGAAATAGAAATTGTGGAGGATCTACAGGAACAATTTTGTCCCATACAATATAGAAAGGAGATTGATGAGTTATTAACAAAATATGGAAGACTCTTCAACAAAGAAGTATGCATAGCAGCAAAGTATATACATAAGTTGGAAATGAACAAGGATATTAGTAATTTCAAAATAAAAACCTATCCCATTCCTTACAAGCTGAAAAATGAAGTATACCAGGAGTTAGAAAAGATGATACAAGATGGTATTATAGAAAGATCCAACTCTCCATATATAAGTGCGATAACATGTGTCCGAAAAAAGTCAGGTGAGATTAGATTATGTCTGGATGCCAGAAATATCAACTCTTATGCAAAAAAACAATATGAGAGTCCTTTAAATGTAGAGGGGATATTTGGTAGGATTACAAGAGCTAACATATTCACTAAACTGGATTTGAAGCATAGTTTCTGGTTGATTCCATTAGATAAAAGAAGTCGTCCATATACAGCATTTATGATTGATGGTGTGGTATACCAATTTTGTGTTGTTCCATTTGGTTTACAGAGTTCGTGTGCAGCATTGGTAAGAACACTTCACACTGTTCTGAACCAATATGAACATTTTACATTGCACTATATCGATGATATATTAATATATTCAGAAAATGAAGAACAACATCACGAACATTTGAAGACTATATTGGCAGAATTGGAAAAAGCAGGATTAAAATTGAACATGGAAAAGTGTCAATTTTACCAAAAAGAAGTGCAGTATTTGGGATATATTTTAAATTTTACTGGAGTGAGAATGAACCTTGAACGAATTAGAACCATAAGGGAATATAAGACACCGACTAATCTCAAAACTCTTCGAGGATTTTTGGGAATTCTCAACTACTTCAAACGACTCATACCAGACCTCAGTAATAAGGAAATTCCATTAATTGAATTACTCAAGAAGGAAACGAAATGGAAATGGGATGCTAGAAGAGAACAAGCTTTCCAAGAACTCAAGGAAATATGTTTACAAAATTTTTAGGTTTATCATCCTCAATATGACAAGCCATTTATTTTAAGAACAGATGCATCCATAGATAGATTAGCAGGAGTTTTATTGCAAGAACAAGAGGAAGGAGAAGTACCAATCAGTTTTATTTCCAGAGTAACGAAAAACTATGAAAGGAAATACTCAGTTACTGAATTGGAGATGGCAAGCATTGTATTTTGCATAACTAAATTACGTTTTTATCTATTAGGAGCCAAATTTTACGTAGAAACAGACCATTCAGCTTTAACAGCAATGTTTAAAAATCGTTATGCAAATGATCGGATACATCGATGGATACTTCTATTACAGGAATATGAATTTGAAATAAAATTTATTCCTGGGAAAACTAATATAGTAGCGGATGCTCTTAGCCGTGAAACAGAAATGGAGAAGAAGGATCAACAATTCCAAATTGGCATAAATAGGTTGCAAAAAACTGAAGGTTTGTTTACTTTGGAAAAAATAATGGAGGATCAGAGAAATTTACAAGAATCTTGTAAAAGAGGAGCATTTCAAAACGAGGGAATTTGGTATAAGAAGATGGAAGATAGGGAAATTTATTTAATAACACCTGAATATGCTAAGGAAATTCTCAAACAATTACATGAGGAGTATGGACATATAGGATCTCGAAAACTATGGATGTTGTTTAGAGAAAATTACACTGCAAAGAAGGACATATCATTGGTTAAAGAAATCTGTAAAATTTGTCAGTTGGCAAAGGAAAGAAACTATCATCATATTAGTGGACCAAAACCTATAATAGCACTCAAGCCTTTACATATAGTAGCTATTGATTTCATATCACAATTAATACCTAGCAAGCAAGGCAATAAACATATTTTAGTTATGGTGGATATATTTTCAAAATTTGTAAGAACTTCTCCTTGTCAACGTACCAATGCAAACACAGTAATATCTTGTCTAAAAAATTTTATAGAAGAAATAGGAACTCCGGAAAACTTAATATTAGATCATGCTACTTATTTTGTGAGTGAAAAAGTCAAACGCTTGTGTAGAAATCATAATATTAAAATGAATTTCATAAGTATAAGAAGACCTTCATCTAATCCAGCTGAGAGGTATATCAAAAAGGTTGTTAAGTATTTAAGGATTTTATGTAATAATAGACACAATTTATGGGAAGAAAATCTAAATCAAGTCGAGAAATTTTTAAATCAATTACCTAATGGAGTTACTGAAGAATGTTCACAATTTATTTTGAAAGGAATACCTCCAGAACGTGAATGGATAATACAGAGAGAATGGGATATGTCTCAAGTTTTGGATAAAGTAAGCAAGAATTTGGAGAGAAGTGCTATAAGATTTATTAAAAGAAAAGGAAACAAAAATAATAAGAAGATTAGATTTGAAAAAGGAGATTTAGTCCTAGTAAGATCTTTGAGAACACCAAAGAAAGGTGAAAATCAATGTAAAAAGTTATTATCACCATTTGAAGGGCCATATGTAGTCGACAATAGTGATGCTCAAAATAGTTATCGCTTATTCTATCCAGGTACACAATTAGAAAGGGGAGTGTTCAATGTAGAACATGTATATAGATATTATGAATAGATGATGTTATGTCACGAATAATACTTAAAAAAAAGGAAATGATAGTCATAAAGATAGATTTAAAATTTAATATTAAGTAGTGTACAAAGATAAAGTAGATATTAGACAGAGTTTTGTTTTCCATTTGGCAGCTGGTGATCCAATTAAATTCATCTCGTTTGTTTCTTCAGAACCTAAAAAATTAAATATAATATAATATAATATAAAGAAAAATTTATCAGGTAAAACTCATAATTAAAACATTTAAAAAAAAATTGAGTATGGCAAATCAATATATATAGCAAATAAAGGAAACAATTTATAAGATATACTGGTTTTACATTGAATGAAACTATTAAAGAATATATGATAGAGGGGATAAAATAAGAATAACTCAAGTATCAAATAGGAGTTCACATTTTTAAATAGGGAAATAAGATGTAAGTAATAAAGGATAGGAAAGGATAATAATGAATGATATTGATTAAAAATATAGGAGGTAATGTTTAATGTCAATTAAAATCTTATAGATTACTTGAAAATACAGGAAGGAATAAGGAAGTTGATATTGATATATATATATGAATTTAAGAAATAATTAATTATATTGAATAATGAATATTGAAAAGAAATATGATATGAGGAGTATATAGAAGTATAATGTAATTACAAAGAAATAAGTTGATATATAAGTGGATGTTAGGAAGAAATGATAATAGAGAAGTATTATATGAAGTAATATTAAAAATATAAATTGACATTGATCTTAATCAAGTGTATTTTAAGGAAAGAATTAGGAGACAGTTATTGAAAGAAATAGATTTTGTAGTAGGAAATATGTGAACAAATATTTGAGAAACAAAGTTAAAGAAAGTAAGATTATGCCATAAAATTGTAAAATTTTTTTTTAATAAAATAAAATCATTTATAATAAGAAAATTGAAATTTAAATAAATATCCAGGGTATGGATATCATTTAAATTTAAATTTGAGGGGAATTGAACCAGATATCATAGATAATAAGAGAATTAGTATTATAAAAATATGTTGCTAGTATGAAATATATATGAAAATAATATAATTTAAGAAAACAAGTAACAAGGAAACACTTTTCTTAATTTAAACAACATATTAAATAAAGATATATTAAATAATAGCCTATAATAATATAATAAAAAAAGGAATTACCTCAATAATAATACAAAATATAGAGATTGCCTAACCAATGTAATGATGTAAATAAAGTTGCCTAAGACGAAGAATAATTTCCATACAATAACCAGCTGTTTACCTAAAAAGAAACGATTATATAGTCAAGTCAAGAGAATTTTAGATATAAGTAGTTACATTAGAATACAAATATTATTATAGATAATTCATTATAATCATTAATTTAAGAATAAAAACAAATACAAATATTGAATAGAATAGAATTCAATAGATTTTCATAGATAAACAAATAATGACATATATATATAAATGATATATGGTAAATAAAATGAACGTTGAATCAATAAATAGTAATTTGTTAAAGTTAATTATAAATAATATAATGCAAAGAGTTTAGACAAATAACATAAGAGAATTTATATTTATAATTAATATGAGTGTAACAAGGATATACTATCAATAACAATATTGAATGATGTACCATGTAAATGTATCTATGTATAATCAATTTTAATTTATTTGTATGATGAAAAAACTAATAGGAACTCTATAAATGAACTAATAATGTAAAAGAGTGTATGTATGAAATTTTTAATAAGTGATAGAAGTTTCAATTAATCTGATTGCAAAAGACAATATTTTATTGGTTATAAAATATGACAGAACAAATTGTGAATCAACAAATAAACTTTGAAATAGTGACCTGAAAAAGAACAAAAGACTGTTTGTTGAAAAAAGTAGAGAATCGAGGGGACGCTTAAATAAAAGGGAAGCTGGTGTCAAGAAGCGAGGAGTGTGTGTGATAGTGTTCCTGAAATTTCAAGAAATTCCCGGTTTAACACATTTAAACCTATAAAGTACTATTAAATACAATCATAGTAATACTCACAGTCAATTTTATCAAGTTTTTTGGCAAGAATTTATGAAATTTTCATCAATTTTGGTTTTTTGGAACTTCAGCGGAGTGTTCCTGGGATCCAGAGACTTTCATCCCAATTCAAGAGCAACAGGTCAGTGTTTTTAAATCATTATTGGCCAATAATCAGAGTAAAAACTCAAATTACTCAAATAAGTACTTAATTTCATAAATTGATAAACTTTTGCAAATATGATCGATCTAAAAAAGAAAGAAACAGACTTTATATAGTGTATTCATTGCATAAATCGTTAAAATTAATAAAAGGCCGAATTTTAAATAAATCAAAATATGTACTTACGCCATTTTGTAATTGCATAAATCTGGTGATTGAAATTTCATAATGTAATAACTATTTCCATCTGTATATAATTTCTATTTTTCTATCTATGTATATAACAATTTTCTTTCCACAGCAATTTGTATCATATATAACTATGATTTATATATAAATTCTTTTATGTGTTTGAACCATTCAATTGTTTGCATCGTCAACAAACTGTGTTGCATATTAATAGATGCTTCTTACGTATCAGAATTGTTCGTTTTATGTTAAAGCGCATGACTAGTTTTTTCACGCATGCGGATTGATGAAATTATTAAAATAAATAAGTAGATACAATATAACCATTGGCGTCGCATATTATTTTTATCAAATATAAAATATTGCATTGAAAATTGAATCTATTTCAAATAATGTGTTTTCTTTTTATTTAAACAATTATAACAATACAATAAGCCAGGACTCAAAGAAAAAAAGGATTTCATGCTCCCGAACAATCAAATTAAAATAAATTACCAAACAAATATTAAAAACAAACTGAGCTAGCCAAACTAAATAAAAATTCTAAATTATAAACATATACATTTAAATATCATCTACAATAAAAGTAGGTATTTAACATTTTTAGTTAATAATATATATATATATATATATGCTTAGATGATGCCTTGACGGGAGTGAGAGGATACTTACTACTCGTTTATAATGAATGACCTGATTTTTGAAATAATCTTTGTCACATTATATATTTGATATAATAATTGTGGTTCAGCTTCATTAATTACTGTTTCAAAGTCCGTTAGGGACTGATAGGTTTTAGAGAAGAAATATCTAATTCGTTCATACATTGGACATACAAATAATAAATGATGTAGGGATTCTGGAACCAGACAGTTTCAAATTGTGCATATTTCATTTGTTTTTATGGTATACGCATTGTTATTAACCCTTAACCGGAGATATGTCAGCTTTGTTGCATGAACAGAGAGGACTAGACTACTTTTTTTGTTGGCGAAAATAAATAAAATACTTTAAAAGACTTTATTGTTTTATTAAAAATGAACAAAATTAACCCTATTGGATTAAATGCAATGAAGAAATGAAATGAACTGTAATTATATACAAAAAAATAATCATATCCCTAAAGAAGGGAAAAATATTTGAACAAGAATAAAAAAAGTTTTCACACTCCATAATATTCAAAACACAAAAATTTGTTCGAGAAAATGGATAATTGGAAAGTAACTAAAACTAAAAATATAAAAAATCATCGAGCATAATGTCATGGGGCTCCTCTAGCAATCCTCAAAGTTTAGTATTTATCTTCAATGCACTTGTCACAAATTGACTTTGTACACTGTCGGCATATTGGTTTCAGACACACAATGCATAAATATTTGGTCATTCTACGTTTGGCTGACGGACATAGATGACATATTTTCTTCTTTTCTATAATATGAATATTTGGGTGCGCCGGTGCTTCTACTGTAGAGCCAAGGATACGGCTTATGATCTGACGGATTTCTCGTGGTATATGCACATTTATCATTCGTCTATTCATATGTGGCTGCACTAGTTGTTCTGCTAATTGTTTGACGAACTCACTTTTTCCTTTTATTTTTGTGTTGTTTTGGTATTATTGGTGTAGATTATAGGAACTTACGACAGAGATATCTAAAATGAGGAAAAATATTGCCATTGGCCACCTACGAGCTCGGCGGCTCGAAGAATTCTTGGAACACTTCTCATCAATACCTGTCAACCCCTCCCTTATTTCTGTTATTATAAGAAATTATTTAGGGTTTGTTTACTGTATTGTCAGTGGCAGCTCTGTCATGCATCGAGTATACGAATATTGTGGCCTTTGCTTTTGTCCCAACATGAGATATTAGAGTTTTTTCTTCTCTAAACCCATAATTTGTACATCCTTTTTCTTTTTTCTCCTCAGGTAGGAAATTAGATGTAATTTTGGCCCTATTCTCTTTCATAGTGCCGACATACGTCAATTTATTTTTCAGCAAAATATCCACTAGTTGTATGGAAGTATACCAGTTGTCGGCCGTGAGATTCCTATTACTACTGAAAAGTGGTTTAGCGAGACATACTGCTGCTTTGGTGGGTTTTAAGAGTTTTTTTTTCTTCAACAGTGAGCCCTTTTCCATCCAAGTCTCTGCCACAGTCAATATAAGCATTATATAAATAGCTATTCCTAGCATCTGTCAGGCATTGCATTTTAATGCCATACTTTGCCGGTTTTTTGCATATACATCTTATAGCGACACCTTCCTCTGAAACTCATGAGCATTTCATCTATGGTGGCGGACTGCCCAAGTCCATAAGCACTATGGCAATTTTGAATGAATGTATTGAATACTAAGGCTGGAGCATTCTGCTTTCGCTCTTCTCGGTCTTCAGAATTATCAAACCGTAGAACACATAATAAAATCGACATTCGTTTTATGCTCACAACGCATCTAAATACTTATCTACAGGTTCCATCAGTAGCCAATATAGTCTCTAGATTCTCATGATTCGAATCAAATATCGCTGAATATATCAGTAGACCTAAAAATGTCTTCAATTCAATAATATCAATGTCTCTGAGATCGATTTTACTCTGAACTTTGCAGCTCATACGCATTGTACTAAGTTTTTCATTAGTCCATTCCATAATGGGTTCTAAAATATTTTCGCTGAATAATAAACCCAAAACAGAAAGAGGATCCGCTGTGTTACCCAAAACTTTGGCGGTCAATGTAGGAATTTTTATGACAATATTATGTTTTCGGGTCGAACTTCTGAAGAAGACCATCTATATCGATTCTTGCCATGAAAGTAAGCTGAGGGACATTCTTGAAGCGTCCCATCATTTGCAACATCTTCATCAGCACTTTGCTCTGAACTTGTAATGTGCTCAGATTCTATACGATAATTGTCGGAGACGTCGTCCATTTCTCTAGTATCACTACAATCCTCCTAATACCATTTCTGAAAAGTCTCTCCGTAATTCGGATCATCTAAATGGACGCGCTTTGACGGTCCGGCCATATTCTTGTTTACACACAATAACTATTCTCCCAAACACAAACGAAGACGCTTCGTCTGTCGGACTACGGTGTACATATCAACAACTATAACTTCTCAATACACACTGATCTACTTTTGCAAATTGGGCTACCTGCTAAGCTTGTATAAGGGAAGGAATAGATAAAGTAACACCCCAGTGGGAGATCTTACCAGTGAATACCGATCTATTATTTTTTTGGCATCGACTGACAGACGACATGTCTCCGGTTAAGGGTTAACATACATATACAATATTTTAGTGTTAGTAGTGCGGAGTTGTGAGATGGAGCGTTCAATATGCAAAGGGATTGAAAGATCTAAGTGGTTTGTGCTTTGAAAGGGATGCTTGTCTTGTAGTATGTGTTCATACATTGGACAATATGTACTTATTAATATTTTATTCCAATCTTCCATATAACTATATTGTTCATATTTTTCTAAAATATTATTAATTTGGCTTATCCAGTTGTATTTTGATACGGTTCTATTTTGTTGGTATAGTTGGTAAGTTCTATCTAGCGCTATCTTAGGAAATCTTTTTGAGGACAATTTTTTAATCTTTAGTAAATATTCTAGAGCTTGTTTTATAATGAAAAATCTAATTTTCACTAGTCTTGTTTCCGCTCTTAAAATGTAACTGGGAGTTGTTTTCTGTAAATAGCGAAAAATTTTCCAAAATTGATTTTGAACTATTTCTCCCTCATTTATGTACCGAAGTCCCCATATTCCACTGGCATATGTGTAGGTTGGAACTACAATGCTATAATAAAGCGATTTAACACTTTCCATATCGGTCATATGTGAGGATTTAATTAAATTTTGTGTTGCGTTTTGTGTTATTTTCGTTTTCTTTATACGTGATTTTAAATTTTCTGAGAACGTGCCGTTAAACGAGAATATCACTCCTAAGTAATTATAGCTGTTTACCTGTTCTATTAGTGCATTTTATGCCAAAATTTAGGTTTACGTCCGATATTTGGGCTTTTTCTGAATATAACTACCTTTGTTTTATCTACATTAACTTGTAATTTATTAGTGTCTTAATAACATCCTAATATTTTCATTGATCTATTCATCTGAATTTCTGAGTCTTCTAATACTATGAAGTCATCAGCATAGCCCAGCAATGAAATGTCTTTGTTTTGATTTAGAGATAAACCTCTAGCTCCTCGTTGTTTGAAGTAGTCGTCTATGTCTGACACATATAAAGCAAATAATAGTGGACTTAGCGAGTCGCCTTGGATGATGCCTTTGGTGATTTTAATTTTTTTTGAGGTACAACCGTTCTGCTCAATTGTTATGGTCCCTAAAGAGTACATATATTTTTAAAGTCTTATTATCTTGCCGCTGATTCCATTAGAGAAAAGCTTTTGCCAAAGTATATCCAAATTGATATTATCAAAAGCTTTTTTGAAGTCGATGAAAAGTGCAAAAACTTTCCTCCCAGGCAGTCGCAGATGGTAACTTATCACCGAGTAAAGAACAAAAATATTATCTTCCGTACTTCTTTGTTTACGAAAGCCAGCCTGACATTCTGGTAGCGTTTCAATTGATTCACTGAATGTATGTAGTCTCTGATTTATTAGTTGGGTGAATAGCTTAGTTTTGTGATTGAGTAAGGCAATACCTCGGTAATTTAGAGGATCGTTTTCAGGGCCTTTCTTATGAAAGTGAATCATGTTAATATTCGTCCAATTGCATGGAAGGTTTTCTTCCATGTATATTTTGTTGAATAATTCTTTTAGATGTATGATCCAGTTAGTAGGCAAGTTTTTATGAAATTCGTTTGGTATTTTATCATCCCTTACTGCCCTATTATTTTTTGCTATTTCTGTTACATTGTATATCTCTTGGATTGTGGAGGGTGAATCTAGATAGGGATGTCTGGCATCCATTATGGATAGGTTTATATTAGATTCAGTGGTGTTATAAAATAAGTTATAATAGTTCTCCCATTCTTTGGTCGTAATAGGATGTTCATTATAGTGCTTTTTTTATGAAGGTTTATATATTTCCAAAATTCGGATGGGTTTTTAATGTTCAGAGATTTTGCTTGTAGGTTTTGTGGATATTTGATTTGTTTATCTTTGATTAACATCTAAAATATTTTCTTTTCTGTTTTATATTCTTCGATTGTATTTATGCTGTATTTATTTTTTTAATGTTATTTTTCTTTAATTTTAATAATTTTTTTCTTTCACACATTCTTTATCAAACCAGGGATTCGATTTCTGAATTAAAGTATTTTCATAAAGCCGTGTTCTACACATATCTAAAGTTTCGGCTGTAGAAATGATGGAACTTATCAATTGTGCATCGAGTTCTTCAACATTGTATGTTCCTGGGTTTATAGTCACCTTTGACATAACGGTTTTATAGTTTTGTGTTTTTTGTGGTTTCCACTTAAGATATTATCTTTTTTTTGTGGAATTTGTGATTGAGCTAGTTTAAACATTTTTATGTCTAGTTTTACCGTACAACTTTGATGGTCTGAAATAAAATCACTATTGACATAAAAAGTTTTTATAAAATTTATGCTATGAAGATTAGACCAAATTAAATCTACTACACTATTGCCTCGCTCACTCAAATATGTGTAGTGTCCTAAATTATCATCATATATCCCATGACCATAATAAAGATGCCCGTCATGGATAATGCGGGTGTCTACTAGGTAGGGGATGTAATATGTCGTATAACTATCCGTTGAATGTTACCATATAAGGAACATAATATCCGTGAATAATACTATATAAGAAACATTCCAAGTGGATAAATCCTAGGCAGAGGTCAGTATGAATGTATGCCGTAGGATACAAGTATTTTCAGGAGATACGCATGAATCGTATATATTACAGATATCCAGCAACCGCTGTCTCTTGCTGACTTAACTATTATTATTATAAATACTCAAGACAAATCAAATCGAAAATCTTTAATGCCCTATATGTGAGAATCACAATCGGAAACTCCACAATTAGAGGAGTTCCAGCAAATCCTCTAGATTTCTCATTATTAGGTTTCATTCCCGTAGAGCCGTAGGGAGGTTTGAGACCATTCAAAATATCTCTTGTCTAATTTATCTACATTATTCAAGCGAATACTAACATCAGTTGGGAAATTAAAATCATCAAACTTCTCCATATGACGACTGCCGAAAAGAAACAAGAAAAATAATACCCACAAAGAAAAGAAACTACGAACAACAAAAATATGAAACTATGGAGAGAGACCGGCCCAAACCAGGCTCCAGAGAATTCTATAAAGCAATTTCCTCTGAGAAAAGAGGGCATAGAAACAATTCCATCCATACACTGAGAGACAACCAAGGCCGCATGATAATCGACGGTAAAGAAATAACTGAAGAATGGAAAAAGTATTTAAGAGACCTTCTAAACATCATACAGGAAAAACAGCAAAAAGAAGAGATCTATATCACATGCCCGTCAAAAATCCCTCCTTGGAAGAAACCCAAAAGGCCTTAAATAAGCTGAAAAATCACAAAGCGCCGGGTACGGACGAGATACCAGCAGAACTTCTGAAATATGGGGGAGGCGCACTACGTCGCCAAATCCACCAGCTAATAACGCACATATGGTTAGAAGAAAGGATACTAGCACGATGGAAGGAAAACATAATAGTGCCCATCCACAAAATAGGGGACAAAACAAGATGCTCGAATTATAGAGGAATCTCACTCCTAAACACGGCATATAAAACCCTCTCAAACATCATTCTTAGTAGACTAATCCCTTATGCTGAAAATGTCCTAGGCGACTATCAAGCCGAGTTTAGGGCAAACAGATCAACAATAGATCAACTATTCACGCTGAGACAACTTCTAGAAAAGGGATGGGAGTATAACAGACCCATACACAATCTTTTCATAGACTTTCGACAGGCATATGATAGCGTAGAAAGAAGCCAAGTATGGAATGCCATGGCGGACTTCTCAATACCAAAGAAACTCATTCGGATGACCAAAGTCTGTATGGAGGGTGGAATATCTAAAGTACGTGTAAATAATAAACTGTCTGGCAGCTTTGAAATCAACAGTGGACTTAAACAGGGTGACGCGTTATCTCCACTACTTTTTAACCTTGTATTAGAGAAAGCCATGAGGTCGGCCGAAATAAATACAGAATTGCTATCGGTTCAAGGTCCCAAGCTGTTACTCGCATATGCAGATGACATAGATCTCGTTGGAGACTCCATCCTATCCACGAAAGACATTTTCAACAAGGTGGAAAGATCAACAAGTGAAGTAGGGCTGAAGATTAATGAAGAGAAGACGAATTATATGTGTATAAATAGAACGACACAAAGAGACAGAATAGGACAAAATGTGACTATCAACGCCTTTAATTTCGAAAGAGTACAACGTTTTAAGTATCTGGGGGCCGTAATCACAGCGGACAACGATGTTACCGAAGAAATAAAAGACAGAATCCAATCTGCAAACCGCTGTCTATTTGCACTAAATGAGCTCATAAAATCAAAAAATCTCAAAGAAGTTCAAAGATCAAAATCTATAAATCCATCGTCAGACCTGTAATAACATACGGATGCGAAACGTGGACCATGACCAAAGCAAACGAAGAAAAGCTCAGACACTTTGAACGAAAAATACTTAGAAAAATTTTCGGACCTCATCATGACATCACCACAAACCAGTATAAGATCAGAACCAATATCGAATTAAAAGCACTCTACAACGACGCCGATATTGTCCAAGAAATTAAATCACAGCGACTAAGATGGGCAGGCCACGTGCACAGACTGAATAACGGAAGACTTGTAAAACTGGTATGGTAGGAGATTCCCACAGGCAAAAGACCACTTGGACGTCCCAGAATGCGATGGAGAGATAACATCCTAGCAGATCTCCGGAAAATGAACATTCCATTTGACCCTAGGTTGATGGAAGACCGAACAAATTGGAAAAAAGTTGTACAGTCAGCCAAGACCCACCCAGGGTTGTAGCGCTACGTAATGATGATGATGAAACTTCTCCATTTCATTGCATACTTTTATCGATGGCAGAATGGGAAATTTTGTTTCATATCAGTCATTAATATATTCGAATAATTATACAAACAGAGGAAATCAATTTTCATTTTCTGCTCGCAAATGTAGCACACCAAGCTACGTAAATGGCAATTTTTTTCCCTTAGTCTCTATATTTTGTTAATTTTGGTATCAACATTCTAATTTGGATATTGTTGCCTACCAGGAGGATTCTTACTCAGATATACGGAATGGTAGTTGAAACTCCCAGCTCATATTAGAAATTCAAGGAATCTTATATATTTCATAAGTACCAGAGATATTGTTAGATGAGCCTGGGAATATGATTAGGTATGAAACTTAGAGGGATGTCTAATGAATATATGTTCGGGATGTCTCCTAATTTCTTCCTCAGTGAGATATCCTGAGAATGTAGTGAGGATACCGTATATAGATACTTAGAGCTGAGACTTTGCTAAATAGCCTATAGATGGAATCAGTATATATTTATACATATACAATAATTGATAGAAATTCAATGAGATGTGATACATCTTTCGGATATCCATATCCGCGAATATAGCGACTTCAATAGATATCCATATGATACGGTATGGCATATTATGACGACAACACAACGAGGAAAATACTTGATGGATAACTGAATTTTTCCATAATAAAAAATTATGAAATACGAATAAGAAGATTCATGTGAATATTCATAAATGAGATAATAACCAACAGAATTAAACTATTTCTGGACCGATATCCATGTCCTCTGGAAGCAATAATACAACAAACAAGCTCTTTCGGTGGCATGACCTATTTCTTGTAATTTCTTCTTTATATCTGGAAAGAATAATTATATGAAATATTTTATGAACATTCGAAATAGATTATAAATTGGAGTCAAAATGTACTAGAATTTCGTGAATGTACTATATAAAATCAGTGTACACTAATAATTATTTTTATTGATAGTATCCTAAAATATGCTACGGTTGAAAGAAAATGTGATGGAATAGGACCCAGTAAAGCACTTTGCTATCATCATGAAAAATTATTACTTTCGGTATGTATACTACTCTAACCGCCAACCAACTGGGTGGTATATAACTCCACGCCAGACTAGCTCTATACAGTTCAATGAGGATGGGTAAAAGTAATTCCAGTCCGTTTTGTAGCAGAGCTGGAAAGATGCCATGCTCACCGGGAGATTTGAAATGATTTGATTGCCTATTCAATCGCCGGTACAGTGATAACTTCCTTGGCGACCTCCCAATCGTTCTTTTTGGGCCGCCTAGCGCACTCAAAGTGGGGAGGTCGACTGTTATCCAGAGTTAAACTTCCAGGATAGTGGTTTTCAATCAAAAGCTCCAACGTTTCTTTCCTATAGGTCGAGAAAGTGACATCTTGTCGTTCCATCGACCCTATCTCGTCAATCGACTCTTTAGAAAGAATCTTGTGTATCCTGGTACTGCGAGGTATATCCGAACTTCTTCCAAGACACCCGCTTCGTCTTTCTAATATCTTTGTTGTAGGTTATTGGAGCAGTTTTATGAGGTTCCCAGTTACCTGACTCCTAAGATCGATTAAATAGTCGTCGAACTTCTTCTCTTCGTTTGGGATAGTCACATCAGTGTGTGTTGGTTTTCTATAAATTGAATAATCAAGTACATTATTAATTCTTTGGAAAATTGATTGAGTTATTTCACTTCAACTTCTAATGTAAAATTAATTTTTTGGTGTAATTTATTCATATGGATGAAAAATATATCTAATTGTTGTTCACAACCAATAATACAAGCTAATATGTCATCTACATATCTACACCAAAATAAAACATTTTTTGAAATATTATTCTCAAAGATTGTTCTGTCTAAACTGTCTACAAAAATGTTTGCCAAAATTGGTGATATGGGCTTCCCATTGGTGAACCTGCAGTATTTCAAAGATATCTTTAGAAACCAATTTCTTTCAAAGCAGAGAGTAACGTGAGTAAAAAAATTGTTAAATGTGAAAACAAAACATAATCGAGTAGAAAGAGATGTCTCAGCAAGAATAATGGCGGGAAATGGGGCACTATATTCTCTTACGACACTCTTGAGATCTAAACTTTTATAAAGATAATCCAAATTAACAATATACAATCCAATTATTCGCCCGGTGGTTACATATGGCAGCGAAACCTGGACCATCAATCAACGGGAAATAAATAAGCTTCTTGTCTTTGAAAAGAAGGTTCTTAGAATGATATTTGGATCGCAACAACATGAGGCAACAGGACACTGGAGAAGATGCCAGAATGCTGAGTTGTCAGCGCGGTATGGCAGTGAGAACATAGTTCGACACATAAAGGCAAATCGAATAAGATGGACAGGGCATGTATTGAGATCAGAGGACCACAGATTGTTAAAAACAGTATTCCTTGAGAGACCAGATGGAAGAAGATCATCAGGCCGATCCAGGAAAAGATGGAAAGATGCCGTCGCAGCAGATGTGTCTAGAATGGGAGACCAACAGTGGGAAATGGAAGCACAAGTTCGAGGAAGATGGAGGGCGATAGTGGATACGGTCACGACTCACCCAGAGTTGTAGGGCCAGGAAAAGAAAGAAGAAAAACAAAAATATCCCCAATAAAGAAGTCTGGTATATATAAACTCAAATGTCCAGAAAGTGATGCTGTTTATTTGGGTCAAACTCTTAGGAATTTTGATATCAGATACAGTGAATAGTAAGGAGCATACAGATTTAAACAACCAGATAAATCCCACTACGCAAAACATCTATTCGATACCAATCATTCATTGACAACTAACATAGAACTAGAAGTGCTACATATGTGTGATGAGAAACAAGAACTGGATTTCCTTGAAGAATTGGAAATTAGAAGACACTTAATAAACTCACAATATGAGGTCGTCAACAAACAGATGAATCTAGGGAGTTCTCCATTTTTAAACTGTCTTGTTAAGTGATAATTGTAAATATGAGCATATATAGTTTTCCTGGTTTTCTATATCATTGCACAATTATACTGATCTTAATTGAGAAAAAGATATCCAGGATATCCCCATATGGCTCATATTATATAAACTTTAATATTTGTAATATCATATTTTCTCTTTTTTCTATTAACATATATTGAGTCAATCAAACGGTAGATCACTTCTTGGTTTAGCCAAAAATAATCATTAAACATCAAATAGGCATCAAATCAAATGTAGCTTCTGTCATTCTGACGATGATATTTAATATGGAAACAATGGTCAAATTTCATAGAATTTTCAACATTTTTTCAATATAATGTGAAATAGAAACAGTAAGTGTCACTTAAAATAGTAATATGAGTAGATTCCACGAAGTAAGGGTAGAGACTGTTAATATGACTCAAAAACTGTCTATTATCATCACTATCGTTAGGTGACGAAACACTTTTTTAATATCGAGACACATATATTAATCTCAGGTTATTCTTCACCTGCAAGGCATTTCGTATGATTTGCTCATTTCTTATTACGGAAGAAACCTGCTGGTGAGAATAAACTCATTTTTTTTTTCATGTAACAAATTTGTATGAATCTTCGAAAGTGACTGTGTTGTGACAAGTACTCCTGTCTGACATATTTTGTCAAATTTTAATGTTTGAAAACATTTGGAAAACAGAAATAAAATTGCTTCTTCATATTTTAAAATATCCAACTCCCCTATTGCTGTAGATGGATGCCTTGCGGTCATGAGGTAAAACCATATATCCACTTAATCTAAGAACCTAGCCTTCGTGAGATAAGCTGGATCGTTAAATTCTTCCGGTAAGAATTTTAGTGCACTGCTCCCTGATTGATTGATCGTAGTCATTGAGGTACTGGCTATCTTTAGTAAATAAGTGGAGACTAGACTATCCTCTGACAATTTCGGAGCGAACAACTTCGTGGATACGACTGGATTGAATCATGTTTGTAGGAAGATTATATTGTTAACCATGTTTACTTGTTGCTCTATCATTTTGTTTGTCATAAGTACTGTTTTATATTTATATACGAAAACATACACGTTCCCATTTAGATGTAAAGGACGAGGGATTTTACATTTCATGGTAGAATATTTTTCTTTTCTCACTCCTCATGCTCGCCACAGTGCTTGATTTAAGGGGCGCATATCTGGAGAAATGCTCAAAATATTCAGCTGTATTTCTTCAGCTCTCCTGAGAATGTCTTCTATGATATTCACATAAATGGCTCCGTTACTCGAATCTCCAGTGAAATAATATGTTACAACCTGTTCATACCACTAATACCAGTACATGTAACAATTTCTATATGATTGGGTATAATTACGTCCCAGAAATTATGAATGAAGTATTATATGTCTTTTCTGGCGTTACTGCCATCTCATCTAGGACTGAAATGCAGTATTTTTCTCTGGAATGGAACATTTGTACTTAAGGCGTGAAAATTCAAATATCTCATGAAGAATTCCAATATCGAGTTCTAAATTTTGCAGTCTTCTTTTAAAAGTCCTTAAAGAGGGTCAAGAAAATTCTTTTTTAACCCTTCGTTAGGCGCGTGGTGTTTTGTCACTAGGTTGGTCGCGCGGGCTACATTAGTAGCCCATTTGAATTATGAGTAATCTTACTTTCACAAATGAAAATAATACAACGTTTTGGTAATATATGATATATTAATACAGGGAATACAACAATATAAAAAAGTATTGATCTATGGGCTTTAGATAACAAAATATATAAAAATTGTTATTTCATCGCATACTTACATTAAAAAAAATAATCTATTGAAGAAACAACGTTATTTTATTTATAAATAAAAACATAACAAAATGTATGCTAAAATATAAAAAACAGATACCTAATTATAAACTGCAACAAAAAACATAACCCACACTGCACGAAAAATGAAATACAAAGTAGCAAAAAAAGGACAAAGTTTTATTCGGTCAGGCAGCCAACACAGATATCTCTATAGTGTTATTTGCACAACTGGCGATTACATCGGGCCTAACAGGCACTTCTGGTACCAGTTTTTCTAGACCCAACAATTCTCGTGCACGTCTTCTTGTTGATATCGGTAAGACGGCCAAAGTAGATCTAAATTCTATTTGATCCTTTATAAGAATCCAAGCATAATTTTCTAAAAATTGTCTTCTATTTATAGTTTCATTCAAATTGTTTGATTTATAAACGCTTAATGCATTTATTGCGGAAATATTCAATAAATCAAACAATATTACCAATGGCCAACGGTGGGTGTTCCTGGCTATATTATAGTTTTGGCAGAGCTGGTCGATTGAATCAACACCTACTTTTGTTTTATTGTACGTTGTAATAATTTCTGGTTTTTGATTATCACCCGTTTCTTCATCAATTGCATCATCATGATGCATTATACTAGAAAGCAATATGACGGCTTCATTTATTTCTTGGCACGTAGGAAACTAAATTGCGTTTTTTCTGAAAGCCAAAAAGTGTAGTCTTCTCGCGTCTATTCTTACTTGGCAAAATTGCGCAGGAAATTCCCTTTTATTTTTTCGTACAGTGCCGACGTGAGTTAGCTTCTTTTCACGGAGTAAGCTTTATACCAAGAATAAACTTGTAAACCAATTGTCGCCGGTTATGTCACGATTAGTTCCTTTTACAGTTTCAGCTAAACGATGGACAATTGATTCGGCTGAATTTGGTAGCCTAAATGGACCCTCAAGTTGGGTGCCAATGTAGACTTCAAGATTAACAGTATAAGCAGTTTTGACATCCACCAACGCAAAGACCTTAATCCCGTATTTAGCTGGATTGCTCGGTGTGTACTACTCACACTACAGCGCCCTCTAAATGCTAAAAGCTGCTCATCTATCGTCAAATATTCGGATGCAACAAAATTATTTTGAAAAACCATCAGAAAAGTTTCGAAAAGCTCTCTTATAGGTGCCAGCTTGTCGATTTCTTTTCTTTGATCCCTATCTCTTATATCATCAAATCTTAGACAACGCGTGAGAAATCTAAATCGTTTTAAACTCATACACAGATAGCAGGCTTCTATTTCACTACCCTTAGAATTATCCCATATTTGATCGGCATTCTTTCTGGTGCTCCTCAGAGTTCCTATCAAAAATAGAATGCCGAGGTAAGCTCGGATTTCTCTATCGTCGGTTAGTCTTGCATCACGAAGACTTGTAAAATTAGTTTGTATTTTATTGATATAAATATTGGTAGAGGTGACAATAATTCGTACAACACTGTCATTTATAAATAATCTTAGGCACTCAGTTTCTGTCTTTGCGTTCCGAACTTCTCGTTTGGGGCTTGGTCTTGTTCTTATACTTTTCCATTGTGTAGTTTGGTCTTTACCAACAAAGAAATTTTCAGCGGGGATCTCTCCCTAATCTTGAGACGAAGCCTGTTGTTCTGAGTCAGAATTATGATCGCTCTGTGTTAAAATATCTTCTTCAAACTCGTCTGGATCTTTCTCTTCGGAATTTTCTTCCTCTCCACTCGAAACTTCTTCAAGCCTTCTCAATAAAACCTCTGGATCGTTTGTTCTTTCCACACGTCTTTTTTTAGCCAGCGACATGATGTTTTTTTCTTTTCTCTGGGTTTAAAAATTTCAGTAAATTTTTTAAAATATAAGTACTACATTAAGTACTAGGTGTTGCTTACCAAAAAATATTTTTTTAAAACGGAAAAATTGAGGAAACTTGAATTAAATGCTCTTATAAAAACTGTCAAGACATTGGTCGCGTGGGCTACACTCGTAGCCCAGTGACATTAATCTTCAAATATCTCGAACAGCCGTGGTTTATAGCGAGTGGGTTTTTACTGACTGTTAGATTCATGTTTAAACGACAGCTACTAAGAGGCGTGCGAACGTAGCGTCTCCCAGACTTTGATTTTCTCACTTCAAATTAGAGTGGGCTACGATCGTAGCTCACGCGACTATGGAGGGGTTAAGAAATTTATTAGAACCACTATTATCACAACTAAATGAATTTTATAGTTTTTTTGTTTTTTCTTTTTTTTCAAAGCCAAAAGTTGGTTTCTATGGAAAAGGGCATGTGTTTCACTCAACTGGATTTTATAATCATTTAATAGAATTTCTCAACAGCTTCTTGTATTTGATGGCCTTTAATTTTCTCCTTTAAATACAATTTCCTCGGTTTACATTCCTTATGGGAATCGATTAAATTCAACGATGATGAACTTTCACTATCATTACTTGTTGATTGATGAACAGGGGAAAGCTCAGCTGTTGAAGTAGATGGAGTGGCAGTGCCTACACAAACATGTACAGTTTCATATGATGGAAAAAATATTTACTACTTATTTTCACACAACAAATAAGAATCTAAGTGAAACACTAATAAAATATATATCATTGATTTATAATGGATATTTTCGCAATGAAATGTTTACCTCCTGTAGGAAGTTCTGATTTTTAAGAAGAAATCTCTTTCCTCTCTTCAGTAATTTTCCTATGCACTTTAGGTTTGAGAAGAGAAAAAATTGTTGGAACTGCAAATGATTTCAAGGCCATCTTGCCATCTACTGTCGGTTTTTCCCACATTTCTGAAGAAAAATGAACCTAGAATTTCATCAGTTATCATAAAAATAATCGGAATTGAGGAGACAACTTAGTTCACAAAAACAATTACTGCAATTGATTGCTGCACATTATGGCATTGTCTATGGAAAATAGAAAAATGTGTTATTCTTAGTGACATGCCTGTTTATTAAACATATAAGAATCGAACAGAGAAAATACTCTAATATTGCTCAATTAACTAGTAACTTTCTAAACTGATGAAAATTTTCTTTATTAATTTGTTCTGTCAAATCTATCGCACAAAATAGTCCATGCTGTTTCGAATGGTCTATCTGATACTTCTAAACCCTCAATGTACCGACGATGGCAATAGATTTGCGTTAATTATATATATATATATATATATATATATATATATATATATATATATATATATATTGCTAGATACCAATAACCTTTAAATAACATATGACAAACACATTAAGTTTCCTCTAGAACATTCAATCATAAAATGAACAAGAAATGTTCAGATGGTAGGTCATAATAGACTGCAAATTATAATTTCAGAATTAAATTTGTTTAGCACAGACTATCAGAGGTATAAAGTCTTGTAGTAAAATTTCTTTTGAAAGACTAAGTTGATTTCAAGCTTAAAGTTTCAAGATATTTAACTAGATCATAAAGGTCGATGAAATAAATTTTATTATGAAAAAAAAATGTTTTCAGATACATAAGATCAAATGTTGAAATGTTTCAGACAAAGATACTTGGTTTATTCAGTTTAACAAAATTTTATGCAATTGAAATGTGACTTTTAAAAAAAAATTCATATAGTTTCTATTTTGAAAGAGAATTCCAAAATTAAATAAGATCATTTACAACAAAATATAGTGATAATGAAAGGAAAATTATATGTGGAATAGAATTATGAAATTCTATATAGCGTATGCAGAATAGCGGAAGTTTCCGGTCAACAACAAAGGGTTGTGCATAATAAAGAAAACTAGAAGTGTGTGGTAAAAAGAAGCGAAGTGGAAGGGTAATATCTCTGTGAAAGTTTGAATGAGAAATTTCAAATAAGAGTGTTGAATATCATTAAATGGGTACGTAACAAAGTAAAGGTGATAAAGTGCATACTCTGTAACCTATATAAGTAGTTTCTTGGAGGAGACGAAGAATTGATTGAGTTAACTGGGACAAATCAGTGGCTGTCAATGGATGAGTGAAGCGTCCAACAGCAGACATGTTGCGAGGAGCAATTTCATATCAGGTTGGTGATATTTAAATATTTTGGATCCAAAATAATAAGTTCATTTACAAAAAAACTTCAATAATTAAGAAAAAAATGATCATTATAATTTATTGAAATATTCAAATAAATTCAAGGCCAATAAAAAAATTTTAAAAGGAATTAAGCATGAATTATAAACTATATATATAAGTGAAATTTCAAAAATGATAGTATAAGAATTATAGACTCACCTGATATTTTATTGTATGAAAGCAACTTGCATGTCTCTAGTTGATAGAAAATTGAACCTTTCAAATAATTCATAAAATTTACTGTTTCACACATACACATATCATCAACACTATTGTAAGATGATTGTACGCATTTCAAAACCGATTCATTTGCTTAAATGAAATATTTCAATAAGTTATCTAGATACAATATTTCTTTTCCACATAAAAAAAGTGAACATGTTTGCAGCTGTTTAAAAAATATTTCAAAGTTGAAACGATATGGAGATTTATGTAAATTAGTTTTCATAGGCGTCGTTCAGATTTTGTGAACTTTTGTAAATATGAGTTTTAATGAAATGACTATTTAGTAAACAATTCGTTTCATTGTACAATTATTTAATTTCCGTTTTGAAACTATTCGCCCTGGGATAAGTTTATTTTCACAAATATTCTAAGGAAAGGAAATTTGAGATAAAGGTAAGAAATTAAATTAATTATTTATATGAGCAAACATCTAAACCATGAAACATTAATAATAAATAACGAATTAAATTTGGCGTTCAACAATTATGAAAATTACAGTTAAATAAAGGTTGTAGTAGCAAATAAATAAGAACAGTCAATTACATCAACATTGGAAAATTGAAACTAAAACAAACTAAATATATCAAATCAAATTAAAATAAAAAAGTAGCACCTCAAAATTAAATTATATATGGAAAGATATATATATATATATATATATATATATATATATATATATATATATATATATATATATCTACAGTGTGACGATTTAAAAATTTACAATGGGCAATATCTCACGGACGAAAGATGATATCAAAAAATGCTCAAAAGCGTTTCTAGAATAGGATGGGGGAACTAAAATAACATACAAAAGAACTCGCCCCCCTCAATCCTCTAGGCCCCACCTACCCCAACCGAAAAAGTTTAAATGGCAGACCCCTACTTGTGATACATCATTGAAAAGCCTACAACAAATGCTATCCAACGGTATGAATAATAATGGTACAGCTTGTATCAATACTCACAAAATTATTATCTAACAATTTTAAAAACAAACGTAGAAACCCTACTTGTGATACAATGTTAAAAATCTTTAAAGGCCAATAAAACCTCATTTTCAATGATAAGTGTCCAAGGGGACTTTTTGTTGTTGAATAAAACCTTTAATTTGCCGTCTTTGCAAAAACAAGTTGTAAACATCTGTTTTTTGGTTTCTGTCGCAGTCAATATCTTTTTGTTTATTTGAGACATTCAAATGTCATTAGTGTCATCATTGTGTACGATCAGTACTGTCATTCGCTGTAGTTGTCACGATGGTCTACAGTATACCTGAACGTTTGGAGATCATTTTCATATTTGGCTCCCAGAACCAGTGTCATTTACGAACAGCTCAAATATTTAATGAGAGGCATCCGGACCAACATGTAAGTCACGTGTACATCCGCGATTTAGTTGAAAAATTTAGAGAAACGGGATCAGTGCAAAATAAAAAAGGGATGCCCCAAGATTACTGAATGAAGCAAGCCAAGTTGAGGTCCTTGGGTAATTTGCAATAGAGCCTACTGAATCAACACGTCAGGTATCTACAATGACTGGGCTATCACGTGAGTCGGTCAGGAAGGTATTGAAATTACATAAGTTTCACCCGTACAAAACGCAAATTTTTCAAGAACTATACGATGATGACCCAGACCGACGAATTGAGTTTTGTGAACTAATGACTGAAATAATTCGCGTTGAACCTGGACTATTGAAAAATATTTGTTTCAGTGATGAATGTACTTTTAAGATGAATGGCAATGTGAATAAACGAAACTGTCGGTACTGGAGTGATACGAACCCGCATCGATTTAGAGAAGGTCACACTCAATACCCTGAAAAACTTAATGTCTGGGCAGGGATATCAGGGGATGCTTTAATTGGCCCCTTGTTTATACCAGGCAATTTAAATGGCGACATTTATCTGGATATGCTGGAAAACACCATCCAACCTTTAATTGTGCATGAATTAGAGAATCAACGGGATGACCAAGGCAATCTAGCTATAGAAGAAGATTTGCTGCACTACCAACAAGATGGAGCACCTCCTCACTATGCAGCTGCAGTTAGGCACTGGTTGGATACTAATTATCCGAACAAATGGATTGGAAGGAGAGGTTCTATTGAGTGGCCACCGAGAATTTGAAAATAGGCTGTACTATTGTTTACAAAACAACGGAACCCACTTTGAATATTTACTTCATTGACATTTTTAACAAATTTTTAGTTCAACAAAACCTTCATTAAATTTTCCTTTTAAGACAAGGTTTTGTAATATTTATTCACCCTGTACCATTATTATTCATACAGCTGGATAGAATTTTTTGTAGATTTTCCAATGATGTATCACAAGTAGGGGTCTGCCATTTAAACTTTTTCAGTTGGGGTAGGTGGGGTCTAGGGGGTTGATGGGGGCGAGTTCTTTTTTATGTCATTTTAGTTCCCCCTCCCTATCCTAGAAACGGTTTTGAGCATTGTTTGATATCATCTTTCGTTCGTGAGATATAGCCCATTGTAAGTTTTTAAATTGTCACACTGTATATATATTTAGAAAATTCGAGTTTTTTTCTGGTTCCTTAAAGTTCATATTTTTTTTATTTATATATCTTGCGAATTTTTGGTCCTGGATTAATTAAAACATTAGAAGGTTTTTAAAATTATAATGTATTTTATTGATGTTTCGGTCGTTTTTGACCTTCATCAAAATGGTAGCATTATTAACTGATGAAGAGAAAATAGAAATTGTTTTGTTTGTGGGAGTATTACTATAAAACGCATAGAGAAAAAGCAAATATTCTCAATAATACACATCCCAATAAAAAATAACCCAATCAACTGTATTAAAAATAGTAAATAAATTTAGAAGGACTGGAAGTATTAAATATTATTTTAATGGAAAACGTCGAAAACTGGTTGTTGATGTAATGCTGTCTGTTGTAGCAAATCCAAAATTGTCATTGCGCAAACGAAAGTCGTTGTTACAACAAAATGTAATTGAAAATACAGTGGCAAGAATTTTGAAACTGAATGAGTGCAAACCATACAAACCAAAAATCGTACACACATTAAAAGAAAGAGATGATGATAGGCGCTTTGTTTTGGCTCTATCATCCAAGGAGAGTTAGGGGATGATCTTTTTTTTACGAGACATATAATTTTTCCATAAGGCGACATTTTCGTCAAATGGAACTGTCTCGTCGCAACATTGTTGCTGGTGGTCTGAAAAAAATCCCAATTTTGTATTAAAGTCTCATGACCAATATTAGTTCAAGACGAACCTGTGGTGTGGCATTTGTAATAACAAATAAATAGAACCTTTTTTTCGTGAATCTATGAATGCCAAATGTTTTTCACTGTTTTTACAAACTCATATCAATGAATTTTTAGAGGAACTATCCTTAGTAGAACGTCAATGTATTTGGTATCAACAAGACGGTGCCGCTTGCCACAGTACAATAAATGTTAGGAACTATTTTGAAATTTTGATTCATGGAAAAGTTATTCGCATATATTGTGATCTCTTTTTTTGCCTGCTAGATCCCCTGACCTAACCCCCCTTGATTACTTTTTATGGGGCTACCTGAAACAAAAAGTCATGAAATTTCTCCACAAATAGTGAGGAATGTATCACGTGAATCATCTAATAGAAGGTTTGAATGTATTGAATGAGAGGGTGGATATGTCGAAGCATTAGTATGAGTGAAAATTAAATTTGATTGTTTCTAATATTAATATGATGTTGGTTTTATAACTCAGTGTTTGAATGTATTTTATTATTTGCACAATAAATGAATATGCACTTATTACGCGTTTCAATTGCAAAATTATTAGAAAACATCGAAAAAGTAAAAGGTTATCATGTGTTTCGTAATCATAAGAGATAAATGTTCATTCAAAATAGAAATACTAGTAAAAAATGAAGTAACCTGAGGTTTTAATTTAAATGGATACACTTCATATTTAAACGTAGTTTGTGATTCTGATCAACTTTTTGAATTTAAAGGGACTTTACTCTTGAGTAAAACACATATTTTTTGACAAACCTCGTATACGACAACAAAATTTGATATTTGATGACTGTATTTTAGGTTTTAGAGAATGCAGAACTTTTTATGAAAAATAACTGTTTTTCCTATAATTAATAATAAAAAGTTTTCCATACGATTCCAACTTAGTGGGGACATATTGTATATAATCTCATAATAATTTTCATTTTCCAATTAAAAATATTCAAGCACTAATGAGAACTATGAAAAGTCTATCCAATAACTTGAAAACCACAAAAAACTCGCAAAAACACCAAAACAGCACGTTCGTGTTGAGAATGTAGTATGTAAACAAACTCGTTTAGCAAATTGGTAGCTGGTTGGGTCACGTGAGACAACTAACCAATTAAAAACGAGACATTCATTGTTGCAACGTGCTTGTATAGAGGCACTGTGAGTAAATCAGTACCACTTTATCACATAATCTTCATTCCTACATACGGACTAAAATTTTAGGCTTTTCGGTACAAACAATCTTCTGTTTAGTTGAGTGATTATGTACTGAAGATACGGAATTACGACTAAACCGGTTTCCAAGCTGAGCATCCCTCCTTTCAATTGAGAAACAAGAGAGATGGCTTGAATCACAAGAGAAGTCAAGCTTTCTGTGGAAAAATTTAAGTATATTTTTGTTCTGTACGGATTCGTCAGTCATTTTTAGGTTTAATGATCCAAGGTATTTACAAACAAAGTTATATTTTCACAAAACATATTCAAGTGATCATTCACATGAGCAAATTTTGAATATTGATTATCTAGATTCCAAAAAATGAATGCATTCAGACTATATTTTATAATCTAATTTTTCACGATCGAATGGATATTTTTTGTTAAACTATATTGATTGAATTCTAAATATTCCAATAGAGGGATTCGACATTCCAAAATATCTCTAGGGTAAATTTGGTTAAACATACAGGTTATGCATTAATAATTTGCATTCTGCAAATAATTTTGATGACAAAAATGTAATATCAGAATTTATATTGAACAAATATCATATTTGGTCATGTATCGACATAGAATTTTAATATTTACTTTAATCAGAAAATTTGGAGTAGTGTGAATTATATCAAATAAGTCTTTGTCAATAATTTCAAATTAACACAGAACGAACATATGGATTGGAATTTCAAATGGATTATCAGTGGAGGAAAACATGCTGTTGTTTGCCACGTTAGACGTCAGAAGTACATTTTTGGATGGAGGGGTGAATGTGTGGTTAACATGAATATTGAAAATACGAAAAAATCACATCAGTTCTAGACGACACTAACCTACAGAAGTTGAGGAGAAACATCCTTATATCTACACAAACCACAAAAAGTAAAAGAAGATGGAGGCATAGAAATTTTAAATGAAAAACATAGATCCAGGTTTCAGACAACAATTCAAAAACGATGAGACTTGTGATGAATACCGAGCAGGAATGAACGGAAAATAGGATAATATAACGAGAGCAAGCGAATAGATATATTATGTGAACAAATGCAAATTATATGAACACACCAAAGAGAAGAAATAACAACTGGATTGATGATTGATGTATCACAGCAATGGAAGTGAAAAGAATTAAAGCATTAAAGAATCAAAACAAGAATAAGAACACCAAATACAAAGTAATATAAAAATAAGTAAGGAGAGTATCTACAAAGGAGAATAGGAATTGAAATTGAATAATTATTTACGCAACTAGTTATGAAAACAGCGATGTTGTTCAACAAGCGTAATATTTGCCAAAACGAGCGCGCGAGTTGAACAATATCCCGTTTTCATAACATGTTTACATACAACGTTTTATCTAATTCCGCGCTTCCATTAAATTAAGTAGAATCTATAATTACAATGGAAACATTGATGTGGAATTAAATGGTATTGGAGGTATTGTTACTATGGAAGCAGATCTGGAAGTATTGTTACTATGGCAGCAAACAACGATTTTTCGAAATAAGTCAAAGCAAGTAAGAAGTGATTACTTGAAATGTCTTTAGTTAGGGAATCAGACATTCCATTTGGAGTAAGAGAGTCTGCAAATGCTGCAGTGGGTAGTTTAATACCTGAAAAATCAAGAAGAGCGCCCTGGCCTACCAGAAATTTGGAAAATTGTGCGATTTGAAAAATATCAAGAACATTAACGAAAAGGTACTACTTATTTATTTTGATAATTTACTACGTATTCAATGTTGAGGTCTGAACTCAACGTGCAAAAAAATGTCGATACCAAGAAGTGCACTATGCTTTTGGCTTGGCTGAAGAGACGGTCATCAGGATACCATACAATAAAATCGGATATTTTGATGAAGGAAAATGTAGAAAGATTTATACAGGAGGCTGAAGACTAAATATTTCTATTTGCATAAGTGTGACTCAATTTACGAAATGTTTTGAATTTATTATTAAATACATTCATTTATTAGGTCGCAATGATGATAGGGATTGCGGGAGCCTGCAGGAAGGCTGAACTGACGTTCCCACGAGAAGGAGACGTATTCGACGGAGGCACCTTTTCTAAAATTACAATTCCAGGAAGCAAAACACACGTTATTCGCGAATTTGTGATCACTGCTGGAAATATTACTGATACCAATCTTGTTGACCTCCTCAAAAAGTATAGAAATTTTGGACTTCCTGCTGTAGAGCACGACAGATTTTTTATGCGATATCATAATGGATAATGTGGCATACAACCCGTGGGTATAAATACCATTGGAAAATTACCAGCAAAGATTGCTCAGTACCTAGGTCTATTTGATGTCATAAGATACCCAGGACATTGTTTTAGACGCTCGTTAGTGTCTCTCCTGACAGACTCAGGAGCGGACATACTGAAAGTAAAACAACACGGGGGATGGAAATCCAACAGTGTAGCCGAAGGCTATGTTGAGAGTTCATTAGAAAATAAGAGAAGAATTTCAGATAACATCAGTAGCGCCAGTTCATCGCCTGAGGAAGATGATACAAGCCTGAATTATTAATTGATTCAAACCAATTCACCGCGACTTCACCGTGGAGGCCTCCACCAGAAGACCAACCAACTCCATGTTCTGCTAAACTTTTCAGTTCGACAGTTCACTCAACTACATTTGGAAGTGTACATCCAATAGTTTCTCTAGAAACAAAATCTCACTTATGGAAATAACAATTACGTACGTAACTAACCTTTTTTTATTTTAGATTTCAAATAACCAAGCCATACCAACCAGAAGAAGTGAGGACCTTAAGCACCTCGGCAAATAAAAAACTCCTGAAAGCTTATGAGTCAGGAAACATTTAACTAGGGAGGCAACTTCCTCCGGCAGTGAGTTCGCTGTCGGTGTTAGCTTTCACCCTCAAATCCTAAACCACACTCTCAACTCAAAAATGTCCTCCAGACACCGCCGCAACAGCAAAGCTGCAAAAACCCCCTTAGCACACCAATAATACACCTTCCTCTCTGAAATCGTCGATGCATTTGATCTTCACCGCACAATTGTCTCAAAGAAATTATACGAACAATACAACGTACACACTAACTCGCCCGAAAAACAAAAAGTCCCAGATCTTTGTGAGAAAGAAATCCTTCTCACACCTAGCAAACCCAACAGACACTCAGTACGAACATCCAAAAAAACCACTCTTACTCAACACCATCCCCTCAAATTTCATCAAAACCAACACCCTGAAAACATACACCCGAACAACTACACACACGCACTTCATACACATCCCCAACCAGGACTTACGCTTTCTTCGTGAGATCCAAATCGTTCACACCCTCAATCGCCCGACAACCATCCATCCCCTATGAGGACGATTTCACCCTCGTCGGGAAGACCAAACGCAATCCTACAACTTCCAACTTTAATAACAATCCCACAACAACCGCCAACAACAACATTACATAAACCCCTAACCTCAGAAACCTCCGAACCCAATATTCAACTCAAAAATTCCTTTTCACCCTTCTAAACACCCTCGAGCTCCTCAGCGGCCACATCCGTTATTTGAAAGTTAATTTCATCAGAACATCCCTTCCCAAAACTTCCACTCCGATGTCAGTCTCAACAATACTAAGACAAATCCACAATTTTACTCGTGATTCTAACATCACCATCAACATCCTCAACTCCACCGAACGTCCACCCCGATCGGTAACCAAAACTCTCATACCCACCTTCTCTTTCGTCTGCAGGAATGTAGACGCCACGATCAGCCTCGAAGAATTTGAAGAAATTCTTCAAGATCACCATTCCATTCCTCAAATCTTGGCGAATCATTGCCAAGTCCTCCAACAAACCCACATCGATGTTTCGCATCGCCATAACCTCCGAAACCCATCACCACCAGATCCTCACTCCGGCATCTCATTTCATGGTCTTCCACATCAGTGCGAGCCATCCAACGCCAATCCGCTGCCCCAGTCCCTAAATATTGCAGTTGATGCTCGCAAACTGAATATTCCGCTGATTATTGTCGGTCTAAACCGATATGCTTCATGCGGCCAAACAGCCCGCCGTCCCGAAAATTTCCCCAAGTCCGGAACTCCCACATGCACAAATTGCGTTGGTCCGCACCACGCCTTCCAACTTCGCTACCCCCACAGTCTAACGACACCTAAAACCCCTCAAGAGACCGCCCCAGTCTCACTCGAAAAGCTACCAGTTCCCTTCGAGAACTCTCTACCGATTCTAAAATCTTAATTGAAGTCCTTACAGTCACCCTCATGAATGCCATTTTCAACTCAAGCGACATCATATCCGAAACACTTCGCCACTCAATTCCGTTCATTCATCGACACAACTGATCTATTACAAACATAGGCAGGCGTGCTCACTCCCATCAGGAGCGCAAGCAACTCAACTTGAATCCACGAGCCCCATCCCCCCGTCGGTGCTGCAGGTTTTTCACGTTTTTTCCTGTAGCATGGTGAATTTATTCACTAGCCAAATGGACCGACGTATCGATGAGATTTCTGAATTTACTTGATGATGATACCGCCATTAACTTAATAATTAAAAATTTCAACATTTTAACCACCTCACCGAGACAATAAACACTCAACCCACTAAATTTCTCTCCGCGAACTCGAAAAAAGCCAGTTGCCACCACCAAACATCTTCTACACACCTTTATATGTCTCCTTGGCCCTTTCCAAACAAATTCTAAATAAAAATCAAAAATCCTCAAAATCACTCCTAACCTTCTCTCTCTCTCTCTCTCTCTCTCTCTCTCTCACTCAGAAAACATTATGGCACACTTGTAGATATCACAGCTTCAAATGAAATTAACATTAGACATATAGCTCAAGAGAATATTCACCCAGAAAATGGACTTACTTTAATTAACTGTGTCCTTAATAATGTTACGAAACAGCACACTGGTATAGCCCCTAAAACCGACTCTGTCTAAGCCAGGTATAAAAGTTAAGATTATGGCGAATACGCAGTTATAAAAAACTGTTTACGAGTTTACGACTATCTTATGTAAACATTGTTTTTGTGACAAGAGTTATCTAGAAAAGTCCAGAAATATTATTCGTGACTGTGTAAGCCGCAGCCCAGAATTTACTAGCGAGAACGGCTCTAATATATAAGGGACTGATCAGGAAGAGTGAGTTTTAGTTGATAAAGTGATCTCGTGAAGTAAATATACCAAAATAGCAAACAGTAAATATAAATTAGTGAATATACTGAGTATATATAAATTAAGTGTTAGTGAGTTAGTGTTTAAATAAATTAGTAAGTAGCCATACCGAGTGTTTGAAATTTATCCCACCCGTAATAAAAAACTTTTAATAAATAAGAAAAACATTGCATTGGTGTCAGGTGTGGGGTTATATAAATAAATTGCTACGTAAAAATGGCCAAGAGATTAAGGGATCTGAAAGTGGCGGAATTAAGAGCAGAATTGGAAGATCGTGATTTGGAAACGTCCGGTAAGAAAAGTGAATCAGTAGAAAGACTTAAATTGGCACTGGAAAATGACGGCTTTGATCCAGAAACAGTTTTATTTAATGACGAGGCTTCCACCTTAATCTCGTCAATTTCTGCTATGAGGAACGATATTTCTACAATGAAAGAGAAGATTTCAACGAATATGGAAAACGATATTTCTGCTATGAAAAACGACATTTCTTCTAATATGGACGAGAAGATCTCTGCTATGAAGAACGATATATATGCCGATATCTTACTAATGAAAAACGACATTGCCGCTGATGTTGAAGGTGAAATTCCGTCTCTAAAATCAGAAATCGAGAATAAAATGACAACTATGGACGAAAAAATGAAGGAGTTAGAGAGTAAGATAACAGATTTAAGAACACAAGACACGCCAGCAGAACAAAAGAAGATCGAGATATGCAAGCCAGCAACACAACCCAAGACAGAAGATATTAGCAGTTTTGCCCGAGTCAAGGCTCCAACGTTCGACGGAAAGATATCGTGGACCAATTATGTGATACAATTTGAAGCAGCCGCTAAAGTGAATGATTGGTCCGAGAAGGAGAAAGCAGTGAACTTAACCATCGCGCTTCGGGGAGATACCTTTGGAAGAAACGGATGACTTCGAGCAGCTGAAGAAGAGGTTGGACATGCGATATGTTCATGAACATTTAGAACATTTGTACCAATCTCAGCTGAAGAACCGAAGGCAGAAACGTGATGAATCCGTTCAAGAATATGAAGTGGACATTGCCCGACTAGTTCGATTTGCTTATCCGTCAGCACCAGAGAACATGATGGAATGTCTGGGCATCCAGGCCTTTATTGATGGCTTACGTGACTCCGATATGCAGAGGACGCTTCGATTAGCCCATCCGAAAACATTGGTCCACACATTGACAGCTGCCCTTGAATATGAAGCAGCAACGAAGGCTTCAGGATATAACAAAATCAGGACCATCCAAGAAGAAGGTGACGAAGACAAATTTGACCAGTTCGTCAATTTGATGAGAAATATGATTGACAAGAAGCCGAGAAAGATCAGATGCTGGAAATGTGGCGTTGCTAGGGCATGTACGTAGTTCATGTAAGCGCCCCAAGACTCCTGCAAACCAAGAACCCCAGTCACAGGAAAACTAGAACGGGTTGGCTACGAGGGGGCAGCACCGACCCATGATCATTCCAAAGACCCTCTCATACTGATAGCTTCTCTCAGATGTCGCAACGACAGTGTATATGTGGATGGCGAAGTAAATGGCAAGAAATATGCTCTGCTGGTTGACACTGGAGTAACTAGAACCATTATACGACCAGAACTAATAAACTCCAAAAAGAAGCTTTTACCAACGAGACTGCGACTGCGGACCGCCACAGGTGAGAGTGCCAACGTTTACGGTGAGGCACAAATCCAATTGGCAATGGACGCAGAAAAGTTCACGCATACGGTAATCGTAGCTGACATTGGAGAAGACGTGATTCTGGGAATGGACGTAATGAATGTACATGGTTTCCAATTAGACTTCAGAAACAGAACCATTAAAGTGGGTTCCGAGGAGGTATTCCTGCATCTATATGAAGGCAGCGCGGTGTTGGCAGCTGTACAGGGAGATACCGTTCTACCTGCACGAAGCGAAACCATGATAGTAGCACGGCTACAGGGAATCATGGAGGAAGGTACACCGGTTATGATGGAGCCAGGGAACCACGACGAAGAAGTTGGCAAAGGAGTAATTATTGGAAAAGGATTGGTTACATCGGCGAAAGAGATCCCAGTACGTATGATAAACGTGAATTATTACCCAATTACCATCAAGAAGGAAACTAAGATTGGATCCGGCGTACCAGTGACGTCTATAGTTCGTCAAACAACGACCACTGACAATTCCAATGTCAGATTCGAACAAATGTTATCAGTTGCTGGTTTATCTTTGAATCGAGCTGAAAAAAAGAGAATGAGAGAATTTCTCTTGCAGTATCGAGACTTATTCGTACCAAAAGGAGGAAAGACTGGCAGAACATCAGCCGTCAAACACAAAATCGATACTGGTAATGCTAAGCCAATTAGAGCTCGAAGACTACCACGAGCGAAGAGAGAGGAAGCTGAAAGAATAATTCGAGAGATGGCGGAAGAAAAAGTTATAGAACCATCTACTAGTCCATGGCGGTCTCCAGTTGTGATCGTCAAGAAATAGGGTGGAACTACGAGATTCTGCGTGGATTATCGTCAGCTTAATAACGTGAAGAAGAAAGACAGCTATCCTCTGCCCCGAATTGACGATACGCTAGACACTTTGGCCGGCAGCAAACTGTTTTCCACCTTGGACCTGAAGTCTGGTTATTGGCAAGTGGAAATTAACCCAGAAGACAAAGAGAAGACTGCTTTTACCACCGGATCTGGATTAAGGCAATTCAACGTCATGCCATTCGGGCTCTGTAATGCGCCTGCGACATTTGAAAGACTCATGGAAAATGTCTTGAGAGGGTTGTCTTGGAAAACATGCCTGGTCTATTTGGACGACATCGGAGTACTGGGGAAGACATTTGACGGACATCTGAAGAATTTGGAAGACGCATTCAAATGACTGCAAGCTGCCCAGCTTATGTTAAACCCGAAGAAATGTCAGCTGTTCCAAAACCGAGTCAACTATCTAGGTCATATAGTGAGCAATGAAGGAGTGGCGGTTGATGCAGAGAAAATTGCTTCCATTCAGCAATGGCCGCAACCAACCGACAAACATCAAATCAGGAGTTTCCTTGGACTTTGCACATATTAAAGAAGATTTATCAGGAAGTTCGGAGATATTGCTAAGCCTCTAACTCGACTTACAGCAGGAGCAAGAGCATTCCAATGGGACGAAGATTGTCAAACGGCTTTTGATACCTTGAAGAGGCATTTATCCACGGCGCCGATATTAGGATACCCTTTACCAGAGGGAGACTTTATTCTGGACACTGACGCAAGCAACGTAGGAATTGGTGGAGTGCTCTCACAGATCCAAGGAGGGCAAGGAAGAGTGCTGGGATATTTTAGTAAAGTCCTCTCCAAACCAGAACGAAACTACTACGTCACAAGAAGAGAACTTTTGGCGGTAGTGAAGTCCGTGAAACACTTTCACCAGTATCTCTATGGTAGGAAGTTTTTAATCCGGACTGATCATGCAGCACTCAAGTGGTTGATGCAGTTCAAGAATCCCGAGGGGCCAGATCGCTAGATGGATTGAACGACTTCAAGAGTATGATTTCAACATCGAACATCGAGCTGGTGTGAGTCACCGAAATGCCGACTCCCTGTCCAGACGACCGTGCCCAACAGACTGCTTCCACTGCAACAAGGTGGAATCTAGGGAAGCTGCAGTTTCAAGAACTACTGTAGTCAACGAGGAATGGTCACTCACCAGGATCAGAGAAGATCAGGAGAATGATCCTCACCTGAAGATGATCCGGCAATGGCAGGACCTACCTGGCAAGAAGTGTCAAGATTTTCACCGACAGTCAAGGCATATTGGGCTCAATGAGACTCCCTTGTCCTGGAAGAAGGGCTGTTGAAAAGAGTCCTTGAAAACGATGATGGTTCTGAGATGAGGAGACAGCTAGTTATCCCGAGAACAAGAGTAGCTGAAGTACTGAAAAAGTTACACGACAGTCCATCGAGAGGTCATCTGGGAGTGAAGAAAACCCTTCAGCGAGTCCGTGAAAGGTTTTATTGGATGAACACCTCCGACGATGTGAAGGACTGGTGTAAGAAATGTTCGACTTGTGCTACGAGTAATGGACCACATCGCAAGAGAAAGGCACCAATGAAACAGTACAATGTTGGAAGCCCTTTCGAAAGGATTGCTTTAGATATCGCTGGACCATTTCCGACGACAGAAAATGGTAGCAAGTACATACTGGTTGTAATGGATTATTTCACAAAATGGGTAGAAATTTACGCTATTCCCAGCCAAGAGGCCACAACTGTCGCGGATGTATTGGTGAAGGAATTCATCAGCCGATATGGAGTACCCTTGGAAGTCCACAGTGACCAGGGGAGAAATTTTGAAAGCCATCTATTCCAGGAGATTTGCGACAAGCTGGGAATGAAGAAGACCAGGACAACAGCTTTACATTCACAGTCAGATGGAATGGTCGAGAGAATGAACAGGACTATTGGAAAATACCTGTCCAAAGTAGTATCCAGCCATCAGAGAGAGTGGGACCAGTATCTTTCCCTATTCGCATTGGCTTATCGATCTGCTGTCAATGAGTCCACGGGTGAAACACCGGCGAAAATCCTGTTTGGACGTGAAATGAGGATTCCTTGTGACCTGGAATTTGGCTACCGGCCTGGAGAAGATCTAGCAGGCGAAGACTACGTGAACCAATAAAGAAGAAGGCTGGACGATATTCATGAATTAGTTCGAACCAATCTTCAAGTTCCCAGCGATAGAATGAAAAGGATTTTCTCCAAAAGTACAAAAATCCTGGGAAGTTCCATACTTAATCAAGAAAAGGATCAATGATGTTTTATATCGCATAAGCAAGATCCCCAACGGAAAACCAAAAGTAGTTCACCAAAACCGACTAGCGCCATTCGAAGGAGACCATGACATAGAGGAAGGAGTAAACCTTATTCGAGATGTTTCTGACCCCACCTTCGATGAATTTATGGGCGCGTATGGAGGTACCGGGAAAGCTAGATAAGGAGTCACTTCGGAACAACAACAAGATTTGTTCGTTCTCCCGGAAGATTATTCACGGGCATACAACATCCCCGCCCGTATCAAGAACGCACGATGGTTGGCAACCGTCTTTCCAAAGGAGTTCGGGCAATTATAATAACTTGTAGATCAGATTCCAGCCCCTGGCAAGACACTGAAACTGAAACATAATTCGCGGTACGTCTTCTACGTGGTAACTAAAAATGAATTCTTAGATCGATCTACCTACCGCGATGTGTGGGAAGCACTTCGAAACCTCCGAGACCATGTGTTGGAATCCAACGTGAAGAAACTGGCTATGCCTAAGATAGCGAGTAACCAGTTGGATTGTCGAATCATCAGGAACATGGTAGAGATTATCTTTCAAGATACCGGTGTCCAGATATTAATTTGCAGCTACAACCCCCGTTATCAGTATCCGATGAAGACGGTGCCCTGCTATTTCCATAAGATCGGAAAGTGTAGAAATGGGGCCAGTTGCCGATTCAAACATCGAGTCCCGGCCACACAAAAGTTCCAGGAGGAACTTCTATTTAAGGAGGGGTAATGTTATGAAACAGCACACAGGTATAGCCCCTAAAACCGACTCTGTCTAAGCCAGGTATAAATGTTGAAATAATGGCGGATACGCAGTTATAAAAAACTGTTTACGAGTTTACGATTATCTTATGGAAACATTGTTTTTGTGACCAGAGTTATCTAGAAAAGGCTAGAAAAATTATTCGTGACTCTGTAAGCCGCAGCCCAGAATTTACTAGTAAAAACGGCTTTAATATATAAGGAACTGATCAGGAAGAGTGAGTTTTAGTTGATAAAGTTATCTCGTGAAGTAAATATACCGAAATAGCAAACAGTAAATATAAATTATTTAAGTGTTCATATAAATTAGTTTAAGTGAATATACTGAGTATATATTAATTAAGTGTTAGTGAGTTAGTGTTTAAATAAATTAGTAAGTAGCCATACCGAGAGTTTGAAATTTATCCCACCCGTAATAAAAAACTTTTAATAAATAAGAAAAACATTACAATATTGTTGTTTTCAATATATATAAATCTTAAAATTTTATTGAATTTAAATAATTAGATAATTGTCAGTTTAAATAATGAAATAATTGTTAGTTTTTACAGTCATCAATAAATTATTCTTTGAAACTTAGTAACGTGAAGTTTTCACATAACTACTTTTCATAACTGATATGCGACGTTTCCTAATGTCAAGGAGTGACTTAAATTGTCACATTTGATAGCGGAATAAGATAAAATATTTTTTTCACTACTAGCTTCCAAACCTAACTTTATTGACTTTTGTTGAAGTAGTAAAGTTGTTCATTATTAACCAAGGTAAAAAATACAGAGCCTACTTGATTAGAAATAAATCTCACTCAATCAGTCAAACAGAATGTGAGGTTAACTGATACAAATACAAAATGAAAAAATATTTTTCCTCACCTATTTAATGGTGATATCCATCTACCTATTCAAAAATGAAAATCAATTGACTTTATCCATGCAGTGTACATAGCGATTTTCACAAAACAATATTTATTATCAAATCTAAACAAACATTATTGGATAGATGTGTTATCGGTTGTCTTTTATGCACAGCTGTCATGTGAAATGGGAGAGACTGGTGACCCGTCCAAAATTCGGCCGACACTATAAGTTCATTTCATATTAATTTTTGCTTTATAACATATGACAATAAACTAATACTAAACATAAACTAAAATTATTTAGATACTCACTCAAAATTATTATACATTGTGCAGTTATTGCATGTCATATTAAATGTAAGTCCAGTAACACCGGACAAGATAATAATAATTGTACGATTTTCAAATTCATTCATTATCTTCGACGTAGACGGTTGAGATCTGTTGGTATTCTTTGTACCATTCTTCCTATGCGTTTTTTGTCCTATATCACCCTCGGCCAGTGTAGACCTCTTCCACCCGCCATGGCGTTTTAAAGAGAAAATATCGGTCCCACCTTCTGATAATATAGTGACAGTCATTCTTAAAGTTTGCCCAGTAAAAGTGTTTATATTTTTTACTTTCAAAAACGTGGCTTCCTCTATCGGAACACCACTTATAGTGTTGTGATCCATATTTTGTTGCTTTTAAATTTCTTAGGCCCGTATTCCTAAACGGCCAATACAAGTTGATGGTCCCATAAAACCGTTATTGGTCCAATAAAATCGTTTTCCGCATTCAGAAAGGACCCGGTAAACTTACTGGTTTAATAGCGCTATTGGTTCCATAAATACAGCCGAATCGTGTGTTTTTGTATTCCCAAAGGTTCAATAGGTGTTATTGGTTCCATAAATCGACCCACAAGTTATAGATCGAAAAATCTCCCAATAGTGACGCTATAGGACCATTAGCGGGAATGTTGGAGTAGATGAAGTTACAGTTTCGATGTTTTTTACGGTACTGTGCTGAATTCGTTGGAATAAATTAATTATGAAAGGTAAGTAAATTGATAAACAATTATAAAAGATTTATTACAGATGGTTATAATGTACTATTTGATCTTGATCGCTACTTGTACTTGTAATCATAACCTAAAAAATATGTGCATAAATACTGAAAGTTCTGTGTTTTCTAGGAATTTGTTAACTCCGTTGTTGAACCTAACCACACCAGCAGAATAGAAATAAAACAAGGCACGTTGCTCTACCAGAAACACAATAGAAAGATGTTTCGGCATTTTAAAAAGAAGATTTCCTTGTCTATCTGTAGAGATGGCCATCAATGTGGAAACAGTATCAACTGTTATTACTGCCACTGCTGTTTTTCACGATATCTGCCTAGGTATCTACTGCAGTGAAAACTTCTTTAATATTTAGCGAATAAAGTATTCTATGAAATTTACTGCACTCTTGTTTTATTGTTCATTAAAAATCTATTTTCCTGAGATAGTATGAAGATTATTATTTCGTCAGGAGATATTTATAAAAAACATAGTTTTCAACTGCGTGCAACTCGTGGATATAGTGACGAACATGTATTAACTCCAAATTTGCGGAGCGTTGCTATATCAACAAGAAACGCTTTAGCTCTCTATAAATCTACTTTATGTTCTCATGTAAAATATTGGCAATGTTTAAATAGACTTTTTCTTTTGAAGCTGTTATCTCGAGCGTTTCATGCTCCATTTTTTTGTTTTTTTTGTATTTATTATGCGCTTCCTGTACTGCAATTGCTTCAAGGACATCTTCTTCTTCATATACCACTTCTATTTTTGCTTTCCGCTTCATTTCAGCATATAATGCTTGGAGTTGCCCCGAATTTCCAACACCCGTTTTCTGCAATGAATAATACTTGTTTGCCACGGCATCCCACGTGGCTTTCTCAGCTTTCACCGAGGTACCGTCGTTTTTTTTTATTTTCTATGACACTTTCCTGTCTTCACACAATGGCATATAACTCATCCCTTTCGTCTTCCGTGTAATTACTGGAACGCTTCCTCTTCTTTGTATCTTCCATTGCACACTTAAATGAACAAACTGAACCAGGGGATAATCGAATGGAAATGAACAAAATGAATTATTAGTTTGTGGTTATTGTATATCGTTGGAAGCGCATGCGCAATGGTTAAATTCCATTGTTACACATCGAAGATATTAAAATTTCCCATGATTTTATCAAGTCCATAGATATTGATTCTATAAATTGACCAATAGTTATAGACTCTATAAATGAGCGATGGGAATACCATTTACAGTTATGGAATCAATACATTTTATCGAACCAATAGTTATAGATCGACTTATGGATGCTTTAGGAATACGGGCATAATTCTAATAAATAGTTTCTCAATATTTGGCGTTGGTCAGAATGATATATATTTTTTTACTATATTAATCCACAAAGAATCCATCATTACAAATTTCCTCGACGAACCATTTTTACTTTTATTAACATTAAATATAAATATGTCTTCTCGTATATCCACATCCACAAATTTCATATTTAGATGTTCATATGTTCTACAGGCACCCGCAATTCCAATCAGAAGTACAGCCAAAAATATATTTAAGTAATTTTTTTAATACAATATTTTTATTTTCATTATTTCTTTAAAATTAATTTTCGGCAATCACCAGCAATCTATAAGGGAAATTTATAAGGACAATAATGTGTTTTTCAACTAATTTGAATTTAGAGACATTGTAAATGTATTCAGAGATTGAGCAAATTTGAGTTTTACCGGAGGAATGAAATAAACTACGAAAAACGAATCAATGGTCACTTATCTTAACTTTGGATCGGTGAGTAGACACATCCAAATAAACTCAATCGTTGTTCTGTCAGATTCTATTCCCGATGCATTTCTGTACTGTGGTTCTGTATCAAATTAATTTTAACAAAACGAAAGAATTCAAATTTTATTTAGAAAAGAGTAAGATATTTCATTTTCATATGAACTGAAAGTACCTAAGTGAACAAATACAACTCATTTGGCGATTCCAACATAAAATTCGTTATGTCGAAAAAATAGATGCCTTTTTGTGTTTTACATCTCCCAGAAGTATGGATGATTTGATTTTTGAGCAAATTTTGAAGTTCTTATTATATTCGATATTTATTAGACCCAAAAACTAATATTTAAAGAAATAAAATGCCAGTAGTGAAGAAAAATGATATATGAGCTACGGTAGAAAAGTTTATTATTGTCTCGGATCCATTAAAGACCTGGAAGCTTCACTTCTCGCTCTTTAATGGACCTCGACAATAATACCTCACTTTTCTACCTTGGCGAATAATTACTATTACATCACTTTATAAAGAAACCAGAGTAACGGAAAGGTTGAGAAAAAAACATTAAATCATTCACTTTGAGAAAAAATAACAACATCATGATGATATAAAGAGAGACAAAAACAAATTCAATCCATTCTGTTGTTTCATAAGACGACAAGACCTTGGATAGAAATATTAACAGTGATTCTAATAAGGCAAACGTTCTGTCAGGTACTGGTTCGACAAGTTGGGTAATGTATTCCTCAATTTTCCAGTTTTTATCGCTTTTTCTTGCCAGTCTATCATGCCTTTTGTTCTCAGAATAATCTATTACACTACTTTTCACACTTACTTTTCTAAGTCTTCTTTCAGGAACTATAATAGGTGTCCATGTAATACTATTACTGACATCCTGTCTTCATGCATTCTCTCGACACGCCTTAGTCATCTACTTCCAGGTTCTACAATATAATATGTTCTGGTCACCAATCGTTATCGTTATGAAATACTTTGTTATAAAGATGTCGGAGGCATACGTTGCTGTTTATATAATAGTTTTATAAATTTTGATAGCTCTCGAAGTACCCGCCCTTAGCTCAAGCACTCCATGCTTCAATTCCTCATCCCTTCCTCAGTCTTTTCTCGAGTACACCTTTCAGAAGTGTTAAATTTTGTATTATCTCCTTCGTGTGACGTCGACCTTCACCACATTCCCACTTTGTTTTGTGTATCCTTATTAATCATATATTTAGTATCCATCTTAGTGTTTTAAATGAAACTCACGGTTTCCAGTTAACACCACAATATAATAAAAATTGTTGAAAATTCTAAGAAATTGACAATTGTTTCGATAAATCAATTTCATCGTCAGAATGACAGAAGTTACATTTCATTTTATGCCTACCTGATGTTTAGTAGTTATTTTAGAGTAGACCCAGAAGTGACCTAACTTGTGATTACCTCAATATATGTTAATAGAAAAAAGGAGAATACATCTACTTTATTCTTGAGCCTATTTTTTGCAACTTTTCCTATTTTTTTCAACAAAAGATATGTGATAATACAAATATTGGAGCTTAGATATTATTAACCCAATGGTGATATCCTGGATATCATTTTTCCAATTAAGATCAGTATAACTGTGCAATAAATATAGAAAACCAGTAAAACTATATCTGCTGATCTTTACAATTATCACTTAAGAAGAGAGTTTATTAGTGAAGAACACCCTGGATTCAACTGTTCATTGACAACTTCATATTGTGAGTTTCTTGAATGTCTTCTAATTTACAATTCTTCAAGGAAATCCAGTTCTTGTTTCTTTTCACAAATATGCAGCACTTCTAGTTTTGTGTTAGGTGTCAATGAATGATTGGTGTCAAGTAGATGTTTTGAGTAGTGGGATCTATCTGGTTATTTTAATCTGTATGCTCGTAAGTGTTCACTGTATCGGATTTCAAAATTCCTAAGGGTCTGACCCAAATAGACAGTATCACATTCTTGACAATTGAGTTTATATATACCTGACTTCTTTAATGGTGGTATTTCTGTTTTTACATTCAACAATTTTGTACTAACGTTACTTTCTGATTTAAAAGAAATTGTTGTATTCGTTGCTCAAGACATTATCTTTGAAATATTATTAGAAATATTTCCGGCATATGTGATGGTTTCATAGGTTTTTATTTCATTAGTTTGTTTAGGAAATATTAGTTGTAATGCCCCTTTTTCCTCTTTTTAATTAATTAGCTTATTTATCATATCTAATGTTGGATGTTGCTATTTGTCTAATTGTATTAATCTCTCCATCAAAATTACAGGAACTGGAGAAGCTCTATGTACCATTGAGTTATATGCCGCTAGTTTATGGGACATAGGGTGATTGGAATTAAATGGAATTGTCACATCAGTCTGTGTTGGTTTTCGGTAAATTGAATAATCAAGTACATCATTAACTCTTTGAATTTTTGAATCAAAAAAATTGTTTGCGCTATTTTCTTCAATTTCTAATGTAAATTCAATTTTTGGGTGTAAATTATTGATGTGGTTGAAAAATACATCTAATTGTCGTTCACTACCCATAAAACAAGCTAATATGTTATCTACATATCTATACCAAAATAATTTTTTTTTCGAAATATCACTTTCAAAGATCTTTCTTCCTAAATTGTCCATAAAAATGTTTGCCAAAATAGGTGATATAGGGCTTCCCATTGATCAACCTGCATTTTGAATATATATCCTATTGTCAAAAGTGAAATAATTTTGAATAATGCATACATCAAATAAGTTAAGTATATCTGATATTATTCCTGGATTAATATTTTTATCTTCTAGTTATTTTCTTACAAGTATTAGACATTCTTTAGGAAGAATTTCAGTGAACATATTAGTCACATCGAACGAAATAAGTTTATAGTTATCTTGCAAGTTGATTGCTTCCAACTTTTTGATTAGTTCTATTGAATTTCTAATTGAGTACTGAGATTCATATCCGTAACTATTAAGTATATTGTTGAGCCTCTTTGCCAATATATTATTAAGAGCATCAACATAAGAAACTACAGGTCTAATTGGTTTCGTTATTTTATGTAATTTAATGATTCCATATAATTGTGGACAATGAGGATTCTTATGTATGATAGACCTTTTTTCGTAATCACTTGAAAGATAATTTGAATTATTAACAATATCCCTTACATTATTAGAAAACTTTTTGTTGGGTCTTCTTTAAGAACTTTTACATCGCTAAATTCTATAAAGTTATATATTTTGGGATTGTAATTTTCAGTTGTCAAAATGATAGTTGTATTCGCCTTATCAGATTTTGTAACTGTTAGGTTATTATCTTCAACTTTATTTTTGATTCAATATTTTCAATATTTTTGATTAAATTGGCAATTTTTAATTTCTCATAAAGAAAATTATTTGAATTGGATTTTAAAGCTATTTCTGACTCTGTAGCTATAATTTGTTCAATATTATTCATAAATTTTGGTGGTATGCTGTATTTCAAACCTCTATTCAAATATTCTATTTCACTATCTGTAAAATTAGTGTCTGGAAGGTTTTCAAATCGTTGTACAAAGTGTGTTGGTATGTAGGTACTTACAGTTTCATGATGTTTTGAGTATTGAATTTTATGTTGTTGTGTGTTCAATATTCTGTAGCTTTTTTTCCTTGTTCCTTAAATTTCTTATGCTTCATTGTGCTGACACTTTCTCTAATTTTGTCATCCAAACAGTCAAATTCTACTGGATGCAATTGGAATGTGATTTCTGGATGTACAACTTTTATGTAGTTGTCTAAGGACTCTCTAACTTTGAACCATTTCTTACATTTTCCTTTATCCAAACTCGTTGAGCACATTTTATAGCTTATTGTGCTGGTGGTGTTTTAGTGTGACATTTTATATTCACATAATTTGGTATTACCTTTTTCCTGAGGCATTCTGGGTTAAACCAAATATTTTGTGATGTTTTGTAACGTTTTTGTAGTACTTCTGGTACAGTCGCGTCAAATCTTCTCTCGAAGATTTTTTAATGAAATTAACTGTCTCGACCCTTACTTCGTGGAATCTACTCATATTAGTGTTTTAAATGAAACTCACGGTTTCTAGTTAATACCACAATATAATAGAAATTGTTGAAAATTCTAAAAAATTGAGAATTTTTTCGATGAATCAATATCATCGTCAGAACGACAGAAGTTACATTTCATTTGATGCCTACCTGATGTTTAATTATTTTTGGCTAGTCCAAGAAGTGACCTAACTTGTGATTGACTTAATATATGTCAATAGAAAAAAGAAGAATACATCTACCTTATTCTTGAGCCCATTTCATGCATCTTTTCCTATTTTTTTCAACAAATTTTAGAAACATTACTTCTATTTTGCTTTTTAGGTAAAATCGCCCGAAAAGGCCAAATATTCATGATCGTTACTAAAAATATTGAACTTTTTGTTCAAGTTGACTACTTCGTATGAGAATCTCCTCATTTGAGCTTATTGCTCCAATACTTATGTTTTCGTATCACTATAGAAGTTAAAGAATACGAAACACGAAGTGATTTTCCACTGAATTATCTTGTTTTGAATTTAATGAGTATAGTATTCTCTTGAGATTTCTTGCACGTGGTCAAAATAGCACTACTTCACTAGTCTCATGCCCTATTCCTCCGTTATTTTTCGTTTTCTCTGATCTTTTGTTGGAATTTTTTTTCCAGCTATCTTCCAACAGTTCTTCCACCATTCTGCTTTAACATGGTTTTCTATTGTTCTTTTCCTATTATCGTAATCCGTATCTCCCGTTTTTATTATAATATTGTATGCCTCAATGGTAGTATTTTGTATCTTCATTAATTACCTACTGAAAATGGTTTTTCCATTCATAACTCGTTCTGGTTCACCAACCATTGTCAGTTCCTCTATTACAATATAACTATATTTGGCATAATATACATTTTTTGGTTACGTTATAAACCGATCACATATCTTCTATTTACCATATAATTTCTCCATCTCTTCACACCTATCTGCATTTCGAATTATTTTCGTTGCTATTCCTCATTGCTATATTCCTTGAATACTTTCTATTTCCGCTGCTGTGACACCTTCTTCATTTTTTCTTGCTACGCCCATATGATTTGCAATTTTACTTTTCCGCTAACCTATCTAATATGCGAGAAAAGTATTGGTTTACCCACAAAAAAGTTGGAAATTTGAAAATTTTTTTGAGTTATTTTTACGTTATCCATCAACAACAACACGAAAAAACGGTTTTTAGAAAAACAATCCTGTGTGTATGTCGTCGTCGTTGTCGTCGGCCACTTTTCCTTGCAAGTCTTGTTAGCACGATACAGCCTCCGGAGTACAATTAGTCACCAATTTTATGATGGAATATTGTTAAGAACATTCCACAGATGAACCCTATTGATTTTCAGCTCACCAGAGCCAGTACAACGGGTGCTATGGTACTTGAAATACGACATTTTGTCGTGTTTCGAGAAATTTCAGTTTTTAACACGATACAGCCTCCGGAGTTCAACAAGTCACCAATTTCATGATTGAATATTATTCAGGGCAGCTCACTGATGAACCCTATTGATTTTCAGCTCACCAGAGCCAATACAACCGGTGCTACAGTACTTTATGTACGATATTTTTGTCATTTTTGGAGAAGTTTCAGTTTGTTAGCACGATACAGCCTCCGGAGTATATACAAGTGATGAATTTCATGAGTGGATATGATTCAGAGCGTCTTAAAGATGAACCCTATTGATATTGAGCTCACCAAAGCCAGTACAACGGGTGCTGTGGTACTTGAAGTACCAAATTTTTGTCATTTTTGGAGAATTTTCAGTTTGTTAGCACGATACAGCCTCCAGAGAGTATACGATTGATCAACTTTATGAATGAGTATTGTTCAAGGTGTCTCACAGATGTACCCTATTGATTTTCAGTTGAGTAGAGCGAGTACAGCGGGTCCTATAAATCTAGATATACTAAATTTTTGGTTATTTTTGGAGAAATTTCGGTTTGTTAGCACGATACATCCCCCGAAGTGTATACAAGTAACAAGTTTATGATATATTTTTCAGGGCCACAGATGCGGAAAAGTTAGTTTTAATCTTTAAAACCGTTTATTTGTCATTGTACTTTTCACTTGTTCCCATAATTTTTTTAACTTGCTATTCTGATGTTGCTTTCTCCATTCATTGTTGTATGAAACCAATATCCCACTTTTTTATACATAAAATGTCTGAATATATTATTATTATTATAATATTAACCCTTAACCACCATCGTGTGGTCATGGTGACCGCCTCAGTTTTTCATTTGTTTATATTTCTCGCTTCTTTTATAACAGAAACTTGAACGATACAGTACCTCCAATCCTCATCGTCTTGAGTATGTTTCCAGACGTAGAAGGCGATAGATGTGTTTGTAGTACAGATACGTGAATTTGAATGTCGTGGGAGGTCACAGTGACCGCACGAGGGTGATTTTTCAACTTTTTGTGTTGTAATATTATTTGTTTTTTGTGATGGATAACCAACCCGGACCATCAAAAAGGATGAAACGTATCAATAATTACGATAAAAATTATGAAGAAACATGTTCACAATGGTATGAATAAATTGATAGTCATTATAGTGATACAGACATTCTTGGCGAGTACATTTTAGAATTAAGTGAGAATGAAAGTGATTCAGAAATTGGAAGAGAATTTGTAGAAGCAGAAAATAGAGGTGAATTAGAGGAAAAAGAATCAAGTGATGATTCTGAAGGTGAATATGATACAGAAATAAAAAGCAAAAAAATTACTGTGGTAAAAATAGATTCAAAAGCTCTTCTGAACCTTTTTATTCTCGCACCAGAACTTTACAGCACAATATTATCTTGCATTTGCCAGGTTTGCGCCCAAGTGCTAGGTTTGGGGATAAAGTAGAACATCTTGAAATGTGGAGTAATCTGTTTAATGGAGTAATGCTACTTACAATATTACGATGGACGAACTTAGAAATTGAAAAAGAAAGAAATAAATATTCACGAACTTCAAGACCAGAATTAAAAGATCTAGATATGATTGAACTAAAAGTATTCATTAGTATGCTTTTTTATACATCCGCATTTGTTTCAAATCATGAAAAAATTGAAAGAATGTTTGAAATTGATGGATCTGGTAGAGACATTTTTCGTTCTGTTATGTCTAAAACCAGATTTTCCTTTTTGTTGATATGTTTGCGCTTCGATAATCCTGATACTAGAGATGAGAGGAGACAAACTGATCCTTTGTGTACTATTTCAGAAATTCTTGATAAGTTTACAGTTAATTCTCAGGCTGCTTACACCTTGGGTGCCAATACTTGTATTGATGAAATGTTAGTATCCTTTAGAGGTAAATGTATATGCCCGCGAAGTCATATAAATAGGGTTTAAAAATAATATATTTGATCGATGCACAAAATGGCTACTTTTATGATGGTTACATTAATAGGGGCAAAGATACGGACGGAACCGGTTTGGCAGAATAGTTAAAAAAATTTCAGTGACCCTACCCAAGCAGTTACGAGTCAATTGAAGTGTCGCAGCAGTTGAAAACCAATGATTTGACTTGTATAAGCCCATTAAAAAAATGTAATCCCTCCAAAATTCCTCCCTAATTCAAGAAAGGAGGTGGGTTCATCAATCTTCGCATTCACGAAGGATATATTTTTAGTATTCTACGTGCCAGAAAAAACAGAGCAGTACTTCCAATCTCATCGATGCACAATACAAAATCTATTGATAAGGACAACAAGCCAGAAATCATTTCCTTTCATATCAGCAGTAAAGGTGGAGTAGACTCCCTCGACGAAAAATGTGCTAAGCATTCAACAAGTCGACGAACCCAACCCTGGTCAATGGTCATTTTTCTTCCGATTACTCGACATTAATGGTATCAATTCATATATACTTCATCAATCTCTCAAGAACTGTGTCAAATTAGAAATTCCAGTTGCAGTCCCTGAAGAAAAATTAGAAAAACGTAACACATGTAATATATGTCCTTCTAAAATCAAAAGTGTGTGATAATCGCAAAAATAATTTGTATATTTTAAAGCTTTGCAGTTTTTGCATTTTATTACTTTTTTGTGAATTTGGATTTTTGTATTACGTTTTTATATATTCAAGCTTCAAGAAAGTACTTTTAGTATGTCTGATTGTTTATTCAATGTTCCAGAAATTTTTTTTTGTACGGTCCACAGAAATGTATGTCATAAGTACACATATTTCATTGCGTCAATCAAAACTTATCTATCTAATGCTACATATTCATGTTTATATGTTTTTTAACTTGTTAGACATTTATCACAAACAGATGTGTCATATAAACATAAAAAAAGAAGTTAAAGTTTGCAAATTAACTAAAAAAATGTATCGGTCACTGTGACCACATGACGGTGATAATGTTCCAAATATCTGACGACGGTTGTTAAGGGTTGACACTGGAGTTATTTGATGAGAAGATGATGTGAGAATTGATTTACGCTACATTTAGTAACGAATATAGTACAACCAAGGGTCAGTGTCTCGTATTTCGCGGGCTATTGTAGTTGGTTAATAATTCATCAACACCATCTTTCGTAAAATATTATGAGACTCGGTCTAGAACTCTCTCCAGTATTAGGGTCAATTTCATTATCGAAATGCTTGCTGAATACCAGTAGTGGATTTTTTTCCTTTTTGTGGGATGCAAGACACCAGAGTTTCATTTTTTTGGTTGACTGGACGGTGATTTTTGTTTACAAATTCTGAAAGCAACTATGATTTGTTCTCCATATAGTTCCAACAAGACTTAAGTTGTGATTTTGAAGTTCATTAATCAATTTGATGATGTAAACCAGTTGTCCACTGTAATGCTTCTGCCCGTTCTTGATATTAGCTTAATCTTACGTAAAACAACACTTTTTGGGTTATTACTTTGTTGGAATTCTACTACTGGTTGGTGTGTATGTTTATTTCCTCCATTGATAATATCTATTTTACTAGCTGACAAATATTCTAAAAGATACTCACCCCGAGTATTTATGTCTGTTCTTCCCCTTGTCGAGTGGTGGGCGTTCGCGTCGTAGCATAGAATTAAGTGTACTTGTTCCCTTCCCTTTCCTACACCATCTGATGAGGCCTTGTACTTCCTCTGGTGGAAAGTGTGGTGTTGAATCCCCTAAGAAGTAGACCGGGGCTGTGACTATTGCCTGATTCAGTTCGCATTTTCACACTTCAAAATAGCGATTGCCAGATCTCCAGTAATAAACTTTGGAACAAAAAAGAATTAAATATTAGGTGCTCGTGGTTTTTCGTGAGGAATATAGTAACTTATTCGATTTGACATTGAGTCCTTGCATCTGACCTCTATTAATCTAGGGCTCTTGAAGTAGCACTATATGAATATTGTCTTCAATAAAACTTCTTCTAAGTACACTATAGTTTTGAATGTTGGGGGCTTATTTGAAGTTAGTTGAGCTTTTGGTTCCTCATTTTGTCGGCGGTTCTGGAGGACTTTTTGATCTCTCCTCCTTCATAGCTCCGCCTGCAAAAAGGCTATCCTTTGTTAAAGGTTTTTTTGCTTTTGGGCAAGTTTTACTTTTTCGCTGATTTTTCTGCGCCTCTGGCATTTATTGTAGTCTGTTCTTCAGCGCTTACTGCATCTGTTTTGGTACCTAAGGTTCTAGGTTTTACGGAGTGGCAGATTTGGATTTGCCGGTCCTTGCGCTGAAAGTTGTTTGTCCGAAATTGTAGTTCATAATAAACCCTGTTATTAGTCGAGGCAATGAAGCATTATGATAGGAAATCTTTTAGGATAGGACGTATCGGTAGGGCGCACCAGGTGTCTGTGGGGTGTTCGTCAGCGCTATATTCGAATTCGGCGACTCAAGAAACCCCCAGTAACGATTTTTGGTTGGTATTTTTCAATTGTGTTTGGAAACCCCTTGGGGAAGACGTAGGGTGCACCAGATGTTCGTGGGGTGTTGGCCGGTGCCATATTTGATTTCAACGAGCCAAAAAAAACCCGTAACGATTTTCGGCTGTTTTTTTTTCAATTATATCTGCAAAACCCTCGGGGATGACGTTTAGGGCCAGGTTAGTGCGCACCAGGTGTTCGGGTGGTCGTATTCAATATAAAATTCGGATTCAGCGAACATAAAAAGCCCCCATAACGATTTTCGGTTCGTTATTGTCGATATATCCAGAAAAAAACGACCACGCCCAGATTGGGGCCCACCAGGTGTCCGTGGGGTGTTCGCCGATGGTATATACCAATTCAGCGACCCACAGAACCCCCGGGTGCCAGTTTCTCCCGTCTCTCGCATGAAGTTCGGGATAGTCCCCGGAGATGAAGTTCGTCGGCGTTCCTGAGCTCCAGGTGTTCGGGTGGTCAATTTGAACATCATAATCGTGATCAGCGACCTCGAATACCCCCGGGTACCCGAATTGAGCCCATTCTGACTCCTATTTACAAAGTTATTCAATTGGCCAAAAGGCCTATCAAAAAATGCATTTTTTGCATGCATTTTTGGATGCAGCAATGGAACGTCCGGTTTGCAATAGATACAAAGTAGGTACGAATGATATAAATAATTTTTGCAAGCGAATGCAAAAAGCCGCATTCCGATACGTGCTATCCTAAAAGATTTACTATCTTAGGCCTTTTTAGTGCTTCATTGCCTCGACTATATTCTTAGTCCTTCTACCGATTGAATATCAACCGAGAGAGTAAGTATTGTGTTCTCCTTATTATCCTCCAGTTGATTGAATTGAGACCGTTGTTCTTTGCCTCAACGAGACTCGGGATTTTTTCCGTGATATATTCACGGCTGCCTGGCAAGTACGCCACCAAATTATCGTTGTTAGGCATTTCTGCCTCTTCATCTCGGTACCGTCCAGGGCTTAATGTCCCTAATGACACTTTTCAGTCACTGCACGGTACCGTTATTGGCGCTCATTAGGGCTAGACATCCAGGTCTGTTATGTGAGCTGTGCAAGTATGACTATGCTGTAGTCTTTTTCCTCATTAAAATTATCAGTATAGCTTCCTTAGCGGCTTCTATTTTTTCCACATTAAGGAGAACCTCTGGAAAATTAGTCGGCAGAATACCCTCTTTTACTCCTTCAGTAGCCTCACGAAAGGTTGGTTTGGTGGGCGTTGAGGTACTGTTGCCTCTGTCTGCTACTTTTGATATTTTCCTCCGTTGACCGTCGGGAGGCTCTTATTCTGACGGGACTCTTTCTAGTCCTCTGTCAGTGGGTGTCTGGTTTAACGGCTTTTCTTCTGACTAGTCCACCCACTTGCCCCGCAGTTATAGGCTTATGCTGTTCCGCCATTGACTAGGGGAGATTTTTATAGTAGTGTTCTTCTACTTGACCGGCTGTTTAACCCGCAACGGCTACGGTGATAAAATGTTACGCTATGACTACGAGCCGGTATAAGATACCCCTAGAAGGATTTGGGAAAATTCGGATGTTCAAAATAAAAAAAAACTACTGGAAATGCATAATATTTTAATGTTTGACCTCTTAACAATATAATTAAATAGAAACACATCCACAAATTACTGAAGAAAACAAAAATAAATGGATCATTCTGAACACGTAATTATTTAGATAATATTTTAAAAACAAACTTTAAAAAAATATATAATAAAGTTATACATCAAAGGAAATTGTTCAACATATATGTAGTTAAGGTTATTGTATACAAATTAGTTTTCCAGATTCACCTATTCATCCCCACCCTTTATAAATTTGGTACAAACTTTTTTTGCATATTCAAGACGAATGGATCTGACATTTTCTACAAATCAAATATAAAATGTTTCTCTTTCAATTCGTCAGTATTTTGCCTTATTCCTTAGATCTCCAGAATTTTCCGCGGCATTTTGGTCATTAGACTCAAGACTCAGTTTCCGACATTTCCGAGTCACTTTCCAGTTGAAAATCTTCATCGGCATCGATAAATTCTTCCTCTTCCAAATCCTTGGATTCCACACAACTCCTAGAATCTGGGGTCATCTGGATGTATGTATAATGGTCCAGGTAATTGAGATAATATTATTATGTCAACTTCAAATTGCTAACGTTAAGCCTACGTGCCGTTATCAGATACCGCAAATAACTTTCAAACCATTTTATTATCTACACAAACTCGATGTGAATGTTCAATTGATACTGAAGCAACTCTTTTAGACACGATAAAAAGGTACTCGAAGTGGTACAGGTCAAGACTTAGCCGTATAGTAGAAAATTGCTGTCAGTATGTGATACTGGCACGTAGCCGTTGAGGGTGAAGGCAAGCCCGCACGTTTTGTCTCCATGGAGATATACTCTTTTCCGATGCGCCGAGTGTACACCGGACGTCAGATCGTCCAGCTGCCCCCTCGTGCACCGGAAACCAAGTTCCCTTCTCCACGCTCTGGTTCCTGGTACTTACTCTTATATTAGGGGGATTTCTTCAACTATCCCTTGTTTATTTCCATTGTGTTCAATTCACAACAGCCTCTTACAACAAAGCTTCATAGGCCATTGCTATGCAGGGTCACCTCAGGCAGAGTGTTATTCTTCATAGCGCACACCGATCTGTGGATAAGCTTCCTCTAGAGGTTTGCCTGACCTCTTCGGCTATTCCCCTGGAGTTAGTGGCCATGTACTAAACTCCTTGACCCCGGCTTAATCTCCTACTTTGCATGATGTTTATATATATATATATATATATATCCATATATATATATATATATATATATATATATATACATATACATATGTATATGTATATATAGATATATATATATATATATATATATATATATATATATATATATATATATATATATATATATATATATATATATAGACAGACAAGGACAAGTTACGGCCCTCATTCTCCGTAAGCCCGAAGGGCCCTAGAAGGGGTAGATCCTGGGAACCAGCCACGAGGGCAGAGGGTGCTAAGAATCTGCGGAGTCGAAACCACTACCCATTGACTACATTACACCTAGCAACTTATAACTGCCGTACACTCTCTAATCAAGCTAGGATTATGCAACTGGAAACAGAGGCAGCAAAAATGAAGTGGGATATCATGGGCATTAGCGAAGTAAGACGAAAAAATGAAGAACTCATAGAACTTGAATCAGGGAATATTCTATACCACCAAGGAACACCAACAGGAAGAACAAGCGGAGTAGGATTCCTAATTAAGAAAACCTGGAAAATAGAATCATAAGGATAACAAGCACCTCAGACAGAGTAGTCAGCATAACACTAAGACTCTCCAAAAGATATACTATCCAGATTATTCAGGTATACGCCCCAACAATCAGCTATAGTGACGACGAAATAGAATAATTCTATAATGAAATAACCCAAGCGCTCAGCAACGACAATAGTCACTTCAAATACATAATGGGAGACTTTAATGCCAAAGTAGGACACAGGAAAGACCAAGAAAAAGGAATGGGGAAATATGGATTTGGAGAAAGGAATGAAAGAGGAGAGAGATTAATACAGTTCGCACACTTTCAGAACATGTATGTGGCAAACTCCTTCTTCAAGAAGAACCCTAACAGGAAATGGACGTGGGAAGGCTCCGGTGTAACTATCAGAAACGAAATAGACTTTATCCTCACCAATAAAATTAACACAGTAAAAGATCTAAGCACGCTCAACAAGTTCACTACAGGAAGCGACCATCGACTAATTAGAGCTCGACTGGTTTTAGATATAAAACTAGAAAGGTCAAGACTAATCAAAACCAACACAACGAAAAACATAAACAACGAAAGGCTGAGAGAGAACTCTCACCAATATGAAGCACTACTAGAAGAATAACTACAAAAAGTGGAATATAACAACCCTGAACTGATGAACACAATTCGAAACTGCGCCGTAGGAGTGGGAGGTCTGCAACAACGAGGTGAACACAAAAAAACTAACTCCGGAAACAAAAGCACTATCACAAAAACCAAGAGAAATGAAAAAGACAACAAACATTCAAAGAATTGAATACACCGAACTGTGCAAGACGATACGAAAGAAAATCGCAGAAGATATCAGGAATTACAACGAGAAACTGGTACAAACAACAATAGAAAACCGTAAAAGCTACAAAAATGCAAAAAGGGCACTAATAATAGGGAAAAGACAGACAGTTGCATTAACTGATGGAAACACAAGAACCACAGACAGGAATGAAATAATAGACCTAGTAGCCAAATTCTATGGAGACCTATACAAGGCCCCTGAAAATTTGGAAGAAATAATAGAACACTCAGAAGATGCCATACGAGAAGTTTTGGTGGAGGAAGTAGAAATGGCACTGAAAAGCATGAAAAATGGCAAAGCAGCGGGAAATGACGGCATCACGACCGAAATACTCAAATATGCAGGAGCTAAAACATGGAAGTACCTTGCCAAACTATACACGAACTGTCTGATGTCCAGGAGCATACCTAAAGAGTGGAACAGCGCCCTTATAGTGTTGATCTACAAGAAAAGCAGCAAAGAAGACATTAAGAACTACAGACCAATAAGTCTACTACCAGTGACGTACAAGGTATTCACAAAGATCATTCACAACAGAATACAAAATACACTAGACTCGGCCCAACCACGAGAACAGGCTGGATTCCGCAAAGGCTTCAGTACAATAGATCACATCCATACCCTCAAAGAGGTTATCAGTCGAACCAAAGAATACAACCAACCACTAGCACTAGCCTTCATCGACTTTGAGAAAGCATTCGACTCTATATATCTCAGAGCAGTAATAAATGCCCTAACAGAACAAGGGGTCGACAAGCCATATATTGAGACCCTAGCAAATATATATAGGGAAGCCAAAGCGAGAGTTAGGATATATGAGGGCACACCAGAATTCCCCACCAGCAGAGGAGATAGACAAGGAGACGCAATATCACCAAAGTTATTTACAGCAACACTAGAAAGCATCTTCAGAAAACTGGGCTGGAACAACACAGGTCTGAATATAGATGGAGAATACTTGAACCATCTAAGTTTCGCTGATGACATCATCCTGATAGCAAGTAACCCTGGCGAAATGCAACAACAAATAAATGAATTGAATGCAGCAAGCAACGAAGTAGGCCTTAAAATAAATCTGAGTAAGACCAAGATAATGTATAACGAACTGATAAACGCACAAGAAATAACAATTAATGACACTGCCCTGGAAATAGTAGAGGAATACATATACCTGGGTCAACTAATACACATATCAGGCTCTCTACTTCCAGAAATAAACAGAAGAATCAAATTAGCATGGAGAACATTTGGACAGAACTCTATCATCTTCAAGTCTAGAATGTCACTCCGTTTGAAAAAGAAAGCGTTTGATCAGTGCGTACTACCAGTATTAACATACGGCTGTGAAACCTGGACCCTGAAAACTGATATCATTAGAAAACTCCAGGTAACGCAGAGGTCTATGGAACGATGCATGCTTGGAATAACAAGGAGAGATAGAAAAAGGCTTGATTGGATCAGACAAAAGACCCAAGTGATAGATGTCATAAATAGAATCAGATCCCTAAAGTGGCAATGGGCGGGGCATCTCACTAGAAGGACAGACGATAGATGGACCACAAAGATAACGCAATGGTATCCCCGAGGCGTGAAAAGACCAAGAAGACGCCCCAACTTAAGATGGGACTACGACATAAAGAAACTCGCAGGATCAACTTGGGGCCGCATAGCTAGCAATAGACAACAATGGGCCCACATGGAAGTGGAATATATAAATATGTAAAGGGAGGCTACACCATAACAAAATGGTTGAATAAGCTGCATATAATGATGATGATGATATATATATATATATATATATATATATATATATATATATATATATATATATATATTGTATGCTCTATACCCTGACAGAATTATTTGCCTTATCTCGATTTTTGTGTTGTTTTTGTTACTAGCCATTGTTCCCAGGTACTCAAAGGCGTTAGCAACATCAAAACTGAATTCATTTATCCTTCCTGTGTCTGGTTGATAGACTCCCTTCTTTCTTTTCATTTCCAGATATTTCGTCCTTCACATCTCGCTATAATAGATAAATCATCGGCATATGCTATTATTTGTTTTGCTTTATTAATTATACTTCCATTGACATTACAAGTCCTAATTATGCCATCTACTGCTATGTTAAACAATACCGCTGAGAGCCCATCTGCTTTTCTTACTTCAGAATTCACTTCAAATTCCTGAGATGGACCTTTCCTCGTCATCACTTTTGTTCTAGAACCTCTCATCGTAATTTCCATCAATCTTATAATCTATTGTGGTATATAATCTATTGTGGTACATGTCCTTTAAAATTGTCCTCCGTTTCAGGCTATCGAAGGCTTGCTTGAAGTCAATCAATAGCATATGGACTCCAACATTATATTCGTAACACTTTTCAATTACTTGCTTTATACTATGTATGACATGTACTGTTGATTTTCCGTGTCGAAGACTATATTGGTACGCCCCTATTTTTGATTCCATTCCCTTTCTTCAACCTTTCATCCATTATAGGTGTTAATCTTTCATATGTATACGGTGTTGAGCAAACTAATTTCTCTATAATTAATACATATATTAGGATTTTCTTTCTTTATTATTGGTATAATCATTCCAGTTGGCATTTATTCCGTTTCCATATTCCTTCCATGATTTTGAATATTTATTCTACAACTTTTGTGTCGAACATTTTTCCCTAGCTGGTCACGCTTCGCCAAAAGTCGCAATAAAACGTTTTCAACCCCTATACTGCATCCTTATTTCACCATTTTGAATGTATTCATGTTCGAATATTTTTTTTCCTCTTAGTTGGTATATCAACAACATGTTCCAACTAGTCCTCCTCTGTTATTATTTTTCTCTTTCACAAAAATTATATGCACCAGCCTATTAGTATATGGAATAATTTGGATGCATATAATTACTTCCAATTAGAATAAATATCACTCGACTCTTTTACAAGTGAAGAGATCATTTACATTTAACAAGATCAAAAACATGCTTCCTATATGATACTATTTCAACAATTTCTAAACCCTCTTGACAATTCGCTCCAAACATTTCCGATACTAGTGCAGCTCTACATATATATTTGCTACATTTTAAGAGGTAAATTGCATCTTGCGTGTTCGCTTTAATTGAATTATTCAACATATCCTTCTGGAAATGTCGTATCTTGGGAATCGTTGGGTGGCAATACCCATTTGATTTAGAAAGTGATTTTATATGTTAAGATAATGTAAAATTCACAGTTACTGAAAAGAAGCGTTCAAAATTAGTGATAGTTTGTCATTAGAGTTAATTATGCCAGTCAATAATTCATTAATTCAGAATTATTGGATCAATCGGAGGGCCTCATTTTTTTTTTATTTTGACGTTGTGTGTACGTTGAGAATTTTTCGATCTTTGTTATCCCATAAATAGTTTATTCACGTGGTATGTAATTATAATGGAGAAAATTATAGTTAAATCTCCCAACAAAGTCACACCAATATTTGATTATTATTAACTCCCATAGACAAAAAAGCTCTAGAATTGATAACGTAAACCCGTATGAAATATGGAGTAATAAAAGTTAAGAGTAAAACATGGTTACTAAGCCTTCATCAATAACGTATCTCAACCTTTTAACAAAGTTCGCTACACAAATTATTGGATAAATGTGTAAAAAAATTTAAAACAATAGTTACGAGACAGATATTTCAAAATCTAAGGGAAGGTAGCCACGTATACTACAGAAACTCAATATCGGCTCTTGAACCTATTCTTCACTACTTCATACTCTAATCCGTACATGTCAGGCACCAAAATACGATATTGTAGCTCAATAAGCCTCGAAAATATCGGAAGTCTCAGAAATAGGGGTTCATTCATTCATTCGTTCGGGTTGTGCTCAACAGCCCGTCATTCTACCGTTCCTAGTATTATCTACTTCCATTCCAAAAATTTCGTGACCTAGATATGGTCATTGTGCGTTCTTATATGAGAGTATATGAATAGGTGTTTCATCCCCTTCTTCGCAATTCCTACAGATAGGTTCACTGACTTTTCCCATTTTGTATAAATGTTTGCTTAGGGTACAGTGTCCAGTAACCAAATCAGTAATTGTCTTCAAGTGTCTCTTGCTCAGTTTCAATAAATTGATTGAGAGTTCATTGTTTACATTTTCAAGTAGGCTTTTTGTGTGAAGATGACCTTCTGTCAACCTTCATTTCATTTGGTGTTCCAGATTTCCCCTCTTATGTAATCCTTTGTGATTCCTCAGAACGATTTTGAATCTACGAAGTCTCCTTCAGAGCCTTGTTGAGCTGGCTGGTCCGCCAGTTCATTACCTTCAATCCCTTCATGTCCTGGCACCCATACTAGAGATACTGTGTTGTCTCTTGCCATCTTGTTAAGGAACTCTTTGCAGTTTATAGCCAATCTAGACTTCGTGCTTGGATTACTTTTAGCTTTCAGCATTGCCTGGCTGTCAGTATATATTTTCATTCTTTGTCCGGTATCACCTCACTTGATTTTTTCATCCATACCGGCTATAGCAGCAATTGGTTCTGCCTGAGATACAGACGTATATCTACCAAGGCTGGACAACATTTTTTCCTAGGTCCACTTATACCAGTCATAGTGCCGTGGTTCGTTTTAGATCCGTCAGTGAACCAGATGATGTCTCCAGGATTTCCCGAGTGCTTCACCTGTTGCCTAAAAGGAATAATGATATTCACTCGCTTATTGAATATATTCTCTCATACTATCCAGACCCATTAGAAATTTCATTTCATCTAGTATTGTCCAAGTTGTATCGGTATGTCCCCCACGAACATTGTTTGCGGTCCAAATGCCTCCCGATTTCAATCTGAGGTTCGGCATCATTGCCTCTGCCCTAATAAAAAGTTCCAGAGGAGGAAGGTCTATAAGAGCTTCTATTGATGACGTCCCCGTGCTGTTCATTGCCCCCGTATTACCGAGGAGAGCTTGTCTTTGGACAGCAGTTAATTTATTCTCTACTGAGGACGCTTCTACATTGCCAGAACAGCCTGGTTGCCGTGGTAGTAGTTTTTCCAGGTGTGTCCCACAATTCAATTTAGAATCGAGTGTCACTCCCAGATATTTCACTTCTTTGGATATAACTGGTTTTTGTACTTTGCCCTGCGGAAGAGCTTTTATATTCGCAAAAGCAATTATTATGGTTTTTTTTGGGTTGAATGTAAGGTCCTCTTAAAGGAGGCACCAGTCTTCCACAATTCGTAGTGCTTCTCAAGCACTCCGTCTTGCAGTTGCATTTGTATCACTTTTTCCATAGTTTTCACCATGAATGTAGGATTTGTCCTGGGTGTACGTTTCTTTCCCTGGTTTATGAATAAACACCACGCTTGATTCTCTCCACGCAATTGGTATATATCCTAAGGTATGACTACTGCGCAATATTAGAACTAAAGGGCCCATATTGATGTCTGTCTTCTCTTGCTAAAGCTTGAGAAATACGCCATCTGGTACTGAAGTTTGGTGAACCAGATGATGTCTCCAGGATTTCCCGAGTGCTTCACCTGTTGCCTAGAAGGAATAATGATATTCACTCGCTTATTGAATATATTCCCTGGTATCATACTATCCAGACCCATAAGAAATTTCATTTCATCTAGTATTGTCCAAGTTGTATCGGTATGTCCCCCACGAACATTGTTTGCGGTCCAAATGCCTCCCAATTTCAGTCTGAGGATCGGCATCATTGCCTCTGCCCTAACAAAAAGTTCCAGAGGAGGAAGGTCTATAAGAGCTTCTATTGATGACGTCCCCGTGCTGGTCATTGCCCCCGTATTACCGAGGAGAGCTTGTCTTTTGACAGCAGTTAATTTATTCTCTACTGAGGACGCTTCTACATTGCCAGAACAGCCTGGTTGCCCTGGTAGTAGTTTTTCCAGGTGTGTCCTCCAATTCAATTAAGAATCGAGTGTCACTCCCAGATATTTCACTTCTTTGGATATAGCTGGTTTTTGTACTATGCCCTGCGGAAGAGCTTTTATATTCACAAAAGCAATTATTATGGTTTTCTTTGGGTTGAATGTAAGGTCCTCTTTAAGGAGGCACCAGTCTTCCACAATTGGTAGTGCTTCTCAAGCACTCCGTCTTGCAGATGCATTTGTATCACTTTTTCCATAGTTTTCACCATGAATGTAGGATTTGTCCTGGGTGTACGTTTCTTTCCCTGGTTTGTGAATAAACACCACGCTTGATTCTCTCCACGCAATTGGTATATATCCTAAGGTATGACTACTGCGCAATATCAGAACTAAAGGGCCCATATTGATGTCTGTCTCCTCTTGCAAAAGCTTGGGAAATACGCCATCTGGTACTGAAGTGTGTTAAGGGTCAAATGAATTTATCCCGTCTAGTAAGATGGGGTCTGAAAATCGCATTTGTTAGTTTCCAGTATTCTTTGGTAGCCCTTGTTTTATTAACCAGCCCGTTATCGTAATTTGAATCTCTATCATTGCCGAGCCTGTAATATGCACACTAAGGAAGTGCTCTAAAGTTTCCTCCTCATTATTCGTTTACTCTCCGCTTGGTAACTGGATAGAGCCCACTTTATTAGAAGTGTTCCTTTTGAGAATCCTGTTAATTCTGACCCTGTCAGGGATACCTTGTATGACCTCATAGAATTTCCTCCAGGATCTCTTCTTTGATCACTTTATTTTTCCATTAAACGCACCTAGCAGTCTTATATGCTCCCCAGTTGCCTGTTTTTTCGCTTAGTTAAAAAGACGTCTTATTTCTTTCCTTAGTGTTGTCCGCTCGTTATTCCACCAGACGGCTTGCCTGGAAGAGCAATTCTCCCTAAACGGACATATATGGTGATAGGAAGTCACTGTGGTCTGTTGCAACCGTACAGCTGTGCCTTCTAACTCCTCGGTAGTTTTAGATCTGCCTAGATGTGTGCGGATTTTAGAAAGCAGGTCCTCTTCGTAAGACATCCAATCGGTACCCTTAAGATGCCTGTATGTTCTAATAGACGATTTTTCTACATCTATTTCGAAGTACATATGGGAATGGTCAGACAAAGATGATTCATTCGATACAAGCCAATGCCTTATCATCTCCAGGACTCGTAGAGTGCAGAGAGTTACATCTATTGATGATGCCCCACTCAATATTCTATATGTTGGCGTGCTGCGTACATTCGCAATATCGTGTTCAGTAGTACAGAAATGATCAAATAGTTTCTTACCTCTAGTGTTGTTGTCCTTGCTGCCCCAATTGAAGTGGTGTGCATTGGTATCAGCTCCTACAACAACATCCGGTCTGTATCATCAAGCGTAGTAAATATGTTCTCCACGTTAGCCCCCGGTAACGGTTCTTCTGAGTCGATGGAAGATAAAGAGACACTATTAGAAATAGAGGTTATTTGAAATCGAAATTAGAATTCCTCATTGATTTTTCATGTTATAGTGTATATTTTACTTGAGAGTAGATAGTTTTTGGATCTCAACTATTGATGTTACTAATTCTGCATTGTTAAGAGAGGGCGCTAGTTCAACCTTGTTGATTCAGTGAACCAAAGAATATTTTTCCTCTATATTTAACTATGATTAAAATAAAATGAAAAACGGTTCAATTAAATGAGAGAAATTCACTTGTTATCAGTACTTGTAACTTCTTCATATTTGCTATTGAAAATTTTTATGCACCCTCAAGTTTTGTCGTTTTTGAATTTTTTTAAAGTTGTTGAGAATCAAGCTTCTGGACAACTGGTTCAGGAAGGGATGAAAGCTCGACCATGCATCGAGCCACTGCGCAAATACTAAATCTAAAGTCACGATTTCCAATAATAATAGTTTCGGGACGTGATTTTACGAACGTTGATAATAGGATTAGTGAAAATTGAATAATTCATTAAATTGCAATCCGATTGTATAGGTAGATCATAAACAGATTGGTTTATTGACATTTTCACAATTTTATTACAATAATTACGAAATACCTATTTTTACTTGTTAATTGGTTTCAGATACATATGGTCATTCTGTTTGTTACAAGAGATATATCTCAAATGTCTCTTTTCAGTTTCTTTGAAATTGTATTCTGATACTCTCAGTTCCTGGGACTGTTTCTTTTTAGTACTGTGGTAGGATTTTTGTTTGGCTATTTTTTTATATGGTAGTTCATTTAACTGATTGTTATTCCATACGAAACGTTTAATTTGATTTTCAATTGGTTCAGTGGTAGCAGAAAAATTAAAACAACGTATTTAGGTATGTTTCACGTTCACTATTACATCTTTATTTGCATGTTCATAATCAAAATTGGCAAATTGATCAGCTATATCTTAAAACTTTCCATATATAAAAATATTTCCTCGGTGTTATTTTGATTCTAATGTCAATATTATAATTTTCTCCTTTATTTTCGAATGAAACAAAAAGCTAGAAGCGTAGGAACATTCGATGAAACATCCGATGCCCGCTTACCAATATTTTTTGTATTAGTATATTCATCGATATATTTGTATTGTATTCAGTATTTTTTTAATTTTATTGTTTCTACCAGTTTTATCGAGTAGTTTCGATTGTAGGTTGTTCATAGTTGATAAAAGTGTTTTGAAAAAGCGGGTTTTGAAGTGGCAATCCGTATTTCATCATTAGTGCTGTGCGACCGGTGTAGTTTCAATTCCCTATTCAAGTTGGCTTAGCAGCAATTCATTATAAAATTTAGTTCCCGAAAATTAATAGATGTTCTATCTTCAATGGGGCTTTGTTGCTCATACAATGAAGCAGGTCGACTTGAAGTATCGTCAATTATTCGTGCACATTAGCAATCATCAAGCACTTCGTCAAATGGTATATGGCAACACGGATTAAAATTTCCAGACACTGGATGGCCAAAACACATTTCACACAATGACAAATATCGGATGTATCACCGTCAAAAAAGCTTTTATTCCTGGTCAGAATGTTTCACGACTAAAAAACATACCATCAACACACATCGTAGGTAACTTGACCAGTTGTACTAATGAAACAAGCTTAACCGCTATTCCCATCAATGACCTAAGTGCCTCGTTTCCAGAACCATAGTTACATCAGTTCCATTCATGCTACGGTTCTCCGACAAATCTAAAAATACTTCAGGAGTTTCTGGATCGAATGATTTTATGGAGAAAATAACCAAATGAATTCCTTACCATTCATCGAATGCCAGCATTTTATAAATGAACCTCCTGAAGAATACGATACCATTACTCCTTGCAACTCAAGACACACATTTCTTGCGACATCAAACAACTTTCGTCACCTTCGATCAACCCCTGTACCTCAGGGCGCTAGCAAGTCCTGTAGGAGACTCTGAGCTACAGCTCGAAGTCGTACGATTGGGTGGGTTTCACTTACTGTGGGATATATTATGGAAGGTAGAGGTCTATCGGAACTATTTAACACCGTCTACGCAGTTAATAGCGATGAAAATACTATGACAGTCAAGTAATAATGTTTCAGTTAAATGATGAACAACTTTTATACAGTGGGAATCGAAGTAAGCTATTGGATGCACGTTAGAGGGATTGGGGAGTATCTATACATATATAGGGTGTCCAGAAACTGTCCTGCCCAACGGAAACTACAGTTACTAGAGGTGATTTTAAGTATATTTAACTCAAATTACCTTAATCCGGAAATACTTCCCATCTCTTTGAAGGAGACGTCCTCATATGAATTTTCAATTACTCAAAAATACCGTTACTTGAAATATTCAAACTTTGTACAATAAATAAACAGTTACAAACCAGTCGTTTGCTGTAACTAAATTTTTTCCAGATCCATCATAAGCGTGTCAGTTGGGGGGACCAACAGGTATTTTTATTAATAAAAATATATTTTCAAAATTTTATGTATCCGACACCGAATTTGGAAAATTCAAGATAATCTTCATAAAAAATGTTCTCTTCTCTTCTTACAAATCGATATCATGAACCGTTTTCAAGAAAAATAACTTCAAACTTTTTGTGTTTCTCACATAAAATCATGTTGGATTATCATATGTAATATCAAGTTGGCTTTGAAAACTCAACAAATTGTACAGATACTGGTAACAAAAGTCGTAAGTATTAAGTTGCTTACATTGTTTTGGACATTTTAAATCAATTTTATTTCGTGAGGGTATAAAACAACAATCAACTTTAAAAAAAAACAGAGTTAGAGTTAATTACCAACAGAAATAAATGAAAGAATTAATTTTACAACAGATGCCCTACATAATGACCATTTGCCTCAATACATACATTTACTCTTTTCTCTAAAGATCGTCTAATTTTGGTAAAAATTCCTGCATTATTCCTAATTTCATTACAATTGTTTTGAATTCTCTGCCACAGCTGATTACGGGTTTCTATTGGAACAGCATAGAATAATGATTTTAAATACCCCCAAATACAAAAATCACAGGAGTTCAAGCCTGGAGATCTTGGGGGCCAATTAACTGGACCACGTGTTCCAATCCACTTATCATAATAGTTATTGTGGAGATATTGCCGAACCTCCCTACTAAAATGAGCTGGGCAGCCGTCGTGCATGAACCATAAATTATTTTGAATCATCAGGGGAACCTCATCTATTAAATCAAGTATAACATTTTGTAGGAAATTGAGATGTTCTTGTCCTGTTAAACGGCTAGGAAGCTCTACAGGTCCCAGAAGCTAATTACCGATTACGCATAAGTATCCAAACATTTATACTAAATCTTTGCTGCTGTTTTTTCTCTACTGTTGCATGAGGATTGTCACCAAAGTAGGCATAATGATGTGCATTATGTAAATTAAAAATTCAATTTCTGATAAACGTAGATTAATCGCAAAATAAAATATTGGAAATGAAACTAAGATCCTGATTTTTTTTGTTCCGAAACCAGTTTTAAAAATCTATGCATGCAGGGAAATCACCATCTACCTTGGCATGAACTTTTTGAAAATGGAAAGGATGAAGGTTTTCTTTATGAATAATATTCCATATGGAAGACTTGGAAATGCCAGGATTCATAGCAACGAGTCCTCTGGTGCTAACTTCAGGATTATTTTCGTTTTCAATCAAAATATCGTCTTCGTATTCCATTGTGTCGTCTACCAGTTTCAGTATTTTTAGGTACTACTGAGCCACTTTCTCCCAATGTTTGGTGTATGGCTACAAATGTTGCGCGAGCAGGATGCCTTCTGTTAGGAAATTTTTCCACATATCTTTGCTCTGCTGCACAAGCGTTACATTGTACTTCCCCATAAACTAAATGTATATCAGCATATTCTTCATTCTAAAAATAAACCATTTTGATCCAATTATTTATCATTTTTTACCTTTCACACACAATAACAATATCAACTGTTTAGAATCAAAATAATAAGATACATTGTCAGATTTGGTTGATTTTCCAAAGCCGACTTGATATTACAAATTATAATCCAAAATGATTTTATGTAAGAAACCACAAAAGTTTAAATTTATTTTGCTCGAAAACGGTTCATGATATCGATTTGAAAAAAAAGCATTTTTTATTAAAATTATCTTGAATTTCCCGAATTCGGTGTCGGATACATAAAAAACTAGGAAATATTTTTTTTTAATAAAAATACCTGTTGGTCCCCCCAACAGACACGCTTGTGATGGACCTGGAAAAAATTTATTTACAGCAAACGACTGGTTTGTTACTGTTTATTGATTATACAAAGTTTGAATATTTTAAGTAACGGTATTCTTGAGTAATTTGAAGAAAACTCATATGAGGACGCCTTCTTCAAAGGGCTGTAGCTCCCTTAAGAAGCATTTTCGGATTAAGGTAATTTTAGCTAAATCGACTTATAATCACATTTACTAACTTCAGTTTCAGTTTAGCAGGAGAGTTTATGGACACTTAAAAATATCCAAAATATAATACAGTTCACTAATAGCCCGACTAATAAAATAGTTATCCTGAGGGAAGACGACAGGAATCTAATAAGCCCCTTCGATTCCGCACAACGAGGATAGGAGTGAATGGGCCAAGAACCAAATACTCCGAATCAATAGGAACCCACCCTAAAGGTGTGTCCACACTATGTCGATCGACACCGATCGACAAAGTCGATCGACAATGTCGAACAAGTCTGGACGTGTCGCTAGACATTGTTGAGCGGTGTCGAGTCGAGTCGAACGCAACCCGAATCAGGTCGGTCCGGATCAAAGACAGTCGAATCAAAGGCACCAGTGTGGACGTGTCGATCTTGTCACTGCCGTTTTATAAAATAGAATAGTGCTATACTGTTGTTCAAGTGCTTACATTTTTATTGAAAATGAATTGGAGTGATACCCAAACGTCGAATTTTATTGAAATGTACCGTGATCGTTCTTACTTATGGGATTCAAGTGATGTTAACTATAAAAACAGAAACAAACGACATGATGGTTTGGTGGAAATTGCGGTGTCATTTGGCATTGAAAAAGTGGAGGTGGAAAAGAAAATTAGAAATTTGCAAAGCCAATTTGCAAGGGAGAAAAAGAAAGAGAGCGAGTCGAGGAAGACCGGGACTGGCGCTGATGACGCCTATACAAGCAAGTGGTTTGCCTACAAAGCTTTGATGTTCTTGGCAGATAGGAACAAACCCAGGAACACTCAGGATACAGAGGTAGGCTAATTTGAGATCTATATTTTCATTTATCACTAATTTATTAATCAAAATTACAAAAATATGTCGAACTACTTATCATACTGGAAGTGTAGTTCCCCTTGCGGAGAAACAAAGTAGTCTGCAAACTTATCCCTAATTTTCTGAGCTTCAATAGAACTTCTCCTTGGGATGGCAGGCAGCTTGCTTATCTGGCAAGTGGCTGGATCACGCCTCCACAGGCCTGGAAATACTTCTCCACTCTCAGATGATTCCCTATCCAACATCCCAACTGAGCTGTGAACGTTTCTCGATTCGCTTTTCCTCAAGTAGTTATGCAAATAAACTGCAGCCAATGTCACTTTTGTTGCTTTCTCTGGTTTCAATATTAATGGTTTTCTGAATACTCGAAAACTGGAAGACATTATGCCAAATGCATTTTCGGAAACTCTTCGAGACCTACTTAGTCGGTAGTTGAATATTCTTTGTTTTGTTCTTTTATCATGCAATCCCGAGAATGGCTTCATAACATTACATGTAAGTTTAAAAGCTTCATCTCCAACAAAGACGTATGGCATCGTAAAGCTTGATTGGGGTAGAGGGCGTGGAAGGGGAAGGTGCATCACGTTGTCCTCTAAACATTTCTTAAAAAACGTAGCATTGAAAACGCCACTATCTGAAATTCTTCCCTGGCAATCAACGTTTGCGTATATGAAATTATAATTTGCATCAACTACAGCAAGCAATATAATGCTAAAAAACCCTTTGTAATTGAAAAATTCTGTGCCAGAATGGACTGGCGCTTGAATGCTTATGTGTTTCCCATCAATGGCTCCCACACAGTTTGGGAAGTTCCACTTCTCATTAAAACATTTTGCAACACCTTCCCATTCCTCTGCATTTTGCGGCATCTGTTAAGAAACAAAAACTGTCTGAGTAGATTCAATAAGAATTCGTTTTTTTCATCAACTCAAATTAATATTGTCAAAAAATATTGAATTGTGTTTGTATAATTGTGTTTTCTAGGGATCACAAGAGCCAGAATTTGAGGAACAACAGAAAGAAAATGATAATGAAGAAAATAATGAAGAAAGCGTCGAACAGTCACAGACATCAAATTCGAAAGACAACAATGAAAGTGCAAGTACACCACTGCCTGAAGACGCATTTACCTCCCCAAAAACACCAATTAAAAAGCGCAAAGTAAGATCAACTTCTGCTGGCAGTGCACCGATCATGAATGAAGCGGTTAACTTATTGAGATCTATTCAATCAAAGAAGAAAGAAAAAGATGACTATGATTCATTTGGAGAACAGGTAGCCATTAAACTGAGGAAAATTACTTCACCTCAAGCAAGGTTTCAAGCCCAACAAATAATTAATAAAACATTATTCGAGGCAGAGATGGGCATGGCAGGTTACTCGTACAATGCCAACACACATCAACAAACATATCCCAATATCTTCCCATCTACAAATCAAAATTATCCCCAACAAACATATGAACCTCAGTTATCGCCCTACCCATCAACACAATCTCCTACGTTAAATTCACAATATTCATCTTCATCCTTTTCTGCCTCTCAGTCCCCATCATCTGTTCGGTCTGACAATATTTCGAATAACTTGGGAGGACAACCTGAACTTTACGAAAACGAGATCCGAGAATTGTATTAAACGTATTTAATTTTACATGCACTTAACAATTTACACATTTATATTTTCAAATGTTACATACTTTTTCCAATTTTATACTATGAGCAAATTTTGTAAGCTGTAATTTAAATTGAATAAACAAAATATGAAAATAAAGTATTGCATTTACTAGAATGTGTAGTTAACTTTCTTACCTTGACATAATCCTTAAGTGCTTCTACCAGGGCATCACAAACTCCTGGGACAATGATGGAGATTGCTTGTTTTGATATCTTCAACAGGTAGCTCAATGAAGTGTATGAATCGCCAGTTGCCAAAAAGCGCAGCGTTACTGCAAGGCGATGGTTCACTGGAATTGCTTTTCTGAATGGTGTGTCTTTTTTAATTATGTTAAGCGCAATCATTTTCAAAAGATTTTCAAAATTGGAACTTTTCATTCTAAAGAAGTTTTTAAAGCCCGCGTCACATCTATATTCTAGATTAAATTCGTCAACCTCATCCATCAATAAATCTCGCATAAATTCCTCCGTACTATACCTTTTTCTGCCTCGAACGAGGCTAGGCCGTACCCAAAATCTCCGCGGGCGACGATTACGATCTTTTTGGCTTCACAAGATGGCAATAAGAATTGCAGCAGAAGCCGCTGCTCCAGCATCTTCATCATCACTCATATTATATATGAAAATCACTCACTATATAAAAATTTATGATGGTTGTCGGTAGACTCGTCCACATGTACTGAGGCAATTTAGACGAGTTGACACAGTCGAAGGTATCGAGCGATTTTATCGATCGACCGGGTCGACAGAGTTGATCTACATAGTGTGGACACACCTTAACACTTTTCAGGCCGAAGTTCTAGCAATTGAGAGGTGTGCACAATTTATTTTAAATAGGAACTTTCGAAATAAAGACATGGCAATCTTATCAGATCATTATGCGGCCACAAGAGCTATCAACTCACAAATAATCAAGTTGAAGTTGGCCATGGGATATCTAGAGACACTAAATAAATTGGACAAAGAGAACAAATTTCTCCTAATCTTAGTGCTAGCACACAAGGGTAAACAAAGAAACGAGTAAACCAACAATTGGGCGAAAGAGAGAGATACGACCTCTTTCACCGGATAGGAACCGTTCAGTTTTCCAAAAGGTGATATTCTAAAAGCAGAGCTGAAGAAAATAGTTATGCTCATTCGAGAACTCGAATGGGAGTCTTTATCGGGTCTTAGACATTCGAGACCACGGAAAGTATAATGCATATACCAACATGAATGAAAACATCCTATGTATCCTCACGGGATTCTGTCACTTGAACAAACACCTCATGAGAGTTGAAAGGAAAAACATCGTCTACTGCAGATTTTGTGGAGAAGAGAAATACTATTTAAAGACTTCCAACATTCATTTGACGCTGTCAAAAGGAGTAAACTGTTGAAAGGGAGTAAGCTATTGGTCACAGTTGAATATACTCACATATGAAGGGGAAACAGAAGAGTTTGTATCTAACGGAGGTCTAGGACAGGGTGACGGCCGCTTATCAACATTTTTCAATTTACCCCATGATCCTGTTATGAGAAAAGTAAATAAGGGGAACTTAAGAACGAGATGAGGCCAAATAGTCGCATATGCAGATAACGTAGTGGTAGTAACTAAGAAAAGAAAGACATAGAAGCGGAGCCTACTGAAATTATCAAAAGAAGAAATATGGGACTGAAAATGAATAGCAGAAAAAACAAAAAATGCGAGTTGGAAAATACAATGATAAAAATAGGGGAATATTAATTTGAGTAAGTGGAAAAATTCAAATATCTGGAAGTCACGATCAGCAGTAATGGAGAACAATGATCAGAAATAGATAGAAAAAGAATGGTCGCTGATAGGGCATACCATGCCAATCTGAAAATATTAAAAAATATTATCAATAAGGACCACTAAATTTGACATTCACTACACAAAAATAAAACCTGTGATGATGTATGGAGCAGATACGATGGCAATAATGGAGGGGAGCGGGAATTGGGAATATGGAACGAAAAATAATGATAACAATTCTATGGCCAATAAAAGTTGACGACAATGTATACAGACAACGTGTGAACCATGAAATATTAAGAGAAACGAACGGGAAGGATATATTAAAGAGAATTAATAGACAAAGAACAAAATGGCTAGGCCATGTACGGAGAGAAAAGTAGCGCGCAATCGTTTGCTTGATGCTACAATGGGAGCCAGGAGGTAGGTGGAGGCAAGGAAAATACAGATCTAAGTGGCTGAGAGAAATAGAGATTTGGGAATGAAAGGAATCGTTAGACGAAAAGAAGAATTCAGACTTGGACTCTATGGGGAAGATACACGATAAAAATTTGAAATGACGGGGATTGATAAACCCCTAAAACCGGATCTAAAAAGAATTTATACGGCGCAACGCATCAAGAAGTGTCTAGTCTCTGTATATCGACATTTTAAATTGATAAAATAAGTCTTCATTATGTTTTCCATTCATAATTACCATTCGACTAATTTTTTTTACGGTTGGGTCGGTCTGTAATTAATGTGTAGCTCATTCTCCCAGTTTCCACAAATCAAGAACTATATATCAGAAACTCAATAATCTTTAAGATGGAATCTGATTTTTCAATATTTTTACTGATTTTTCCTAGGAATGATAAAGAAATGTAAAGGTGATGTAGCCGTACAATTTTTTCTCATTTTCTCAGCTTATCAATATTTATCAGTTAGTTGATAGCTCCAAATAATCGAAAAGGAGCGTGTAGTAATAAAACCATAAAATAAACATGGAAATGGTGATATAATATCACAATTCGGAACAAAAAATTAAAATTCTCCCGACCGATAATTTCATCGATATATCTCTAAATCTGGAGAATATCCAATGCATGCAAACCTTTTTCTCGCCGCATGAATATACTTTGAAGTCAATCCCACATAAAGATCGGAACGGAACAGAGCGTTGTAACTTGGGTGCCAAATCCGCGTCTCAATTTCCTCTCAAAAACCTTTTTTTAGAAATCTCAAAAAGTAATTTCAGCCTGGATATAATGTTACGTTTTCTGCTTATAATAGTCTCAAGTCTTTACACAATGGCTTCTGACACCACGGAAAGAGAAGTTGATTACTTGTTTAAGTACATGCGTTCTGATAGGGAAGGTTCTTTTCAGAGAAGAATTATAATTTGGTTAAGTTATGAAGATGTATTTATGGAAAAAGGTGGATATCCTAACGGATTATTCAATTATGAATATATTCTGTTTTCGCAATGTCGAGGATTCTGACAATGATAGTTACTTGACGCATTAATGTTGCCTGAAACAAATGGAATCAATTATTTCATATAACAACACCTAAATGTTTTGAGGTGGTGATGCGACAGATATGTCAATATGAGTTTATGATGATCTGATTAAAATTTTCCGAATCAGCGGATTGGTAGATTTCTTGTCATGGGTGAATTCATAACTGAAAGTCTACGTGCCTATCCGAACATGTCCCTGCAATGGAATAACCAGATACATACTAGAGGAACCACAGTAAGCGTACAAACATAGTAGAACGACGAGGCTAGAGGCACAGCGACGAGGTAAGCGACTATATAAGCGACGTGGCAGGAGACATGCATATAGTAAGGAGACAGAAGTTGCGATTTATTGCTTTGACTTTCCAAACTCAATTCAATATAAGCAATGTTCTTCGACAGTGAAAATTAAATTTTATTCGATAATGCCGCGCTTCGCGGTCTTATTGCAATGGGAAGTGTGGACAGAATTTATTCTGTATATCCCATTAACAAAGCACGCAAACGGTTTGGACAGTACTATACATTATGTTTTGCACTCAAGCAGCACCCAGATAAATTTTTTGAATATTTGAGAATGGAGATTGCCACGTTTAACTATATTTTGGAGAAAGTATCTCCATGCCTACCAAAGAACTGGACCAACTACAATAAACAACCTATTGGACCGGAAGAGAGATTGATTATTACCTCAAGGTAAGTTGAACGATTTAGTACTGTAGAAAAATACATAATATTTATTATCAAACTCAAACAGTTCTCCTAACAGAAACAATCTTAAACACTGGAAGAAATGAACTAAAAATGTAGGTAACCTATTTAAATGAAAATGAAGCACTTTGTGAAGAAACCAAAATTCAGTAGGAGTTGGCGTTCTGATTGATCTGATAATCGAAAGTTCGCGTTCCTTGATTCATTGTATTAGTATAGCTATAAGCATATCTCTGAAGCAGATCATGAACGCTATTCCTAAATTGCCAAATGTTGTTCTTTTTCTTACGTGTCGTGTAACGAGGTTTTCATTACTTAAAAGTTATTTTGTGTCGCCGAGTGTATTTTCATTCTGTATTTTCTGTCGCTGAGTATATTTATTTTATATTATATATAACCCGTTATGTATTCTGGCCCCTGTATAAAAATCATTTCATAGTTTATGTCGCCGAGTATATATATTCATTTATATTACATATCTCCATTATACATTCTGGCCTCTGTATGAAAAATGATTTTATATTTTATGTCGTCGAGTATATTTTCATTAGATAGTACATGTCACCTAGTATATATTCATTTCATATTATATATCACCCGTTATACAGTATCCGCCAAAATGAACAGTACCGAAAATAAAAATAAAAATTAATTTTTAATTTCTGTAATGTAAGTGTTCAAAATGTTCACCATTTCGACGCAAACAAGCTTCATATCGGTTTTGTAAGTCAATGAACATATTTATAAAAAGTGGTTGATGTAACTGCCGAAAAATATTTTGTATTTTTCCCGTAGTTAGGCAATATTCGCCGGCGGATTTTCCTAGTGAAATATTTTGTCCTTCATTATGCCCCAAATGTAAGCGTCAGGTGGCGTCAGATCAGGTGAATGAGAAGGATATTCGAAGTCTGTTCCCCGAGAAATTATTCTATTATCGAAATGCTGACGGAGTAAGTCTAAGGTGCGCACAGCTGTATGGCTCGTTGCACCATCTTGTTGGAACCATTGTGTGCGAAACTGTAGATTTCGTGCACGGCAAAAGTTATTTAGATCTCTCACAAAAGTTATAATAATTTTTTCTCTATAACGCTCTTGGTTGACAGTAAGTGGATTCTGATTATCATCTTTAACGAAATAAGGACCAATCATTCCATGACCAGATACCGCGCACCAAACGATTACTCGAAGACTGTGGAGTGGTTTCTCTACAATGACATCAGGACGTTCAAGTCCAAGGAATCTGGTTGTTCGTCGATTAATATAGCCGATAAGATGAACGTGACTCTCGTCTGAAAACCATATGTTTTTCAAAAATTCGGGATCTTCGTAACTCAACATGCGACCACAGTAAATTTCTCTTGCACGTTAGTCCGCAGCATTTAGTCGTTGTCCAACTTGAATACGGTATGGATAACTACCAATTGATTTGAACATGCGACGTAAAGACGTTTAACTAATGGTGAGTTTACATGCAGTTCTTACAAGACTTCTTTGAGGTGATTGCACAACTTGGTTAAAAACACGTCCTTCATTTTCGTTAGTGCATACTGTTTTTCGACGACCTGATGAACCTTTACGTTGACACAATACACTACCAGTGCAACGAAATTTTTCAACAACAGCTAACATCACACTATTACTAGGAGCTGATTTAATAAATTTTTGTTGATATTTTATTGACACCTGTTCTAAGCTTGGACCATCATTACGACCTTTTTCGTATGAACGGAAATAATGCTCTACCAAAAAAACTTTTTCTTCCGTTGGAAGAACCATTTTTAAATCAAATTTAACTGCAGCGTACTATTAATATATCAACTAATGACAATTAAGTCAAATATGACAAATCCATATTACATAAACAACTCCACAGCACTCTCTGTTTATTTTGGCGGATACCGTATATTCTTTCCTTTGTATACAAATCATTTCATAGTTTAAGCCGCCGAGTATATTTTCATTTTATAGTTTATGTCACCGAGTATATATTCATTTTATATTATATATCGCCCGTTATAGATTCTTTCCTTTGTATACAAATAATTTTATAGTTTATGTCGCCGAATATATATTCATTTTATATTACATATACTCGCTATATATTTCAACCTCTGTATAGAAATTGTTTTAGACATAAAGATTTATAATTATTGTGAATCTCAGAGAACATTTTATTTTATCCTCTGGCTTCGGGGTAGAAACAATTTTTTTGTAGAAGGTTGATAGTTATTCAAAGCTCCGATGACATTTTTTTTACTATCTGGTTGCGATGGAGAAATCATTTTTCTGTGTGAAAATATTAATTCCGATTTTAAACTCAACATTTCAATGTACTGGTTTCCCCACTGCCACTAGATAGATATTGGTAGAAGCGCGCAGGTCGAACTAATCGAGGGAGGTGGGAAAGTGAGGCTGAAGGCAGATAGATTTTTAATCGAACTAGGAGTGCAAAAGTGCTGGCTAACCGGAGCTGGAGATAGCAATTGTGCACCGTCCGCTGAAAGTTGTTTTGGTTGCCAATTACCGATAAATTTCTTTTAGAGTTTTTTTCTGCATTTTAAAAAAGTTCTCGATAATTATGTTACTGTAAAGGTAAGAACTTTTAGTAACAAAAATCCGAAAAATAAGTGGTATTTTCAATTATAAATTCAGAATATTCATGCAGTTGATTTCCATTTTAAAATAAGTTGGAATATCTTTGTACACCGGAGTGTGTCAAACTATTTTATATCTCATCTGATTTAATACCTTTTCCGATTTTTTAGGCAGAATCTTGATTGAAATATCCGGGAGCGTCAGGCATACATAAACGCTAGGTCTTCCTGATATTTTAAATCTAAAGTTCCCGTTCTTTAATACCTTTTCCGATTTTGTATGGAGAATCTTGATTGAAATCTCCGGGAGCGCCAGGCATACATAAACGCTAGGGCTTCCTAATATTCTAAATCTAGATTCCTCGGTTTTTAGTATATTTCCCGACTTTTCTTTTTAGTGAGATTCGTGATATTTTAGTATCTTGCCCGATTTTCCTTTTGTAGATTGTAGATTACAAAGGGGTCGATTGGCCAATACCTGGCCTTTCCACACTGCGACCTGAAAAGATCTTCTGTGTATACCCTCCATCTATTTTTTGTCTCAGAGATCAAGGCTTCTAAAGAACCCTATTATCCGATTGGGAGCTATTTTTGTTACCTGGTCAGGTCTCAAGAACAACCGTTCCAGGTACCTATGGCGTTGGCGAACAAGTACTCCGCAATGGCATAATATATGTTCAGCCCTTTCATCTGCACTGTCATATAATCTACATGTTCCGCTGTCCACTTTTCCGATCTTGCAGAGGTGATATCTGAGTGGGAAGTGTCCCGTAAGGAGCCCTGTGATTGCTCTGCAATCAAATTTCTGATGCTCTGAGAGCGATTTAGCATGGCGAGCAGAAGGCTGTAGCAACATCTTTGCTTGTCTTTGGCCTGGAACATTTTTCCATTAGGCTGCACTAAGTTCCTTTTCCCATTTCCGGACTTCTTTCACAATGTGGCTTTTAGTAATGCCACAAAACGGTTCAGGTCCGATGAAAGGAGGGCTAGCTACTTCCTTTGCAAGACCATGGGCAGTCTCATTCCCATCAATTCCCTAGTGCCCGGGCACCCATAACAAAGATAGTTTGTTATATATAGCCAGTAGCTTAAGAGATTGTTTGCAGCTCCTGACTGTTTTGGACTCATAAGTTGTAGACCTTAGAGCTTTCAAAGCAGCCTGGCTGTCGGAGGCAATTGATATTCTGGCTGCGTTGAGGCGCTTTTTGAGGCACTCTTGAGCACAGAAGTCTATCGCTAGTATTTCCGCTTAGAATATTGTGGGAGTGTTACCTAGGGCTACTGATAACCTAAGATTAGGTCCTGTAGCCCCTATTCCTACTCCTTCGTTGGTTTTTGACCCATCAGTATTAAATGTGAGGGCACCCCTAGTTATTTCTGAGATTTCGTTCTGTGTTAACTCACGATCGGTCATAATAACATCTAGAGTAACTTCGAAATCTTGTTTAGCAGGCATTATGTCCCTAGGCATCATCATAGATTGGGTTGATCCAACCCTTAGTATCTCGAGATGTCCTGTCAAATCGCCGGGCTTTAGAGATTTACCCTGTGTTAACCTATATGCATTTTGCAGAGCAATCCTCCTTACATGTAAATGTAATGGAGGGAGATCTAGCATTACCTCCGAGGCCGCGCCAGGGCATGATCTCATTACACCCGTTATTTCTAAACATGCGAGTCTTTGCAATTTTTGCAACTCTATTGTAGCCCTTGTTGCGTTGTTTTTTCCACCATACAAGCGCAGCATACGAGATGATGGGTCTGACAACCGATTTTCCTTTTAGTGAAGTTCATGATATTTCAAATTTAGAGTTCCCGCTCGGTAATACCTTTTTCCGCTTTTGTAGGGAGATATTTTAAATCTAGAGTCCACGATCTTTAGTATCTTTTCCGATTTTATTTTATTTTTAGTGAGATTCCTGACAATTTGAGTCTAGATCCCCGACCGTGGTATTGTGTATTCCGATTTTACAGGGCGAATTCTGTTTGAAATCTCCGGGAGCGCCAGTCATACATAAACGCTAGGGCTTCCTGATATTTTAAATCTAGAGTACCCGATCATTAGTATCTTTTCCGATTTTATAGTTTTTTTTATATAGAAGTAATATTTAACCCGTTCCATTCATGAAATCTTATAAAAGATTTGAATGAGAAGACCACCAAATTTTGAAAAGTTGTTGTTTGCTTCTACCGCTTCTTTTTCATATACTCTATTTTATGACCATAAACCACTCTGGCTTATATCCTGCCTGCTTCGTCACTAATTTGTGCATATCTAATATACATATAGTTTAAATAATACATATGTGCTTCTGGGATACAAAGGTATTGTCTCCTCTTATGAGTATTGTGTTTTTTTTTATACATGTAACGGCTTGGTAGAGAATATAATTATAATAGAACCTAAACAAACCATTGTGTTTTATTGACCTACTATAGATTAGCACCTCCCTAGGGTAGAGTAGTTGTTTGGCTGCAGGAATTTTAGCTTCCCCGTACTATGAACCAGGATAATAATATTTATTTCAGGACTAGCGAGAACGTTTCTATATTTAGCAATAACCTCCCGGATTTTGACGACAGTAGACCCCTGGAATTTACCGTACCTCCATCTGAGGCTACCTGAAACTCTCGACGATTGAAGTCGAGGAGCCGTGGAGACAACCACGTTAAAAATCTGGCGCCCGAGAAAGTGTGAGATATCAAAATTGTCAAAGGTGACGTTCCGAGGCCTTAAGAGGTAGGGCAAGAGGCTGCTACCGTTACCACACACCTCAGGATCGCGTCACAGTGGCAGTAAACTCTTGAAAAATGCCAGATGGTCATCTTCTTTGGTTTCCTCTACGATTGATCTCTTTGTTCTGATGAACTCCAATTTCTGTTCTTCGATGGCCACTGAAGCATCAAAGTGACTTTTTTTGTTTTGGAGTTGGCTCTTCAAAACTGTTCGGGGTTCTGCAAAATGACTCGATGTGCCTGTGGACGAGTCCTCAACATTTTCTGATGTAGGTGTCGCTGGCTCGACGTTCACGGTATCTGGCATTTCGTCTATCGTTTCCGTCTCTACTCTATCATCATCAGAATTCACATTAGATTGCATCTCCGTAGCAAGCAATTCATCCTGAGAATCTACCAAATTTTCCGGTTATAGTCGAGGCTTAAACTGATCTTTTAAGAATAGTGAACTTTTAAAATAAGGCCAGTGGGATTTAGTTTCAATGTCTCCAGGATCTCCTGACCGTGGAATCGGAATCTTTTTCAGTTCCCGTCGAATATTATCCCTTAAATTTTTCGATTTGGTTTGGGCCGACTTCACTGGGAAAAAAATTCAGTTACGAAAAGTAGTTTATTTGAAAGTGTGTTAAAATAGAATATCAGTGCTAAAACGAGGTTTAATTTTACAACTAGTGTAAAAATTACTCAGTGTTTACACTTCCTATTCACTGTCAAACTGTCACTAACCAAAACTTTATTTTTCTAATGAATTACAAAATTTTGTCTTAGAACACAATGCAAAATAGCTTGTGTTTTGCACACGATGTGTTGAAACACTCGCTACGCTCGCGTTTAAATCTTCTAGTGTTGAACAAGTAAAAACACGCTCATTTTGCAACTGGTTATAACATAACTATTGATCAACGACTAATTTTGTCATTGCGGATATTTAGCTACAGAGGAATCTTTCAAAAGCTTACCATTCACTTTTCGCATGGGAGCAACAACGGTTGGATCAATTGTTAAAGAGACTGTTCGCACTATATGGAATTTATTACAGCCAATACACTTGCCTGTTCCAACACAGGATGAATTCATGAAAATCACTAAGGATTACATGAACATCCGGAATTTTCCCAACTGCTTAGGTGCTTTGGATGGGAAGCACGTGAAAATTAAATGCCCCAGCCATTCAGGCAGTATGTTCTCTAATTATAAAAAATTCTCATCGATCGTTATTCAAGCAGTCTGCGATGAAAATAACCGATTTACTGTAATAGAGGTGGGAGAATATGGACAACAATCGGATGGGGGCACGTTTCAACGCTCGGCTCTGTTTAAATTACTTTCAAAGAAACAATTAAATGTACCAACTAAACAGTGTCTACAACATACGCAAATTCGCATGCCACTGGTTTTCATTGCCGATGAAGCATATCCACTACAAGGAAACTTGCTTAAACCATATAGTAGACAAACTCTGAATGCTGAAAGGCTGTACTTTAATCAGCGATTGTCCAGAGCTAGGAAGACGATTGAATATTCATTTGGCATAATGTGTGCAAAATGGAGAATATCATTCAAAGCCAGAGAAACAGACGAACAACTCGCCGACATTATAATCAAGACAATTTGCCTTTTACATAATATTCTCATATATAAAGAGGGATTTGGAGGGAATTTGAAATTAATCACAGAAAGCGCTGCAAACAACATTTTTGCCAGACCAAATTGGAACATAAGAGGTCGGGTGCGTCATCAAGCAATTTTTATTCGTGACACATTTAGAAATTACTTAAATACTTTCCCTGTTCAATACCAGTGACTCTGTATATAAAATAAATATTACTTAAATTTACTTGCCTGTTATTCCACATTCTTTAACCACTTCTGCCCAAAATTCAACTGATACATAGCGGTTTCTATGATCTGGATGAGAAGCATCCCATAATGCACGCCTGTTGACTACTATGATTATTATATTCACTTGCTCAACCATTGTGTATGTACTACGTACAATGTACAAGTGAGTTTATTTGTCAAAATTTGAAAAGAATGCAGCTAGTACCGTCCAGTATCAACGTGACAATAAATCTAATTTTTATCTCGACGCGCATCGCCTCGCTTGTCTCGTCGCATAGTACTGCGTTAACCTCTTTACTATGTTTGACCCCATTACCATACACGATGAAATAAAAGCCGCGTCTCTTACATCGTCGCTCTGCCTCTAGCCTCGTCGTTCCACTATGTTTGTACCCTAACACTGATGAACGTTGTTTTATGACAAGAGACTATTCCACTCGTCTTCTTCACTCCTTCATCTCAGTGAATATTGCTTCTGGTATATCAATGTATGATGAACTCAAGTTTTTGAAATCAAAACTTGAGAATCACATTTTGGAAAATATGAATTGGAAAACTTCCTCCAAAAACTGCTTCTCAATGCACAAAAAGAAAAATTCTACCCAAACTAATCAAATGGTGCGATGCTGTTGGATATAACAGCCATGAGGACGTAAAGTTGGTTAATTAAAGCTGGAAGATTATATAGAACCTCAACTGAGCGGTCACCTAGCGCGGAGTTTAAAAAAGAGATATTAACAGAAGATGATGTATTTTTTAGAATAACAGTTGGCCATGGAGCAGTCTTCGATAGGACTTTTCTTTGTATATCGATAGTAATCTGGTTCGTGAATGGAAGTAGACTGCAAGTTGAGTTGTGCGATTAAACTGTTTATTTGTGTAAATACACTTGTATATACTTACACCAGAAGTTGAGACAATTTGTACAAGTATGTAGTTAATAACTACCCATAATAAATGTAAAATGATAAGGTGTCCCTGTGTCGGTGACTGCCGAGGGAAGCACTTTAATGCTTCGATACTCACACATCAGCATCTGAAATTCCACTCCCGACCCATCTCTCTATTGTTTTATGCTGAAAAATCGCCGGCAAAGAACCCGGGGCATACTTAACGAAACGCAATTGACGTCACTCTGTGGTTATGACCAATAAGAGGGTACCGGTGAGTTACGGTTCGTTAGATATGCCCCGTATTCCTTGGCGGGCAAAAACCGTTGGAGCACGTGATGCAGGGGTGGTTTAAGAATTTTATGATGGTTTATGTTTGGAACATAATAATCAAATTTGTTTCCAAACACATTGCCACCCGAAAAGGTTGAAGAGAGATTTGGGACATAAATGCAGATAACAGGGGGTATTACTAAACAAGTTAGTGAAATCACATTGAAATACAGATGTAAATGGATTTAAATATAATAAAGGAATGATTTGTGTGCCTAAGAACAGGCAAAAAAATGCTTTCCCAACTAAATTGTTACTAAATAAATTGACTAAATCTACTATATACAACAATGAATGAGCTATCTACAATAGGATGATACCCATAACTGTCAGCCAATCTACCTGTTTGTGTTGAATGGAGTGAGCTAGTCAGTCAGAGTGGTACTTTCTGCTCTGGGCAGAAGAATAATCTTAGTGATAGGGCGTGTGGAAAGTCCTGACTTGGTTAAAATTTGTACGGAGCGCACTTTGTTGTCTTTTCCTGTAAATATTTTTGATACTCGAGCCAATGGCCATTGCTTAGTAGAGGAAGTACGAGGCCATTAAGTTGGATGTTGGATTGTGGATGCATCCATTTTGGCCGATTTTGTAAGCGGTTAAGATAGTCCACTGACCATATTTTCCAGAATTGTTGTTGTGCTTTTGTACAAAACTGCCACTCTTTTGGTCTGTTTACGGGACGAGAAGAGACATCTTCTTCAGGATAGGATAATAAGGGAGGGTGGATCAAGAAATGTCCTGGTGTTAATGGGTCATTAGGGTCATCGGATAGGAGAAACAGAGGACGCGAGTTCAGAATAGCTTCTACTTGGGTGAGTATGGTGTACAGTTGTTCAAATGTATAGGACGAAGTTCCTAATATTTTTAATAGATGTGTTTTTGAGCTCTTGATGGCTGCCTCCCATAGCCCTCCCCAATGCAGAGATCTGGGAGGAATAAATTTCCACTGTATTTTGGATTGGGTTAAAAAATCTTGTAATTGAGGATAGTGTTTGTTCAGAAAGTTATAAATGTTATTGAGATAATTGTTTGCTCCAGTGAAGTTGGTAGCATTGTCGCTGAATATTGTTTTAGGTAATTCTCTGCGGGAAATGAACCTTTTAAGGCATGCAAGGAATGCCTCGGTTGAGAGATCTGAAACGAGCTCTAGGTGTATAGCTTTGGTTGCAAAGCAGACGAATACGGCGATGTATGTTTTTATAAGTGGAGCTTTTCTTAGAGACGAGGATTTCGTCAGCAACGGCCCTCCAAAGTCTAATCCTTTGTTTGTGAAGGGTCTGGAAGGGGTTACTCTTTCCTTGGGTAGATCGGCCATTATTTGTTGTGAAGTAATAGCACTGAATCGAATGCAAACATTGCAACTATGTATGATCTTTTTTATCATTCGTAAACCATCCAAAGGCCAGTAGTTGAGTCTTGTTAAGTGAAGTACTGCTTGTGGACCAGCGTGCCGAGAGCGTTTATGTTCGTGTTCGAGCAATAGGAAGGTGAAGGGATTTTTTGAAGGAAGAAGAATAGGATGACGTTGTTCATAAGGCAAATTTGATTGGGACAGTCGCCCACCAACTCTAATGATTTGATTGTTATCTAAGAAGGGATTGAGAGAAGCTATTTGCTTGTTACTAATTGGCACGTCAGATTTCAGTGGATGCAGTTTTTGCTTAAAAAAGGCTGATTAAACATGTTTGATAAGGAAAGACGTAGATTGGTTGAGTTCTGAAGGAGTGAGCGGACCACTGATCTTATTGGTTGAATGTCTGCAGTTTTGAATGTAGCGTAGAACGTATGCGAAGGATCTTTGTAATCTTGAGTAGTTGGAAAATGTTGCAATGAAACTGCTCCACGTGTTAGTAATGGCTTTAGTACTCAGAGCTACGTGTTTTTTCTCTTCGGGAGGATTGACTACCAGGGAAAAGGAGTCGTATTGGTCAATACTGGAAGATTGATCTGATAAAAAGGCGAGGCCTAATAACCATAGGGAGCGTGTTTCTAATGAGAATTTTCCTCGAGACAGCATGTCTGCGGGGTTGAGGGTGGAAGCTATATGTCTCCAGGTGACGTTGGAAGTGTTTTCTTGGATTGTCGTGACTCTATTAGTCACAAATGTAGTCCACTAGAACGGAGACCCATGGATCCACGATAAAGCAACCTGTGAGTCAGACCAGAGTGATGTGTTTGAAATAGTAAGAGTTTGAGAGAAGGCATCTGAGACTCGTTTGTACCACGAAGAAAAAAGAACCATTGCGCATAAATCCAATTTCGGGATGGTTGATGGTTTCTTAATAGGCGCTACTTTAGACTTTGCCGCCAAGAGGTTAGAAGATGCTGCTTTTCAGAATTAAATGTTCGTAGGTAGATACAACACCCATATGCTGAAGTGCTAGCATCACAGAAGCCGTGTAATTCATATTTCACCGCTGGTTGGCTGGTTTTGATACATCGAAGGACCGTAAAATTTGATAGTTGAGATATATTATTTTTGAATAATGACCATTCATTGAGAATGTCAGAGTTTTCTATGGATTGATCCCATGTTAGTTTTAGTGCCCATAGTTTTTGCATGATAAGTTTACCTGCTACTATAACTGGATTAACCAGTCCAAGAGGGTCATAACATTGGGCAATTAAAGACAAAGCTTTGCGCTTCGCGAGTGTATGTGTTTCTACAGTACTTGGGGTAGATATTTGGAAGCTGTCAGATGAAGGATTCCAGTTCAGGCCTAAAACTTTGCAAGGTGTGTCATTTAAATTCACATCTTTGAGGGTAGAATCACTTTTAAGGATTGACTGTAAGAAAGTTGATGAGTTAGATCGGAGTTTATGTAATTCGAAGGGGGCTTCTGATAATATTTGTACGAGAGATTCATTTAGGGTGGATAACTCGTTTTCTGAGTCAGTGCCTGGAAGAATGTCGTCTACGTAGGTCTGTGATAGTATCGAGATGTGTGCAAGATGTAGATGAGGATGCTTGAGGGCTATGTCATTTAGCACTCTGCAGGCTAGATAAGGAGCGCTTTTTGGCCGAATGAAACTGTATTTAATTCGATACAGGATAAGTCTTCATCTTTGTTGTTTCTCCACAATACATTTTGTAGAAAGCGGAATTTGGGATTTAGAGATACTTGCCTGTACATTTTTGTAATATCGGCAGTAAGGGCAAATTTGAAAGTTCGAAATCGGAGCAGTATATCAAAAAGTGGAGGCTGAACTAATGGGCCTCTCAAAGAGATGTCAGTCAAAGATAGGGAAGAAATTGATTTGGCAGAAAAGTCGAAAACGACTCGCATTTTGGTGCTGAGACTATGCTCACGTATTACGCTTAGGTGTGGGACATAGTATTTGTTTTCTGCGAGAGAATTTTGCAGGGTTAGAGGTACTATCGTTCCGTGGCCTAGTTGAAGGTATTCGTCAAATACTGCTTTGTACTCCTGTTTGAGTTGAGGGAATTTGTCTAGTTTATGTTCCAATGAAAGAAATCGATTTTTTGCTTGAACAAATGGGTCATCCAGCTCTTTGTGAGCGTTTGCATAAATAAGAGGAAGGTCCACTTGATACCGTGCATCGGGTAAAATTCTAGTTGTATTTTTGAATATAGTTTCGGCTAATTCGTCGTCTTCAGATAATATTGGTCCTGGAGGACAGGCTTGCTGTTCCAAGAAATTTTCAAGTAAAGTTTCTAACTTGTCATTATTTTCATTGTGTGACGTAATTGAATGAAAAAAGTGAGATGCTTGATGGCACATTGAATGATGTTTTAAACATTGAGGTGGGACTGTCCCGGATAAAATCCATCCCAATTTGGTTTGAACGAGAGTTGGAAGATTTTAGCCTAAGGAGTGTAGGCCTGGCTGTAGGAGTTCGTAGTAGATGTCTGCACCCAGAAGTAAATCGATATCTCCAGGAGCGTGGAAGTCCTCGTCGGTTCACTGTCCTTGGAGGTGGGAAGGTATGTTCAAATTAGATGCTTTGACTGCTACTTGAGGTAGCTGCGAGGTTATTTGTGGCACTACTGCACAATTGACAAAAAATCCTTTAGAAGATGTTCTATGAGAGAATATTTTGAGCTCTTGCATTTCATGTACTAAGTTACTGTCATTCAAGATGCCCGAGATATGTAATTTAGTTAGCTTTTTTGTGCCACCTATGGTAGTTGCCAGAGAATCTGTGATAAATGAACTCTGGCTACCGGAATCCTGAAGAGCTCTGGCTGTGATTGGTCGCCCGCTTGCCGGGTAAATATGGACCTTGGCAGTGGCTAACAGGATATGAGATCCTGTAGTGCTCAAGGCTGAGAGAGAAGATGAGTGTTGGGTTTGACTTGAGTTGAGACGTTGAGATTGATTAGAGGTAGTTGGAGTTGAGTGTGAGTGATCGAGGGTTTGAGTATCTTGAGACGGATTATGAGATGATTGATATGCTGAAGAGGTGTACACTGCAGCACTAGACGTATTGTGTCTATCGTGCAAGTGTAGAAGAGAGTGGTGCTTTTTGTGACACACAGAACATGTAGCTTTAGATAAACACTCTTGAATAGAGTGATTGGCTCCTAAACAGTTATAACAGAGTTGAATTTGTTTGACAAAGTTCATGCGATCTGATATAGGAAGGGATAGGAAAGATTGGCATTGGTAGATGCGATGACCATCGTTTTTGCAATGCGTACATTTCTTTATTTGAAATCCAGTGCCCATGTTTTGATTTAAATTATTATGACTGGTTTGATTTAGATGATTCGATTGATGGGAGCTTTGACTGCTCCCACTGTTGGAAGAAGAGAACCTTTGGTGCGAATTTGAATTTGAGAGCAAGGAGACTTGATTGTGAGATTGAGATTTGTAAGAAGTCCTAGCGTTTGAACCTGGGAGTTTAGAAAATTTACTGTCAGGAAGTGAATCTTGATACAAGTTTTCTAAAATAATGTAGTGTTTGCTAAAAAATTCAAACAATTCATTAGTGTCTGATAGTTGACTTGGTTTAGCTTGTTCCTCAAACGCTTTCTTCGTGGCATAATCGAGTTTTTGATCCAACAAGTAAACTATCAGAGGCCCGAACAGTTCTTTTTCTGATAATCCTAGATTATTTAGAGCGTCTAGAACTACTTTTGTGTTAGCTGGAAATTGTCTCAAATTCTGTGCATTACATTTCGAAATAGATGGGCATTGACAATAACGTTTGATAATGGGCTAGCACTATACCATGGGTCGGAAATAATAGTCAGTGACTAATTTTTAGCATATAGGTATCTCAAGGGAGGCAAGGGCAGAGAGAAGCAATTCCAGTGGCGGAAGCAGTTCGCTTTTAAATAAATAATGTGTAATTACATATTATTTTTAGCCGCTCCTAATGTACTGTTTCCGAACTAATGCTGACGTCACTGACTATTATTTACAACTTCTGGTATAGTTGCTTTTTATTGCTGTATCTTTTTTCTAAAATATCCAGTGCGATGCTGGAATTATCATCGGTTACTATCAGCGCTTCAACCATTTTGAGGGGTTCCGCTCACAAATACGATTTTGAATAATATAGTTTTTCAGATTTGGATGTCAGTTTGGCATTATTTATGATGAGGGCTCTAAAAAGACTCATAAAGGAAGGATACTCAACACAATTACCTGAAAACGTTGGCAAATGTATATTTGGAAGTTTTATGTGTAGTTCCTGGGATGAAGCAGCATCCGGCTGAGGTTTTACATCATTGATTTTATCTACCATTTCCTCTAGGAATGCTAGAAGGTCCATACAATAGTTTTCATACTCCTCTCTGTCCTCGCTTTCAGCTGTTCCATCCAGGTCCCGAAGTTTGTCTTGATTCAGTACGTAGGAAGCGAGTTGTTTTTCCATGATGTCAATTCCAGCTTGAATTTGACGTTTGACTTTACACCCCGTATTGGCTTGATGCCAGTTTGCCACACGAGCAATTTTTGCCTTTATGTCATTGACTTTGTTTTTTAGAGCCTCCATGATCGCTGTCTGTCAATAGAGTTCCTCAAATATAGTAGGGAGGAAACTAGCTCCTGCAGTATTTGATTTGTAACAAATAGCTGCTTTATTACAGTGTTAATATATGGAAAAATTGGGTAGCCTCTTAAATTTCCTTTTACTAGGAAGTAAACTTAGATGTAGTTGATAAGCCCCCGTACTATTGGGTAGCCTGAATGTAGTTGAGATTTGATCAATGATAAATTTCCTTTATTGGGAAATAAATTTAGATATAGTTGATAAGCCCCCGTACTATTGGGTAGCCAAGAATATAGTTGATATTTGTTCAATGATAAATTTCCTTCATTGGGAAATAAATTTAGATATTGTTGATAAGCCCCCGTACTATTGGGTAGCCAAGAATGTAGTTGAGATGTGATCAATGATAAATTTCCTTTATAAGAAATAAATTTAGATATAGTTGATAAGCCCCCGTACTATTTGGTAGCCAAGAATTTAGTTTAGATTTGATTAATGCTTTTTAAATTTCTTTTTAATGTAGCTTCCTTTTACTTCAGAGAACTATATTGACAAAACAGGTTGATGTTTAGTTGATCTGCCATTAAAGTTTTTATTAAAATAATTCTAGCTGGCTCTTTCATATATATAAAACGATAATAATATAAATGCATGCAAATTAAAACACAGAGGGTGTGATTTTCATTTCTCGTGGAGTTTTGACTGTCACAAAACGTCTAGACGATATCTGAAACAGAGAATACAAGCACATATGCAAATATAGGAGCCAGCTGATATCGGTTTTAAATGTTTTTGATATAATATTCACATATATAGGTGATACATATAAAAATAACAACTATTACCTTTTCAGTGTTTGATATTGAATAATTTGTAGCTATGCAGTGTTTTTAGCTGTTTTACATATAGTCAAATATTTTATTGATTTGCTTTTTAATGCTATTGACTTGAGTTTAATTAGGTTAGATAATTATTTTTTGTAACTGACCTGATAGTTTTGCACTGATTCACTTACTAAACACTGTGTTCGATGTTTTCTTGCTTGATTTATAGATGAGCTGGAGTTCTTGTAGATAGTTGAATTAGCTGAAGAAATTAGTTTTTTCTTCTTGCACTTTATACTGGGTTACTAGTCGTATTCACTCTTTTTTGAACATTTTCAATTTACTTCCGGCTCGATGGATCATGTAGAATTGTATTATATCTTCCAATTCTATGGGTCTTCGATAGGATTTTTCTTTGTATATCGATAGTAATCTGGTTCGTGAATGGAAGTAGACTGCAAGTTGAGTTATGCGATTAAACTGTTTATTTGTGTAAATACACTTGTATATAGTTACACCAGAAGTTGAGACAATTTGTACAAGTATGTAGTTAATAACTACCCATAATAAATTTAAAATGATAAGGTGTCCATTTGTCGGTGACTGCCGAGGGAACCACTTCAATGTTTTGATGCTCACACATCAGCATCTGAAATTTCACTCCCGACCCATCTCTCTATTGTTTTATGCTGAAAAATCGCCGGCAGAGAACCCGGGACATACTTAACGAAACTCAATTGACGTCACTCTGTGTTATGACCAATAAGAGGGTACCGGTGAGTTACGGTTCGTTAGATGTGCCCCGTATTCCTTGGCGGGCTAAAACCGTTGGAGCACGTGATGCAGGGGTGGTTTAAGAATTTTCTGATGGTTCATGTTTGGAACATATTAATTAAATTTCTTTCCAAACAATATGTATAAAAGTCAAAATTTTGGCGGAGGCGCAGGCATTTCTTCGAACTGTTTACTATTATTTTTGTGACTTGTCTAAACTGAAGGAAGGTCGATTGTTTATGCGAGCTGCAATCGAGAAGTTTCCGGAATGAAGTACGCTTACTATATAAGCAACTACCTACCAACCGCAGTTCTGTTTATAATGTGATCGCGTGAGATGAACAGAGAATAAGTAAATAGTAAAGGATTCATATAAATTGAGTCTAAGTGAATGAGCAGTACTGAAGTGATTACTACATAAGTTAATGTAAGTGAATATACTGTGTAGTTAATATAAATTCGTGAATAAATAAATTAAGTGAACAGACACTCCGTGTGAATAAATTTATCACTCCCGTTGTAATAAAACCTTTTAAATAAATAAGAAAATTATTACAATACAAAGATTATAGTCTATTTCTTAATGTAGCCTCATTGAATATTCAAATAGAAAATTATCTCTTACTGAGTGATCCTAAGAATTTTACAAGTAAATACTAAAATTCTAATGCAAAACAAGTAGGTGTCTGTATTGGTTATCTGTACATCCATGTTTCAGCTGAAAATACAATATGGTAATAAAACTGAACAGTGCCAGCTAAACGATAAACAGTGCGGCAGTGGCGGAGATTACGATATTAGTTCATTTTGCTTATTTAATTAGATTCGGTCAACATTACAGTTGAAATAAAATTCATTCGTTTAGGCCTATTAACAAGTTACATTCTCATTTTTATTGAATTAAATTAATTAAAGAAAATATAGTTCAATTTTCATAATTCAAATTTATTGACAATGAATTATTGTTTGGGAAACGACCCAAACAAAGGAAAAAATATAACATATTTTTTACCAAATAAAATTAAGTACGGCACTGTATTTTCTTACAATGCATTAACGTCAAACATATACCACCAACCGTACAACATACAGTTAATCCTAGTTGGCTCATACGTCAAATCAATACATTTTATTATTTGATTGGTCAAACAAGGAAAATGGCAGCTGTGAGTTTTTCGTCACTTCCGCCTTCTCCTTGATATGAGATTCTCTCGTAGCGACACATCGTTTTTTGTTGTAAGGTATAGAAATCAAGCAAGGCACAGCCCTTTTTTTAATACCAGGCAGTGGGCCACATGGTGTTATATTAGTCCACAGCGACATATTCATAGTACAATTTAAGTGTTAGTTCAACAAGAACTAAATTGATAGTCGACACAAGGATATTTTTCACATCAACAGTATAAGTTTAAAGGCTGTTTACAACAGCCTAGACCTTCTAAGTTTTAGAAAAGAGCATATCCACACATGTTTAGCTTTAAATACTGAATAGAATATGCTGTAGAAATGATTTTACGTGGTTTTGAGGCAGTTGAGGTTTTCCAGATGATTCAAGTGATACCTGCAAAGGGTGAAAATTGGTAAACATAGCATGTTTTTCAAAAAGAGGTGAATAAGGTTTTGAATTGCCTGACGGCGTCCATTGCTGGTTATTGGAATCATTTGATAGTTGGAAATTGGATCTTTTATGGTGCATATAGACCAATTTAGGAGCTTGGTATAGTGCATCCGGGCCAAATGGCATAAAACAGGTGAATTCTTTTCAATTTTTATGTCATACAAGTTAACCTCAAATTTAAACAAACAACATTAAAATAAAAGACTTAGGAATTAGTCTTACACAACAAGTGTTTCACGTTTTCATCTTTCAACGCAGTAATTGTTTAGTAAAATAAGTGAATTTAACCATACTAATACAACTTCTATACGCATCATATATATTGCACTTTGAGTTATTTAGTTATAAGTTAACCTAGAAATTGTTCGTTTTTATTTACATTTGTTTAGATTTGAATAAATTTTGTTTGTTAAGTTAGCTCATTCATATTATTTACAAGTACTATAGTTTTAATACCTACAACTTAAATCCAATTACCTATGGAGCTCCCTTAATAGAGCTATTTCAGTTTTATTGAGTTGGTCCACTAGCCAGGTTCATTAGTTAAACCTACTGAAAGTGGTATCAAGAGGAAAAGCAAATCCACTTTTGATCCAAATGTATATTAAGTAAAGTAAACATACCATTTATAGGAAATATTGAATTCAATCTATAGTATCATCTTCTTTGCTGGCCATACAAGAATCATCCGGAAACTCGTCAAGAGAGATCACCATCGGTTCATTAGTATGTTCTATGAGGTTATCTAAAACCCACATTTTCTCTTATTCTTTAATTACATGATTCACAGTATCTCTCCAGTTCTCTTCAGTTATTGTTATCAATGAGTACTTCATGAGTTCACGAACATCTTTCATTTTAAATGTTTTATTATGTCTAGCTACATAACCTTTCATTTGGGCCCATATTACCTCTATCGCATTTAATTCACATTGATATGGCGGCAAACAAAGCACTGTTATCCCACGATTCTTGGCTATTTCATCAATAACAAACTTTTTAAATTGTAGCTTGTGATCTGAAGCAAGCCACCTTCAAAAGTTCGTCTTTCAACATATCATCTTCAAATGGTATATCTTTTACGATTAACAAGTTTCTAATATCAGCTTTTCTCCAAGAGGTAGATGGAAGATTTCCTGTTAATCGCGAATGATAAGTGGCATTGTCCATAACGATTACAGCATTATTTGGAATTAATTCGACCATTTGTGTATAATACTCTTCAAAAACATCTGTAGTCATTTCTTCATGATAGTATTTGGTTGATGTTGACCGAAACTCCAGTAAACCACCTTCAACGAACCCTTGATTGCATCCAATATGCGTTATTATTAGTCGGCGACCTTTACCCATGGAAGTTTTCAGTCCTTCTATGAAAGCTTGACGACTGGTTCGAATACATTTGTCCTGCCATATTTTTTTTACTGAATGTCCTTCATTGAGCCATGTCTCATCTACATAATAGATTTGTCTTTCCTCCTGTCTGTATTTTCGGATATCTCGTAAATACTGGCGTCTCCAACATATTATTTCTCCGTTGTCGATTAGCACTGATTTGCGACTTTTCATCTCCCAAGTAAAATTTAATTTGTGTATTATTTTCCACAAAGTTTTTCGCCCTATGTGAGGCAAATTCTCGTCCTCCTTCACCATTCTTAGAATTATGTCAAGGGTTGGAATCTCTTTTTTAAAATATAATTCATGTACTTTTCGTCTTATTGTATTTTGCATATGTTCATCAAGGTCAAATGGTTTTCTTCCAGTGGACTTTTCAGGTGGAGATATATTTCCATTTTTCCTCTCTCTTAGAAGCCTGTAAAAAGTAGACTCATTAACTCCTGTCATATTGGAACATGTCGACACTATATTTCTAACAGTAGCAGCCGGCATTTGATGTACAACAGCATCATGCACATTTAACACTACAGTCTTCGTTTGCAAGCTTAGCACACTCTCATACTTCACTGGGGTAAAACTTGAAGTCATTTTTCACAACACAGTTAACACTTATGGAACATAAGCGACTCCAAGCAAAACAAATTATACAAATTTTGGCGAGACCAAGTTTCACCGTATATATTTGCAAAATTTCTAAGTAGTCATTGGGACAATCCCTAGTAGGACCCTATTGTAATGTTTCTTGGAAATGTTATTATCACCATTTCGGAAATCAGAAAGTAATTATCTGGAGAATGAATTGATAAATGGTTTGTTAATATGTCTCCCAAGATTTGACCTGCTTCAAATTCTCAGGATAATTAATGAAATACTCAGTCATGATAGTTGCGTTACAAGATTATTTTAAAAATAATTTATTATTTTAACTGTACGTACTCTACAAATGTATGAAAGTCAGTTAGTTGTTTTAACCAACCGAATTTACATTTATATTACCTTTATATATCAGCTCGGGTATAAAATAAAATAGTAAATAAATTCCTTAGATGACATTTTCGCGTGCTGTCAGATAATAAGAAACAGACTATAACTTATTCAAGCAAATGAGAAATAGAGTGCTTCAAATTTCGAATCCTAGATATTCCATCAAAAAAATTCTAAATTATTGTAGAATCTGTTTTATGAAAACTCTTATTCTCCATATCTTTTAGAACAAATTTTATATAATACTTATGAAAGAAGGGCTGACGTGACTAATGACATAACACCAAATTTAAAATACAGTGACAGTATAACTGACAATTTATGTGTCTTTACCATATATAAAATCAGTCGCACCAAGAATTTCTGGCATATTGAAATGTCATAATATAGAAATTGCTAACAAACAACACCTAAAAATTAATTTAATTTTCACTAGTAATACCACTAGAGGTCAAATTATGTCATGAGTGAAAAAAAATTTCCGGATATTAATTTGACTTCGCCTGGTGAGAAAATTCCACACCGAATTGTAGTGGAGAATCATTTATTTTTAAGATTTATTTCAACAATGCCAATTATTTTCTTCACCAAGTCACCAGCAAATCATAAAATGCGTGGTCGACTTAATTGTTGATTTGCCATGGTATCTAAACGAGACCCTAACCTCGAAATCATTATTTCACTTTTGAAGCTGTCAAGTAGCATGACGTGAAAAAAAGTTTCGCTTCGGTCATGAAAGTGAAGAAAATATTAGCCAGGAGACTGAGCAGTTGACACCCACGAATACCAGGAAATCGAAGCAAGCGTATGGAGGCGAATTGAGCGAAAAAAAAATCGAATAATTTTCATAGAGCGAATATACATGTGGAAGAACTGGCGTTTATTCTTGAAGATTATGGGTTCAACATGCGAAAAAAGTACTCCGAAGGCTACAGGGAGAGTGTAATCAAAGTTTTAAGGAATTCCACAGCCAAGCAGTTGCAGGAATATTATCTTGAAAAGTATAATCGCAAATTTAATCCATTCTCTGACATACAATTATGAACGCAAGAGCTGCAAAAAATGCGTCGGAAGGTACAAATGGATCCAAACAGGAGAAAGGAAAGTTCATCTGCACTATTGTATTGAATGTTGTAGTGAAGTGAAGTCACGTTTCAAATACTCCGATAAACAAGCAAAGTTATAGTGGAAAAAGTCCAAAGTAATAGTTAAAATCTACACCAAAATGTAGAAGAAGATGAGTACAATACAGTGAGTAATAAAATCCATTGATGAAACAATTATCAATTCAGATATAATTAGGAAATTAGACGTACAAATCGATATACAATCATATTTTGTTATCTGCAGTATTTCCAGTTCTTGAAACAAAAACGCATACCTACCTTGTTAGCACTAATTACAATTATAGTACAGGAACCTAAATAACTATGAGTGATCTTACAAACAATCTATTATTGGAACAAATAAAGAGTTTTAATGAACAAAAGACAAATGAAATAAAAAATGAAATTAACTCTATAAGAGAAAAAGTAGAACACTCTGAAGAACAGATTTTATATCTAAAAATTGAATCACTTATTTGGAAAGAGCAAATAACAAAAACAATATAGCTATTTTTGGACTACCATCAATCGATCAAAATAATCTACTAACAAGAACTCTAGTAAACATAAATCAAGCCTTAAATAAAAATTATAACGAACGATATATTAACAATATATATATATATATATAAATATATATATATATATATATATATATATACATTTGGAAAAACAGGACCTATGATTCTTGAATTATTATCATATTTATTGAAACAGAAGGTATTCAGAGAATTACCTAAACTAAATGGAACTGGTAGTTCAATTACCCCCGACCTTAGACCAGAAAATCAAGCTATTCAAAAAACTCTTTTGACTTACCAAAAAAGAGCTAGAGCAATCAACTTAGTAGCATATATAAAAAAGTTTACGCTATATATATACGACGTTCCACAGAAGATCGATGATCTAGAAACGCGTGAATACGAAGAACCTGACATGAACCTACCGCAAAAATCAGACAGTCCCATCTCCCTCCAACTCCGATTAGTCACCAAGAAAAAATACTTCAAGAACTCGGACTTACAGAAGAGCTAATAACACATAAACTGGTATCAGAAAGTGACAAAATTAACAACAAAGAAAAAATAACTACGGGCAAGAAAATCGTAAGTAATCGACCAACCTCAGAGTCAACATCTGGACCGAGTACGAGGAAGCGTAATGACTCTTCAAAAATGGCGGAAAACGGGGGTACGCAGATGTACTCTAAGAATGTAACAATAAAATCAAATAAAATTATCAAAAAGTTACCCCTCAAAGAAGATCATTTGATTGTACTTGTTTTTCACTTTATGTTAACTGTTCTTATATTTTAGAATTAACAAATATAACTAACAAATAAATCAAATAGTTTTTAGCTTCATTTATCATTGCTATAAACTGTGGTCTTTCTTTGTCAACAATGGACCAGTACATAAGGGACTTCAATATTCCAACTGTAGACACATTTACAATAAACGACCTCAAACAATGTGAAAAAATCTTCAAAATAAATGAAAGTAATATTAACTTGGAAATATTACACAATTAAATTAGGAGTATTTCGAAAAATATAGACGAACTTAAAATTTCTTTGGGCAGCGTCATGGAATTTGACTGTCTAGTTCTAACTGAAACATGGCCAATCGCTGATATCAATTTATTCAATATACCAGGGTATTGCTGATGATACCGTAATTTATCATGATTCTGAAACATGGGATAATTTAATAGCGAAAGTTGAAACTGATATCTGTCAAATAATAAAAATGGTTAGAATATAAATTATTAACAATAAATATTTTAAAAACTTACCTCCTTCATATCACCCACTTTTAACGAACTCTGGATAAGTACTAATGAACCATTTATAATTTTACCGGTAAAGAGTGTAAAGTATCTGAGTATGAGTATAGACCAGGATATGAAATGGAAATCTCATATTGCGTTTCAGGGTGTAAAACTTAGGATTATGGTATATAAATTCAAAATACTCAAAGACTTACTACATGTGCATATTCTGAGAATATTGTATCATGCATTGGTTGATTATCATCTTCGATGCGGAGTCTTCAGTTGGGGCAGTGCATTCAAAACTCACTTGTTTCCACTGGAAGTTTTACAACGGCGATTTTTAAAACTTTTTTGCTCGAAAGAAGCTCTTTATCCACAGATGATCTTTATTATGTGACACAAGTGATGAATTCAAGACAACATTATTTTCACAATTCGAACATTAAGTATCACATGAAAAACAAGCAGCTCAACTTCCGTCCCACAACTATAACACCCGTTAACAACATCTTTTTACAATCCCTTTAATGTTAAAGACATACTTTCTTATTTCTAGCACCCAGACTGAACTATAGTCTTCCACAGCAATTAGAAAATATCGCCAATCCCAACAAATACAAAAAACTGCTAAAAAGACACACATTCAAAATTCATAGGCAAATCATAACAGGTCTGTTAGAAAAATGACTCCTTATTTTGAAATTTGGAAATAAAATATCCATTCATGTTATATTTTGGTATTGAATATTTTATATTACTTTAGGTATCAATGTATATATGTAATGTTTTTTTATATATTTTTTATTTTCGTGTGTCGAAGCAAGTGTCTTAAACTCTTATCGGATACCGCTTTACTCGCCACCTTTATAATTTTTAATTAGATAAGTATGTAACACACTCAAGTAAATGAAGCTTCGAAGAGAAAAACAACTACATTCCTAGCTAATACCACGCAGAATATTGAATTATATCCCCTTCGAGTAACGTGACGTCGATCGAAACTTTTGTCTGTGGGTATTAGCCAGGAATGTAGTTATTTTCCTCTTCGAAGAACGGTCAGGCTAATATGTCGAAATTATTAAAATTTCGACTAAAAATTAAAATGCATTTTTTATATAGACACACCTCGTATTTTATGCAATTTTTATTCATATATATATATATATATATATATATAATACATATAAATATATATATATATATATATATATATATATATATATATATTTTTCATTTATATTTCTTGGGAATTTTTGGTCCTGGATTAATTAAATCATTAGATGATTTTTAAATGTTTATTGTAATACATTAACGTTTCGGTCGTTTTTGACCTTCATCAGAATATAAAACACTGTGGATTACATTCCAGCGAGTGCCACATCACATATTAAATTAAGTTAAAATAAAATGAACTTTAACGATACATTTAAAAACATTTTACAAGTAACGGTGTGTGTATCTCAACCTTCAGTACTACTATGAGGGTCTCAATATATGGCTTGTCGACCCCTTGTTCTGTTAGGGCATTTATTACTGCTCTGGGATATATAGAGTCGAATGCTTTCTCAAAGTCGATGAAGGCTAGTGCTAGTGGTTGGTTGTATTCTTTGGTTCGACTGATAACCTCTTTGAGGGTATGGATGTGATCTATTGTACTGAAGCCTTTGCGGAATCCAGCCTGTTCTCGTGGTTGGGCCGAGTCTAGTGTATTTTGTATTCTGTTGTGAATGATCTTTGTGAATACCTTGTACGTCACTGGTAGTAGACATATTGGTCTGTAGTTCTTAATGTCTTCTTTGCTGCCTTTCTTGTGGATCAACACTATAAGGGCGCTGTTCCACTCTTTAGGTATGCTCCTGGACATCAGACAGTTCGTGTATAGTTTGGCAAGGTACTTCCATGTTTTAGCTCTTGCATATTTGAGTATTTCGGTCGTGATGCCGTAATTTCCCGCTGCTTTGCCATTTTTCATGCTTTTCAGTGCCATTTCTACTTCCTCCACCAAAACTTCTGGTATGGCATCTTCTGAGTGTTCTATTATTTCTTCCAAATTTTCAGGGGCCTTGTATAGGTCTCCATAGAATTTGGCTACTAGGTCTATTATTTCATTCCTGTCTGTGGTTCTTGTGTTTCCATCAGTTAATGCAACTATCTGTCTTTTCCCTATTATTAGTGCCCTTTTTGCATTTTTGTAGCTTTTACGGTTTTCTATTGTTGTTTGTACCAGTTTCTCGTTGTAATTCCTGATATCTTCTGCGATTTTCTTTCGTATCGTCTTGCACAGTTCGGTGTATTCAATTCTTTGAATGTTTGTTGTCTTTTTCATTTCTCTTCGTTTTTGTAATAGTGCTTTTGTTTCCGGAGTTAGTTTTTTGTGTTCACCTCGTTGTTGCAGACCTCCCACTTCTACGGCGCAGTTTCGAATTGTGTCCATCAGTTCAGGGTTGTTATATTCCACTTTTTGTAGTCTTTCTTCTAGTAGTGCTTCATATTGGTGAGAGTTCTCTCTCAGCCTTTCGTTGTTTATGTTTTTCGTTGTGTTGGTTTTGAAATTCAAACTTCATTAAATAATTATAAAGTAACCTAAAAAAATTAAAATAACTAAGTAACGAACAAACAAATTATGTATCGATTAGTCTTATGTGAAATATGACATAAAGTATATTCTAATTATATTTATTTTTACATTTACAAAATTTTTTAATGAATATTTATATTGAATTTACTTAAAATATTTTACATGTAAGTACATATAATTATTTCTCTATTTTCAAATCATATTCATATTTGTATATGTATTATAGTGCCCTGAAAAAGTGTCAAAAGGACACGAAAGCTTGGCGGCATTTTGTAAATAAAAGATCTTGGCGTTGATTCTTTGGACTGAAATCCCCGTTATCCCCACCTATATAGCATTTTTCAGTCGTTATTTAAAAAAAAATTTTTTATGTATATAAATATATATATACATATGTATATACATTTATATATATATATATATATATATATATATATATATATATATATATAGATAAACCCAAATGTCTAGAATGTTAAGCTGTCTAAATTGGCCAAAAATCAAAATTTTGGAATTAGACACAATGTATACTTACGAGCATGCAAATTAAAGCAACCATAGGAATCCCGAAATATATACTTGACACCAAAACTCATTTTTTCACGGTATGTATAATTAGCTGTAGTAGTCATTTTTTTAATTAATCAAATAATGGAAGTTTGTAAGGAAAATTTCATACCAACAGTGCATCAACCAAAGTTAGTTATTCAATAGGATAAAACTGATTCCGAACAATGCCTTTTAAAATTTACGAGTGCACCTCAACCTAGTATTTTATTCATATAGCGTTCGCAATTTAAGTTCGGAACGTGTGAACACGTTAATTGCAGTTACGATGCAACTCAATAACGAATCGCTTGCCTACACCATCACTTTTATAAAAAGTCAGAACCGTAACTTCGTTGGAATTCCCATTTCCATTTATTTGGTTAACAAATGAAAAAAAGTTAGAGGTTTTCAATATAAAATTGCGATTATTATTTTGAATATTGTTGTTTAACTGTATGAATCACATCAAATGAGTAGATTCGTTATTTATTTTCTTCACAATACCAGATTTTATTAAAAAATGTAGCAGATAAATTTCTACAGTATTAATTCTGAATTGCAAACAAAATTGATAATTCAACATCTTAAGCACACGAACAGCAAGGATTTAGATTGAATACAATAGATCAGCATATATGTGTTTTATTGATTCGGAAAATGTGTTTGATCGTGAACAATTAGGAGATGTTGTTTATCTGCTTTACAACAGGCAAATTCCACATAACCTTAATACCCAAGTATCTATCATATGGAGCTTCCAATAGAAATTTTGATAATCATTCTTTCGCTAGAGGGGTGAAATGGCCTCCATTTTTCTTTTGTGAAAAAGGCCGTTATCTAAGAAATTTACTAATATCTATGCCCTGTTAAATATTTAGCACTGATTTCGTCATTGAATAGTTGGACCACATTGTGGAACTTCTTATTTCTTCTTAGTTCCAAAAAATAAGCTAATAATACATTTTCTAGAATTTTTCAGTTTCACAGCATTCTTCCTTTAATTTCCTGACAGCTGCATTACCTCAGGGGTATACAATCTAAGTCAAAACCTAAAATTTTAGTTTATAAATCGAAATTTTTACTAATTATCTCACAATAATAGTAACTTTTTATTAATTCAAGTTATTTCTCGAATACATTAACAAAAACAACAACTTGAAAATTCAGTTTTAAAACACGCGCTTTATACAAATATTTTTTTTATTTATCACAATCTTCACGCATTTGATGAATATTTCAGGTTTTTTCGAAGAAAAGATACTTTTTTGACTGTATTTCTCTACAGATTTGTTACAAAAATATCACTTTCACTCCCAATAGAACAATATATAATTATTTGTTATGAAAACTTGACACTAGATGATGAATTCTTTTTTTCCCATACACATTGAAAAAAATGGTACAAAACGACAGTGAGTTTCTCATATTCACCTATTAATAAAACATCTCAATTCATCTGACCGAATAAGCTCAAATTCAAATTACAGATAAATCAATTCATTTCACTTCATTACTGAATTTCGTCCATTCAATTATCCCCATACATATGAGATTAGTTAGGGTATTTTTGATCTCCCAACAGAAGCAATCGAAATTTTCATTAAATTTAATATTTGGTTGTGAAGAGACTTTATAATTACAATTAACAGTAAATCATTCAATAACAAAAACGTATTAATTAAATTGTATCAGATAAGTATGTGGTTTGATAGTGATAAAACGTTATTGAAAGAAGATTTGACATTTTCTCTTATCATTGATACTAATTGTTCGATTTCTAATGAAACTGAAATATCCCATCATCCTCCATAACATTATAGACGTTATTATAGCCATTTCTGAATTTGTTAATTTTCGTTTGACTCTGACTGAGGATATGACCGCAGTTCAGCTGGAAATGTGTAACAATCATAATTTATAGTTGATTGTACCTGTTTTTCCTGTTCCTATGAATTGGTATACAAATAGACTCCGCCTGTTGCAAACCAGAATATCATGCAGATGCTGATAAAAAGTATGTATGGGAAAACGATGATACCTAATGTAAAATGGAAATCTACTTCTAGTGAATGAAATTATAAATATCATCTAGTCTAAGTATTGTTTCGTTATTCTATGAATGACATTGTGATTTATGGCGGTATTGAAAGCAGAGCTAATGATGAATCAGATGACTTTCAATCAACCAAATTAAGCAAAGGCTCAAAGCTTTATATTTTCATTACCCACCCAGTATTTTTGTTAAAATGCATCTATAAAGTATGTGAAAAAGAAAGTGTACAGTGTTGTTACGAATTATTACAAACGTATGTAGACGTACACCGACTAAATATCAAAACGATGACGTCTGACATTCTCGGGGCTAGAGTTTCTAGCAGTACGGTCGTGCGGTCCATAAATAACAAAAATGTCCTAAATGGACGTCATTTAAATTGAAATAAGCATCCTAATAAAGCCCCAACTAACCCAAAGGTTCATCGCGTTATTATATTAAGTCCCAATATATATACGAAAAAAAAATTAAAATACTTATATATCAAATTTAACAATTTAATATTTATAGTTTTTAAAAAAATTCGCAAAATCTATCAATATACTCAATGGGATATTAAACCGACATCCAGTTTTCCGTATTTTATTAAAATATATTAGTAATACTTTGCAAAAATTAAATTAAACATTTTTTGAACCGAATATTTTAGGAGAAAACTGGAAATCAGGAATTCCTAAATATTTGCAACTTTCACTACAGATACGTCACAAACCCAAAAATGGGTTAGCCACTTTCTAATTATATATTTCGAAGATTTCAATGAAGTTCTGATTATATGTTTCATGAAGTGACAGCCAGCTATAAGAAGGCCAATCGAATTTGAAGTTTGAAGACTTGTCAAAGTCGTAGTTTGTATTCGTTTTCTCTTTATAGCATATAGAAGTAATACTTTTTTTTGTCTATGGTTTACAGTTCACACGAGCTTGACGTTTCAATATTATGAAAAAATAAAAGCATTGTGTTAATATATTCTTAGCTAAGTTTAGTTAGCTGTTCTCTACAATTATTTAAGTTGGAATAATGTCAATATCATATAAATCTTGTTTTGTATCATACTGCACGAACAGAACCGTTAGAACGCCTCGTAAAAAGTTTGTATGGGTCCCTGCAGTAGAAGTTGAACGAAAATTGTGGTTTAAGGCTGCTAGAAGAGAATATAAACAGACTACAACTAGTTACTATTGCAGTGAAGATCATTTTGATGTAAGTAATTACATATTAATGTGTAGAAAGTATCAATATATTTAAACATGTTGGATTTTTTGTTTGAAAGTGACATGGAAAATTATGATCAACACTCGATGATGGCAGGGAAAATTATTTTGAAACCATTAGTTGTGCATCATGTTTTCAATTGGCCAGAATCTTCTTCAAACAAAAAGCTTAAATTAGATGAGTTGGTAGTCCTACATGAATCTGTTTTAACCGAAGATTCTCATTATGATGTTGGTACTCAAACCTCCTGAAGAATGATCAATCAATACCAACAAACAAGTCCCCTAGAGGTGAAAAGTGTTGCTGTTAGTTGTCAGTTAACATCTCAGAGTATTGTTAAATTGGATAATTTAGATCTGATTATTACAAAAGAAGTAACGATCTCACCAATAAAAAATACATTTTTTAAGGTAGTAGATATCACATCGGCATAGGCAACAGCTAAAAATGTACCCTCAAGCAGCTATTTTTTGTCACCAACTGACACAAGTGAATCAAAAGACGTACAATTGCACAATACAATCACTCTTGTTGAAAATATCCGAAGAGAAATATAGGTGTTCCTAAAGTGTGGTATGTCATTCTAATTAATTTACTTTGTAAAAATGATTTAAATAAATAAATGTTGTAATATGCCTAATGAAAATCAATTTAAATCATTCATTTGCAAGATTAGCAGATCAGTTTTCATTATCAGTAGAAGGAGTTTCAAAAATATTCAAAACTGAAATTTATAAACATTATAAGAAAACATTCATATTTTGGCCTTCAGAAAGGCAAATAAAAAAGCATTTGCCTATTTCGTTTCGAGGAAAATATAATAATGTGCAATCTATTATAGATTGTTTTGAAATACAAATTCAGAAGCCTACTAATCCTGTGCATCAGACATTTACTTGGTCACAATACAAAAAATGTAACACAGTCAAATATCTTATATCTTGTACCCATGATGGATTTGTAAATTTTGTATCAACAGGCTATGGTGGACCCATTACTGATATAACAGTAACGCAAGAGTGTGATTATTCAAATTGTCTACCTGACAATGCTGTGAAAATGGCAGATCGTGGTTTTAAAGAAATTTAATCCTTGTTACAATCAAAACATTGTAAGCTCTTAAGAACCCCAAGTGTGAGGAGTTCAATAAAACCTTCAAAGCATGGGGTGATGGAAACGAAAGCTATAGCGAGTTTGAGAATTCATATTGAAAGTGTTATTGACCATAATTTATTACAACATACAGATGCTCTTGTTTCCATAGCATGTGCATTGATAAACTTACAATCTCCATTAATTAAATCTTAAGATTACCTTTTCTTTGAAAAGACTTGTATTTGTTATCTATTTTTCTCTACATATGAATTATAAATGAAGTTGTTAAGTTTATTGTATTTAGTTATTTTGAATTCAGTCTGCTCTACTATCTATCTATATATAATATATAATTCGAAATCGTTTATTTGTCTGGCCGATACTTGGTTCCTATCTGAAGCCAGAACGGGTTGCTAGTGTAAATATAAATGAACCCAACTCAAATTCTTAGCTTGGTGAAATAACTGAATCATACTACAAAGATGCCAAATAAGTGTACTCTTCAAATTCATCAAATACCTAGTTTATTTATATGGATTTATCCGTAGTGATAATTGATCTGATACATGCACCTGTAAATTTTACCCTATATTTGTATATGTATCTATTGATTTATAATTATAGTAATTATTACTACCATTCCACTTTCTTTTACTTTTGTTATGTGTATTATATTATCTAAGTATTGTTTTGAAATTGGTTTCTTATCAATTCAGTGGTAGAATTTTGTATATATCATTTTAAGTTTTGTGAACTAATTAGAATACATTTACTGAAGAAAAATACTGTTTCGCTGTGAAGTTTTCAAAAGTGGTGTTTATTATTTCACATGTAAAGAATAAGTTCTGAACTTCAAACTTTACCTGAGATAGTGGTTTCAAACAAAAATTTTTGTCAGTATTGAGGATAATTCATCCAGTCTGTTGAAAAAATACAGGACAGAGAGCAGTTTATTGATAATAAAAGTTCCATAAAAATGTTTACAGTTAGTAACTATATCTGTTATAAACGTTTAATCATAAGGAAGCCACTGGAAAATTATTTCATTCAAAATTCCGAAACCTGGTTTTACTACGACAAAAAGTCCCTTTTTTTAGTTGTTGTATTCATTTGCAAATGAGGCTGAGTTTTGTACTTATTCGTAAGGTCACCTTTTTTAATATAAGTCACTAGACTTTTTGCTGTTGCTGGACATTCAACTTCCACTACATATTCATTTGTAATTGCATCAGGAGAAGTTCCAAAAATCCGATTGTCAGCAATGATGAATAATTCAGCTTCTTCAAATTTGGAAGAAACTTTGTGAGCTCTTATAATAGAGCATATTGAAGTTCAATCAACTTTTTTGCATTTTGCAAGTTCAAACACTTGAGAGGCTGTAACTCCATATCTGGGCTAATACCAAAGTGCACTTGTATTTTGCCCTCTTGTTGATTCTTCTGCTTGAATATTAGCACCTTGCATTAAATCAAACGTTTGTGTATTTTCAAATTATCATATTCCAGTTCCATATTTCCATACTGAGCTGGCAATTGATTTTCCTTCTCTTAGCTTCAACAATCAGATCATTAAAAAATGCCCTATTATCATTTGACATTTCTTGGTTAGAGGAGCTGGAAGATAACTGTTTAACATCAATAAATTTTAGAGTTGTTCCAATTTCAATTGCAATGGTTTTTGCCAGTAACTAGTGACCTCAGTTGGAGATGGTTCTTTACTTCTTCGGTGAACCCACATAAAAAAGCAAGGGCATGTTTGCAGCCTCCCAAAAACAAACATTGTATGATTGAATAGATATTTCTAAAGTATTCTTATCGAACATTGTTGCACTTAGTTTTTGACACAATAATTTATTTTTATAAAGCAAATTTTCATTGTTCACTGTCAAGGATGTAGGTGAAAATAAAAAAATAATTGAACAAGTTGCCCTTGCTAGAGTGACCTATGTATATCTTACACATTTATATACTATATTTAACATTTACATTGACTGTAAACCATATGTATATTCATTATTTTGTCAACCATGCCAACTTTCCCTTCACAACAATAAATAATACAAGCCTTTTTCGATCTTAGTTGTATACTGTTCATCAAATAAAATAAAATGGAATTTCAACATATATGTCTATTCAATTGTAGTGACCTAATATTTTATTACCTTCAGATGCTGGACATATATTACAATGAACATCTTGAACAGTTTCTTCTTCCTGTATCGATAACTCCACAGTGTAGTTTGACTTTGTAACATTATGTTCTGGACATACTTCTCTCCAAAGAGTTCAACTGTTATTTTCTCGTTTGACTTCAACAAAGCCAATGGCATTATCATCATAAGATTCTCTCATCCATCTAAAATATGATTATTCTTAACAATATAATATATAAACATTTTTATTTGATTTAAAGACATTTCTCAATTAATATACAATACACTAGGTATTAATAGCATACATTTAATGTGAGATATTAATTTACCGAGATGCTTTCGAACCCTTCTAATATATTGAATCTATCGTTCTTTTTTAAAAACTCATGCACCATAAAAATGTCTAAATGTAGTAAATTATTGGAATTTTCCTGTACGAACCCAGTCATTCTAATAAATTACGAAAAAAAAACTAACTGTAAATGCGTCAACGAAAACTAATGATAGGTAGCAGTAAGATTTTTAAAATAATCTAATGTGAGGGTTGTCCCCACGTTTGAGGTCACAATATTATTTGCTAAGAGATATTCTAATGAACACTCACCTTTTGCGTTGTTACTGGTGCTTCCTCACACGATATTGTGTGCGTTGGCATCACAACCAATTATAATTGGCAGCCGTCTGCTTTTGCAGTGTCTCACTAGCTCTTGTACTTCTTCTGGCGGTGTCATCGGCCCCTCTCCAGCGAAGTAGGCAGAGGCAATGACAATGTCTCGGTCGAGACACACCCCTAATGTTGAGGTGAACCATGATTAGAGCAAGGTTCCGTGATGCGTATTCTGAAACACAAATATACATGTAACTTCTGTCATTCTGACGATGATATTTAATATCCAAACAGTTGTAAATTTCTTTGATTTTTTATCATTTTTTCAATGTATTGTGGAAATATCTAGAAACAGTTAGTTTCACTCAAAACAGTAATATCTTAATGGAGGTAATCCAGACACTCTAGAACGTGACAATGATCAGTAGCCTCAATATGAACCATAGTTATTCGTATGTTTGTTATGTTTAGCGATGGAAAGATAGACTAGTGTTTATATGTACTGCACAAGAAGATGATGATTCAATGTTAGAACAAACTAATACATTTCAAAGGGTGACTATTGGAGCTCAAACCTATCACTGATTAGTCATTGACTAGATTGTTGTTCTATGTAGATGAAAAACATGGTTAGATGGTAGTTACTCCATGTAATTATTGTAATATGACCACCCAGTGTGACCATTTCTAGATAATTACTTGTTTAACCCATAGTTCACTTATAAAACCACTTCGCCACAATAAAGTTTCTTGTTACTTCAAAGTCCAAATTCCAACTCAATTCAGGTGAAGTAGTTTTTATTAAGTTCTTCCAACCACTTCAAACTATTATTGCTTTTAAAAACCTCGTAAATCTAACTAGTGAGGCGGGTTTCGCCATCGCAGAAGCAGCCTATATATTTCATGTTACTTTGAATTATTACATTTAATAAACTCTCAAGTAAATAAATACACTTCGCTTCGATATTATAACCATACATCTTGTCAAGTAACCAAATTTCTATTACAACGATAAAAGGATCTAATCTATTCGCGGTAATGTAACCGCTCCCGGTTTTATGAGTGTATTAGGTAACTTTATTGCTTTATTGAAGGTGTACAACAATTTGGGGATTTACTTTGTATAACAATGATTATAAAGTGTAATCAGGAAGTAACGTAACGGTTTGATTTAGTAACTTTATAGCTACATAGAAATTTTTAATTCAAGTCTCAGTTGAAAATACATTCTTTCAGTTATAAGTTAGTGGAAAACGAGTAGAGCTACTAGTCATACTGTCGCAGAACACAATTTACGTTTGAAATAAGATCCTACTCCATATCTCAACAATTTCAGGCACTTTCATTTCAATCGTGCGCTCGTTCACTTGGATTCCTGGAGTCAGAATATTTTGATAGTGCGGTGATTTTCGTTTTGTTTTAGTCAATTTTTTCTTAGTTTCTAGTTAGGTATTTAATAGATTTAGTAATTGTTACTATGGTCAGTTTAATTTAGTGGATTTTTGTGGACAATAATTTGTGAAAATATTTTGTGTAGGCAGTGGATTAGTTAACTTGACAGTAAGGTATGTATGAATTTCTTTCCGATAAAATAAAGTTTGAATTATAGTCGAGTGGCGCTACTTTGCGCTGAAAATCGAAATTTTAACCAATATTTCAGTTGTTACTTTATCGAATGGTTTAAAAATTGAGTATATGGATTTGTAAATTTGAAAAAAAAAGAAATGAGAGAATATTTTTTTTAATTTCCATATCCACTTTCAAATGTTAAAATGTTTGTTCATTAATTCTTGAAATATTCTATTTCAGACAGAATCTGGAAACATGAGTGGCTCCAATAAAATAATTCATAGTCAAGCTCGACAAATCATATACAGTGTATATCAATTTATGAAAATAGAAAAAGAACAGGATGCCCTAAAAATTCCTCTGAGCAGTTTGCAGGAGAGAGTAGCCAAAGCGTGTAACCTTTCTGTCGCCTCGGTGAAACGTATTGTTGATAATAGAAGGTAATAGAAAATCCCCCGGTGAACGCTTTAAAACGCCCCGAAAAACCCTCAACAAAACTCCAACTTCTAAAGGATCCGTTGATGAACTTGAGCAAGAAATAATTCGAGAAATTATCTATTCATACACAGCGATACATAACAGAAGGCCTACCATGAAAAGAATCTTCGAATCGGTGAAAAATGAAACTGGGATACATTTTACTGGCAAAATAGATTCGTTTATACGATTGGTTAAAAGGATGGGATTCAGATGAAAAAAAACTAAAGATAACAGAGAAGTCTTAATGGAGAAATTCGACATAAAAGCAAAAAGAATTGAATATTTAAGGTAGTTGAGAAAATACAAAAAAGAGGGACGGCCAATTATATATACTGATGAAACCTACATTCACAGTTCACATACGGTACCAAAAGCATGGGACGATGGCAAAAATAAATGCTTAAAAGTACCTGTGTCTAGAGGTCAAAGGCTTATTATCTTACATGCTGGAGGTGAAGCAGGATTCATACCTAGGGCGCTTACAATTTTTAAATCAGGAATGAAAACCGGAGACTATCACGACGAAATGAACAATACAAATTTTGGCAAGTGGTTGAAAGAAAAATTCATTCTCAGTGCTCCAAAAAAATGCGTATCGGTATTAGATAATGCCTCTTATCATAATGCATTGTTAGAACCCATTCCAAAGTTTTCATGGAAAAAAGATGCAATGCAGAAGTGGCTTACTGAAAGAAATATTTTTCATTAGTTAAAAGCAACTAAAGCTGAACTATATTTAATTATAAAAATGCACAAGGTAGGATTCAAAACATACATAAAATTTTAGCAGAATATGACATTTTAACGTTACGTTAACCACCCTATCATCAGGAGATAAACCCAATAGAAAAAATATGGCCGTTGGTAAAGAACGAAGTAGCTGCTTGCAACGATCCTTTGAAATTAAATGATGTGTGGAAATTAACAGAAAAAACATTTTGCGAGGTGACTGTAGAACATTGGAAAAATATTTGTGCGAATGTGACAAAAGCTGAAAACGAATATATTGAAAGAGAACATATTATGGACAACGTGGCGGATTTATTGATAAACTTAGGAGAGGATAGTAGTGACAGCGAAAGTGAATTTTCAGATAATGAAGCCGACGACGATGATGACTTAGGATGCAAGCCCATCGTGTAGCCTGTTTTTTTTACTTCAATTTTAACTTCAATCATTTTCAGTGTTGAATGACAATTGTTTGATTTAATTAATTATTATTAACATTTGTTATTATCTATAAAAATAATGTGCACAACACATCTGTAAACTCCTTTTTGGGAATCATGTGATTGTCGTGTTCGGGTTCGGCTTATGGGAAAATATTCATATTGGTCTAAAAATTTGATTTTAACTTAAATTTTGATTTCCGATTCTAATTATCAACTAATGATTAATAATAATTAAATATTTATTTTAGATATAGTGAAATATTAGCTTATTACGGCTGTAATAAGCTTTTAATGCTTTTTGGGTAATAAATAAATCAAATTTTTATATTCTATTTTTAAATAAAATTATAAAGTAATTTTTAACCTACTTCTCATCGGCTATAAGATGCAAACCCATTTTATGGTACCATCAAACAGACTTTTTCAGGTCTCACTTTAATAATTCTGTGCATCGTTGCCGTTTACTTCTGCGCAACTATTTTCAAGGTCACAGCTCAACTCGTTTTCCACTAACTATAATAATAATAATAACAACCACAGAGTGCATTCCTGTTCATGGAACAAATAGCAGCTTCCGAAATTCTCTTATATTCGTTCAAATAACAAATAAAATGAGAGTTCGGTCCTGACACAACAAGTCACTGGTTTCAGTTAAGTTCCCAAAATTTGAAAAATTCAACTTATGTGATCCTATTATAATGAGTTCTGTACAGTTTAAACTACTTTCAAAAAATGAACATAAGTCTATGTTGTCTTACCCTTCAATGTGATCTACACAGACAATGTAAATAGCATATCAACTTTAAGAATCAACAAACTAGTTTTATAAGCCAATATTTACAATGCGACGTATTCGAAACTTCTGGCCAAATTACCTCAAAATTAATTAACTACCATAATTGATACCAACTCTATTACTCCAACCACAGTTCCTAGAAGTTTCCATAGCAAAAAACAAACGTCTTTAGTACTATCAGCAATGTTACAGTATAACCTCATTATAGTTGTGATGATCTCAAAAAGACATTGTCCGAAAAGACATTATTAAATTTGTGTAAATAGTAATTTCCATGTGGTTAGCGGGCATCGATCTATTAAGGTCAGGTAAACATAACAAAAGCATGTCCGCTGTAAACATATCATATTCACATGCTCAGGAAGGTCAATAGTAAGGGCCACTGACTCATAAGCTCGAAGATTTCCTATAAATAGGAAGGTTCGACAATTTCATGATGATTCATTATTATTATTTTGGATAGTTCAAATGTATATATTGTGTATCTATTATTTGTGTTCGTAATTCTAAATTATATTTTATCCCAGTGAGTTTTAAACGATGTTATTTATTCAACCCCTAAATAATGGTTACGAGGTAAGTGTTTCTCAAAGATAAATGGTTTTATGGTTGGAGTAGTCTATACGAGGGGCACTAAGTAACCATCAGATAGTGGGTTCATTAATTCGAAAAAGGAACATAATTCTCTCATCAAGGCTTCCAAATAATCGTGTTTATATGTATTTGGCAATTGAAAGAGTAATCGATGATTCTATGTACAATTAGGGCTCCATTACCGTCAGCAGTGAAAAATTAGTTACTCGCTAGCTCATAAGTGGGGCCGATAGAATCATACTTTCCAATATAATGCCCAACATTACCACATTAAATACTCAGATGAGTTATCAAAACTAGGTGTCAATCAAGTTTCTTCTTTGATTATATTTCTAAAAATCAGTACAATATACCTGAAGTTTATTTTAGTCCTTATACCCGGCAGCTAACAAAATCGATATTGACCGAATTCAGATAATCTAGCTACTGAATATATTTACCTTCCAAACGTGCAACAAATGCAAAGCTGAATATTACATAGCCTCACAATGTTGCAATAGTACCAAACAATTAGAACACATCTAGTTTGTCAACAAAAAATCAACCTTACACGTTTTCATAAACATTCCCTTTAACTCCAGCCAAAACCCACCCTCTTTTCTCTATCACCAACAGCAAAAGTTACTAACAAACAATACAATGAACGGCTTCAAATATCAAAACTTACTTTTCCGCATCTGTGAGATGCCCTCAACAATATATTATCATAAAATTGTCATTTGTATACACTTCGAGGGATGCATCGTGCTAACAAACCGAAATTTCCCCAAAAATAATCAAAAATAATGTATATCTGGATTTATAGGACTCATTGTTCTCGTTCTAGTCAGCTGAAAATCAATAGGGTACATCTGTGAGACACCTTGAAAAATATCCAATTGTAACATCGGTCACTTGTATACACTACCAAAATTTCTCCAAAAATGACCAAAAATGTGGCAGTTCAGGTACCGTAGTATCCGTTGTACTAGCTCTGGTGAGGGAAAAATCGATAAGGTTTATCTACAAGACGTCTTGAATAATATTCGATAATATAATTAGTCACTTGTATACACTCTGGAGATTGTATCGTGCTTACAAACTGAAAATTCTCCAAAAATTAGGTACTCCAAGTCTCATAGTACCCGTTGTACTGGCTTCAGTGTGCTGCATATCAATACGGTTTATCTTCGAGATGCCCTGGATAATATATAATCATGAAATTGGTCACTTGTATATACTGCGGAGGCTGTATCGTGCTAACACACCGAAATTCCTCCAAAAATGTTGCACTTAAAGTACAAGCACCTGTTCTACAAACACTGGTAGGCGGAATATCAATAGGTGTCATCTGTGAAGCGTCCTGAATAATACTAAATCATAAAATTGGTGACTTGTTGCACTCCGGAGGCTGTAACTAAAATTTCTCAAAAAATCACAACAATGTCGTACGTCAAGTACCATAGCACACGTTGTACTGGCTGTGGTGAGCTGAAAACCAATAGGGTTAATTTATGAGTTGTCCAGAACAATATTCAATCAAAAATTTTTTGACATGTTTCACTCCGGAGGCTGTCTCGTGCGACCAAGACATGTAACGTAAAGTGGCCGACGACAACGACGACGACGACGAAGTACACACGGGATTTTTTTCAAAAACCGTTCTTTCGTGTTGTTCTTGATGAAAAACTTTTCTCGCTTATTAGATAGGTTGGGGGTAAGAGTAAAAATACCAAATTGGACATACGATCCCACAACAGAAGACTTTTTTCATTCAAGTGACAATGACGACATCAATTAATACCGAAGTAGAAAAGAAAAAATTCTTATCGATAATAGCTTAACACCCTCAAAGTTATTTAAAAAACTACCAACTCTAAAATAGAGAAGAAACAGCCATGTCCTGCAATGAGTTCAAAGAATAGCTATTTGTATAACAAGGGAGGAAGGTGCTACTTCTCCTCCTGTGGATGAAGTAGCGGAGGGCATTAATAATTCAAGTGAGGAAAAGGCAGTTTACTCCCATGTTATACATATGATTTTTCCGCCTCCCTCAAATACCAAGACATTTTTAATTAATTTGGGTATTTATGAAACTAACAAACATAATTTATCAAAGAACTAAAAATCATAAGTAGGTACAGTATAACATAAACGCACGGTATTTCCATCAAATTCACTTGAATCACTTATTTTTCAGATGAGATTTGATATTTTGTTGATACATTATAGCGTAACAAACTTATAAACTGTTATTCTGTCGATCGACCCTAGCATGCTATAATATTTCTGTCCTAAATTCGAAAACCGTGTGACGTGTTTCCCAGCTCCTTACATGGCTCTTGCCACCTTAGTACGTCACTTTGGACACCCTAGATACAAAATCTCCGGAGTTATTGCTCGGGCGCCAGATTTTTAACGTGGTTACATCCACGGCCCTCTGACGTCACTGCTGAGCAGTTTCAGATAGCCTCAAATGGAGGTACGGTCAGTTCCAGGGGTCTAATTGTATGTCATCCGGCAGGATTGTATCCAGAAACTTCCTCACTGGTCCTAAAATAAAAGTTATTCTCCTTGCCCACGCTACGGAGAAGCTAAATTAGTGGAGCAAAACGACTACTCTACCATAGGGTTATTATAGTCTATAATAGGCCAGTAAAACACAGAGGTTCGGTTAGGTTATATTCCATCAATGTCTTTATTCAACAATATATACAGGATCTGTAGCTGCTCAAATCGTTATGTATAAAAAACCGTATCATACATAAAAGGAAACCATACCCTGATATCCACAGAAAAGCAGAGAAATATAAGCGAACTATCATCTATATACACTTAATATGCGTTCATTAGAGACGAAATGGGCAGGACATAATCGGGAGAGGTTTGTTAGCAAAAGCAATGTTTTAATATGAAAATGAAGCGTTAAAAGCAAACTTTTACGGGTCTTTTAATATACAGGTTAATCATTAAAATAACTAAAATGGATCCTACGTTGATGCAAGCAAAGTGTTTTCGGAATTTTTCGGATCCGTGAATCAAAATGTCAAAGAGCCCTGGCTAGGCGCCTGGAAATTCTCAAGATTTCAATTCTAACGGGATTCACGTCTACTAATTAAAATACCAAAAAACCCTGGCTAGACGCCTGGATGTCTCCAATATTTCAACAGAAACGCAAATTTGGAAATCGGGAGTGGATACTAACGGTTGAGATCCGGGAATTAAAATATCAAAGAGCCCTGGGTAGACACCTGGAAGTTCAGAAGATTTCAATTAGAACGGAATTTACGTCCTCTAGTTAAAATACCAAAGAGCCCCGGTTAGACGCCTGGAAGTCTTCAATATTTCAACCGAAACGTGAGTTTGGAAATCGGGAATGGATACTATCGGTTGGGATCCGGGGTACAGGAAAAGACCATTCATATTATAATTTCCAAAAATTCTTACCTTCGGAGTTACCGCTTCGACTTTATAAAAACGGAAAAAAAATACTCAAAAAAAATTACAAAAGAAACGGATAACAGTTTGAACAAATTTTTATGGGTGAAGCGTTGTCCTACTGCTGGCGGTTGCAATTTGGGGCTGGATACTACTGTCCAACTGTCAACTCTCGTCGCTAGCACTAACCAGGTTTCAAACTGCTTTTCACCTCGCTCTGCTAGTTCAACTTGCGCGGTCATTACTCTGTATTCCGCGGTAGGGGAAAACATAAATTCTACAATCGAATCGCGGTCCAAATTTCAAATTTTAAGTAAATATCTGGAATGAATATTTTATATCAAAGTAATTACTACAAATATAACGGGTTATAAGCAATATTAAATAAAGTTAGATTCCAAAACTTGAAATAATTATTAACGAGGGAAAAAACCTCGTTACAACCGGATGAATCTATGGATTGAAGTCAAATTATTATTATGAAACTCGGTCAATTAAAATGACAATTTACTGATTTCTACCATTTTTCAAAATACACGGTGTTCGTTGAATAAACGGTTAAATTATATAATAGAATATAGTTTAGGTCGTCAATGCCATATAAGTTATTTCATTGATGATGAACCATGACGTTACTATCACTTATCCACCCAAGGGAGGAAAATTAGTTTTCCTCTCTAGCGAGAAAAAGTACGACTTTGCTCCCTACAGTGAGGTCAGAAAATGTATACTCTAGATAGAGGTAGGCGGAAATAGCTATTTGCATTACTAGGGGGGAATGTGCCAATTTTCCTCCCGTGGGATGTAATTTACTGTATTTTCGCTTACCACAACGTAATGGTGGTAACTTCTAGAAAAGCTTGGATGATTGTATTCAAGTTCGGGCTCTTTATTAATTCCCATGATTTGATCAGAATTTTCCCTTTTTTTGCATAGGAATCTTTCACATAACCTTCTGCAATATTAGTTGATTTCCAGCCACCATGAGTAATCTTCTGTATTAAGAAGCTCACAATATATTACAATCCACAGTGAGGAGTGCCTATGAATATTTCATGTCAAAAATTAAATTATTCCCATGTGATATCATTTCTCACCTTCATAAAGAAAAATAGATCAAAGAGGACTTCCATTAGGAATGTATTTATTTCTTCTCGTGTTAAAGTTTTAGCATTATTTGGCATGACTTCGCCATTTTGGCGTTTGAAAAATGCAATCAACTTTGGATATTCAATATCGACGTGGTCTTTTATTTGTACCATTGTGCGTAGCATCGAATATTCACACCAAAGAGTTGAAACTTTGAATGATTTTGTTGGAGTGAAAAATATGCTGATAAAACATTTTATTTATCTTGTTATCTTTAGCCCACTGCTTATATTTCGTATACTGGTTTTTATACCCGTCTTCAGATTATTTTGGCAGTAAAGTTAATGATGCTATGTTGGGTGCCACTAGGTGGAGTATTTGGAAATTGAAAATTACTTGTATCGTACTCCATTTGGCAAAAATTCTACTAATTTTGATAAATGTGGCTAGCGTATTTGTACTCAAAGGTCATTATTAGTGTATGTTTACTGTCACTGTCAGTAAGCCACGGCATCCTACGATAGTTCCATTCTTCAGTCAAAAAACATATCTAGGAATTATGATTGGATATTTTCATTTAAAAATCTAATGTTACTATTATATTTAATTTTTACCAGACTTCAGAATATACATGATGTTTCAAAAATTACGGAAACAAATTTGTTATGATATATTCATAAGTTTCATCACTTATATCATATTCAAAATAAGAGGGACAAAAAGCAGTTTTCCTCCCTAAGGAGGAAAGTACTTTTCCTCCCTAGGGAGGGAAGTATCACTTTCCTTTACGATGTGAAGGAGGAATGTAAGTGATTTTTATAGAGGTAGAAAGCAAATATTTTTTATCGATATTTTCAAATTGTCTATTTGCGTCATACATATTGTTATATTTTATGCGCATCTTGTCCAACTTTCAAGAAAAAAACACATTTTCATATTTTTTGCAGGCTGGCTTAATAAAAAATCCGAAACGTTTGCCTGAAGAAAACAAATATTTTCTATTTTTTTTCCATAGAATTGTTATCAAAAAAATTAAAATAACGAAATAAAAATTCTTCTTATCATATTCTGAAAACTTTTTTTAGATATATCAATGTATACCTACAAATTAAGCAACCTTTCCACGTGAACTTCTTGTTTTGTTTCAATTTGAATTTATATTCTTATAAAAAAAGGAATATTTTTTCAGTCTTTATCAAAATATGTCCTGCTGAATATTTTCTCTATACGGGTCTGAAATACTATATTACGATCCTCGAAGAAGAATCTCATCATTTTTTGGTTTACCTGGAGCAGTAACTTTATGAAAGTTCCATTTTGTCCGAATATTTCCATTCTCTTATCGTTGAAATTATTTTTTGAATTCAATGAAGTTCAATCAGAAAATACAAAACAATCCTGAATAAATACATATTTTACAACTTTCTCTTACAAAAAGTTCAAAACGATTAACCAAACCTGTAAAAATTCATAAAACTTATAAATTAATACTGTACTGATTCTCACTGTCCGATAATCTCATATATAGAGCATATACGATAAATAACAATACTTGAATGTCAAATATTTCCGAAAAGTATCAACGTACAGTTCGAAAAATACGATATTATCTAAAAAAATATTACTAAACATGTTTCGGAATCAGTTCTGATAGTAGTGTTCCAGTGATTTTTAACTATATAATAAAATCATCCTGAAACAGGTAATTTTTTTTCAATTTTCTATTTTTGTAGAGAGTATTCTATGATACAGAGCGAATAACCTTCGCTTGATGACATCAGCAACAGTCTCTTCAGATGAAACACCTCCTTTTTTCAATTCGCTTCCCTTGCTGAACTGACTCTCAAAATAATGTATCAGAAGTTTTTGCAAATTGGTATATGGTAGACAAAAACCCAAGAGCTGCTTTTGCTAATTTATAATTCACGGAATAATTTACGAATAATTAAAGCACACCCCAACTTTCGGTCATCTTTGCTGCATTTCTCTTGTTCTCCCTGCAGATTGAAGAAGACTCGCTCTCCCTGCAGCTTGAATAAAACTAGCTTTGCTTCTACGAATGGGCGCATCTAAAGTTTGCTCAGTTATTGCAGCGATTCTTCATCTATATGTACTACTAGAAACTGTCCTTCTGACGTGAAGTTGCCACACACGACAGCCCAGTGCTCAGTGTCAAATCCACTCTGGCTCTTCAGACCAAGCATCACATCTCCTTTCGCCCCACTCCCGTGTATCGAGGTACGAGAGTTGTGACGTTGCGCATCTTCACCAGGTTTTTGGCTGGACCCAATTTCAGCTGTATCTTGCCAAACGTATTCAATTGCTTGAGCTGGAACTCGAGACCAACCTTGGTGATAGAAGTTGCGCAGCCTAAAACTACCGCCCCGTTGTCAGTATAGCAGTAATATATTTTGGCGTCTTTTCCACGAAGAGCACCTCTTTTCAGCTCAATTTTGAACTTTAATACAGTCCCTTTGTCTAACCTTGTTTCTGGGCTGTTCGCATAGACAATTGCCATCTTTTCCACCATTGCCCTCTCAGCAAAGGACACAGGTGTTATTATGGTTCTCGCTGAGCTACCCTCTGTCCTTGATCTTCTTGAAAGTTGACTGTTTTGATGACTTTCTTTCCAGGAGAGTCTTCTCGCATCTAGCGACAGCTTCTCTCCTTATCCCTCTCAGTTAGCCACTCGAGAGCATATCCTTTGATTCTAACAATAGTGACTGTGTTCCTGGGTTCTTCGAGGTGTTATCCTCTTCTCCAGATCTAAGCAGCATTTCCTTCGCCATTGCCGAATAAGAATTGTTGTTGAGATGCTGAAAAGGAATGCCTTCGGTCTCTTGACCACATTCCAATTCAGAAATTTTTCCCTTTATTTGAGTATTGCATTCAGCCATTTTGTTCCCACGAGTACCGGGTTACTACGGTTCATTCCCCCGTGACCCGATTGGAGAGTAAGGCAATTATCCTGTGAGGTCACTCGGTATCCCATAAGTTCCGTTAGTGATGGTGCTCTGTCACCGACATCTACACGGGTCGCTTGATATCTAAGGTTGGGATTAAACCAGATTCCTGAGGATAGTCACTTTGCGCCTCTCAATGATCATTTGTATCATGGAAACACGTGACACAACTCATCATGGATTAGCCAGCTTACCTGTTCCATCGGAAATGTGACAGATATTTCTCCCTGTCATTGATTCATAATGAGTACTGGGATCACAGTCATCTTGAACCAACTTACTTTGTAGGGTTGGTAGTTTGTTTCTAGAAAAATATTTGATATTGAAGGGTTTGCAATCCTTGAATAATTTTCGCATTTTACGCTGTGTATTATCTACTGCCGAAAAAATTACATATAGTAGAATATTTTCATAAGGTGTAGATGAACCTTGCTTCGGTACATCGCTAATTGTTTATTTCTTGTTCATCACGTAGATTGAGAGATACGTTTACGATCTGGGTGTATTTCATGTAATGATGTGAATACCTCTTGTCGAGTTCTTATCCTATCGCCAACCTAAAACATTATGAAACATCATTGAAATCTCAATTCTGTCTTCGTTTTTCAACATTTCCAGTCATGAAAACTTTAGGAAATACATTTTTGTGTGTGTTTTATCAGTTAAGGATCTTTTTAACATCAATTTAAATCTAATTGCATGTGTGTTTCTTTCGGTATTCAGTATCAGATATGTGCATTGTAGTGTACACGATGACTAAGAATGAGTATGAAAATAATGAAAACAGTGTTTCCCCTTGAAATATAAAACGATATGTTATATCTTGTTCATTGTATGTTCGTTGCAGATTTGCACAACGGTTCTTTGCACCGTCATATTTTCTCATATAATATGTGAATTGCAAAAAAAGTAGATGTGACCTTCCAAAAGAACTTGTCAACAAAAAAACTTTTATGAAGAGAAATAGCTGCTCTAGAAAACCAATAATTTGGTGAAAAGATGAACGCGAGGTTCCAGTTCTATCTAAGAAACAAACAAACACAGCAATAGGCACAATCACCTGCAGGCAAAAAATTATAAAGAAGTAGTAGTATCATATAACGCAGTGAAGTCGTCTATTGATCTCCCTGATGAGATAACAACTCACCAGACACATTAACGTGGAACCGTCAAGTGATACCGAAAGTTAGTCATAGAAATATCCTGAATACTGGGATAGTTAATACATGGATTATGTAATTAGGAAAATGTGACGTAAAAATGTGTAGAGCACAAGATACTTTAGTCGATACCGACGCATGGAAAAAGTTTGACAAAATTTGAAAGAATTGTTAAAACGTAAAATAGATATTTTTATAATTGCTTATTGTTTGTTATGACACTAAGTAACTGTTAAAAATCGCGTGATCCTTATTCACCCTTGTTTAAACAAGTTACGCGCGATCAACTTTTTTATAATTTGTTAATTAATAATTGTGGCAGTGAAAAACTACGCGGTCGATCGTTACACAAATTTTTGAACGTAATTGTCATATGTTTAACTATCTTTGATAAATATTTATCAATTATTACTTACCGAAAAAAGTTCTCAAAGTTTACGTAAGATTTTTTATTAATTTTCGCATATTATCCATGGAAAATCAAAATTTTTCGATTCGCGATTCTCATTACCTTTTAGAAAACCGTCAAATGAACAAAAAAGAAGGAGTAAATTTTTTTGATTTAAGGCTTTGTTTCAAAGTTTTACACACAAATGTATCGAAAAATGGGTAATTTTTCGATATTTCGGTACATTTGTTGTTCTTTAGCATTTAGCAAGCACTTTTTGGAGTAGGCAAACATAGATTATTGTTGTACATAATATTCAGCAACTTTCTGCATAAAAATTCTTGCATAATCGAACAACATCCATTACACCCTACTTTTACTGCTCTACCGCCTCGACTAGAAAAGAAGAACGTAGACTGACAACAATACGTTTTCAAAGATAAATAATTTATTTATTTGATATATAAGAGTCAAATCAGTCTCTTGCAACCAAGAAACCCAGTCACTAGTATGTTTTATATGAATTTTTTCTTATAACGAAAATAATGAGTACCAGCTGCCTGGGCTACCTTCACGAAAACAACATTACTATTGCTTGCAAAAGAAGTACAGGTTAATGGCAAACTGAATTCTTTCCCCTCAACTTATTCAGTGAATATTACAATTTTCATTGTTAGTAGGGAAATTCAATTACAGGCCTGAATATATGTTTAAGATAATGACTCTTTTGTTGTGAATAGATCCTAGGAATTCAAATTCAAGCAATCTGCAAATAGTTATTAGAGTCTTAAGCTCTCATTAGGGTTGCCCTAATCTTAAAAAAAGGATTATTAAGGTTAGCCATGGTTACCAGTGGATATATTAACCATTATATAATTAACCTTCACCCAAAAAGTGGATTGTTATTAGTGTTCTTGAGAGAAAATATAAGGTGACAAAATTATCAACGACTATAACAAGTTATTACTGAATTTTAATTTTCACAGTATACTGAAATAAACTATCCGAATAATATCGTAGGTCTACTCGTTATTCATAGTAACAAAAAATATCAAACTAGATTCTTTTGAGAAATACTGGAGTACAAAAATAAAATAATAATCGCTGCTTATATAAGGCGTTATCGCCGATGATTACTCATGCTAAATAAAAGAATTACAGTGATTAAACTATATCTAGAGAAAAATAATTAAGAACTATACCTCAGGGAATAATATGGGGTTCTTTGTATTATCGTTTCCTTTGTCATATATTTAAGTCAAATCCGTGAATAGGCGCCACCGAATTTAAGAAACTATAAGGCTGAAGGCGATCGTAAAAAAACGTTATAGCAGTAGCCAAAACGCGGAGAAATATATGTACACAACTAACGTATGAATAAATAAATAGTCCAACTAGTACAGGCTAATCGTTTATTGCGAATAAGGAAATCGGCAATACGAAGCTCCTGTTACAAGTAAACACAAAATAAAATAAGTCAAATATCAATTACCAATACAAAAATATTGTAGGTTTAAAACAAAAGAGTAATGGATTTAGTAGGAGTTATAGCGTGGTATGATCATACGAGCTTTTCATGTATGTACCCTGTATCTATAAGTTTCACAAGCCGAACACTTATCTGAAACATTGTAAATATCACACTTATCAATGCTTTGATATGAGATTTCAGCCCAAATCAAGCCGTTCAATTGTACTAAGATATAAATTATAAAATCACTTAATAATCACCAGTGATAATGAGAATCACAAAACGATAATATCTTCATTGAGAGGTGAATCAGCGAAACGAAATTCTCTGTTATACTTAGCTGGATGGCACGTTTTGAGTTCCAACCAAACGTCCACAAGTTCACAATCGAGAGTAGATATCTGGCAAATCTTCAGGGAATATCTCGGTCGGGAATAATTCCTGCTAGTATGTAGCAGGTCGAACCAGGTGTGAAATCGAGTACAAAATCCAATCTCGATAATCAAAATAAACCCCAAAATAGTCGGGAATATATAACGTAGAAGTAGGAAACTAAAAATGAAGCCCCCCAATTTATCAATGAGGGTTCTCAAAATTCCAATATCCAGCCACGTGGAATTGATCAATCAGAAGCCTCCACCAATAGGCTTACAAAATGGCAAATTCTTGCAGGTGTTGGAAGAAAGTTGATTCGATCTTAGTGAATCGTCGTTCCAGTGCAAAATAATATCCCTTAACGGCGGAAAATCGACTTCCAAACTAATTGCTTCCTCAAAATAGTCGGATTTCCAAAAAAAAATGTGCAAATTCTATCCCCTAATTAGGGTAAATGAGAATGAAACCAAGAAAATAACTCGCACAAAGCACTGAACCCTTTTCTTTCTTCAAACTATACAATACACACCTTCCTTCTCGTCGTTTTCGGAGAAAAGATGGCTTCAAAACCAATGATACAAACAATATCAAAAGTTTTTGATATTCGAAATATCCAAAAGTCCGTTAATAAAAACTATTAAAATCTAGGCCTCAAATTATTCCAGTTGGTAAACATGTATTTTTTCGAGCACAATGGAGAAATGAACGAAGTAGTCCAAATTTCCTACATTCTCCTTCCATATTGCCGCTGTAATAAATAATTATGCATGTTGTGAAAAAGCAAGACCATTCTTGTAGCGAAGCAATTTCGGCGAGTTGGAGATTAATACCAGTCGTGTAGAAGGGATACGAGTTTTACCGATCACCGAAGCATTTTTAAACTCATTAGCTATAGCGTTCCAAAATATTAAATAGTTCACAACAGTCCATAAAATAATGCATATTAAAAAAAAAATTAAGACGAACCATAATTACCTAAGGGAAATGAAAGTGCAATTTTATTTTCATTGTCCACTGGGATTTATTAAAATAACAATTCAAAATTTGTTTAATTATTCTTCAATTGAAGAATGTATTTAAGAAATAATGTAAGTAAGAACTAAATTCAGACCATAACATAGTCTTTTATTTTATTGGTTGCAACGAGACTGGAACACGTGTCATAATATTAAAACATGTCTGATAGGACGTCCCTACTACAAATTCAGTGATAATCTCAAATTTCAATTATCAAAACTGCATAATAATTAGGATGCAGCTACAGACAAAAATATTATCTTGGCTTATATAGATTCCAAACCACGAATAATTGCTGGTTGCTTGTAAGGAACTTTGCAAGGTGTGAAAATCACATGACATTCGATGACAATCATAAAACTACAAATTATTGAAGCTTATTGTGTAACACAAATGCGATTTTTATACGCAAATTCCATTCTAGAGAACTGTATAAAAGTGATAAATCCATTGTTAACAGATTACGTTGAAGTATAGTGATTTCCTGTTTCGGAACCATTGATAGTCATTGTGATCGATTTTTAAAAACAATTTGAAATGCGAAACTTTGCTGAGATCATAATTTGTTCTCATACATATTGACATTCACTCCACCAAGCTGATAGACTTCTCCGATATTCTCAAGTTCGTTAAGTTGCACAGTTTGTAAGAATAACTATGTTTTAAGAGTATTCATAATAACTCATAATTGTCAGACACAAATGCAGGAAAGTTGATTTTTGTCTGTGACTTTATTTATAATCCACGATAGAAGAGACCTGAGGAGAGAAGATTAAAAGGATTACCTAATGAGATTGCGTAAGAGAAACCTCTTTTCTTTCTTTCATCCTTACAAGAGCTGCCATTAGACGAAAATAGGATTATATTTCTTAATTTCAGATAAAAACAAAAAACATCGTTATTGTGGTTTAGTATGGAATAAAACAGTGTGTTTCGTTACATAATCAATTACATTGATTATTTCACTCAATACAAAATACGCGCCTTCGATTGGTTTGTATATGAGGATTGATATCTGAAAACACCATGTTTTTGAGTTTGTATTTCGGCACCTGATTGGATACATGCAATTTTTCTATCTGTGTGTTTCGCGTTGTCATAAGTTGTTTTATTCGATATTAAAAATCTAGTGAATAACAGGAAATGTCAAAATTAATAAAGAAACGTCAGAATTATTGTATCAAGAATGAATTCTAAAAACCGTTTTGGTCTGTTTGATCTAAAAGAAAGTAAAAGAACATGCTGCAAAATACCGTGCGATCTAGAAAGTACGTGTGGAAACAATGCATGGAATTTTGCAACGAACGTCATCATAGCCTGGAAGAACACACATCGGATGAAAAACTTGCAGATATTCTTACAAAATGGGCGTTTAATATGTGAAAAGCTGATGTGAACGAGTATAAAGAAATGGTAATAAAGACTATTTGGAACAATTCAGCCAAACTACTCCAAGAAAAATAGTACAACAAATCGACGTTTTGATCCGTTCAAAGATATCATTTTTCAAGCTGCTAGAAATGTGGAAAACGCGAAGAGAAGGCAACTACAAGGTATCCCGGAGAAAAGAAAAATATCTAGTGCATCTTTGAATTGTGAAGAATTAACGAAAATTTTCCAGTCTTGGAATGAAAATACACCCAATGGACTACAAAGAAAATTGTATCATATTATCGCAGTGGAATTAGCGTGGCGTGGTGGTGGAGCTTGCTGATGTTTAACTGAATATTTCAAGGAAGAAATTAATAATGACGGAACACCATCGGGAAGACTTGAATATAATCGTTTTTTTACCAAGACCACACAGGGAGGCTCCAAGAATATTTCAGAAAGTAAGTGGCTTACACCAAATAAAGAAAATCCGGAAAATTGTCCAGTTCGGTTGTTTAAAAAACTCTTATCGAAAAGAGAAGAGAACATTAAAAGCAACCGGTTATTTTTAACAGTTAACAATAATTGGGATGAAACTTTGAACAGTCCTTGGTTTGAAAATATGCCAGTTGGCATAAATGAACTTAACAAATGGACTAAATCTGCTGCAAAGATCATTGGTTTGGATACAAAAAACGTTAAAATATCAAACCATTTCAACAGATCTACAGCAGTAAGCCGGTTGGCAAATTTTGGAATTGGTGAACAACAAATTATTAAAGTAACCGGTCATAGTAGTTCAACTTCTATAAAACCTTCTCATCAACTAAACAAAAAGCGTCATGCTGAAATAATATCAAAATATAAATTGGTTGTCTTTGTTTCTAAATTAGATTTTATACCTAGTATTAGTGTGTCTTAGATTTGGTAAGTCGATTATACAGAAAGTTAGAGAAAATGGATTCATATGTACAGGAATATGAAAATGAACCTTTTTATGATACAAAAATTTATAATCCATCTGTTTATCAACACTACTTAAAAAATAATGAATTTAAAATTATTCATATGAACATCAGGAGTTTAACTAAAAACTTTGATGAGTTTACTATTTTCATAAATCTGCTTTCGGTTGATTTTGATTTAATTGTCTTATCAGAAACAAGACATATTGAAGACATTGATCTATTCCATTTAGAAGGCTATACTACTTTGTACAATGAGGGCATGCTCAACCAAAATGATGAAACTGTAATTTTTATAAAGGACAATTTGAGGTTTGTATCAGACACTTTCAATTTAGGATTATCAAAGGCCTTGAGAATTGTAATTACGTCATTATCAAGCAAAATTGATGTTACAGCAGGATACCGTTCTCCCTCTACTTGCCCATTTTCTTTCAATAGAGATCTATATAAATACTTAAGTACCGTGGAATCAAATGATATCAATATTATAACTGGCGACATTCATATTAATTTATTAGATGAAAATAATGTAGATGTGGAAGAATATAAAAATATTTTATATTCAGAGGGTTATGTGTTCTACATTAATGAATATACACGACCAGAGAGTCACATCGTTCTTGCCTAGACCATTTTTTCGTCAAAAACAATATTCAACCAATACCTTCAATTAAGTCATTTATCTTTGGATATGATCTCACCGATCACTCGCCCATTGCATTATTAGTAAATCACGATTCACTTTAAATTAATATTGATAAAAATAATAAAACAAGTTTTTAAGAATTCATAAATTAACAAAAATTGAAAAATAGTCTGATGCAGGAAACATGGCGTGATGTGTACAATGAAAGAAATATTGATTTGATGCTAAAAAAGTTTATTCATATAATAAAACAGTATATCACAGAAGCTACAACAAGAATAAAACAAAACAATAAAACTATCAACAAAAAGCCATGGATAACTAGAGGTCTCCTCAACTCAATATATAAACAAAGTGAATTATATTTAAAAGTAAAAAGTTATCCCAACGATAGAGATTTAAGACACAAATTCACAATCTATAAAAATAAATTAATAAAAACAATTAAAAAGAGCAAAACAGAATACACCAAGAAAACCATAAAAAACTCAAACAATTCATCGCAAAATACTTGGAATTGTGTAAATAAAATTTGTCATAATAAACAAATTAAACCAAATTTGACAAAATTTTATACAAAAATGAAATAGTTACCGACAAACTAGATATTTCTAATGCTTTTAGTACCTATTTTAGTGAAATTGGTGAAAATTTAGCAAATGCCATTGAACAACCTCGTAATTTTTCTGAAGACATTGAACTTGCACAGAATACAATGTACTTATTTCCAACTAATGGAACGGAAGTATTTAACACGATTCATACATGAAAAAATAAACATGAATAAAGAACATTTAAAAATTATTTATTTTGCTTTAGTACAAAGTTTGCTTCAGTACGGTATATTAGAATGGGGCGGAGTGTCCGATATACATATGAATAAATTACATATTATACAAATGTGGATATTAAGGGTAATTTTTAAAAAACTAATTTTATATCCAAGCAACTACTTATATCAACCAAATGGAATATATGATGTACGACAATTATTTGCGTATAAAATCCTAATTGATATTCATAAAGGAAAAATTGAAATGCGGTACACAGAGCATGAGTGTGAAACAAGAAACAAAGAATATAGAACGCAGCTTCCCGAATGTAATAAATCAATAGGCCAACATAGTTGTAACTATATCAGCTCCAAATTATATAAATATTTTCCAAATGAACTTAAACGAATCAAAAATTTTATTATGTATTGAAATAAAGTTAAAAATTGGATCCTAGAGACGGACCGGTATATATTTCATAATATAATATATGAATGCTTAACATTATGAATGAAAATAAAGTAAATACCAAAAGAAAATGAAGTGAATCTCGAACTTCACTAATTAGCCTTTCGCTAAATAATGGTTAAAAAAAATTTACTCAATTTAAGACTTCCCTCACCCCGGACTAGACGTATAGACTCTGATTGCGACCTGTATTTTGAGTTTAAATTTTTATCACATGTTCTAGTATGTAAGTTAGTGTAGTTATTGTATTAATTTGTTATGCTTACCGTGTACAAACAGATTTTATTCAGTATGTACGGCATTTTCCTGTTTATTCACCAATGTTTAGATTAGTAATAGATTTGTATTTTATTTGTACTTTATTAGAAACGAAGATGTGAATATATCCATGACGTCAACATCCAATGAGATTAAGAAAAATCAATTAGACTTAGAAAATGTAAAAATAAATAATTGTACAAACTGTACATATAATATTAATATTTCCAATAAATACTTATCATAATAGTTTGAACACAATTTCAATTGTTTTCGTGAAATAATCTTGACAAATAAAACTCGTGTAATTAATGATTATCGAAAATTTCTTCTCTTTTTCGAAACAAATTGTTGTTTTAGGAATCCACACTCGCGCTTACGCGCTCGTGCGGTTTCCAAACAACAATTTGTTTCTCAAAATCGAAGAAATTTGTATTTCGATAATCATGAACACACTTGTATTATTATGGAATATATTTGGATGTATGTTAATAACGAACTACCATGTCACATTGATATAGATAAACAAACTGTTTCTGATTATATTTCTAGCTGAACTTAGTCAATTGGCGTGGATATTCAACTAGATAAATAATCTTAATTTGACAAAATTAGGGTCGAAATTAATAATTTATTATATACAAATTTACAAAAGGGTATAAAGTTCTGAATGCTGAACTTCGGTGGTTTCAGATCGGAAGACACTTTATGTTTCGATTTGATGAATAATAAAACTAACTTTGTTATTGAGTATTGAACTCGTTTCGATTAGTATAAGAACTTGTTATTGAGCGTTGAGCTCGATTCGATGAGTATGTAAAACTCGCGTTGATGTGTGTAAAACTTTGTTATCGAGAGTATTGAACTCGCTTCGATGAGTGTAAAGAACTTTGTTATCGAGAGTATTGAACTCGCTTCGATGAGTGTAAAAAACTAACTTTGTTGTTGAGCGTTGAGCTCGATTCGATGAGGGTAAACTCGCGTCGATAAGTAGTAGAACTGATGAGTGCAAAAACTGATTTCTTCACGTTGTGAGACGTGTTAAATAGAAATCTGCAAGGGGCGTGTTTACACGTGAATTGGGTTGACCAAACGAAAATAAATATTTCCTATTGGCCAGTATCATTGGACCCGTCGGGTTCATTGACAAGAATCAACAATGGGTGCTTCCAATAGATACTTCTATTGAATACTCCGATAGCAATTGTAACCTTTTTCTCAGAAAGGTTATTCAAACATGTCTTTGAAATGTTCCGACCGTCGACCATAAAATTCACGCAGAAGTGACAATAAATTTAGGGTTTTTACAATACAATAGATATTAGTGTGAAACGTGACATTCTCCTAACTTCTAACTATAGGATTTCAAACACAATGCGACAAGATGTCGACTTTCAAAAATGTGCTATTTCAATACACAAACAAAAATATTTACAATTATTGTTGCAAAACGTGATATTTTAAAGGTATTTAACAAAAGTTGAAAATAAGGTGAAACTATCCTTTGCATTTACAAAAATATAAAAGATCTTATCAATTCTGAAACGTATTTTTACAACGCTAGCAACTAAAATGAATTTACGCTTTAAATATATACAATGACGAAAAGGAGTATACAAATATCCTACATATTTTGAAAGTATCGTTAACAATAAAATTGAAGATTTTTTAATCTTGAACACAAACTACTGTTGTTTATAAAATTAGGGTTATTTCGTTATTTCAGATTAACTTCGAAATTTTCATCTTTATCTTGAAAAATACAGTTAATTTAATTATGTATTAGGGAATTCTCCACGTTTCATAAATTTCTGTCAATAGTAATTTGCATGCACAACGCAATAATCGACCAAGATTCGGAACTAGAGAAGGAAAATAGAACTAATGAGGGAGAAGACATAGCAACTCATCAAGAGTTAATATCCAGAGACAATATTGAAGTAACATTACTCGAACTGGAAAACCGAAAGTGACCAGAATCAAGATCAGAACTCCTAAATTGTAGTATTTTAATGGTTGTCTTGTTCAATTGTGCTATAATTGTAAATTTTCAATTACAATATTCCCAATTCTCCTCTTTTATTGTTGTTTCTGTACCCCATATATCAACCAGTCACTTCAGATATCAATCTTTCATGTTTGTTCTATTTATCATTCTTCTATTTTTTCAGATATATCCGTCTCTCTGTCTAAGAACCACGCCAGTTGAGTATCAGTAACATTTATAAACTTCGAAACATGTATCTGAATTTGATTCGTGATTAGGAAATTTCTATAAGAGCTAGGAAATCAGGATAAAATTTTATTTTTAAGTGGGAATTTCCAGTCTCTCCATTAGCAGAGAGGGGGGTTCTCGAAAAGATTTAGAGTATAGGATCCAAAAAGATGTGATAAAATTAGGAACAAGAGATTTGACTTATAATTTAAAAAATTAACTCGTTTTGGTAAGAAATAATCATCAACTGCATTTTATTCACCTGTTAACACTCTCCATGTGTGGCAAATTTGGTTTTTGCGTATCAAATACTTCAAAACACATTTTTCAAACAATACATCTACTTCTGAATTCACTTAAAATTTTCAAATGACGTTACCTTCAGATAGTCATACTAAAAACATGTCTCCCACCAAATTCGAACTTTTAGAGTGAAATATTATACTGAAAACAATATTTTTACAGCAATCAGTAACATTTATTTTTAATAAAACATAGATTTTTATAATCTCAACCATTATTATCCTCGAGCTTACGTTTTAAAAGAATTGTTTGAGAAAGTTGATGAAAATAAACAAAAAAAAACTATATAATAAAAACTAACGTAACAGAAGTACTTGGAGAAAATGCAGTTGTTCTTATTACATCTCATCCGTTGAGCTTTACCGAGCTTGAATGAAAAGATTCTCTTTTATGAAATACATTTCACCATAGCCAGCTTTCATTCTGTGCAAAACAATAAGTACGTTTCTTATTTCAATCTGGCGAGAAATTATTTACTGTTGAAACTGTTAAATTAATGTATCTATGAGCTTATTCGGAATGGAACAGTTTTTATTACGAAGCAGAATGAAAGCAACAAAATATTTATTTTATTGCCAACAAAGACGATTATTTTTCTTGAAACCAAGATAATATTTTTATCATCTGAATAACTGAAAGCAACAAAGAAAATTTATACATAGTTTCTGAGATACTAGACACATCTATGAAATTAATTCAATTCACAGTTTCCTCCTGTATTTTACAGTATTCCATATAATTAAAACCAGTAATGGGGATATTGCTATTTTCACGGAAGCAGCAAAAAGCAATATTTCAACTATCAGACTCAGCCAAACAAATTCACTAATTATAACTAAAACCAAGTTGAAGGGAGAAATAATAGAGAACATGAGAACCTTCAATGTTTTGACCCTTACTTACTATTAAGTCAATCACAAAGTAGCTCACTTCGTGGTCTAGCCAAAAATAATTATTGAACATCAGGTAGGCATCATATTAAATGAAACTTCTGTCTTTCTGATGATGATAGTAATATCCAAGTTTCCATTTGAACACGTGTTAAATGCCGACGTTCCATGACCACCGTTGCTCTTAACAATATTGTTTTATAACAATTTTGAAGTTTAATAGAGACTAGCTTTACAGTTTGAAGCAACTAACATTACGAATTTCTAGGTGCTGTCAATGTTTGCCTTAATAAAGCAGTGTATTTGACTAATAAATTTTGAGGGTAATATGATTCACGGTAATAGTGTAGTCGTAGCACGTATATCGAGTCTCGATGAAACACCCGATTTTCATATTTAAAAACGAACCAAAATTGTTGAAAGTTCACATAGTCTCAGTTTGTGGTCCTGGGTAAAAATCAGTTTCATAATAAACAAACATAAATAATCTTCATCTAAATACTGGTTTCCCAACATGTACCTATTTACATTTTAATAAGTAAATTCCCAACTTTAAACAATGAGCGCAAGTGCTAACTGCATAGTTGAAATCTCCAACTAGGGATACTGCAGATTATGCCATCTATAAAGCCTGTCGAGTGATTAAAATCCGTTAATTACAAAAAATTAACGAAAACTGTAACGTCGTTAGTAATCAATTTTTATTGATGTTTATAACTGCGTATGCGCGATGTCATATTGCTCGTCCAATCATTTTCGTTTATCCTTTTGTGATCGTTTTGGGTTATCTGTGATCGTCGCTTAGTTGAAGTGTTGAGGTTATTATTTGTATTCTGTATTTTGGTGTGTTTCTTAAATGCTATAGTGTAATATTTATTTGTTGTTTCGTTGTTTCATGATTATTTTATTGTTATTAATTGATAAGACAATGCCAGAGTGTGTTGTCAAGGAGTGTAATAAGTGTTGTACTCGGTAAGTTTTATTAACAAAATTAGAGTATTCCTCTGTCTCTTAATTAACAAACGATTTTCTTTATTTTTATAAAATACAGAATTTTCACTCATTTAATCGACAGCTTGAGAGATCATGGTTGTTGTACATTAGCTAAACTAAAAATTGTTGTATTATTCAGGTAACAATTTATTTATGAGATATAGTTCTTCTAACCCCAGAAGATATAAAATTAATATAGCTGGAACGCAGGGGAAATAAATCATCCAATTTGACGACAAGGAAACAATGGAGGGTATATCCCCTCCATTTTCAAAAACAATGTTTCTCTAAATTTGAAAAAGGCGAAGGCAAGTTATTAAGGAAGCTTGTTTTGCCGTCCCTGTTTTTGCCTGGTGAGTAATTTTTTTTTGTATACATTTATTTAGTGTTAATAAATGTGTATATATTTTAGATTATTCAATGAAGGGGGATATAACATACAATATTTTGTTTCCCGTCGTAGTAGAAGAGCTTATGCAGGAGACGATCCCTAAAATAATTGAATATGTAATGGATAACCATTGGATGCTGCTATTTGTTTGATTGTATTAATTTCTCAAAATTACATTTGTTCATAGAAACTGAGAATGCTCTATGTATCATTGAATTGTACGCTGCAAAATTATGTGACATGGATGATTGGAACTATATGGAATAGTCACATCAGTGTGTGTTGGTTTTCTGTAAATTGAAAAATCAAGTACATTAATAATTCTTTGAATTTCTACATCAAAAAAATATATTGAGTTATTTTCTTCAACTTCTAACTTCAATTTTATTTTTGTGTGTAAATTATATTATGGTTAAAAAATACATGTAACTATCTTCACTACCTATAAAACAAACTAATATGTCATCTACATATCTATACCAAAATAAAACAATTTTGGAAACATTACTTTCAATTCATTTTCTTTCTTAACTGTCCATAAAAATGTTTGCCAAAATAGGTGATATAGGGCTTCCCATTGTCAAACCTTCATTTTGAATATATAAGTTATTGTCAAAAGTGAAATAATTCTTATTAATACATACATCAAATCAATTAAGTATATCTGATATTATCCCTGGATTAATATTTTAATCTTCTAGTAGTTTTCTTACATGTATTAGACATTCTTTAGGAGGAATTTTAGTGAGCATATTGATAACATCCAATGGAATGAGTTTATATTTATCTTTCAGTTTGAATTCTAGAGTTATCTTGCAAGTTGAATGCTCGTAATATTTTAATTAGTTCTATTGAATTTTCAATTGAGAATATAGGAGTATATCCGCAACTATTACGTCAATAGTTTTTTTGCTAATATATTATTTGGGGTATTATCATAAGAAACTGCAGGTCTAATAGGTATCGTTATTTTATGTAATTTAACGGTTCCATATAATTGTGGAGAATGAGGATTTTTATTTATGATGGACTTCTTGTTGTAATGACTTGAAAGATAATTTAAATTATTAGCAATATCTCTCACAATATTAGGAAATATATGTTGTTGGGTCTGCTCTAAGAACTAGAACATCGCTAGATTCTATAAAGTAATATATTTGACGATTAAACTTTGACGGTTCAATTTTTTTGATTGAATTGGCAATTTTGAATTTCTGATAAAGAAAATTATTTGAATTAGATTCTAAAGCTAATTCTGGTTTTGTAGCTATGATTTGTTTAATATTATTAGTAAATTTTGTTTTAACCTTTATTTCAAAATTATATTTTACTATCTGTAAAATTATGTCAGAAAGGTTTTCAAGTCGTGGTGCAAAATGTTTTGGTATGTAAGTACTTACAGTTTCATGATGTTTAGAGTATTGAATTCTAAGTTGTGTGTGTTCAAGTTTCTGTAGTTTTTGTTCCTTAAGTACATTGTATTTCATCGTTTTGACACATTCTCTGATTTTGTCATCTAAACAGTCAAATTATACTGGATGTAGTTGGAACGTGAATTCTGAATGTACGCCTTTCATGTAGCTGTCTAACGAGTCTCTTATTTCAAACCATTTTTTACATTCTTCTTTGAGCCATAGTCGTTGAGCACATTTTATGGCTTTTTGTGCTTGAGGTGATTCATAATGGCATTTTTTATTTATAATTACTTGTTTTCTCAGGCATTCTTAGTTAAACCAAATGTTTCGTGATGCTTTGTGTCGTTTTTGTTGTAACTTCTGGTACAGTCGGGTTAAATCTTCTCTTGAAGGTGTTTTGATGAAATTAACTGTCTCGACCCTTACATTGTGGTATCTACTCATATTACTGTTTTAAATGAAAAATACTGTTTCTGGATAATTCCACAATATTTTAAAAAAAACAATGTTCGACAATTGTTTCGATATTGAATATCATCGTCAGAATGCAGAAGTTACATTTCATTTGATGCCTACCTGAAGTTGAATAATTATTTTTGGCTAGACCAAGAAGTGACCTACCTTGTGATTGACTTGATATATGTTAATAGAATAAAGGAGAAGATATTATACTACAAATATTAGAGCTTAGATATTATTAGCCCTATGGGGATATCCCGAATATCTTTTTCCCAATTAAGATTAGTATAACTGTGCTATGATGAAGAATACCTGGAAAACTATATCTGCTGATCTTCACAATTATCACTTAAGAAGACAGATATAGTCTTTCCAGTCTTCTATATCCCATATTCCTTACCCACTATATTAATTCTCCAAATCGGTTGCCAATAGAGCAGTATCATCAACAAAACGTATGTTATTTATGGGTATTTTGTTAATCAAATCTTCTCTGGAAGGTGTTTTGATGAAATTATCTGTCTCGACCCTTACTTTGTCGAATCTACTCATATTACTGTTTTAAGTAAAATATACTGTTTCTGGATAATTCTACCATATATTTAAAAAAAATGTTAGAAATTCTGAGAAATTTGACAATTGTTCCGATATAAAGAAAAAGAACATTTGCTATTACAAATAATGAAGCTTAGATATTATTATTATTATATTCGACACAATTACAAAATAATAACAGACAACGAACGGCTACGTTTGACATGAGAACATTATACAAAAACCCTATTCCAAGATGATCGACCAGCAATACCTACTCTAATTCAACATGAACACATAACTGGCCCACCAATTCTCGTTTCAGAAGTGGAATATGCTATCGCAAATCTCAAAGACGGAAAGACACCTGGTGAACACATGATTCATGGGGAAGTACTAAAACTAATGGGTCCAAAAATTTTATGTCGGCTATTTAATAAATTCTATGACTATGGTATTATTTCGATTAGATGGCTCAGATCAACATTTATAGCATTACCGAAAAAGACTAAGGCTTACTCCTGCGATAACCACAGACTCATAATCCTAATGAGTCATGCGTGGAAGGCGTTTCTAAAAATTCTTCACGGCAGAATATATAAGAGACGCGAAGAGCATACTGGCAATACACAATTTGGGTTTAAGAACGCAATGGGCACCAGAGAGGTTATGTACTGCATATAATTGTCGACCCAAAAATGTCACGACCAACGTAAAGACGTCTTCATAGTCTTTATCGACTACCAGAAATCTTTCGATACAATTAAACATGAAAACATGCTAGAAATATTACAGCAAATTGGTCTCGACACAAAAGATCCTAGAATTATCCAAAATCGATATTGGAATCAAACAGCAGTACTTCGTATTAACAACTCATTAAAATCCCAAGAACTAGAAATAACATTGGTGTTCGTCAAGGCTGTATTTTGTCTCCGCTATTATTCAACGTATACATGGAGATGATTTTCCAGAAGGCCCTAGAAAATCAACAGAAAGGTATTAAAATAAATGGAATACCCATAAATAACATACGTTATGTTGATGATACTGCTATATTGGAACCGATTTGGAGAATTATTATAGTGGGTGAGGAATATGGGATATAGAAGACCAGTAAAACTATATCTTTCTTCTTAATTGATAAATGTGAAGATCAGCAGATATAGTTTTCCTGGTTTACTATATCATTGCACAGTTATACTAATCTTAATTGGGAAAAAGATATTCGGGATATCCTCATAGGGCTAATAATATCTAAGCTCTAATATTTGTGGTATATTATCTTCTTCTTTATCCTATTAACATATATTAAGTCAATCACAAGGCAGGTCACTTCTTGGTCTAGCCAAAAATAATTATTAAACATCAGGTAGGCATCAAATGAAATGTAACTTCTGTCATTCTGACGATGATATTTAATATCGAAACAATTGTCGAACATTGTTCTTAGAATTTTTTACATTTTTTCAAATAAATTGGGGAACTATCTAGAAACAGTATATGATATTCATTATCGAAATAGTTGTCAAATTTCTGAGAATTTTTAACATTTTTTTAAATATATTGGGGAATTATCTAGAAACAGTAAGTTTCATTAAAAACAGTTATATTTATATCTTTTTTGCCGTTCCATTTATTTATCTACTGGCAATAATTGCTAATAATTGTTTTTGATTATAATTTGTAGCTATTTACAATCGATATCTTACAAACCACTGATTTTGTTATCGTTGAACTACTGCTATCTTAAATCGGAGTCGGCAGACGTCCATATTCATGATTCTATGAAGTATTTTCACAACGAATCGATCAACACAAAAATAAAATCTAACTTAGTTTTCATAAAACGAGACAGAAGATGAAAAGTCCACAGTTTTCCCATAGAATCGCAGCAATAAAATATCAGGTTTCAAAGAATTCAATATATATTTGCGAAAACTGATATGATATCTTTTTTCCAACTTGGGATATTAATGTTTAAGTTACATTAGGAAACTAGTAGACAAAAAGATACGGTCCGATTCGTTTTCGTGTTTCTATCATTTTCTACAGCTTTTGCTCTGTCTAGTATCGACCGGCGCTATTTTTAAATAACAGAATATAGCTAATGGAGAATTTATAGCTTTGCGACAGATTTCGGGAAAACAGTGGAAATCATCCGATTTACGTTCATGTTAAATCCGAAATTAAATATTCGTCGTAATAGATAATCGAAGATTTCATTAGGAATATGATTTCTCTAGTATATCTGCATTCAACAATAATTGATCATTAGTGTTAACAGTAGATTTTCATGAAATTTATATGGAACGTGTGGATAATTATGAGATATTTCGAGAAATATAAATTCTCATTCTCCTAATTCCCATTAAATTACAAGAAAATGTACATTCGAAAATAAAAAATTCTGCAAGAGATCTAATAAAAAAAAGTTTAGGAATGCTATACGTACTTAGAAATAAGACATTTATTATATAAGAGAACTGAACATTCATTATCATCGTTAATATTAATGCCTACAGAAAAAAAGTTTTGGATGAAAGTTTTGTGGTTATTACTGATTTTTTTTAGAATGCTTTTGAAAATACAGTAGCGTTGAAATTTTAAGAGATTAAGGAAATAATAGTTTTTCAAAAGGATACTCTGAATATTTCAAATTCTTGGAATGGCCTCTTTTCCCAATTTAAAAAATATATAATATTGTAATGTTTTTCTTATTGAGAGAATCAAAATTGGGGTGTACTGCTTTGTGAATTTTAGATTTTAATCGTCCCTATACGAAAGTCGTGCTTGCGCTACTCAATGTATGTCCTATCCAACAATTGCCAAAAGCAAAGCCTTATTATCGTGTGTAGTGATCGAACATTACAATACGCCTGTACCCCAGTCTAGTCAGCGACCAGCATTTCATGGAGGATACTTAGGAGCCCCGCGCGTAGATGGCGTACGAAGCATAATCTGAACGGAGACCTGACTGGATTCTATACAATCCGGCCACAGTAGATGAACATCAAGCAAACACATTTCAGCATACGGCTAAGTGATTAAACGCTTCATAATAAAATTGTTACCATTTTCTTTTCTTTTAGGATTCTTATATTATTTTTCTTACTAATTGTAAATTTATAGTGTTGAATTATTATTTTAATAGATATATTTCAAACACATTTGTAAAACTGGCGCTCAACGTAAAGCACGAGAAACCAAACGAGAAGAATTGAAAATTTAATTCCTAGTAAATTCGATAAAACTTTCGCAACTCCTGCTTTGTTTTGTCAATTTTCAGAAAATTTCTACGATACCACCTGGATTTTTGAAAGATTGCGATAGAACTGTTTTGTCTTGTCTATTAAAATTAGACAACGATAAACACTCGCTCATTCGGCTTTGTTCAGTCCGTCTTCCACTACATAATCATTCCTCGTAGGAGTCAAAGACTACAGGGCAATATGGCCATTGCTTTCAATGAGGAGCAGTTTCTACAACTGCTGGAGAAAATCTCTTCCTCGAACGCCACGCCGACGACGTCCAACACAGGCAGTTTCAGCCGCTGCACCGCAAGATTCGATGGCAAAAGATATCACGACACCGTCGACACGTTCATAACCACCATCTCAATATACAGGGAGATTGAGAAAATACATTACGCCGACGCAATTTAGAGGTTTACCGCTACTCCTCACCAACGACGCTTCACTATGGTGGCGCGGGGTAGAAAACCAAGCGACCAACTGGGATGACGCCACGCGACTAATCCGAAATGCATTCTCCCCGCTAAACCAGCCTATCAAGTGTATCTCGACATATTTGACCAACGCCAAGAGCCTAACGTCCCAATCGACGATTTCATATGCAGAAAGAGAGCACTATTGGCAAAATTACCGCCAAACCGTCACGACGAGAGTTCAAAACTCGACATGGTTTACGGATTGATTTCAATCCATATAAGCAAACAAATCTCAAGAGAGTCGATACGCTCTTTCGACAATTTACTGGAACTAGCCAGGAAAATTGAACACATTCGACTGGAGGAAACAGTGACTACAGGACCTCCCAGTATACCGAGACCAGATGCGAGCAAGAAGCCAAGATGCGCATACTGCCATTTTAAAGGGCATTGAATAAACGAATGCCGAAAACGCCAAGCCGCTAAAGAAATTAGCACAGAAACCCATCGCAAATCGGAACCGGGAAAAATCTCCTGTTACGGGTGCGGCAAACAAGGATATTTCCGAAACAACTGCCCGGATTGTTCAAAAAAACCTCGTCCCGACATATCAGCCCATTCAGCTCACTCCTACAGTCTGAGTACGTTGACCGAGCTCACATCCCAAGTGCACACTATACAAGTAACAATAAATGGGGTAATGGCCTTGCTCATATAGGCATAGCTGCTAGAACGAGCATAGATAGCGCATCATTGTACGAGTACTTAAAACAACGGCATACTTGCGACTTTAAAACACAGTTAGTAGACGTCACACTCGCAGACGGGCGTTGTACACCAAAAGAAGTGCTGTCTACTACGACCCAAATAGAAGTCGGTGATCGCACATTCCCGATAGACTTTGTAATACTACCCGACGCAGAGGACAACCGCACCTTGTTAGGCATCGACTTCCTCGAAATAGCCGCCCTAGTTCTGAACCTTCCTCAGCGTGCATGGTACTTCGCAGATGAACCCGAGAAGATATAAAACTTACTCAATATTCAACAGGGTAAAACACCCGAATATATCCGAAATGGCCATCCACAACGAGAAACACAGTCCGATAGTGCCAGAAATATAATGCTTGCAGTGAATGTCGGGGAGGGGCAAGAATCGCCATTTTTGGAATTCTTTGCTTCACCATTGCCAATGGATAATGAAGCCCTTGTCACCCAGCCTGATGATGCTGGCCCAGTCATAAAGATCCTCACGCCACCGCGACCGACTTATACACTTGACGACGACGACGACCAATATTCACCTAGTGCGATCTACGATATTTTTGTAGCCTCTCTACCAGCTACTTGGTCACCACCGAAGAAGCGGGATCCCAGAAAACGACGCAGACTGGAATTAAACCAAATAGATATTGGTCTGAGACCCGACGAAACAACTGGACTTAGCAATCAACAACGAGACACCTTCAATAAAACCCTCCAGGTATACTCCGATGTTTTCGCCAAGGATGGACCACCTACTCCGTATGCTGAACATCGCATATCCACAGGTGAACACGCGCCTGTAGCTAACGCCCCATATCGGATGAGTCCTGCTCGTCAAAACATATTAAGGCAAAAGCTCGACGACATGCTAGAGAAAGGCGTAATTGCAGAAAGTGATACGCCATGGTTATCCCACGTGGTCCTCGTACCCAAAAAGGACAACGACCTACGAGAATGTGTCGACTACCGTAAGCTTAATGCCTTCACAGTAACCGATAAATATCCACTACCACGGATCGACGATTTGCTTCACGCCGCTAAGGGCTGCCCGTTCATGTCGTGCCTTGACCTCCAGTCGGGCTATTGGCAAATACAAATTCACGACAGTGACAAAGATAAAACAGGATTTATAACGCCTTTTGGAATCTATAGATTTAATAGGATGGCCTTTGGATTACGAAACGCCCCCAGTAGTTTTCAGCGCCTAATGGACAGATTCAAATCTACCCTAAAAGAAGTCACCGTCCTAGTTTTTCTCGATGACCTCATTATCAGGTCACCGACATTCGACCAACATCTCCGTGATTTGGGAAGAACCTTTGAACATTTACGGACGTACCGACTGAGAGTGAAGAGAAAAAAATGCAATTTTGGCTGTTCCACAGTAAGGTATCTTGGACATATGCTAACTGAGGATGGCATTACGACCGACCCGGAAAATACGTCGGCTATATCCAATATGCCAGCTCCAAAAAATAACAAACAGCTTTTGTCTTTCATACAGACTTGTTCCTGGTACAGGCGATTTATACCTAACTTCGCGCAGATTGCCAGACCACTAACTAATCTAACCAAGAAGAACGCAGTGTGGAAGTGGGGATCAGAAGAAGAGCAGGCCTTCCGAAATTTGAATGAGAAGCTGGTATCCTCGCTCATACTAAAACAAGCAGACATCTCCAAACCATTTATTATCAAGACTGACGCCAGTGCATACGCAATAGGAGCGGTTTTGGTCCAGGGGTGAGAGAAAACGAGCACCTCTCATAGTCCCGGCATTTAACTTCTATAAGATTCGCCATCAACACAGCCCGATGTAAAAGTACTGGACAAACGGCGGCATATCTGACCTTAGGGAGAGAGCTGCGAACTATACAAGACGTCACAGACGATCTTAGCACTATTGTACGTAACGAAAATTTTGTCGCGGAAATCACACCAATACTACAAAATTTACCTATGTCTCTCCGCCTGGCAAAGGAGCTTACCGAAGAACGACAAGAGAAGAACCAAGCATATGTAAATAAACATAGGCGTCATGGGCCGGATTACGCACCTGGCGACAAAGTGTTAGTCAAAGCACATTTCCTCAGTAACACTGCAAAAGGGTACTCAACGAAATTGACTCCATGACGCGACGGACCCTACGTCATACTCAGAAAACACGGACCTACTAGCTACGAAGTTGCCGAGCTGAATGAAGACTCCATTCCAATAGGGATTTATCATACTAGCGACCTAACTCCCTATCAGTCCTCTGAAAACTCAGAAGACGAACCTAAGCCCGTGCGGTCGAACATTACAATACGCCTGTACCCCAGTCTAGTCAGCGACCAGCATTACATGGAGGATACTTAGGAGCCCCGCGCGTAGATGGCGTACGAAGCATACTTTGAACGGAGACCTGACTGGATTCTATACCATCCGGCCACAGTAGATGAACATCAAGCAAACACATTCCAGCCTACGTGGACTCAGCGCCACGGCTAAGTGATTAAACGCTTTATAATAAAATTGTTACCATTTTCTTTTCTTTTAGGATTCTTATATTATTTTTCTTTCTAATTGTAATTTTATAGTGTTGAATTATTATTTGGATAAATATATTTTAAACACATTTACACGTGTAATTTAGTTGCATTGGATGAACAAGCCGGACATCCATCCTTCTGAATTCAAATAACATTCTTGCCAGCAACATATTCAATTGCAGATTGGATAATATTCTAAATATTCATCTCCATTACCTTTTATTTCAAAGAAGTATGGCCTTATGATATTAGGACATAATATCTAAATCCAGACTTCAAGAACTTCATGATATTGGGAGAGACTATTGATTCTTAAATGGCGGTTTTCTTGGTGCCCATTTCGAACAGTTTACCAATTTGGTTCCCCATTTATGTTGAATGTACTTTCATTGGAAAAACAGATATTCTTAATGAAACTCCGGTCTCTGAGAACCCGATTCACAATATTGTCACATAAAATTTGATAAAATAAATTCAATATGATATCATATTTATAATGACAGCTACATTATCAATGTGATTTTTTTATTGACGCCTCATATTACCTATTTAAAACACGCCTCAGCGTGCTTAAGTCAAACTTTCAAACACGCGCGTTTTTTACAGTCCCTATGGTAACAACAACAACTCGAGAAACGTAAGTATCAATGACAACTTTTTTTATTAGTTTTTAAATTGAATATTTTCATCGTAAACCAATGTATTATTTGGTTTTTTCTGCTAAATTTATTTATATATTCATATATACATTGTATCCTTTTAAATATAATTTGAGAAACTTTTTGATCATTGATCTGACAGCAGTACCTCGTAACGTCAAATAAATAGGATGGACTTTCACGACGCTTGGCTGGGCATGGAGGGCAGAATTTTATTAAATGAAACTTGGCTGGCCATCGAGGACGGACTTCCATTTTTTTGTAGTAATAATATAATAATAATATTTTATGATTTCAAAGTGCACCAATAACAAAAAATAGCTTAAAGTATTCGTGGATAACTGGTCTTTCAAACACTTGCTCTATTTCGAGCACCCGGCTGCGCAGTCGTGCTCGAAAAATCGCGCGTGTCTGAATGACCTCTTTATCCACTTATACTTTAATATACTCGTACTATTTTATATTTCATGACCAAGTTGATTTTTTTAATTTAAGTGGTATTGCAAATGGAGTTCGAGATACCTTCGCGGATTACACATTTTTCCTAACAGCAACATTAATTATTATTATGTCCAGAACCTCTTCTCTTCTCTAGCTATCGTGACAAAAGTGGGGGTTGTGCGTACATTTAAGGTCTCAAGTTTATTTGCTAAAAGATATTCTAATAATCACTCACCTTTTGGCGTTGTTATTAGTGGTTCCCCACATGGTATTCTGTGCATTGGCATCACAACCAATTATGACTGGCAGCCATCTAATGTTGCAGTGTCTCATTAGCTCTTGTACTTCCTTTGGCGGTGTCATCGGCCCGTCACCAGCGGAGTAGGCATATGCAATGACGATGTCTCGGTTGATACCCCTAAAATTGAGATAAACCATGATTGGTCCCGTGACACGTATTCTGAAACTCATATATATTTTATGTTATTTCTTAGGAGTACACAGGAATGCGAAGTTATTCGCATTTGATCATCAATCGATTTAGAGTCCTTACTTTCCAAACCGTTAGTTTGGCCTTCTTTGTTGATCCTTGGTTCTTGGATTAGTATAATACCCATTTGTAGTTTTGCAAACAGCATTGCAATAACGGCTGAAGCTCTCTTCGTGTAATACAGATTTATTTGCGGTACATTTGTGAATGTGGAGTGTTATGCATGAGAGAGGCCGAGTTATTCAAGCTCTACTCATCCCCCGTCCTTCATCTCTCCCGGTCTCTCCTCGACCCCCATGCAGAGGTGATCTCCACTTCTTTTGGTGCCCCAGCAGAAATGGCTGGTCCAAGGTCAAGTTTTCGACTTTCCCCCCGTCGGAAACAACAATAAAAAGAGTAATTAAAAACATATGGTTCGATTTTTGTTCCAAGCAAATCATTTACATATTATAAAGGAACATTTATCTAAAGAAACGGAAGTACCGAGACAAGTTGATTTACAAAATTATGAAGTGAATGTACTTGCATTATTGACCATAAAAGACTCCTTAAAACATTAAAAAAACACAAATATACAAATCGTATAAATTTTCAGTACCTACATCAAGAAGTTTTTGAGGCAAATAGATTCAACCAATGTTTTTTTGTGAAGCTATTTTGAATCGGGCTTATGACATTACACCTTAAAAGGAAGTTCATCCTGGGACTTCTGTATAGCCGGGACTGGAAGTTTGGAACGGCAACTGGACCCATTTCTACCCATTCCGGTCGTATGAAAATAACAGAGGACCTTCTTCATCGGATACTGGCCCGGGAAGTGAAGCTGCAAATTAATATGTGTACACCAGTAACATGGAAGATCATCTCTCTTATGTTCATTATCACTTGGCAATCTAACTAGTTGCCACATATCCCGGTGAGTGAATCGACCCTGAAATTCGTTTTTGGTTACCAGGTGGAAGGCGCATTGTGTTTCAGTCTCAGAGACTTGTCAGGGGCTGGAAGCTAATTTCCAAGTTTTTCTAATTGCCGAAACTTCTTTCGAATGGCAGTTGCCAACGCACGTGTGTGTTTTTTACCGACGGAGATGTTGTGAGCCAGGGAATACTCTTCCGATAGCGTGAACAAATTTAGTCTTTCTTCTGTAGAGGATTCGAGTCCAGCTTACCCGGTACCTCCGTATGCGCCCATAAATTCTTCGAAGGCTGTGGCTGGCTCTTCTTGTATATGGTTCACTTCTTCTTCTTTGTCATGGTCTCCTTCAAACGGCGCTAGTCGGTTTTAGTGGACTACTCTTGGTTTTCCATTAGGGATCTTATTCGATAAATGGCGTCGTTGAACATCCTTTTGAATAAGTACGGACCTTCCCTTGAGTTCTGTAATTTTGTAATTTTTTTCTCCTTGTCGGATTGTGTAACTATACTTTGTCCCCTTCTTTGGATTTGCCTTATGTGGCCTGCGCCTGCGTATCGTTTCTTCATTCTGTCGCTGGCAATATAAAGATTCGTTCGTATCAATTCGTGAACATTGTCAATCCTTCTTTACAATTGGATCACGTAATCTACTCCTGCTAGATCTTTACCAGGCCGACAGCCGAATTCCAGGTCACAAGGAAGCCGCATTTCACGTCCAAACAGTATACTGGTCACATTCTTTCTGGTGGCTTGAAATGACTTTCGGTAGGTATTTTTCAATGGCTCTGTTAATTCTCTCGACCATTCAATCTGACGATGGATGCATCGCTGTTGTCTCGATCTCATTCATGTCCAGCTTGTCACAAATGTCCTGTAATTCATGGCACTTGAAATTTTTTCCCTGATATACTTCTATGAGCAGTCCCTATCGACTGAAACATTCTTTTGTCACAACCTAATTACCCGGTCTTGGGACTCCTCAGGTGGTGAATTCGGCCCTAGCTACACTATTTTTTATTACCTCAATCGGGATAAGGTGAATCAACAAACAAAATTTCGGGACAAATGGATTTATTCGACACACAATAATAAATTTACAAAACCGTATATTCTCGATACAAATACGAATAAATATCAGTTATATAGTAAAAATGTCCAACTCAATATTTTATATATACCAAAAATATGTTAAGGACTTATCTTGGGGAGACTCGGGACGTACAACTCGCAGCAGTAGTCGAGGATTCTTGAGCCGTTGTTATATGGACTGGGATGATGTAGTCCGATGAGTGGATCTTGTATCTGGGGTGTAGAGGTCCTTATGGTAAACGGTCCTTAAAGTAGGTGCAGACTAAAGCGGTCCTTAAGGTACAGGCTGCAGAGCTGTAGGGAAAGAAATAAAAAACGGGAGAAACAGTAGTAAATTGAAAATAGAAAAGGGGGGATAAAATGAACAGGTAGGAGTTTATACTCCAATACATACAAAAATTTGAATTTAATTTTCAAAATAAAACCACACAAAACTGTTCATTCTTATCGGTCCTGTTTCCAAGATAATCAGAAAAAGCAAATTTAAATCAGTGGAAAATAACCATATAAAGAATTCGCTTCATAAAATAACTTTGGACGCCACCATATTTTTTATTAAAGAAAGATAATACCGGCGAAGAAAAAATGGAAAACGTCATCACAAAAACTTTGTTTTTGTTTAAAAAAAAACGAAATACCAATTTTAAAATATATAGATAACTTACCAGCAAAGAAAATTACAAAACACACACAAAATGATATTCAAAAAGGAGAATACTGAATAAGTTTTCAGCGAAGAAATGGACAAACCGATTCCTTAAATCTTAGTTTAAATAGACATTTAATGATAGTAAAAACTGTCAACGACACGTTCCTAATATTCGAAATTATAGGATTTTGGAATTAGAGGTGAGAGTAGCCGACGAATAAGTAACGCTCCAAAATAATTGATGAAAATAGTAACATGTCACAGCGACATGTTACATTTTCATCAATATATTCGCGAAAGTTGTGGCATCTTGATTCGGGATCATGTAAATTTCCACCAACTCTGTGAAATAATCCATTACAACCAGAATGTATTTATCATAATTTTTTGTCATCGGAAATGATCTAAAGCAATCCTTTCGGAAGGCTTACATTATATTGTTTCATCGGTGCCTTCCTTTTACGATGTGGTTCATCATTCATAGCACATGTAGTACATTTCTTACATCAGACCTTCACATTGTCGGAGCTGTTCATCCAATAAAACATTTTACGGACTTGCTGGAGGGTTTTCTTCACTCCCAGATAACCTTCTGATTAACTGTCGTTTAACTTCCTATGTACCTTCGCTATTCCCATTCTGGACATAACTGTCTTTTCATCTTGGAACAATTGTCGTTTTCAAGGACTTTTCCTACAACCCTTCTTCCAGGTCAAGGAAGTCCCACTGGGCCCCATATGTCTTTAGTGTCAGTGAAAATTTTGACGTTTCTTGTCAAGTGGGTCGCCAATTTTCTCCCTTCCATTGCCGAATCATCTTTAGATGAGGATCCTTCTTCTGGTCATCTCTGATCCTGGAGGGTAACTATTCTTATTTGACTACTGTAGCTCTTGAAATTGCAGCTTCCTTAGATTCTGCCTTGTTGCAGTGGGAAAAGTCCCCAGGTAACCATTGTCGTCTGAATGACGTCTACACTACAGCATCATATTGGGCTAAAAGACGTCTACTGACTTTAAAAATGGACGTATAAAAGACGTAAGTAAGTCACAGCTACATGATGTCTTTTTAACGTCAATATGGTCCTTAGATAGACCTTAATCCGACGAGTTTTAGACGTCACGGTGACTTTATTTTTACTGGTCAATTAGACGTCAACCGGGTCTCTAGTTAGACCTTAATTGGACATATTTTAGACATTTAAGTGACACCTTTCTCTTGTCAATATGATCTATAGAATAGACCTTAATGCGACCTATTTTAGACGTTAAAATGATATTTGCTTGATATTTATAATTGCCGTAAATATTCACAGAAATCATAAAAACACACTTTTTCAAATTATTTTTTATTTACATCTAAACATAAAAAATACAGTGTGTCCCACCATATATGAGGCTATCCATAAGAGATCTTTTTTGTGTATATTCAAAAAAGCCATGATATCAAATTCAATTCAATTATACAGTTGGTTCCAAAAAAGTCAAAGTTATGTTTTTTTAAATGGAACATCCTGTATATTTTATAATCCTATCGATGGGCTGATTTCAACGATTTATCATACGTTATGTCTGTTAGGTATAGTAATTAAAGGATCTACACCCCACTAAAAATCATATTTTTTAGAATTTAGGTGGCTGGCTGAAGTAGGCAAATAGAAAATTGAGAAAAACGGCTCACATGTCCCTATCATAACTTTTTAATTTCTATTATGCATCAATTGGTACAGGGTGATTAAAAATTGAAATCTGATTTGATTTTTGATCAAATAATATTTTGTGTCTAAGCATACAAAATTTAAATGTTAGGATAGGGACATATTAGCCGTTTTTCTCAATTTCAACCGTGTGGCCACTACAGCCACCATAACTCAAAAAATATGATTTTGAGTTGGCTGTAGATTCTTCAAATACTATACAACAGACATCAAATATGATACACCGTTGAAAAAATCATCTTTGACTTGTAATTTGTTGTATAATTGGAAGTTATTTCAAATTATGACTTTTTGCATACACACAAAAAAGTATTCTCATGAAATGTTCATTAAAGGAACCGTTATGGACCGTATCGTATATGATGTATCTTTACTTTATAATTACTGCTTTATTCACATTTAACTCCTGAAATGATCGTTTTTTCCGCAAAATAGCCGAAAATTGGAGCCATTCATCTTTTACCAATGCCTTTAGTGTATTTTGTTGAGTTGAATTTCAAATTCTTTCCTCCCAGTGATCCAAGATATGAGACCTAGAATTAAATATGTTATGTAGAAACACTTCATTTATCACATAAACAATACCTTATGTTTTTGATATATTGTAAAGAAAAATATGTTAGAAAAGGATTTTATAAAATAACAATAACCTTAATTATTTTTTATTCATTGACTAAAGATAGAGAACTGAAAAATGACCAGAATCTGCAAGTTTTCTTCTTCACTAAGACATTCTTCCAATACCTCCAGATGGTCCTTGGTTATTAGAGGAAGTTTCATCGGAAAATTTTCTTTTACATCTTTTTTTGAGGTGTACGGTCTCTCGTTTCCTATCAAATTCTTTTTTATTTTGTCAATTCAAGTAAAAATTAATTTATTTTGCTCCTTTATTTGGTTCACGGCAGTTATTAGTAACTGGCTGCCTTAAACATTTTTATCATAATGTAACATTTGAGTACAATAAATCTATTTATTTTGATTTATCTTGTTCTCGACATATATTTTCTGATAAAACAGATGGGCCTTGATTGCATTTGTACTTATCCTTGGAACCTTCTTATATAGATGAATAGACGGGTTAGCCAACTCTGATGCACGGTGGCACAATATTCATCAAGTTGAATCACACAATATATTTTTGTATATGTTCTATCTACCATCTACCTGCACAATCACACTACGACACAACAAAGCCGAAACCGCAAACCATGCAACGAGTATTTTATAAAGAACAAAACACAAACAAAATGGCAGAATGATCAACCGTGGAATCCGATCGCGTCCGATCTTCAATCCACCGCGGCTGCGTGGCTGGCCCACTGGCGTACAGAGTTACCAGAAAAGAAATTCGCAAGTAGTATATAATCTATATCTAATAATAAGACGTATAAAAAGTATTTTATTTAGATTTCATTTCATGTTATACACTATATTTCATTTCATGTTAACAAAATTTAAAATTTCTGAATTTCAAATTAAATTCAAATATTTGTATTTTCAAAAGTCAACAATGATTAAAAATTTCGGAAATTGAAGAACAACTGGCAACGTAGTCAAACACAATGGCGCTTCAAGTACCGACACCGACCGATCATTTCAAATTCGAATGTTATCGACGTTCGCTAGACGAACTATATGCTTAGCAGAAATGCGCAGCAATATTTGGAATAATCTCGTTCACCATGATCGAATACTTTTTCAACTATTAGCCCACTCAACCCGCAATAGATGAAGCTTCCAAATTAAAAACATGGAACATTGATCTGAAAGAGAATTTGAAGCACAAAAAAGTGAAATGTTATTCAAAATAATTCAGACACAAAGGGTGACATGAATATATATGACTACTATGACTCCAATTTATGGTTAATAGTCGAATCAGACCAAAAATTACAAAAAAGAGTTTTTTGTGCAATTATCTGTTTTCTTTCAATGATAAATTATGTTCCTCTTATCTTACGATAAGATCTTTGATAAGTATAGAAAAGTCCATGTTTAGACGTCTATAAGACGTCCACACTTCAGGCGTCATATATTATGACATCTATTTATGATCACTAGACGTATCAGACCAATACCCAGACACCACACAATATCCACTAGATATCCAGTGGATAGCCCAATATCCACTGAATATCCAGTCCATGTAAGATATCTAATGGATATCCACTGAATGTATTTCATAGATATGGAAAAAAATTATTTTCTATTTTACTGATAATATATTCAATAATCACATAAAAAATGATTGAGAAGGAAGTTCTTAAACATAATACCTTCAATACATAAATGTCTTAATCTCCTGATCTGTCGCATTTTTTGTCTGAGTTCAATGATTGAAAAAAGATAGGTACACCTAAATTGTATCAGACTATAATGAGTTTAATCAACAATACGAATGCGGCATAATACGTGATGTTCTTAACACAACAAAAATATGCCATGACTTAACGTTTAATGCTATAATAGAAAATAATGCTTCATCAGTGGATTTCCATATTAATACCCGCAAAACTATGCTACCAACTATACACAGTTCTCTCATTGGTCGATGCCGCGTTTGACCGTTTGATGTAGCATCATCCCCTCGTCATTTTGGTTGTTAGGTTATCATAGTTCTATAAACGTGCAAAAGTGGTTGGTTATTTTTATCGGTAATTTGGATTTGGGAAAAAATTAGGTATGTATATGTTTCTTACCTTAATTCTAAATATTGTTACGTCTCCTATATTTTATTGATATTTATGATTGATTACCTACATTAAAAGCGTTTTGTATATCTATACAATGTGAAATAGCATGGCGTAGAAATGTAAAATGAGTTTTACTTCGGCTTTTACTTTGTTTCATGATAAACTTAGCTGATGGCTCGGCTGATTTGAGTAAAAATTCTTTTGAGCTAAATGATAATGATCGTGTTTAGGTGGTGAGAAATGTTCTTATTACAGTTATGTGCTCGAATACAAGACGCAGGCCAATTTTCAAAATGTTATTTTACAAAAAAGGTGTATCTTTTATTCGGGCGTATACGGTATATAGTTGACCTTTAAAATCGTCAATCTTTCTTTTCTCGTTCTTACAGAAATCACCGTGCAGAGTTGATGAGCTGGGTGATGAAGAAGAAGAATTATTGATGTATATGCAAATATGTCTATTATATAAAATAAAGTATTTTCTATCATTCTATTCCATAGTATATCATTTCATTATATGTCAAATAGTACTACTATTATGAAGAATTTAATTCCATTTGTACCTTCTCACTCACAGATGAATATCTGACTAGAACCTGCTGGTGGAAATACAAGACGGCCAACAAAAACAATGCTTACCAAAAGTTGTATATATCCACAAATCTGGAATAAAATTAACTGGAAATAATAGTTCTGGTCAATCAGTACAAAATATAACAAACATACGCGATGAGTATTTGAATCTTTTTCATTGGACCACAATATTCTACAGTTGTCCACTGAAATACTAGACTATCCACCCTGTGTATCTATTATATTTTGTACTGGTTGACTGGATTAACTATTTTCTCTTAATTTTATTCCATATCTGTAAACATAAGAAACTTTTGATTTGCGTTTTTTTGTTTGACCACCTTGTATTTCCATCAGTAGATACTAGTCATAGATTCTCAGATTTTCATGTTTGAGGAGGAAGGATATACCAAATGTGAATATAAAATATCCTATTAATATCCATGGGACGTTAATTGGATATACCAAATGTGAACATAGGATATCCATGGGATATTAACGAGATATCCAGTAGATATATCTAAAGACATCCATAAGATATTACATATATCCTAGATATAGGCGGACATATGGATATCCATTGTATGTCTACAGGCTATCCATCTATATCCAGTGGATATACTGGATATCCATGAAGGATATCTTGTGGATGTCTAATGGTTATTGTGTGCTGTCTGGGTAATATCCAAAAACAGCCGTCGTTTTCTATAGTGTGGTTACCAGGGTCTGCTGGGTACGGTCATCTAGACAGGGAGTCAGCATTACAATGACTCACGCCAGCTCGATGTTAAACTCGTACTCTTGAAGTAGTTCACTCCATTAGCGATCTGGCCCTCGGGATTATTGAACTGCATCAACCACTAAAGTGCTGCATGATCAGTTCAAATTAAGAACGTCCTTCCATAGACATACTGGTAAAAGTGTTCCACGAACTTCCCCAGCACCAAAATTTCTGTTCTTGTGACGCAGTTGTTTCATTCTGGTTTGAAGGGGACTTTGCTGAAATATCTCAGCATTTTTTCGTGCCCTCCTTGGATATGGGGGAGCACTCCTCCAATTCCTACGTTGTTTGCTCCAGTATCGAGGATAAATTAGGTCTCAGACTTAGACTACTATATGGGGTAATAGTTCGAAAATCCAAACTGACGCTAGTTGAAAACGATTCTTTGAATCATATGGAGCTACGAAGTACAATTGTAGGGACCGCATCTATATCATATATAGAAATACTTGAAGGGTATCAGTCTGAAGTCCTAAGAATTATAATGGATGTCCCATGGTACGTCTCAAACAGAATCATAGCTAGAGATCTCCATATACACTTCGTTGAAGGAGAGATTTCCAATTTTTCAAAAAAATATGCCGCCACGATTGAACAATATCCTACTAATCTGGTGAAGAACTTAATATGGAGAAAACACCCATCAGAAGAAGACTGGAAAAAACTACCCCAAAGGATCTACTTAACAGATTCTAGCAAAGGAAGCTTCTATCCCTGCAGTTATGTCAATGTTTATTTGTATAGACTATAAATAGTTAGTACGAGCAAATTCCCTCCATGTTATGTAGTAATAAGTGTTATGTTATACCAAGTGTCTTGTGGTACTAAATGTCAAGTGGTACTAAGACAGAGAATTTACTTATTGCAACAAGTTTCACGGATTGTGAATATAATTAAAGAAAAAAATATTTTTCTACGATCATAAAGAAAAATGTACATTACAAGTGCGTCTTCGATTAAGACACTTACCACCTTGTTAGACAGACTTTCATTTCCCACGGGAGAGCTCGAGGGATAGCCGTGTCGAAATATTTCATTTCCCACGACTTTCATGAGCTACTAGACTGTCATTATATTAACGAGTATTATGATCATATATGTATAATTAAATATCGAATCAAGTTTGTTTAAGTCTTTCTAATCATTTGACATTTCACTAAAGTTTTTTTAACGATATTCGTCTAACCCTTTATATGGCAAAAGGGTGGGGCATGTTCTATTTCAATTTGGATTTGTGAAAACGTTTATATGGTACTATGAAACAACAAATATGCGAAGGAAACGTGATTTTTTATTATACTTTTCAAAAAGCTGGTGGGAAATAATTCTCCCATAGACCGTAAGGGTCTTAGGAAGTCCCACCTGACTACAAATGTATTTTTTATTTATAATTATCAACATTTCACATGAAAATTAAAGTTTATAATGTCAAAATGGAATAGAACGCAAACGTAACAAGTTTTACAAATCAGATTACGTCTTTTCTCTTTTGTCTTAGTACTACAAAAAGCACGTCTGTTTTTTTTTGGTAATTCTGGTGTATGGGCACCCACATCTTGTAGTCTAATATTATTTTGTTCAGTTGAATACCCATCTCGATGATTCCGTTTCCTCCCAAAAGCGTTGCCAGGAGCGAAACCAATTCGTTTCTGGTTGCAATATGTCCCTATAAGGCCACTCATTTGATTTATGAATATTACGAAATATACATAAATAAGTTACCTATAAGCTCATTAGCCAAACGTGATCGGAAGTGTGAATGACTCATCGGCTTTTGATTTTGTTCTTTATTGATTTCCTGTATAGAATGAAAGCATTGACAATAGCAAATTCAAAGAGATAATATATATATTATATATATATATATATATATATATATATATATATATATATATATATATAATCACAAACCCGTTTGTACCCGCTGTGGGTGTCGGGTGTGTCGCTTATTCGTGGAGAAACTTCCGCCATTCATTTTTATTTCTAGTTTTTTTCGCCGCCTCTGTCCATGTAATTCCTTTTTCTTTTAAAATGTCGGCTACTGTGTTATCCCATGTTTTCTTTGGGCGACCTCTTTTTCTCTTACTTACTTCCCTAGCTTGCCAAATCATTTTTGCTGGTGTACTGTTATCCATTCTACAAAGCTGCCCAAACCATCCAAGCTGGTGTTTTTCAATTGTTTTTGGTATTGGTTCTATGTTTAGGTTTTCCCTTATTATTTCATTCCGCATTCGATCTTTTCTGGTTACACCTTTGACCCTGCGTAAATACTTCATCTCTGTTGCTTGTATTTTGCTTTTGACTGATTTTGTAAGTACCCAGCTTTCACTACCATGCACAAGGGTTGGTCGAAAGACTGACTTGTACATATCCAATTTGGTTTTAGTTGTAATTTCTTTTCTTCCCAGGAAATTTCGATATAATGAGTAATATAATTTGACTGCTGCACTTATTCTTTCGTTCACTCCTGCTTCCTGTTTTCGATTGTTTTGTATATCTACTCCCAGATATTTGAAAATATTCACTTGTTTTTTCGGCATTTCATCAATTTCGATATTAAGGTGCTCTTCTTCTTGTCCCACCACCATTATTTTTGTCTTTTCCATATTCATATTCATGTTTCGTAGTTTCAATATATGCTTTCATGTTATTAAATTATGTTTGAGCTCTTTTTCGTTTCAAGCGGACAATAGATACTAAATCGTCAGCAAAACGCATTCTGATATTCCAACTACTTCCATATTTCTATAACCTATTTGAATTTGTTTAACTTTTGTTTTTACTTCCTTCAAAATATCATCCATTATCATTATGAATAATGCCGGGCTCAGTACTCCTCCCTGTCTTAATCCTCCTTTTGTTATGAAATCATCGGACTGTTCATTATCTTTCCTTACCCGGTTTCTGGTTGTTTCGTAAATGCATTTAATGTTGTTTCTTAGTTTTGATCCAACTCCTCTTTGTTGTAGACTTTTCCATATTTGATTTCTGAGAACGCTGTCAAAGGCTTTTTGAGTATCTATAAAACCGAGGTACACTCTTTGACTTGTTCTCAGTTTTTTGTCTATTACTTGTTTCAATGTAAATTCGTGGTCTTGGCTCCTTCTTCCTTTCCTATAGCCGCTTTGGAATTCTTCCAACTGTTTTTCTATTATTTTCTTCAGTCGAGTCTCTAAGATACTTCCGTAAACTTTCAATGTCGCGCTCAGCAATGTTATACCTCTATAATCGTTACAATTAGTTTTGTCTCCTTTTTTTGAAATTGTCAATATGAAACCTACTTCCCAATCTTTCGGAATTATTTCTTCGTTCCATATTCTTTGAAACAATTTAGTTAGCATTTCTATCCCTCTTTCTCCTAGACTTTGTAACATTTCTGCGGTAATACTGTCGTAACCCGGTGCTTTACCTCTTTTTAACTCTTGTATTGCTTGTTTCACTTCTTCTATTTATATCAGTGGTTCATTTTCCTCATTTTCCAGTTCCATCTGTTCTTCTTTCTCTACGTTGAGTGATTCCTCAATGTATTCTCTCTATCTCTCTATAATTTCCTTATCTTGTCGTATCATAACTCCATTTTTATTTTTTATCTGTTTTACATTGCTCGACTTTCCCTTTCTTAGTGTTTTTAGTACCTTGAAGGAAAGTTTCTGATTTCCTTTACTGTCTTCTTCCGACTTTTAGCCAAATTCTTCCCACGTCTCTTTTTTAGCTGTGATAACCATGTCTTTAACTCTTTTTCTTTGAATTTCATAATTTTCGTAGTTTTCAGTCGTTTTATTTCGTTGATATTCTTTCCATTTTTGCTTTTTTAGGTTGGTATGTTCTTGTATATCTTTATGACACCATCTCGTTTGTTTTTTGTTGCTACCTGCTCTAGTAATACCACACACTTCTGTTGCTGTCTCTAATATTATAGATTTGAATTTGTCCCACATTTCCTCTATTGATATAATTTGTATTTTATCTTGACACATTTCCATTTCTTTTCCAGTATATTCTGTAAATTTTTTGGAAACCTCTATTTCTCTTAACTTATATGATTTTATTTGTTTTTTTATTTTTTGTCCATTTTTCCCATTGTTACAACTTCCTTTCTAGTTCTCAGTTGCCATCTTCAATTTTGCTCTCAATAAGTAATGATCGCTGTATATTTCAGCACTTTGCATGACCTTGATATCTTTCACATCTTTTCAGTTTCCTTTGTTTATGAGAACATAATCAATGATGGACTTTTCATTTCTGCTGCTAACGTCTCTCGTGTATTTATGTGACTCTTTATGTTGATAAAACGTATTAGTTACTATTAGTTGGTTTAATATACAAAAATTTATTAACCTTAGTCCATTGTTATTTCTCTCGTTCTCTCCATATATGACAATTACGTCATTGCTTTGTTCGTCTTTCTTTCCAACTCTTCCCTTAATATCTCCCATTATTATTAGACTGTCTTTAGCATCCTCTATTGTTTCACTTAATGTTTCCCAGGATTCCTCTTTTTCACTCACTCGTGCATCTTCATTTGGTCCGTACACTATAATTATTGTTGTGCTTTCTCTTAAATTCAATTAATTTTCGAGTATTCTTTCTGTAATACCTGTCCAGTTTTTGATATATTTCTTATGTTCTTTCTTTATTATACATCCGATTCCTTCTTTTGCTCTACTTTTTGCCTCTACCCCATTATATATTAACAAATGTCCCTTTTCAAATTCAATTTCGCCTTGACCTTTCTTTTTAGTCTCCGTAATTCCTGATATATATAAATTTTCCTCTCCAAATTCTTGTATTAACTCGTCTTCCTTTCCTAATATTCCTCTTACATTCAATGTAGCTATCTTCCACATCCTCTCGTTTTTTATTTCTATTCGTAACACCTTTTCCTTTGTTTTTTCTTTTGTATCTGTTTTCAGTACCATTCATCTCTTTTTTATAAGTTTTTATACATTCTAATTCATTTCCATTATCTTATCCGTTTCCATTGTCACATTCGTTTCCATAGCCATTTTTATAGTTTTCCTCTCGATTTACTGTTTGAGTTATTAGTTTTTTGCTGTCCTCATAATTTTTCTCAATTGTTCATCCAGTGTGTTAGCTTCTGGAGATCTTTTCTGAACTTTTCTTCTCCTGTCTTTTTCTTTTTCTTGTTTTCGGCCTTGTTGCAAGTCTCTCTTACTTCCTTCATATACTTCATTATTTATAATTAATTTATTGTATTTATTATATGCTTTGTGACCAATTTTTCTAGCTATCTATCAAAAAGATAATAAAATATTTTAATCCACTACCGTCTTGATTTTTGAGATATGGAGTAGTAGGACATGTATTGGATGAATTTATCCACCCCTCCCAAATATGCATTGAAATCTGCTACGGCTTTTGGACATTCAATTGTTTCACGAATACCTTGAGCATTTTTTCTTTTTGTTGTAGATATCTCAGAAGGTTTGTGTATGTTAATTACTACATTCACCGGTTTTTTCCATGATCAAACCATGTGATACTAATATCTCCACATTGCACAATTTCAGTTTCCCCTTTGGAGTATTCTCTATCTTTTTTGAACAAATTTTTTGGAAAATGTTTTCTGACAGTACGGAATGTGCCACAAGCAAATAATTTTTTTCCAAGTTATTCTCTTATCAACTGAATACTACTGAAGAGATTGTCAAAAAACAATCAGTAAGCTAATCCTTCAAAGCTTTGAGAAAGAAATTTGACAACATTTTCTCCCAATGATTTCGTCGTAGATCCATCACTAGCTTGTCTAGTGTATATATCAAATGCTAGCATATAACCGGTTACAGAACAATAAGAAACCCAAATATTGAAGCCTCTTTTTATTGGTTTGAGTGGCATACACTGCTTCATTGTAGAGCGACCTTTGAAAGCTACCATGCTCTCATCGATTGATAAAAATCTGGAACGAGAAACTAGTGTTTTGAATATAGTTTGAAAATGAGATAAAAGTGGCTGTATTTTATATAGTTTATCATAGTTGGCAGCACCTGGAACTGGCATATCCTAATTATTGTTCAGATGTAAATATCGCAAAAGTTTTAAAAACCTCTCCAATGTTACTACTCGAGCCACTCGCTCGACATGAAAATTTGCTTCAGTCGACCAGTACAATCTCATACTAGGGAGACGATGAAATCCCATAATGATCAGTAATCCAAAAAAAGTTTGCAGTTCGTTCACGTCAATATTTAGGTCGATGTTTTGCTACATTGCATACCTGTTAGACTCTTTTACTAAGTGGTTTAATATTTAGTCATAATCAAAGAAAAGAATGCCAAAGGGTTGATACTATTTAGTACAGATGGCTTTGGTCCAAAAGGCAGACTAAAAGTAGCCTTATGAAACTGAGTTAAATCGACGGCTATTTTATTACATCCATAGGATGTTTCGTTATTCATTTTGGTTCCCTCTGTTTTTATTTGGAACAGTTTTGGCAACACTCTCATTTTCAGATTCAGACTCACTGTCAAAAGAATCTTGTGGAAGGTCAAATCCAAATCTCGTTTTGTTCGGTATTCGATCATAGCTAGCATCATTAAGGTAGTCATCGAAGTTTTCGGAATAGTCATTCATAGTGGTTGATGCCAATATCGATGCGGCATCATTATCTAGAAAAGGTGATCTGATTTCACTAGAAGTAGATGCCGATGGTTGAGTATTTGGGAATTCCGATGTCCTAGTGGATGATCTTCATGTACTCATAGACCCTATAATTGTTAAATATACAATTGTTACGAAACAGCACACTGGTATAGACCCTTAATCGGACTGTGTCTAGCCAGGTATAAAAGTTAAAATTATGGCGGATACGCAGGTTTTTTTATAACTGTTTACGATTATCTTATCTAAACATTGTTGTTGTGACCAGTCTTATCTAGAAATTGCCAGAAAGCCAGTTGTTTTTGAGTAAGCCGCAGTCCGGGGTTTTCTAGTAGAAAAGGCACTTATATAAATAAAGGACCGATCAGCGGAGGAGTTTAGTTGATAAAGTGATCTCGAGAAATTAACAAAAATACACCGAACAGTAAAGTGCTAATATAAATTAATAATCAAGTTTGTGTGCATATAAATTAAAGTGATTAGTTAAGTATATATAAATTAAGTGTTAGTGAGTTAGTATTTAAATAAATTAGTAAGTAACCATACCGTGTGTTTAAAATTTATCCCACCCGTTTATTGTTTAATTAAATAAGAAAAACATTACATTGGTGTCAGTGGAATAATATAAATAAATTGCTACGTAAAAATGGCCAAGAGACTATGTGATCTGAAAGTGGCGAAATTAGGAGCAAAATTGGAGTATCGTGAGTTGGAAACGTCCGGTAAGAAAAGTGAATTAGTAGCAAGACTTAAAGTGGCACTGGAAAATGACGGCTTTGATCCAGAAACAGTTTTATTCAATGATGAGACTTAATCTCGTCAATTTCTGCTAACATGGACGAGAAGATTTCTGCCATGGAAGAGAACGTGGACGAGAAGATTTCTGCTATGAAGAACGATATTTCTGGCATGAAAGAGAAGATTTCTACGAATGTGAAGAGCGATATTTCGGCAATGAAGAACGATATATCTGCCGATATCTTACTAATAAAAAACGACATTGCCGCTGACATTGAAAATGAAACCGAGAATAAAATATCAACGATGGACGAGAAAATCGAGAATAAGATTACAACGATAGACGAGAAAATCAAGGAGTTAGAGGAAAACATTGCCGATTCAAGAACGCGAGGCACGCCAGAGGAAGAAAAAAAGACCGAGCAAACGAAACCTTGCAAGCCAGAAACACTACCTAAGTTTGAAGACATTGACAGTTCTACCCGAGTCAAGGCCCTAACGTTCGATGAAAATATGTCGTGGACCAATTATGTGAAACAGTTTGAAGCAGCCGCTAGAGTGAATAATTGGTCCGATAAGGAGAAGGCAGTGAACTTAACCATCGCGCTTCGCGGAGATGTCTTAGATGTAATACAGACGATACCTCTTTAAGAAGCGGATGACTTTGAGCAGCTAAAAAAGATGCTGGGTATGCGATACGTTCACGAAAACTTGGAACACTTTTACAGATTCCAGCTGAAGAACCGAAGGCGGAAACGTGACGAAACCCTTCAAGAGTATGAAATGGAAATTGCCCTACTAGTTAGATTCGCTTATCCATCAGCACCAGAGAACAGGATGGAATGTTCAGGCATCCAGGCCTTTATTGACGGCGTATGTGACCACGATATGGAGAAGACGCTTCGATTAGCCCATCCCAAAATATTAGTTGGCGCATTAACAGCTGCTCTTAAATATGAAGCGGCAATGAAGGCTTCGGGTTACATTAAAGGTAGAACCATGCAGGAAAAAGGTGACGATGACAGACTTGACCAGATCGTCAACCTGTTGAGAGGTATGGTAGACGTGAAGCCGGAGAAGATCAGGTGCTGTAAATGTGGCGAGCTAGAGCATGCACACAGTTCGTGTAAACGTCCTACGACTCCTGCAAACCAAGAACCTCTTAAATGCAAAGCAACCACGAAGGGCTCGCGATACAAAAAAGGTAGAACCCTGCAAGGAGAAGGTGACGATGACAAACTTGATCAGATCGTCAACATGTTGAAAGGTATGGCAGACCAGAAGCCGAAGAAAATCAAATGCCGGAAGTGTGGCAAGCTAAAGCACGTACGCAGTCCCTCTAAGCGCCTCAAGACTCCTGTAACCCATAAACTGCAGTCACATAGGAAGTCAGATAGGAGTGAACTTCCAGCTGATGTGAATAATCGAAAAGCCAACTCTTTGGCTAGATGATTATGTTCCTTAGGCTATTCTCAATGCAAGTCGAAATCTAAGGAATGGAGAGTGACCCTCACCTGAAGATGATCCGGCAATGGAAGGAAGAAAATCGGCGACCTACATGGCAAGAAGTGTCAACATTTTCACTGAAACTCAAGGCGTATTGGGCTCAGTGGGAATCCCTTGTCCTGGAAGAAGGGCTGTTGAGAAGAGTCCTTGAAAACGATTATGGTTCTGAGATGATGAGACAGCTAGTTATCCCGAGAACAAGAGTAGCTGAGGTACTGAAGAAGTTACACGACAGTCCATCGGGAGGCCATCTGGGAGTGAAGAAAACCGTTCAGCGAGTCCGTGAAAGGTTTTATTGGATGAACAGCACCGACGATGTGAAGGACTGGTGTAAGAAATGTACGACTTATGCTATAAGTAATGGACCACCTGGCGAGAGAAAGGCACCTATGAAACAATATAATGTTGGAAGCCCCTTCGAAAGGAATTACACAAAGTAAACCAACCCTTACTAGAAATTAATTACTCACCAATATCAGGATCATCATCGGCGTCTGAATCCCACCCTATATCGGAGTTTTCAGCTTGCTCATTTGTAATTTCTATCAACAGTAATTCTAGCTCTGCCTCAGATAACCCTCGTTTTGGCATAATACTACAGAAGTAGAAAAATAAAGTTAACATGGAGTCAATATTCCATGTTAAAAATGATGCTAAGTATCAATCAATATTTGGACATATCTGATTATAATAAGCATTTCTCAAGAGAAAGTCCGACGGGTATCAACCAAGGAAATGCAAAACATTTTTTACAGATTAAATCAATACACTTATATCGGATGCTCCTGATAATGACTATCTTCTGACAAAGGATAAAGCCATAATAATTTCAATATAAGGTTTGATGACAATCGAATTCTATAATTTCGATCAGTTGACAGCAACAAATTAGTATGTATGTTCGTAGCAGCGAGTGTTGATTCAGGCTCAGTCGAGTTGGTCTTTGGGCAGTAACCGTTTTTTTTTTACTTTTCCGCCCAACCTATCTAATATGCGAGAAAAGTATTGGTTTACCCCAAAAAATATTGGAATTTTGATGTTTCTAGTTATTTTCACGTTTTCCATCAACAACAAAACGAAAAAACGGTTTTTAGAAAAAAGTCCTGTGTGTATGTCGTCGTCGTCGTCGTTGTCGTATGCCACTTTTCCTCACATGTCTTGTTAGTACGATACAGCCTCCAGAGTGCAATTATTCACCAATTTTATGATGGAATATTGTTAATGACATGACACAGATGAACCCTATTGATTTTCAGCTCACCAGACCCAATACAACAGGTGCTACAGTCCTTTAAGTACGATGTTTTTGTCGTTTTTGGAAAGTTTCAGTTTGTTAGCACGATACAGCCTCCGGAGTATATACAAGTGACCAATTTTATGATTGGATATTATTTAGAGCGTCTCAAATATGAACCCTATTGATATTCAGCTAACTAAAGCCAGTGCAACGGGTGCTATGGTACTTGAAGTACAAAATGCCTGCCATTTTTGGAGAATTTTCAGTTTGTTAGCCTCCAGAGAGTATACGATTGATCAATTTTATGTTTGAATATTTTCCAAGGTGTCTCACAGATGTACCCTATTGATTTTCAGTTGACTAGAGCCGGTCCTATAAATCCAGATATACTAAATTGGTTATTTTTGGAAAAATTTCGGGTTGTTAGCACGATACATCCCCCGAAGTGTACACAAGTAACGATTCTATGATAGAATACTGTTCAGGGCCACAGATGCTGAAAAGTAAGTTTTAATCTTTAAAACCGTTTATTTTCTTTTATGATTAGTGTTCGATTTTTGTAATAATCTTCATTATATTTATCTTCAATCCATTTTTCAAGTTTTATATATTATGAGAATCATGGGTGCTTGTCGCCGTTAAGAATTATAAAAAATTGAAAGAACTGACGTGAAATATATGGTATCAACTGCCCTAATCACAATACCTGATACTAAATACAAAATTACCAGGAAATTCAGAATAACAGGACTGTTTAACGAAATGTTCAAGAAGTACACAGATTTTCGGCCCTCACATACCTACTAAGGATACTAACTTCTTTTTCAATCATCAAAAGAGAAAGTGCACAAACCAAAAAGTTGGAATCAATAAATTTGGGAATATGGAAAAACATATTGCATCCTTTCTAAATCTTTCTAATACCGATATATGCACTAGCCATTGCTTTAGAAGGACATCGGCCACTATACTGGTTGATGCAGGAGGTGATATAACTTCTTTAAAAAGTCACTGTGACTGGAAATCCACCACCTTTGCAGATACATATATAGATGACTCGATCAAAAATAAATTAGATGTGGCTGATAAAATTTTCAATGCCATTGGAAACCGAAATATAATGAGCGAAGCGAAACTCTCTGTATTAATGACGTAACTTTCAACACAAAAACAAACTTTCCTCAAATAGTATTAAACAACTGCACAAATTTTACTTTTAATTTGAATGGCAGTGCTGATAATGTTCCTAATAATTGATAAATATTTTATTATTATTTTTACCGCATCCATCTCGAGGGTTATGAGCGAGGTTTCAAAAAACATACAATAGGTACTTATATTCAAAAAACATACAATAGTTACTTATCTTTTATGATAGACATTGGAGTCCTTCAGAAATTTGAACACTTTTTCACAGTTTTCACTTGATGCGCGGTTCATGTAAGGTGGAATGTTGTTAACTGTTCTTCTAACGCTTAAATTTGTACAATCCTATAGTATATGTTTTATGTTTAGAGGCACATGACACGTAAAACACTGCTTTGGTGGTTCTTGATTTAACAAATACTGGTGTGTGAGGGCTGAATGTAAAACATCCTGGTCTTTTCTGTTCTATGGAAGAGGAAGTCTAGATTTTACTGATGGCATGATTTCTCTAAGAAGCGTATTGGTTCCGTCCCATTTTTTTGCCAGATATCCCATACAAAGTTTTTTTTATAACTGATTCGAAATCGGCAGCTGGAACTTTTTCAAAATATGGTAGATTTTCGTTGCCTATAGAGTGTCGTGCAATTTCGTCAACTTTTTCATTGTTTGATATGCCTATATGAGAAGGGACCCATAGCTACTCTATTTTAAAGAGTGTCAGCTGAAGTCTGTGAAGTTCTTCTTTAATGTCTGTAAGTATTTGGTGAGAAGGAAATAGTTGTTTTATTCTTATGAGAGTTAATATGTTTTTTTCTGGCAGTTTATAGCTTCTCAAGGCTTCAAGTATGGCGACTAACTCTCCTGTGTATATTGAACAGTGAGGGTTAAGCCTGATTGCATGATTATTTACATTTTGTAAAAATGCCGATGCGATTCCATTTTCTGATTTAGATGCATCAGTAAAAATATGATCATAACCGGTGAAATTAGAAATGAGATTATAGTATTTTAATTTGAATATGTGATCGCTGGTAGAGTGTTTGGGCTGATTTGCTAATGAGAAGTTGACTGCTGGTATTTGGATTGTCCAAGGTGGAGTTTCATGACATAATGGTAAATACAGTTGAAATTGTTCAATATTGAAATCTGATCTCTTTAACCTTTCATGAAATGGTAAGTATTTTTTCTGGGTGTCTGGAATTGTATTTGTATCATTAACTATTGTTAAAAAGAAGGATTGTTGTTTTTTTGTGCTGAAACTCTAGATTCATAGCACAAAAATAAATATAGACGTCTTTGATATAAAGGTGGTTGTGATGTGATAACTTGGAGACTACTAACAGGACTTGTTCTAAAGGCTCCTGAAACTATTCTTAGGGAACTGGTCTAAATAACATCCAATTTGTGTAGATGAGTTCAGCTGGCTGAGTTGTAGCAAATGCTCCCATAGTCAAGTTTACTTCTAATTATTTACTGATATAGGTTAATCAGTATTTTGGTGTCGGCTCCCCAGGACTGGGTTGAAAGGATTTTAAGTATGTTTATTCTCGACTGGCAAGTTTTAAGGAGGTTATTCATGTGCAGTGTCCATTTCAGGTGATAATCAAATGTAACTTTTACGCTTTCAAACTGTTCTAATTGTTTTCCATTCAGATGTAAATTAATGTTGGCCTGGCCTTTTTTCCTAAAAACTATAAAGTGATTTTTTGTTGAGGAAAAGGTTAACCCCGTTGTGATGGACCATCTTTCTAATTTGTTGAGGTAGTTTTGCAAAATACTTTAGAATGAATCTTTACTTTTTGTGTAAATTAGTAGATCATCTGCGTAAAGACTCGCTTTTACTGGTAAATTGAATTGTTTTGCTAGACTGTTTATTGCAATTAAAAATGAAGTTGGGCTTAATATTGCGCCTTGTGGAAGGCCGTTTTGGATTATCTTCTTACTTGATAGTTTGCCATTTATTTTGATTTGTATAGTTCTGTTAGTAAGAATTTTGTTTATAAAAGCTAACATTTTGCCCCGAATACCTAGAGACCCTAGAGTGTTTACTATATGGTATCTCCAAGTAGTGTGAAAGGCTTTGTTATTGTCAAAAAATATTGCAACGAGGTGTTGGTTATGCATAAAAGCTTCATGGATTTCAGTTTCCAAGAGAACAATGTTGTCTGTTGTTATTCTACCTTTTATATAACCACTTTGTATTGTGCTAAAATAATTTAGTTTCTCTAAGTGCCATTGGAGTCTGTTATTTAGGATTTTCTCAAGTATTTTACATGCCAGTGAAATAGGACGATACGATGTAAGAAGATTTTTTGGTTTGTTTCCTTTTAAAATTGGTATGATTATGGCTTCCCTCCATAAAGGAGGAAATTTTTGGGATGAAAAAATCAGATTAAAAAGTTCAGATAAAATTTATTTGGCTGTTAGAGGCAGTTTCTGCAGAAATATTGAGGAATTTCATCGGGACCTGCTGCAGTGTTTTTTGTAGTCATGAGGCTTTCTTCAGCTTCCTGTAATGATATGGTCACGTTTAGATAGCTGTCATCGTCGCGTATTATGACGTCTACCAGTTCAGTTCTTGTTTTAAGTTCATTAAATGCTTTTGTGTAATTAGCGTCACTGCTATTTTGTTCGTAAGTTTGAGCTAAAACTTCTGTTATTTCTTGATTGTCAGATATTATTTTATTGTTGGGGCTAAGGTTATTCATGTGTTTGATTGAACTTGATCCTTTTATTTTTCTAATTTTATCCCAAACTATACTAGGCGGTGTGGATGAGTTTATTGTTGATACGTACGAAATCCAACTTTGTTCTTTGTATTTCTTGATCATATTCTCCGCTGATTTAAGCCTTTTATATTTGTTGAACGCATGTTCAGTGATTTTTATCGCTTCTGCTACCTCTGGATTCCACCATGGGACAGGACGTTTTTTGATTATTTTTGTTTTTCCTACTGCTTCAATAGCCGCTTTTGTAATAATTTCGTTAAAGGACATAATGCTACTTGTTACGTTAGATGTCACTATGTAGTTTGACGTGTTGAGGTCTATCAAATCTGCATATTTATTCCAGTTTGCTGATTTCATTTTCCATATTTGTGGTGGTATTGCTTCAGGAATTAAATCTGAAATATGGTTTATAATTATAGGGAAGTGGTCGCTGTTATGCAGATCCCATGTTAGAGAAGATTATATTGATGGACTGCAGAGAGATAAATCTAAGGCTGACATGGTACCGTTATAGGCGTTAAACCTCGTAGGTTTGCCAGAGTCTAACAGGATTAGGTTGTTGTTATTAATGAAATTTAATAGAGAGTCCCCATTGCTGTCGGTGGATTGTGAACCCCAAGCAACATTGTGACAATTGAAATCCACGAGTATAATCTTTGGAGCTGGAATTTATTCGATTATGTTTTGAAGATCGTTGGGTGACTGTTTATCTGGATTAGGTAGATGAAAATTACAAATGTTTAACGTAACATGATGAATTACAGGTAACGGATATTACCTCGAAATTGGTGTTGAGAGGAATTTGTGCAACTTCAATTGAATTGTTGATTAGCATGGCAACTCCTCCACTCGCAATTGTTTGACCTGGTCTATTTTCACTAGAAATGGTGTAGTTTTCAATTTTGAGAAGCTTACTTCCTTTGGGGTGATTTCCTTGCAGGCTTAGTATTAACGGTGACAATTCATTGATTGATTAAGAGTTGTATCTTCGGTAGGTGGGTGAAACCATTTAGGTCCGACTGGAGAATAAAATTTGAGTGAGCCATTATTTCATCCTGGAAAACCAGAGTGAAAAGAGATATCGCTTTCTTCGTCTGTTGATGTTAGGTCAGCATATTCCGTAATTTTTTTCTTAATCCTTGTTATATTATTTTTTACCGATGTGTTATCGATGATTTCATGAACGAATGTAGATTTTTTAATTTGGGTAAGTAGTTCGTGTAGTTTTTTGCTATGCTTGCAGCATGCTTAGACCCAGACGCATTAACTATAAAATCACATACTTCGGTACAGTTCATAAAATGTCGTGGTTTGAAAGTAACTATGAGATCTTTTGTAGGTTCTAAAAGGTGAGTTAATTCTTCAGCATTTTTCTTAGTTTTACATTTTTTTCAAGATTTCGGACGTTTAAAAGATTCTTCATCAGGTTTTTGGTTTTCTAAATCAGGTGAAGTAGAGATTTGACGTTTACAAGCCGCAGAAATCGTCTTGGTTTGTTCAGATTCGTTTGGAATGTCAAGTGATAAATTTGATTGCCTTTGCGATTGCTCTGGTGATTTGGTAATTTAGAGTGATGTGTTTGACGGTTTATCTACTGGATTGGAATCTAGCTTCATATCTAGATTTGTTATACTTATATAGTTGTTAGAGCGTTCAATTACGGTAAAAAACATAAGGTTATCTTGATTAGAACTGCAGCTTTATTGTGAATGTGCAAGAGTAAGGATATTTATTGGCTTAACTTTATTTGTGGATACTGGAGATTTGGGAGTTTAGTCCAGTAATACCATATTTGGAAGTACTTTATAGTGAGAACCATTATGTGTTGTGTGACCAGGTTGTTTACAAGTAAAACAGATATTGTCTAAAGATAGGAATATTCGGTAATCTGTATTATCATAATTGAAGTCCAGAAATTCAGGTATTATGATTTGACCAGGAGGAGAGATGTAAATATGTCTACGATAACTATAAATGTGTTTATATTCCGGATTTTGTGTGCCAATTTTAAGGAAGCTCAATCGAATTTCCAAATTCAGTCCAATATTAACCAGCTCAGCTTCAATGATGTTATGTGGTACGGAGGGACACACATTTGAAATAATCAATCGTATGTTTGGGTTCAATAATCATCGTGCTTGAATACGTTGATGGTTAACTGTGATAATTCCATTATTAGTAAATACGAAGTCGTTAACAATTTTTTCACTGGTAAGGTAAATACATATTCTATTGTTAGAAATCCGAGAAGCGAACAAAATATTTTTTGACGTAATTATATCTCGCACCGCACATATATATTCTTACCATTTTGTATTATCTAGTGCATTAAAGACAATTGCTTGCTGTTCTTTGGGGAAGGTTGAATTGCTTCGGCTGGCTATATATAAATAAGGCAGTGATGATGTGCTCGCTGTGTTCTGAACTCCCCCATTTGAAGATCCTGAAGGTGGAAAGTCATTCATTTTTAAGTAATGACAAGGACCTGCCTGTTAGGTGCGGTCCTGTCTTCCTTTGGAATTTACAGATAACCGATGGTAATTAGGTATGGAATGTATATATTTATGACTTTGTGACGATACAAAAGTTTTTGTTTTACCTTGTAAACGCACTGATTTTCAAATTACTGATGCACTGGTGGCTACTGCACTTGTGGTTATTACAAAAAGTTGTTTATGTATATTAAACTTCAGGAATCACTGTTAAATAAAGAGCAAACTTTCGTACACGTTGTCGAGAACGCTGCCAGGATAGGTCTCTTATTGATAAATATTGTTTCGTGGATGTACTTGAAATATAACGATTTTTTCTGCATAAAGTACTTTTATTTCAGAATTTTTCAAAATTTGGAAATTTTGAAAGAAATCGGTTTCACGACGTATGTAAGTACGTGTAAAAAAAGAAAAAAATATATGGTTCATTCAACTCGATTTAATAATTTCAGAGATAAAATTTTATAAATCAAACTATGATAAAAAGTGTTTGGTTCATAATTCAAATGGTCGTAGGAAAGTATAGTGTGGAATTTGTATGAAATGATCCATTTCATGCTCATTGTACAATATATTCTATAACATCAAATAATGCTTGTTGAGTATTATGTTCAAAGTCTTAAATATAGAATTCACTGATTCTCCTTCTTTTACATTCAAAATTACATGAATTACAATCGTTCTAATAAAATATCGATCCTAGTATCTATTGAACCTCCGGTATCTGTTATCCTGAAGACAAAATGATAGGAAAATGCAAATTGCTTCAATAACAAGAGAAAAATAAGAATCAGTTGAGCTAGACGATATTTTCAGAAAAACAAACGAAATTTGCTTTATAAGTTTCCTCACATATACCTAAAAGGCATCATTTCAGCAAAACAAAGAGCCGTTGACATAGCCCTAAAAAGAGCACTATAAAAAGGGTAAGAGCCATTTACATCTTATTTATGAGGAAACATTAACGTCTTTTCTTAAACAAGAGTTGAAAAAGGAGGCCACTTTTTAAAACTTTCTTTTTTAGGTTATTATGATGCAGTGAATGTGAGCATGATATTTGCTTATTCGACGATACTTGTCGAATAATTTATGGTAACGGATCGGCTCCCTGTTTGAATTTTATTGGATGTGACAGAACTTTTTGTTTGGGCTTGATGATTTATCGCCTTTGCGATGCTAAAACTTTTGCTTACTTTTTTATAGTTGTGTAACTTTTATCAACTTCAGTATTCTTCATTGGAAGTAATTACCGGTTAAGTTGATGTGAAATAGAAACTTGTTTGTATATTTATTATAAATATTTATGCTGTCAAATTGAACGCTTAAATCCAAAAAAATCGTTATGGTAAAATCAATAATTCAACTTTCACATATTTCCAAATATATTCAATGACATAGAAACCTAAACAGTCAGTAAATATTATTTTATTACATGTTTATGAAAGGTTTAATACAAGCTGACCTTACCCTAAAACAATAATAGACACAAAATATAAGAGAGAACGATTGAAATTTATTGAAACGTTATCAATAAAATAAAAAAGGGAGAATCATTATAAACATAAATATATTGTGGATAAAAAATGAAATGCGATGAAATAGTAGGATGGGTTCCAAAACATTGTGAATAAGTGAGCACAGAGCAAGTGGATTCGTGAATATCGTAAATAAAATTATAAAGTACGGAGTAGTCGAACTGTGCACGAAATTGTCATCAACTAATAAGCATATTCGAACAATAAAGTGCTCGAAGAAGGGAACAAATTACTACAATATTAACCCTTTCGGGACCGACGTGTCCCCTGCGAAATTTGCCTGGTGGACCAGCCTTTTTGCATGGTCAGATGGCCCGGTGTCGGCTATATCCGACGGAATATTCAAACAATTTAATTCTAGTTTTATTACATCAAAATGAAGAAAACACAGACAAACCTTACTAGAAAATGAGAAATAACGATCAAAACCAAAATAGAATGTAGGTATCGTATACAAAAATTCAAAAAAAGCTTGGCTTCAAAAATTAGCTTCTTTGTGATATATTTTGAAGCAGGGAGCTGCACACAATCCGACATCACATTCCTTACAAATATATCTAGTTTGTTTTCTTTTCTTGGGATTAATTTTGCTGTGGGAACATACAAAGCATCGCCTATAGCTCAATTTACCGCCTTTCTTGACTGGTAATAGATCGGGTAAGTGTCTTTGGGTAAGTCTTCTATTTCATGAATAGAACTCGATGGTGTTCTTTCAAACCTGAAAACAATATATAAATAAGTATAGAAATATTGCAAAAAAACATTTGTACCTTTCCAACAACTGTCTAATTACTGCAAGTTGGAATGTTGCAAATGGAACTTTTGAAGTATTGTGTGTCAAATACATGGCATGAGCATTCAGCAAAGCTATATCAATGGTGTGAAAAAACAATTTTTTGTACCATTTGATAGTCTTGCGTGTGGAGTCAATGCTGCTGATCAACATATCAGATCGATCGACACCACCCATTTCCTTATTATATTCCAGAATACATAATGGCTTCTGACGGTTTTCGTTCGTGACCCTATCTTTTTTTGGAAGAGTGACCATCTTATTTTCATGTAGTGTAGTCAGCATAACTACATCTCGACGATCTTCCCATTTAACCACCAAAATGTGTTCACAGCTTCTCCACTCACATTCACCCCTCTTTAGTTTTTTTTCTAGAATTGGCATTTGTTCTCTATTTTGTCTTACATGGATTTGTTTTGTTTTCGAAAAAAAATGTAGACAATGTTGGGCTGGTATAAAAATTGTCAGTGAAAAGGGTATGGCCCTTACTCAGGTATGGTTTCAATACATCATTGACTATTTCACCTGTAGCACCTAATCCTCGAGTGCCTTTGCCAACATACACTATAAAGTCCAACACCATGCCAGTCTCACAGTCACATAATACATATAGTTTGACTCCAAATCGATGGCGTTTTGTTTTTATATATTGCCTAAAACTGAGGTCCATACTTTCATCTATAACCAAATTTGCGGAAGGATAAAACTGTGACTTGAAATTCTCTTTTAGTGTGTTCAAAACCGTTCCAAATTTTCCTAATCGATCATGAGGCTGTTCCTCATCATTATTAGCAAAATGAAGGTAGCGATGTATCTCGCAATATCTGTTTCTTGACATAGTCTTTCCAAAAATAGGTGTGCTATGTAGAATATCTTGTGACCAATACTCCTTGATATTTAGTTTCTTCGCTCGTGTCATAAGCAGAGCCACAGCGAAAAATACGTAAAGTTCCGGAACGTCAACGTTTTTCCACTTAGGTGCAGCTTTCTGAAGGGCATACCTGTTCGTCTCGACGGCAATGATGTTCATGACATCTTCAGATAAAAGACTCATAGAAAACCTACTTCGCTACTCTGACTATTCAAATTATCGTTTTTTAACCCGCTATTACTATCATCAAATACAAATACGGTATCCGCCAAAATAAACAGTACCGAAACAGAGAGTGCTGTGGAGTTGTTTATGTAATATGGATTTGTCATATTTGACTTAAGTGTCATTAGTTGATATATTAATAGTACGCTGCCGTTGAATTTGATTTTGAAATGGTTCTAACAACGGAAGAAAAAGTTTTTTTGGCTGAGAATTATTTTCGTTCATACCGAAAAGGTCGTAATGATGGTCCAAGCTTAGAACAGGTGTCAATAAAATATCAACAAAAATTTAATAAAGCAGCTCCTAGTAAAAGTGTGATGTTAGCTGTTGTTGAAAAATTTCGTCGCACTGGTAGTGTATTTTGTCAACGTAAAGGTTTTTCAGGTCGTCGAAAAACAGTATGCACTAACGAAAATGAAGGACGTGTTTTTAACCAATATGTGCAATCACCTCAAAGAAGTCTTGTAAGAACTGCATGTAAACTCAACATTAGTGAAGCGTCTTTACGTCCCATGTTCAAATCAATTGGTGGTTATCCATACCGTATTCAAGTTGGACAACGACTAAATGCTGCGGACAAACGAGCAAGAGAAATTTACTCTGGTCGCATGTTGAGCTTAATTCACGAAGATCCCGAATTTTTGAAAAACATATGGTTATCATACCTTTTGTGAGAGATCTGAATAACTTTTGCCGTGCACGAAAACTACAATTTCGCATACAAATGTTCCAACAAGATGGTGCAACGAGCCATACAGATGTGCGCATCTTAGACTTACTCCGTCAGCATTTCGATAATAGAATAATTTCTTGGGGAACAGACTTCGAATATCCTCCTCATTCACCTGATCTGACGCCACCTGACGCATACATTTGGGGCATAATGAAGGACAAAATATTTCACTCGGAAAATCCGCCGGCGAATATTGCCGAACTACGGGAAATAATACAAAATATTTATTGGCAGATACATCAACCACTTTTTATAAATATGTTTATTGACTTACAAAATCGATATGAAGCTTGTTTGCGTCGAAATGGTGAACATTTTGAACACTTACATTACAGAGATTAAAAATTGATTTTTATTTTTATTTTCGGTACTGTTTATTTTGGCGGATATTGTACTTGCGGAATGAATTCTTTGTCCGTCCACTGTATTTCAAGTGTCTTATTTGCTCTAGAATCCATTTGCTCGTCCATTTCTATCACATGCCCCAAGTCCTGCTCTTGATCTGAATCAACATCAGACATTTGTTCAGACTCTGATAAATCGCTGTCCACACTGGGAACAAATTCACTTCCACTATCAGCAAAGGGTTCCTCGGGCTCGTCTTCATCAGAACTCAGAACATTTGAAATATTTCGGACTTCCTCCGCAGTCAGACCACAATAATTCGCACCTACTTCATCTATTTTACGTTTATTTCGCGCTTTTCTTCCCTTAGAGGAATTGGCTTCAGCGTTATCCATATCGCACAATGTTTTGAATAACAATAACAAACCGCAAAAAACTAAGCTTGACTACTACGCACATCAAATAACAAGACGAAACTATTTGGTCTTCCAACACACGTTGTTTTGCACCGAAAAATACCGAGCGCCCGATGTCGTCTATAGTCGACGGTGTCGGATTTTGAAAGCACTGGTCTGTGGGGACATGCAATATTGAACAGATATAGCAGACACTGGTCTCTCTGACAAGTTTAATTTTTAAAGGTGTCGTAAATGATCGACATTGGTCCGAGGAGTATGTTCCACCCCTGTCGTATATAGCCGACACTGGGCCGGTGGACCAATTTCGTACCGTCGGCATTTGCCGTCAGCCATCTCGAAAGGGTTAGCAAGCTTTCATGGAGTTTTTTCCAATGACCAAAAGTCAACGATATTTTGACTGTTTTCTAATTTAAGCGGTAATTTACCAGGGATATATTAGTCCGTAACTTCCGAGGTTGATGGCTGCGAAGAACCTGCAACGTAATTTTCTCTTAATTCTTTTATATGAATTATTTCTTTCTTATTATTTCTAGTATCCATTATCTCTACTCTATTCCTATCTAATAAACTAATTATCTTAAATGGACCTAAACATTTATTTTCTGTTTTACATCTATATTGAGGATTTCTCTTATAAACTATTTGATCTACTTGAAATTGTACATTTTGGTCTCCGTTAACGTTATGCTTTGAAACTTGCTTACTTTGATTCAAGTGCTTCTTTAACATTATAATATACAAGTTCAAACTTATTATTATGATTTTCGGCATAGAATAAAAAAAGGTTGTTGGTAAAAATATATAATTGAATTTTCTGCCCAAAAGTTCACTTGAAAGGCGTGTAGTTAGTAGCACTATGTATACTAATGTCATAATCTAAAATAGCATAGTTCATAAGATTATCATTTTCTTTAGGATACATTCCTCAAAGTATTCTAAGGTGTTCTATTATTGAAGAGTGAAAATGTTCAACAATAGCATTTCCTTCATCATGGCCTATAGTTATAAAATGTAGTTTTATTTTATGCAATTTTAAAATTTTTTGAACTACTTCGTTGTTAAATTCCGTACCGTTGTCAGAAATTAATTTTTCTGGTACGCCAAAGCGTTACTAATGTGAATCGCGGTTTTAGCTATGATTTCATATGCTTGAGCAAATTTTGTAAAAGAGTCAACTAATGTTAATAATATTTTGTTATCAAAAAAGAAAAGATCTATATGAATGATTTGAAATGGGTTTGAAGCTGTCTCTGAAAGCATTAACGGCGAGTATGGATTTTTCCTAGCGTATTTGATTTTTTGGCAAATATCGCATGAATTTATATTGTGTTTGACTGAGTCTCTTAATCATATCCAATAATAGTTTCTTTCCAAATGTTCAATAGTTTCAGAAATACATCAGTGGTTGTTTTTATCTTCATGATGATTTTTTATTAACAAAATCTGTGCATCTCTATCTCTTACTGTATTAACTAATTGCGTACATCTAATTAATTCAGAAACTTTCTCTGAAAATTTGTTTAAATACACTCCATTGAAATTTCTATACAGGGTTGGGATAAAGTATGGAACCAAGTAAATATATTTTAAACGGAACGAACGATATTTATGAAAATTTGCAGGTAAGTGCAATGGAACAAAATGCATCTGATGTACATTTTTTTGTTAATAATGTACTTCCGGTTTAACCGGAAATGCCATCAACTTCTTTAATTTAAATGGGACACCCTATATATTTCCACAGATTTTGAAAGAGCTTGTTATTTTGAATTCATACATTTTGAGTTTAGTGTAAAAAAATTTGTAAGGACGAGGAATATAGCACTTTAATCAACCTCATTGAGTTTTTTGCATTAGAGCAAAATAGCTATTCATGTAACCAGTTATGAAATGCATCATTTTGTGTAACGAGTGAAATTTTTGCGGGACGAGCGAGCTCCGCATAGCGGGGCGAGCGAGGTCCCGCAAAATGACACGAGTAACACAAACAAGCATTTCATAACGTGTTTCATACAAGATTTTATCTAATTTTGACAAGAAGAAAGTTCAGTTTACCTATCAATAAAGCATTTCATAACGTTTTATCTAATTTTGACAAAAAGAAAATTCAATCTATTTCTGATTTGAAAACAGCAGTTCTCGATTCCTACAAGTTATGCAACCAATATTACGCAAGACAATACTTTTATTTTATACATTAATTTCAGACTTTTCTTTATTACATTACCATTAATAGAAAATGAAAAAAGGATTTCCACTGATATTCTTGGTGAATCAAGCACCTCAAGTTCAAGATCAGTTATGCATCACGAAATTACATCAACTTCTGATTCTCTTCGAAATGTGTCATAAATATTTATAATGCATAAAATGAAATGTGAATTATTCCAGTTGTTCTTATTGCTAGTAGTTCTCTTCAGTTCTAGTTGTTGTTATTTTTCTATAATATGACATTAAACTATCTTTTTTCCTCTCTTGTTTTTATTAACTGGTGATATAAATAATTTTTCATCACCAGTTATATAATATTTTTCATTATGTAACTGGTTACGAAAAATGTGACGTTTGCTAACGGAAGTCAGTTTTGAAAAATGTCACTTTATATGTCAAAATTAGATAATAGTATATTATATACCGCGGGACTGAAGTAGTACATTTAATCCTGAAGGTAAAGTTTATGGCCCGACCGCAGGGAGGGCCATAATTTACCTGAAGGATTAAATGTACTTCAGTCGCAAGGTATAAACGATACTTTTCGTACTTCCGGTATGATTTTATTAATTATTTCAATAATTTCAATCAGTTTTTTCTCTCTTCAACTCATTTAATAAACTGTCTTTAAAATAAGTTACCATAGTAACATTGCGTTGTGACAGTTATAACTTAGAAACATTGTCATTAGTAGTGTCATTGTAAAGAAACATTGTTATTGATAATTATTGGTATCATGAGTGAAGAAGGTGTATCTGATATTGATAAAAGAGCAGGACATTGTTTTAGACGCACATCTGCGTCTTTGTTAGCTGATTCGGGAGCAACAATAGACGTGCTGAAGAGACATGGAGGATGGAAATCCTCCAACGTGGCCGAGGGATATATTGAATCGTCTATTAAAAATAAACAAAAAATTTCAGATAAAATATTTGGTCAAGTCGCCGATTCGTCCACTATAGTTATGCCACAGTCCTCATTCTCGCTTCCTGTTTCCGCAGGATCTTCGAAACAAACACCAGTTCAATATGAAAAGGACCTATCTGTTACTCGTCAGTTACCTGCTGCATTAACCCAGGAAAGACTGGTCAATATGACGAACTGTCACAATATTAATTTGAATATTAACGTTAATTACCATTCTAATTAATTATATTTTTCAATAAAATATCCCTTAAATTCGTTTGTTTGTGATTTAATCGTTCCGAGAGTTTCGTCAATATTGAGTCCATTATCAACAATCCTGCAGATATCAATAGTAACACATTACAATATCTTAAACGAACAGCTGAGAATCCTTTGGACGACGCTAATATCCAAAATCAATCAAATATTGATATAATTGCTGATATACAAATTAAATCCCCTGAGTACGACACTGGTAGTAGAACACAACACACAACAGCTAATGAAACTACTAACGAAGGAATTAAAATCCTTGACGAAATTATCAGCAATAAGATAAATCAAATTTTAGTTTTTGGAGCAATATATCATAAATTAGACGTTATACAAGAAAATTATGAGCACCATAAAATCATAACTGTAGAAATTCCCACAGAAAAAATAGCAATTTTATTTTTGAATTTCAACGAGATTACACTATACAAAATAAAACATATTGAATGTACTTCCATACAAAAGGTTTATACAGGGTTGGGATAAAGTATGGAACCAAGTAAATATCTTTTAAACGAAAAGAACGATATTTATGAAAATTTGCAGGTAAGTGCAATGGAAAAAAACGCATCTGATGTACATTTTTTTGTTAATAATATACTGCCGGTTTAACCGAAAATGCCATCAACTTCTTTAATTTGAATGGGACACCCTATATATTTTTACAGATTTTGAAAGTGCTTGTTATTTTGAATTCATACATACTGAGTTTAGTGTAAACAAATTTGTAAAAACGAGGAATAGCTCACTGTTAGTTGTACAATAGGTGTACATTTCATTATTTTAGAATAATGAGAAACAAAATCACTTGAAATATTCAAAATGCTCGCCGTTAACTTGTTGGCAATATGCCATCCTATTAACAAATTCTTGAGTCACTCTCTCCAAGACTTCTCCACGTATTAGTTCACATTCATCAATAATTCTTTGTCTCAATTCCTGTAAGTTTGTTGGTCGTCTAACGTAAACACGTGATTTTAGATAGCCCCAAAGAAAAATTCTAACGGGTTTAGATCCGGAGAACGAGCAGGCCACTTTATAAATCCTCTAAGTCCAATCCATCGATTTGGAAAATTCGCATCCAGAAAATCCCTAATCCGTCAATCATAGTGGTGAGGTGCTCCATCTTGTTTAAACCAAACATTTTGTGGTAATTGCCCATTCTGTTGAAGTGCAGGAATAATTTCGTTATTCAGTAGATCCAAATACTTGCCACCATTCAAGTTTCCATCGATAAAAAATGGGCCTATAAGCCTATTTTCGAGAATACTCATCCAAACATTTAACTTCTGTGGATGCTGGGTATGTGCTTCAAGAATCCAATGAGGATTCTCATTTGACCAATACCTTGAGTTATGGCGATTAACTGTTCCATTTAAACAAAAAGTTGTGGAAGTTTGAGGTGATTCTTCTAAATCGATTGCAATATTTTGTTTAACAGTTTCGTTCGTTGCAGTCCACGGTCTTCCAGGTTTTAGCAAATTTTTTACCATCCCAGTTGTATCCAAACGTTGTAATGTTTTAGTTACTGTTGAGCGTGATATAGGATTTCTCTCCGGATGCAAATTATTAAAAATATGACACACTCCTTCATGAGTTCTAACACGATCATCATTATAATTTCAACACGCTCTTTTTCACTTAATTGGACCATTCTAAATTGTAAGACTTATTTCCGTCAATAAGAATTTTACACTTGGAGAGCAAAAGTCGTACTAAGCAGTACTCGTTCATTTATTACTATACATACAAACAACATCAATTAGTTTATCTAAATAGTTTTTCGTACTTCCGGGCCTAAAGTGACAACTTCACTCCCTTGTGACAGGTACTAAAGTGTCACATTTAATCCCTCCGGGAAATGTCGACGAAAATTTTGCTTCTAACATAGTTATTTCCGACGAGGCAACTTTTTGTTTAAATGGAACAGTTAATCGCCATAACTCAAGGTATTGGTCAAATGAGAATCCTCATTGGATTCTTGAAGCACATACCCAGCATCCACAGAAGTTAAATGTTTGGATGAGTATTCTCGAAAATAGGCTTATAGGCCCATTTTTTATCGATGGAAACTTGAATGGTGGCAAGTATTTGGATCTACTGAATAACGAAATTATTCCTGCACTTCAACAGAATGGGCAATTACCACAAAATGTTTGGTTTAAACAAGATGGAGCACCTCACCACTATGATTGACGGATTAGGGATTTTCTGGATGCGAATTTTCCAAATCGATGGATTGGACTTAGAGGATTTATAAAGTGGCCTGCTCGTTCTCCGGATCTGAACCCGTTAGAATTTTTCTTTGGGGCTATCTAAAATCACGTGTTTACGTTAGACGACCAACAAACTTACAGGAATTGTGACAAAGAATTATTGATGAATGTGAACTAATACGTGGAGAAGTCTTGGAGAGAGTGACTCAAGAATTTGTTAATAGGATGGCATATTGCCAACAAGTTAACGGCGAGCATTTTGAATATTTCAAGTGATTTTGTTTCTCATTATTCTAAAATAATGAAATGTACACCTATTGTACAACTAACAGTGAGCTATTCCTCGTTTTTACAAATTTGTTTACACTAAACTCAGTATGTATGAATTCAAAATAACAAGCACTTTCAAAATCTGTAAAAATATATAGGGTGTCCCATTCAAATTAAAGAAGTTGATGGCATTTTCGGTTAAACCGGCAGTATATTATTAACAAAAAAATGTACATCAGATGCGTTTTTTTCCATTGCACTTACCTGCAAATTTTCATAAATATCGTTCTTTTCGTTTAAAAGATATTTACTTGGTTCCATACTTTATCCCAACCCTGTATAGACCTTTTGTATGGAAGTACATTCAATATGTTTTATTTTGTATAGTGTAATCTCGTTGAAATTCAAAAATAAAGTTGTTATTTTTTCTGTGGGAATTTCTACAGTTATGATTTTATGGTGCTCATAATTTTCTTGTATAACGTCTAATTTATGATATATTGCTCCAAAAACTAAAATTTGATTTATCTTATTGCTGATAATTTCGTCAAGGATTTTAATTCCTTCGTTAGTAGTTTCATTAGCTGTTGTGTGTTGTGTTCTACTACCAGTGTCGTACTCAGGGGATTTAATTTGTATATCAGCAATTATATCAATATTTGATTGATTTTGGATATTAGCGTCGTCCAAAGGATTCTCAGCTGTTCGTTTAAGATATTGTAATGTGTCACTATTGATATCTGCAGGATTGTTGATAATGGACTCATTTTCTAGTGCGTTTAAGGTTATTCGTGAGAGTGCGTCTGGATTAGTGTTTGTTTTCCCTTTTGTATACTCTACGTCATAATTAAATTCTTCTAGTTCAAGTCTCCAGCGTACAAATTTGGAAATAGGTTCGCGTAATTTGAAGAGCCATACTAGAAGTCGGTGATCAGTTACTATTGTAAATTTTCGACCTTTATAAATAAGGAAAAAATACTTACATGCCCATACTATTGCTAATAGGTCCTTTTCTATCGTGTCATATTTTTGCTCTGAATCATTTAAGGTACACGAAGCATAAGCAGTAGGTTTGTCTGAACCAATAGGTCCTTGAGATAAAAAAGCGTCTAAAGCCGCATTTGAGTCGTCTGTCGTTGATATAAATTTTTCATTATAATCTGGGTATCGAAGAAGATGTGCATTAGTTAATAAATCTTCACAATTATTGAAAGCATTAACAAATTGTTGATCAATAATAATTTAAGAACCTATTTTTTAAAGATTTTGTTGAAGGTTTTGTGATTTTGGCAAAATCTTTAATGTATTTACGGTAATATCTAACTAAACCAAGAAATATTTTAATTTCTTCTGTGGAATTAGGCATTGGGAAGTTTTTTACAGCTAAAATTTTATTGGTTTGACTCCAGATGGGGTTATTACGTGTCCTAAATAATTTACTTCTACTCGTAAAAATTTTCTAAGTCGAGTAATATATTCTTGGAGAGCTGAACTATATATTATAATAACATTATCGAGATAAACTAAACAAGTTTCATTTTGTAAGCCTTCAGGTATATTATCCATGACTCTGAAAAGTACTCGGTTAATTTTTTATTCCCATGGGCATTCGAACAAATTCGTAATGTCCATTTTCGGCGGAAAAAGCTGTTTAATGGACATTTTCATCCATTTGTATTCGATACAAGCCGTTAAATCAATCAAGGGTAGTAACATATTGACTTCTTCCTAATTGGACAAGAATTGTACTAATTAAAGGTAGTGGATATTTGTCATCGACTGTCTTTTAATTCAACTTTCGATAGTCAATAACCAATCGATACTTCTTCTCATTTGATGCGTCTTTACGCTTTTCTACAAAACAGATTGGACTATCATACGGAGATGGGGAGTGGCTAATAATACCTTGTGATAACATATTGTCGATTTGAGGTTTTACTTCTTTTTTGTAAACTTCGTGATATCTGTAGTATGTTCTAGTGTAAACAGGAGTATCGCCTTTTAGTTTAATTTTATGTTTAACGGTATTTGTGAATGAAAGAGGAATTTGGTCCAAATAAAATATATCTCTGTATTCATAACATAGATCCTGTATATTTTATCTTTCTTCCGAGTTACAGTGATTCAATTGAATTTGTATTAAATTATCTCTCAATGATTTATCGTGGCTATCGGTAAACATTTCATTTGATTCTTCTAATGTGTCTACAAAATTTATATCTGTAAGATCTAATTTTTCTATAATAAATGGTCTGGTAACCGTAATTATTTTCGCTTCACAGCTGTAATTTGTAATAGATGCATACGCAAAGTAATTTTTTATATTTACAAGAGTTTGA